>CM046842.1:7181216-7410558 GCA_025618425.1 Heliocidaris tuberculata
TCATCGTCTGTGACTGCCAATGTCTAGTCTGCAAGCACAGACCCTAATTTGACACTTTATCAGAAAATCATTGTGTCTTGAGAGGAGCCTAATCCTGCTACCTACTGGTCGTGTCAGGAGCAGCTACAGTACATGGCATATGGTAGTCTTACAGCGCAGACTCTCTTGTACGACTGACCAGGGTTTGTGCCTGCAAACTAGCCAATGTCTGGGAGATTCCTTAGGGTCCTCCTGTCAGTGCCAATGCCTCGTCAATCTGGAGAGAAAATCATGAAAAGGTCTTGCTATATACACATGTACGTTACAAAGTGTCTATGGTTTGAGAGTTGATTTATATTGAATCTGGAAGAAAAAATATAGTCGTATCTTATTGTAGAGTGGCGAAAAAACAATATCTGAATTTGCAATGACCTCATGGAGCAAAAGGTGTACATAGATATGATCAGGAAAGACAGGGACTATGTTACAGAAGAGGGAGGGGGGGGGGGGGGGGGGGAGTCGCAAGAACAGTTCCTGTCCCGGGTTCCTCTCCCCTCTGATTTGCCAAACATCCCCCAAAATCTTATAACTTTGGCAAAGAGAGATTTTCAAACATATTGAATGAAATCTTCTGGACACTAGCATGGTTACGACAATCGTTCCAAACATTTTTTATTTTTTATTTTTTTACTAGGAAACAAGTTAGTTAGAATCTTGTGTAAAATCCCCAAGAAAGGGCATTTTTTTTAAAGCTTTATCTCACCTGTAATATAGATGTTAAAAGGCTGGCCTTCAAAGGTTATGCAGTTACTACACCTTCTGGACACTTGTTCCATCAGGTCCATTTCGAGTAGTTAGCCCCCCTTTGTCCAAACTTGAAAGCCAAGTCAGCATTGAACTTGTACCTGAAATGAAAAAAAAATCACAGTACATTTTTAGTTTATAATCTGAGGTCTATCATCACATGTTCATTCTTAGGTTGCAAAAGCTGAGGTATTTAATGGCAAAGTTTTCCTAAAAATTGAACTTGGTCTATATCTTTCTTAATATTTGGGTAGAAACTGTAACTGTAAATTATTTTCCACCAGAAAACCTTTTTTTTTTTTGCTTGTCAGAGAATTATGGAGGGGAACTGGACCCCATAACCCCCCCCCCCCCCCCCCCACTGAGCGACTTTTGGAAGGCTGGGCGAAATTTTTTTTTTGGTCACCTGAGATTCTAACCGTGTTTAGCAATTTTAGTTGGAGAGTCTGGTGGAAAAGGGGGGGGGGGCACAATCGCAAATAGAAGGGGCACAATGCATTGTTTTCCCTCAAAAAGGGGGGGGGGGCACGGCCGGGAGTGCCCCCCCTAAATCCGCCACTGGAATCTAGATCTAGATCTAGATCATCTAGTCTAACTTGTTACTAAATCTATAGATCTAGCCTAAGTTAATAGGGTAGATCAAAGTTAGGTGTAACTTAATTGTTGGATCCAACGTTAGAATTAAAAATTATTGACATAGACCCTCTAGTCTAGACTAAATCTTGATCTCCTTGAATAGTTTTAGGAGCTCCTGGGTTAGGCAGTGAGGAAATCCCAGGGAGGCGAAAGAGGAAGAGAAAAAGAGGCAGAAGAAAGAAAAAAAAGAAGAAAATAATATGTAAACCGAGTTAGATCTAGATCCAGATCTAAATGTTGGACTACAGTGTTGACTCTCGAGCCTAGATCTAGATCCAACAAGAAAAAGGAGATGAAGAAGAAGAAGAATTGGAAGAAGAAGAAAGGAGGAGGAGCCTGAGAAGAAGACGAACTCGAAAGGAGGAGGAGGAGGAGAAAAATTCAAAAAGAAGAAGAAAAAGAAGAGGAAGAAGAAGGAGGAGGGGGAGGATCAAAGAGAAGAAAAGAAGAAGAAGAAGAAGAAGAAGAAGAAGAAGAACTAAGTTCTTCACTTTTATTACTTTAGTTTTAAAAATTACTTTGCAGAACTAACATTTTGTTAGATCTGTAAATAAATTCTTGTTGACTACATGTAACCTACCTCGAAGTCTAGATAGCTGGGACTGGTCTTGTCTTGATTGAAGGTGAAATTGAGTCGCTTTTGACTTTGAGTTTGACACTCCTCGAAGTCTTTTCCTGGAACAGGCTGGCTGTTGCTTAATATGAGTTCTTTCTCTTGCTCATCATTTTCTAACTAGTCTATTTTGTTTCGCCCAGACCGTCCACTTATAGTCAAGTGTAAGATGAGATATTATCCTCGACCTTCACTGCTCAGTGGTTCAGCAATTCAAGCACAGTCTACGGTGCGGTGCGCAGGTTTTAGCCCGCCAGAGTTTTGGGAGCGAGTTGTGCGTTGTGTGCGTACAACTTCAGCTGCTTTTTTGTGCGATAATTAAAATCGCACGACTCATCGCAGAAGATTCAACATGTCGAATCTCTGCGATTTGGTCTACGATTGTCGTGCGACTGATCGGATCGCTGTCATAAGCTATAGCACACTACACGATCCGATCAAAAATCAGTCACATCGCAGTCGGATCGTACAGTCCCCAGTCAAAATAAAATAGTTAAAAAAAATAAAATAAATAAAAATAAAATAAAAAATATATGAAAAATAGACCCAAGAAAAGATATTTTCTCACTATTTCTTCTCTCTAAAAAATAGTCAAGAAATAGATTGAAAATGAAAAAAAAAAATAACCAAAAAATATATTTTGAGCCTATATGTTTTGGAACGCTCTAAAAAATAGTGAAAAACTAGGAAAAATATACAGAAAATATATTTTCACACTATTTTGTTTTCCCCAAGAAATAGCAAAAAAATAGAAAGGAAATATATATGGGAAATAGAAAAAAAAATCTCTTAAAAATAAATCCAGCATGTTATGGGATCCGCTAAAATAGCCGAAAAATAGAAATATACAAAATGCATACACATTTTTCACCTATTTTTTAAATGTCTTGTAACAGTTGTGGCACACTGCAGTCATCATCAAAATAAAATACACACTCTATCATCATCTAACCCTCTCACAATCACATCAACCCTAAATTAAAAAGAGCTGATAATTAGTGAACATACATTTCAGATTAGTGGAATTAGAACTTCAAGAGCATATTTAAAAAAAAAACATATTTCGTAAAATATATTTTTTGACTATTTTTTGATATGTTGTCACTAATTTACATATCTTTTTTTTTTGAAATACATTTAATAAACACTAAGAAGAAACAAAAATACTTTTCCCAAAAGATAAATTGGTTTTGAATAAGATTTGGATGCTGTTTTCAAAGAATGATGGGAGCTAGGATCTATGCACATGTGGTCCAGAATATGGACCACACACAAGAACTAGTACACGGGACTACAATACCATATGCTCTCATTTTGCGTTAAGAAATGCCTCATTTTCACATTCTTTTCACTTTCACACGCTTCACACTAAAGGAAGATGTATAGAGAACATGAAAGAAAATGATGTCTGCACACTTACACTAACTTGTAAGAAATTTAGAGTAAAATATCCATAGCTGTCAACAGCATGCACACTACCTCTACCCAGCTCCCAAATGAATTTGAAATATTCAGCCTTACAACCTGATTGGTCTGCATGTATGAATTAGTCTAGCTTCAGACTTGTTATCCCATTAATGTTTTTCACATATTGATATTATTCTAGTGTGAGGTTAGACTTGTTGATTCAGTAAGAAATAAACAGGTCATTAAAATAACTTATTCTATCATTATCACAGTAGTTTAATTAAATTCAAAATTTCCCAAGCTGAATTCAGTTATAGTTTCCGAGACTACACAAATTGAGTGAAAATTTATTTTTTCACTATTTTTCTTCTATTTTTTCTCTATTTTTTATATCTGCTTCAGCTTCGAATATGGCGAAAAGAACAAGTTGGAAAAAAAAAATAGAAGGAAAATAGTCTTCAGATTTTACGAGTGTGTAAAAAATCGCCAAAAATAGTCCAAGGTTTTTACTCGTTTGTAGGAAATAGGGAAAAAATAGCTTTCAGATAAAAAACAGAGTTAAAATATTATATATTTTATCAGGACAAATAGTAAAAAAAAAAATAGCCATGTTTTCAAGAAAATAGGGGGGAAATAGAGAAAAAATATATTTTCACTCATTGAAAAATAACCTGGGGTGTGCGCCGGGCATTATTAGTTCAATTAATACAAACCATATTTACCCGGTTTTCATTAAAAAAACATGAAATTACGTGAATTTTTTTTGGTACACTTAACCCTTTATCATGTTTATGTGACATTCAAATAATATGCCTGTGCCACAGGGTTTTTCTCAACATGCTCAAGGGGTAAATTTGGCTCCTTCTTTAGGTTTATTTAAAAACTTCCCGTATAACAGTAATATATATCGTTATTCAGACTGTTCCTGAATTTGGGTCCAGTAAATAAAGGTGATTTTTTTTTTTTTTTTGCCAATGGTGCGAGTTCGGGGGAGGTGGAAATGGTTTGTTTGCCCAGTTGGATAGAAATGTACAGCATTGTTGTGTTCAGATATAGGGACAAAGGCAATTGCTCAATTACCTTTCGAGAGTTCGTACATAAATAAATACTGGCCATGAGACCAAGGTTCATGGGACCAACGCTGAAAAAGAGTGACGGTCAACGAGGCAAACATATCAGTCTTTGGTCCTTCTGACAACTTTTCTAAGGGTTCGTGAAACGCGAGCGTTGTCGTTTCATAGGCTGTACGTGTTGTTGACAGGTCTAATTACATTTTTTTGTTTGTTTACTCCTGCAGGTCACGAGCTAGGGTTGAATTACTGGTATGAAAAGGTCCTGCTATACATTTTGATTACTTTGACGGAATAGACGTTAAGACGAAAGCTGGCACGGAGCAATACATGACAACTAACAATAAAATGGCATCGTAAGTAAATTAGTCATAAACAGTAGGTATTCCATCACACTGTCAGACATTTTTAATGTGAAATTGTGCATTCCCTTTCTAGTTTTGCAAATATAAGAATAATAAAACACGAATGTTATAAACATTAAAAATGCCCCCCCCCCCACCGTTCTTTTTTTTGGGGGGGGGGGGCGGGGGTTTACTTTTTTGTTCCTTTTTTTTTTTCATTCACTTTAAATCCCTGAATACTTTTTTTTTTTAATCCATGCAAGCACATTGTATAGAAATTTTATTTCAAAGACAGAATTCTTCAACTTATGTAGTTTAATCTGAGTAGCTATTATACGTTCAAGGCAATTGTCCCTTTACATGATTAAAATGAATATGCTGTTGATATAGACATTAAAAAAAAAAACTCTTTCAGTGCCGATGTCACGTGACAGATAGACTTGTCATTTTCATTCACAAATCGTTCGACCACAGGATAGGTATATGATGGTCAATGTATATCAACATTTTGAGCATAAATCAAGCATTCTACATATATGATTATGATTATATGCTACCATAGAAATTTTCAGAGAAAATTGCAGATTTTAAAAAAGAAATCACCTTATTTCAACATTAAAAAATAGTAAACAAATGAGAAAAAAAAATAATTGCCAAAAAAGAAACTCTAAGATAATTTTCAATAATTCTTATGCATAAAGTTGGGTAAAGTAACATAATGTTTGATATCATAAGAAATGGTAATAAATTTCCAAGTTTTGTACACATTATTTTGTGAAATAATAGATGGTTAATGAAGTGCAGACATTTGAAAAGTAAGCATTGATCACATTTTGGTAAGATTTTAAATAGAGCTATACCCCTTGCCACAGTAAAAGTTAAAAACAATGCTGGTCTCAATTATCTCCAAAGCCCTTGAATGATTTGTAATATGAAACAAACAATTGAAATAAATATATCAAAAGCATTTTTTGTTACTCAAGTTCAGATGGACGGTGTGTTCACGCATTACCGGACACCCCATAAGTGGGCAACTATATCTTTGAAAGTGAGAGGATATGCATCGTAAGGTCAACGCATATTTACGAGTTGACCTGAAAATGCGCTTGTCACTCAGCGCAAGAAGGGAATAAATCTGGGGCCGTATTCTGAAAATTATGTTATCTTTTACGTTAAGGAAAACGATGTTAATTGTCATAACGAACTGAAATTGTGTGGAATAAACACTTATTACTGGTCCTTGCGTAGTTGTCTCTTTAACTTTACGAGAACAGCTTTGCGCAGACATTAACCAATGACTTGTCCTTTTTTTTTAAATTTTTTTTAATGACAATTAACGTCATTTTATGCCGGGGAGGGGGGGGGGGGGACACTCAACATATTGCACGGACGGGGTATGTACCGCTTTGACGACCGCCTTTTTCAACGGCCGATCGCCGTTCTCAAGAAACCCGAATTTCCATAAACTGCCGTTCTCAGCCTTCTCACGCGTTCTTAAGATACCCGCGGCCGGAACAAATGCGCTCGTCTCTCTCCGTTTCCCCCGGCGCGCCCCGTTCCCTAGCTCTCGCGTTCTTATGTCCATTCACTTGCGTGCGCAATCGCATATGCATGCACTATAGAATCCCCACACTATTAAAGTGCCGTAGTTTTTTAGACCATGTGTTTTCGCCCAGCTGGTTATAGATCCTCCATTCCAAAGACCCTATGTTTTTCGCTTCTAGTCGGTTCCCAAGACCCCCGTTTCAAGGGCGGCTGCGGCACACCCCCATCTGAAGAAAAAAAAAATCAGTGCCCCCCCCCCCCCGGGCGTTTTACTAACATAACGGATAACATCGTTTTCAGCATACAACCATCACGGCGCAAGGGGAATTTAACGCGCCATCCAGTCAGTTATGAGGTCAATCGGCCGTATTTGCATGTATAAAAACTGGTATTTGCTTGTAAGCAAAATATAGCTAGTAAAGACTTATGCAGAAGTAAATACTCCAGCGGTAGCTAGACCTTTTAATTGGCCTTAGAGCTGTAGCTCAATTAAAGGCTCAAGGTTCAAACAGTTGGTCATAACTGGGCAAAATACCTGAAAACTAGCATTTAATTGGGATTTAAGTAATCATATAAACCCTATTTCAAAGGACTCTTGCCATGTTAGGCATATTTGTTGGGCAGCTGTTACTGTTTGAAAGTTTACAATAAAGTTAGAATCTCCAACATCGGATCAAACTGCCGAGCTTTCCGAGGCATAATAATAATAATAATAATAATAATAATAATAATAATAACAACAACAATAATAATAATAATAATAATAATAATAATAATAATAACAATAATGACGATAATAATAACAACAATAATAATATTAACAACAACAACAACAACAATAATAATAATAATAATAATAGTGGGTTCTTGTATAGCGCACATGTCTGTCAGACTTGACACTCCTGGCGCTCTACAATTATTACCCTGGCTTTAGCATGGCTGCACTTACGGCGCTCTCTCATTTCCAGGAATAATTCCTGCCAGGTACCCATTTTCCTCACCTGCGTCGAGTGTGGCAAATGTACATTAATATCTTGCCCAAAGACACTAGTGCTTGGCCAGGGATTCGAACCCCTACCTTGTGGCTCACAGTCCGGGGACTTATCCACTAGACCACTACACCTCTTAATCTTAGTCAAAAGTTTTTTTTTCTCCCTCTCTCTTTCTCTTTCTCTCTCTCTCTCCTTGCTCTCTTTCTGAAGTGGCCACAGAGAGCGATTTGCTGCTGTTGAGTGTGACAAAACAGTTTTATGCCTGGTTAAATTCACGGTTTTGTTTAGCTTTAAAAAGAAATAGGGGAGGACAGTTTTAATGATGCACAAATAACACCTATTCATCTTCATCTTGTCCATGAAAGTCAAAGTGAAAACTAGTAGGAGAGGAGCTTGCGAAACTATCACAAAGCAAGAGCTTGATGAAAAAAACATTCCTCCTCTTCTTAATAGCCATTTACTATTCCAGCAAGCCTTGGTGTACAAGAAGAACAGTTTTTTCCCTTTTAGTTCTGAGAGAAAATTATTGAATTGGAATGTAAGCTTTTGCTAGTCTAGGTAGCTATATGCTATCAAGAAAACAAGATTTTGCTTCTCCTTGCTAGCAATTATTTGTTTGGAAAATTTGAAGATATAATCAAGAGGTATATATATTTTTTTTTTTTTTTTTTTTTTTTTACTGCATGTAGTGTTAATAGATGCAACCCTTCTTGTCAGCAAAAAAAAAAATAAAATAGAACACGTTAAAAACTACTTTCGCCAAATCGACTCAAGGGTAGGGGCGGCGCTACAGGGGGGGGCAGAGGGGGCGACCGCCCCCCCCCTATGATTTTTCAAGTAGTGAAAAAAGAAAAAAAAAAGAAAAAAGAAGAAAAGAAGGAAGAAAAGGGAAGAAAATGGAAGAAAGAAGAAAGAGAGTATTAAAAAGAGAGGTCTTAAACATATAACTCTATATAACCCCTGTTATTTAATGGAGAAAAAATATGACGTCATCTTTAGGTCGTCTTGCCCCTCCTATCAAAATACCCTGGCGCCGCCCCTGCTCAAGGGCAATTTCAAATCTCTATTTTACTGCCCTTAGAAATCATGTTGGAATTACTTAATACGCCATTGTAATTTTCGCTTATTTCAAAACATGCAAAAGGCGATAGACAGGGCTACTGAAAAACCATGAAGTTGATTTTTCGAAAGTAGTTTTTATTGTATTCTAGTTTTCTCGATGGTGGTCCGATTTTCTCCAAAGTTGTGTGATTTACCTTTCCATCTCCTTTTGATGGCATGTTATTCTTAGATCGAGCTTGGCTTGTAAATGTTATTTAAAAGCATTATGTACCATAATATTTTCTCTCTTTGATTCAGAAGCGATTCTCAACATGATTTTGACGACATTCTTAAGGCCATTGCAAGAGACATTCATGAGAATGAGTCAATTGATGACCTCGGCAAGGCGCTTGGATTTCAGCCTGCAGACATAGCACGGTACAAAGACACGAATACTCTGCATGGACGTGTGACGTTTGAAGGAACGTTATATATGCTCCGGGATTGGCGTAAGAAGCAGGAGATATCCCTGGAGCGACCCAGTCTGAGAAGGGCATTAGAGAAAGCTAACCTGGAGCATCTAGCATCTAAATTCTTCCATCTTAATAAACCCGGTAAGAGCCATAAAATTGTATCATGAAAAGCAGCCGCAATGTAGGTTGTGTTAATTTTACGATAAGGGGCTACGCATGTTTGCCGGCATGAGTCAAGATTATGTAGCAAGTACATTATAGGCCTATAAGCAGCCACCCGATAATAATAATTTTTCGTGTTTTTTAATAGGCTCCACTATTTGCACCAATGCTCTTTCATGAATACATGTGCATGCATATAAACATTCCTGTATAAGTCTTTTCGCCTTCCCACTGTCACATTTTAAGAGCTGAAATCTAAAACAATGTAGCATACATCATTTTAAAATAGATTTTGTTAATATTATTAGTTAAATATTCAGTATTAAACAAGAATATATATCTCCCATCTCGTTTTTTTTTTTTTTTTGAATGAAGGAATGAAAGAACTTATTAACACAAATTGATCACAATACAGTGCGTATCAAAAAAAAAGTTACATTTTTGAAAAGTTTGTAAAAATTAAATTTTTGAGATATTTAGAAGATGTGTTTATGTCGATAGATGCCCAATAGTCGTATCTATCAAGTGAAACTAACAAAACAATCTTTCGTTCACGCTTGGGCGAACACTAACTGTTTTTGCCCAGAGTGTGAAAAAAGGCTTGCGCCAAAATGAAAGAAGAGAGAAAATTAAACCAGCAGTCCAAATAAGTACTTCCATTCAAAAAAATTGCTCTTTTGCATAAATTAATGATCATGTTATGATAGTCTACGAATTTCGTGGCAATTTTCTATCATAATTTTAATGATTTCATTGCTTTATGCATGAGTGAGAATTAAGAATTTATAATTACTTCAAGATTTTTTAAGCACGGTATACACAGACACATCAAAACCACATGCCAATCATTCATTCAAGAAGTACCCAATTATTTAATCTGCAAATTATTCAACAAATCAATCTATCAATCAACCCATTAATACATCAACCGACTTGGATCAGTTATTCAGTCAGTCAGTGATTCATTCAGTCAATTAATTAATTAACCAACCCATCTTAGTAAAGATGTAAGTTAATCAAGTAATCATTAAGTCAGTCAGGTGTCAATCAATCAATCACTAAAACAATGGATCAGTCAGTCATTCAGTCAGTCAGTCACTCAGTCAACTAAGCAGTCAGTCAATTAACAATCAATCAATCGATTGATCAATCAATTAATAAATAAGTTAATTGACCTATCACTTTACGAATAAAAACAAAGAAAACAAAGGCTTTTAGCAGCCAAAGGAGGAGGCATGTGTGTGTGTGTGGGGGGGGGGGGGTTCCCCTATGTGGATCCGCAACTGGTTACATAATGGATACACTGTGATTGAATGATAGACTGAGAAATTGATTGAATGTATACAGTAGATTGACTGGTTGATTTATTGATCAATCGAAAGATTGATTTACATTCTTAATTGAATGATTGATTTATTGATTGAAAAATTATTAATTTAATTGAAGGACTAATTTGGAAGTGCTTTGATATGTTTTTGAATAATTTGTTAAATTACAGTGTCATTGATTGATTGATTGATTGATTGACAGAGTTGCCGGACTGCCTGACAGGTTGATTGACTGATCGATGGTTTGAGCAACTGATCAATCAATTGATTTATTTATTGATTGTTGATTATCTGATTACCTTATTGATTGACTGGTTGATTGACTGACTGGCTGAATGGTTGAATGATTGAGGCATTGATTGATTGACTGACTGATCTGCTGGTTGATGTAAAGTATTGATAGGTTGATTGTTGATTGATTGATTGATTAATTGACTTTTTGATTGATTGACTGAATGATCTGTATGTATTAATTTGGTACTTTTCTTCTTGACTGAATGACTGGCATGTGGATTTGATGTTTACGTGGATTTAAAAAAACCTTGAAGTAATTGCACATTATTAATTCTCACCCATGCATAAAGCAATGAAATAATTAAAATGATAATAGAAAATGAACACAAAATTCCTAGACTATCATAACATTATCATGAACTTATGCAAAAGAGCAATTTGTTTGAATGGGAGTATTTTTTCGGATTGCTGGTTAAATTTTCCCTCTTCTTTCAATTTGGCGCAAGCCATTTTTCACACTCTGACCAAAACAGTCATTGTTCGCCCAAGCGTGAACGAAAATTTGATTTGTTAATGGCACTTGATAGAAGAGACTATTGGGCATCTATCCGACATAAAAAAAAAATCTTCTAAATATTTTGAAATGTAATTATGACAGATTTTTCAAAAGTGTAACGTTTTTCTGTTGATACGCACTGTATATAGTATGCATTTGAAAAAAAAAAAATCTCTTTTGAATCGAACGTTTAGGCAAAATCAATGAAAATTCTTATAGTTATTATACCTTCATCTTGATATTGAATCAGTTGATTAACTAGATTTATAACAGATAATTTAGTGTTGTGCTTTTCTCTAAATCCATATTGGTGTTTCTAGAGTATACTGTGGTTTTCTAAATATTTGACCAATATGTTATTCACTACTTTCTCAAAAACTTTACTTATAAAAGATAAGAATGAAATTGGTCTGTAATTACCTGGTTCTGTTTTATCTCCCTTTTTGTACACAAAACAGTCATTGTTCGCCCAAGCGTGAACGAAAATTTAATTTGTTAGTGGCACTTTATAGATGAGACTATTGGGCATCTATCGACATGAAGAAAAAAAATCTAACTATTTTGAAATGTAATTTTGACAGATTTTTCAAAAGTGTAACTTTTTTTTTGATACGCACTGTATATTATGCATTTGAAAAACAAATCTTTATAGAATTGAACGTTTAGGCAAAATCAATCAAAACTCCTATAGTTATTATACCTTCATCTTGATATTGAATCAGTTGATTAACTAGATTTATAACAGATAATTTAGTGCTGTGCTTTTCTCTAAATCCATATTGGTGTTTCTAGAGTATATTGTGCTTTTCTAAATATTTGACCAATATGTTATTCACGACTTTCTCAAAAAAACTTTACTTATAACAGATAAGAATGAAATTGGTCTGTAATTATTTTTATCTCCCTTTTTGTACACAGGACTTACTCTGGCTATTTTCATACATTTTGGAAAGTTCCCTGATTGCAGTTACAAATAAAATATGTATGGAAGTGGGCGTGATAAATGTTGATGGCACCATCTCTTAAAAGCTTCACTGGAAGATTATCATATCCACTTGCCTTCTACCTGTCAAATGATAAAACATATTTTCAGTTTCAATATTAGTTCTTGGTGACCAAAAAATGACGTGGTAATCTGAATTCTCAAATAACGCTCAAAACTTTGGTGATTCAGTTAAAAAAAAAATCATTAAATACTTCAACGATTTCAGATGGTTTACTTGTTTCGTGAAGTACGCTATTAGTCTCACGGCACATTCTGTTAACCACTGCATTACTAATACTCTGCCTTCCTAATAACTCGTTTACTGTTTCCCCGGTTTTACTTGAATTACCTTAATACTTCTGAAACAAACTACCATAATACCACTTTTTTTTTACTATACGCGTCATTTTGCCCCCCCCCCCCATTTTAATACCCTGGCGCCGCCCCTGATATACAGTGACGTTAGTCGATGTTAAAACTATGTAATGTGTCTGCCAATTTTCTAATCTGTGAGGGAGTGAAGGGACCTGCAGACGTGTAATATACAGTAGTCGTGAAACTTTGAGTAACGATCCTTGAATTTACAACTACGCGAAATTATAGTGTTTCCCTAAAACCTTGTTACTATATGACTGACTAGATAAATGTCCGAACTTTTGTTATTGTTGTTCTTACAATTATTACGATTACATGTACTATTTATAGCTATAGCATTACATATTATAATTGCTATAATATCGCTCTTTTTTCATCGAAACCTGGGGGAGGAGGAATGATTGTACACTCTCTATCCCCGTTATCTACGTCCCTGCTTCAGTTAGTCCTATATATATGTATATTTTGGTACATGTAGGTCAAGTTCAAATCCTAGTTCTAAGGCCTTAGGGCTGGCCACCTCATAATTTTTCACTCTATGGATGCAGAAGATCGGTTCTACTATTATACCTGTTCGTCAGAAAATATGAAGGTAACTTCCTGTTTGAAAGAGTGGCACGGAGCAATTTGATACAAAGTGAGGAAACCGGAAGAAAAGTCGGATTCTCCAAAGACACGCATCAAAGGCTACACTAGGAAGGAACAGCCTTGATGTGGGTAAATAATAATGTATGGTGTTGAACCAAAGGGTCAAGAAGTTGTACCATAAACCTGCTCACAATGCACTATATCTATCAGATCTGTGCCTCTAAGGGCCAGGATCAACTTAATGTCGTTGAAAATTATTCCGTCTCCTTTTTAATAACAGCGAGCTTTCGAAACGGGACGGGAGGTCACGCGACGGGAGCGAAAAGCGTTTGTGCTGGAAGTCGCGCACAACTTCCCGTCCTGTCACAGTAAACGTTTCACTCCACGGTGCTGGACAGAGACGCCTAAACGGAAACGGAAACGGAGAGACGGCGCGCCAAAAATAAATACCCTGCCCGCGCTCGCATATTTTTCCTAATTTATCTCTTGTTTTTTCTTTCTTTAGATATCTACAGTAAGAAGATTTCTAACTCGTTGAGCGTGCAGCGATGCCGTGATATATTGATAAACAAGTACTCAAATACCCTATGCAAAATCCACTTGAAACCGTGGGATCAAAGTGATTATGCTGACTTGAAGGACATACACACGACTGTTACTATGACGAAGAAGGATGCGAAGGGCCAAGACACTGGAAAGAAAAAGATACTAGGGGGGTCTGTTTCAGACATATTCTCTACGAAAGTGAATGGCCAGCTACCAAAGCGGATTCTCATTTCGGCCGCCGCTGGACGAGGAAAGACTACAGCTGTCGCCAAGATGGCTTACGACTGGGCTCTGAGAGAACAAGGATCGGGGTTAGAAAATCTCCCCCTACTCTTTGTTCTGAAGCTTCGGAACCCTGGGAAGGAAGAATCTCTAGGAGAAGCGATTTTATCTCAGCTTTTGAGTGATGTTGATGATCTTACGCCGGAAGAGCTAGAGAGCTTTATCAGAAAGAATCAGAATATCTGTCATATCATATTCGACGGACTGGATGAGTATGCGGGTATCGGACTAGAAAGTAACATTCCAAAGGTTATGTTCTTTAAGGAATGTCTAGAGTGCCGTGTACTTGTAACGACCCGTCCTCATCGCGATCATTTATTCAATGAAGGCGAAGTTTCAACGACTTATGTAAAGATTGAGATCAAAGGGTTCACACAGGAGTATTCCAGAGAGTATATTGACAAGTTTTTTGCTTTAACCTCGGAATCATCCAAGGGACAAGGCTTAAAGTCTTATCTTGATAGCCAACCACTAATTAACGAACTTGTTATAACACCGCTTTTTTGCCTCATGGTGTGTCATTTGTGGGACGAAGGGCTACTACTGAACAATGTTTCAACTCAAACACAACTATTTGACAGCGTGAACAAATTCTTGCTTCACCACGCAAATGCCCGCTTAAAATCGGGAGACCCATTTACAGTGGAAAAAGTAATGAAAATAGTTTCTGAATTAGGAAAAATAGCCCTAGGCGGTTTACTTGATGATTCTACGAAACTCGTTTTCACACCCCATGATTTTCGCAGAGTTCCGGCTATCCTTAATCAAGCATGTGATCTTGGGATAATATCAAAGACTCGTGTTACGTCAAGCCGTCTCCCCAAATCTCACAATACAACTTCCACTACCATCGAGTTTTATCACAAACTTGCCCAGGAACATTCAGCAGGAAAATACCTAGCTGCAAACACGAATAAATATTTGCTGCCATTTAAGATTTCTATGCTAGATAGATTACTCTGGAAGATCGAGAGAAAGATAGGTGACTATGAAAATCTCATCAGATTTGCTTCTGGCACAAATAGCAGTCTTTGTGTGAGGATCATGGAAGCGCTTTTGTCAAATAATTTCTTATCTGAAAGCGAGCGATATCGTATACTCCTCGATTGTTCTTCGGAGATCGCTGATACGGAAGAAAGCATATCTGCTTTGGTCCGAAGATGTGTAACAGCACAGAGGATACGTATCAAGTCACCAACTGCCTACACTGCTGTCGGAATGCAGAATCTACCGGAACAGTTAAAGAGACAAGTACATATTATTAATATGTCCATTCAGAAGAAAAAAAATACAGTTTAACACAAATTATTTTTTTAAAACAAAAAAAAATCATCTTAACTCTTACTGTGCCAAGGGGTTTAGCTCTCTTCAAAATTTTACCAAAACGTGATCAATGCTTACTTTTCAAATGTCTGCACTTCATTAACCATCTATTATTTCACAAAATATTGTGTACAAAACTTGTAGGAAATTTGTTACCATTTCTTATGATGCCAAACATTATTACCGTACCAAACTTTATGCATAAGAATTATTGAAAATTATATTTGAGTTTCTTTTATGTCTATTATTTTTTGGTTTCTCATGTGTTTACTATTCTTTAATGTTGAAATAAGGTAATATTTTTTTTTAATTTCCAATTTTCTCTGAAAGTTTATATGGTAACATATAATCATAATCATATATTTAGAATGCTTGATTTAAGCTCAAAATTTTGATATACATTGACCACCATATACCTTTCCTGTAGTCGAGCAATTAGTGAATGAAAAAGTCTATTTGTCACATATATGTGACATCGGCACTGAAAGAGTTAAAGATGTTAAGTTGCTATCTAATATTCTACATGATTTTTTAAGATCCTCCAATCAAATCTTAAATTGTTTTTATTAATATAATTATAAATAAATATGTATACATAAAGTACCCCCCCCCCCCAGAAAAGGAGCTATTGTGATAAAACTACATTGCTGGTAAATAGTATTAGAACACGCAATAAAATGAGAAAAATTATATGTTCATCGAAATCTACTTCTGTTTATACAATTCGTGGTTGTTGAATCAATGATTAGCTCCTGCAAAATCTATAAGAAAGCCTTAGGCCATCATAATGTCCAGCATAATCAATACTTCAGTCAAATATAGTTCCCCTTTCCAGCCTTATACAGGCATCATGGTTTGATATTTCTCTATGATATCATTGATGCGGTTCCATTATTTCGACATCTTTTAAAGCTTAAGCTGTTCCATACTGAAGACATTAATTTAAATGTGATTTTCTGTAAGATATTTTACTAGTCAACTTATTGATCCACTAAGCCCGAAAGTCTGTTGATAAGGTTTAAGTTCTTGATCTTCGCCCTGTAGGAATTACAATTCCTCGACCATTAATATTAACATTATTGTTATTATCAAAAATACTAATAAAAACATTATCATTATATATATTTCATTGTTATCATTATTATCATTATTGTTAATAATAATAATAATAATAATAATAATAATAATAATAATATTATTATTATTATTATTATTATTATTGTTATCAATATCATAATTATTATTGCTATTATTATCGATTTGTCCACAACCGAATTTTCAGGTGGTAAATAAAAATGTAGTGGAATTTCATCCAGAAAGAGTTCTTGTCATGTTCGCAATTGTCCATTTCATCCTTGGCCATGAATTTTCGCAGGATATTGTGCTTGTTGAGAAAGGGGGATGTGGGGGCGGGGGTTGTGGCATAGACCCTTTTTTCCCGAGAATTTACTAAACACTGATATGACAATGATCCACAACTTTCAGGTGTTTTAGTTATACCTTAATACATGATACAACCATGACAACAACTAAAAATTGTGGATATGCCGAAACAGGTAGTGGATCTTTAAACAAGCCAGAACAAAGTCCGTTGTGTAGAAGCTGTTCGAATAATTTTGACCAGTACTATGTATGTTCTGTGACCTCTTATATTCATTTCCATAAAGTCAAACAATTTTAATTGATACCTTGGTGGAAACCATCAGTACATGCTCTACCGAGTCCGATCATTCTGAAAATGGCATTTAAAAATCCAGTTGAGTCAGATTTTGGCAAAACCATGAATATTTTGCCATCAATATAACCTGAAGGAAAAACCTACAATTTTAAACGGGGTAAGGAGATTGTTTCATTAAATTATTGGGAGCAAGAGTAATGCAATGACACTTGCATCCCCCCCCCCCCTAATCAGTGTAGTAAATTGACGCGAAAGCGTTATAACGGTTTAACGTTAGATTTGCTGATTGTTACATAAGACCCGCACAGCAAGGTCGTACGGTCCAGTGATTTTCCCAGTCTCTTAATTAGTCGTTCGCCCATATTTGATGTAAGAGTCGTGCATAATGAAAAGGAAGACAGCGAGAAGAAAAACAAAGAAATACACAAGGAGAAGGAAAACAGAGAGAAGAAGAACGAAGAAATGCATAAAGAAATAAAAAGAAGATATAGAGAATAAAAACCAAGTAATACATAAGGGAAAAAGGAAGACAGAGAGAAGAAAAACAAAAGAATACATAATAAAAAAGAAGAGCGAAGAAAAAAAAAAGAAATACAGAAGGGAAAAAGGGAAGACAGAGAGAAGAAAAACAATGAAATACATAAGGAAAGGAAGACGGGAAGAAAAACAAAGAAATACATAAAGAAATAGAAAGAAGATATAAAGAATAAAAACAAAGAAATACATAAAGAGATACAAAGAAGATATGGTGAATAAAAACAAAGTAATACGTGAGGAGAAAGAAGATTAAAGAAAAACAAAGAAATACCTAAGGAAAAAAAGGAAGACAGAAGAAAAACAAAGTAATACATAAAGTAAAAAGAAGAGAGAAAAAAAGCAAAGAAATACATAAAGAAAAAGACAGAGAGAAGAAAAACAAAGGAATACATAAGTAAAAAGAAGAGCGAAGATAAACAAAGAAATACATAAGGTAAAAGAAAAGAGAAGAGAAACAAAGAAATTCATAAAGAAATTAAAAGAAGATGGAAAGAAGAAAATCAAATAAATACGTAAAGATATTAAAACAAGATAGAGAGAAGAAAAATACATTAAGAAAAAAGACAGAGAGAAGAAAAACAAAGAAATACATAATAAAAAGACAGATAGAGGAAAAACAAAGGAATACATAAGAAAAAGAAGACAGAGAGAAGAAAAATAAAGAAATTCATCAGGAAAGAATGAAGATAGAAGAAAAAACAAAGAAATACTATAGTACTGCTGCCACGCCAGACGTGTTGGTCATCATACACACGTTGATATTGGACAAACAACGACTGTCATTACATCTATCAGGCGTTCTTTTCAGCAGCTTGTAAAAGATGAATTATGATTTTGTTTGATTTATAGCAAAACGGCATGGGGGAAAAAATTTCGGCGGGGATAAGTATATATTTGTCTTTAAAAGTATCGTATTTTGCAGCCGTCCCTTTGCTTTTGAAGCGGTCCCTGTGAATTTAAAGATTGAGAACGCATCTTGGAATCGTTCATGCCTTCTCCATTCACATAGGGGTTGCGTGCAAATTCTCTTGCACAGTGGAGCGCGGAGAGTGATCTCCTGGTAATCGGTTCACTATTTTGACGTCAATTTATTACGGGTTTGCGATATAACGGTTTTGCGTGAATTTACTACACTGCTAATATTATGTCTTTAAAGAACAAAGCGGGAGAGTATATGTTTCCAGTGACGGACAGCTTTCATTGTAAATGGATAAGTAAGGTGAAATGGTCACAAAAATAAAATTAAAATAAAAACAACAACAAACAAACGAGCACACACACACACAAACAACTATAACCAAATATGGCATTTTCCACTTCAGGATTTGCTCCTTTGTCATATCTGTAAGACGGAGCCAACGATTAGCGGATTGAAACCCATGCACCGTTAACCCTTTCAAGACAATTGACCACATTTTGTGGTTTGGCTTAATAAGTTTTGATTCAAAGCTCTAAAAAATATACCAGATGCATGAGTAGAAAGAGCAAAAATTTCTGCACATGCTATGTCCATTTTTGTTACATGACCATATTGCATCTGATGTCAGGAATTTTAAAAAGGAGAATAAGCTTCAAAATCCTTAAATTGGCAACACTTTGAGAGATTCAAAATCATTGTTTTCATCAAAATTGGCAATTTTTTCAACTTATCGACAAAATCACTAACCATGTTTGTTGTTCTGAAAGACATTACACCTTATTAGAACCATCTAGTACTAAAAGAAAAATATTATTGTTGCCAATTTGAAGAACGGAATGTGATCAATTTAGCCCTTGAATAATCCCTGTCCTGAAAGGGTTAACCTTTTACTTCTTTGTCCAAAGGAAAGAGTTTTTATGGCTCCGCAAGTTTACACACGATATTTAACACTTAATCCGGTATGTGCGAGCCAATATAGCCACATTACTTCCAGGTAAGCCAACCTTTGATGGTGAAGGCAGATATATTAATTTGTGCCCCTTGTCGTATTTGGTCTATTGGTGGAGGTACATGGGATAACGTTTTATTAAAGCACGCAGATCAAAATATTACATAGGAAAATGTTTATTATACTTATCTTAATCCACGTACATCATAACACTGTCCACTGATTTTGGTTTTACACATGCTACTTTAGGAATATGAATATGAATATGACATTTGCTTTGTTATCTCTATGCTTGTAATACAGACCAAGGACTTTATTATGGAGAATTCCAACATATCTCACGACGTTACATCCAGAATGTGGTCCGGCCTTGCAGGCTTCACATCATTGAGAAGCATCTCCTTGTCAGACACCACTCTCAATTTACCCTCCGAGCTTCCTAAGCTTCGATCTGTCACTAATCTGGTTTGTGAGAGACTGACGTCAGACAACTACGGAACATTGATTTCATCACTGCCCTCAGTAAAACATGTGAGGTAAGTAGAACTAAGCAAATATCGGTTTGGCCACACAAGTGGATTGTTATACTGGTGATCGCATTAACCAATGGCATATGAATGTTACCTAACATACTTATTGCTCCAGGGGGCCGCGATACCCCTCTTATTGAGGAAAATAGAGAGGGAAAGGCGGATGTGAAGGGAAAAAAAGAGAAGAATTCCTTTCCCTTCTCTCCTCCTAAGTGAGAATAGATGAGTCAGTTGATTCTAAAACCAGTTCCCGGTATATACCTGAGGTGAAAAATCATGTCCGAGAGTGTGAGTGATGCTTCCTAGGAGATTGCTCCTTTGTATGACAAATGTCTGAAGGATTTGGGGCTGGTATTAAGTTAACAGGCAAGTATTGTTTGCGTAGAGGACAACATGATTATCTAGAAATTTTAATATGATCTAGCCCACTCATCAACGCAAGAGAAGCATTAAACCATCGAGTATAAGTAACATGGAAGAATAGGTTATCATTATCCAGGAAATTAATATAAGTGGAAAAGATTACTGTTTCCAAGAGGGATATTTATGAGAGCCCCACCCTCAGTCCACCGGAATATACAACCTTTCATCTGACCGACCCCAACCCCAACATAGTGAGCTGGCTGCATGGGACATCTGATGGGAACTTTTTAACTGGATCATACTAAAGAAAAGGGAGAGGAGTTTGGGGGCTTCGTATTAAGTGAATGGGTAAATGGTAATGGCAAAGAGTCGAGGTATGATACTTCAGATATTTAAAATATGATCTACTCAATATCAACGCAAGAGAAGCATTAAACTACAATGATAAAGTAACATGAATTAATAAGCTTTCTTTATCAATAAAATAATAAAAGAGAAAAAAGATCATTGTCTCCAAGTGCCCAGCAAGCATATACAATATTTAGCTATTAACTTTATTAATAAATGTCTTATTATTTTGATATTAAAAAAAAAAGAAAAGGAAAAAGCTAATCATAAAACTGTACCTTGCCTGATCTACTTTTATTAGGATAAACGGCAAGACAAGCTGTGAAGGAGAGCAACTTAATCTGGAACTACGTCCCCATAATGTACGTGTGTCAACAGAGGTTCTGTAATCAGCTTGAGCGAAATACACAAGTATTGATCACGATTAAGCGCCTCTCAGAATTTCGAAAGGATTTTCCATGCACTCCAACGCGGTGGCATATAACGCGTGGCCATCTTGTACAAAAAAAAAGGAGTTATCTGATAACTCCTTGTACAAACATGTGACGTGAAATGTCACCGATTCATTAAATAAAGGAACGGTGAATTAGATATATATATATATATATATATATATATATATATTCATATATATTTATATATGCTGTCAATCTACCAAACGTACACCACTCTTTGTATATATCGCATGTACTGACTTCACCATCCAAATACAATGTTCACCAGTGGCACTGGATGCAGAGGTGAAAGGGTTGTTTGAACTCCTTGGTTTAGTTGGGAATTCTTCATACGGTTATGTGTTATACCAAGGAGTTATCACAGAACTCCTTGGTTATACCCGACTGCTTGTTGGAGTAACCTTCAGAGAGATGCTTTAGACAAGCGTGATCACTGTTCAGTGTGTTTCGCTCAAGCATGTAATAATATTAATGACATTAAAACATATTCTGTTTGCGTCAGATTAAAGTAAAAGTGTAATTCACCATTTGCAGGGTTCTGTTTTATTTTCCGAATTACGAACATTTGGAACAATGAAGCATACATTATCAAAAATATATCACAAACGAACCATAGGATCAGAGATCCTTTGGAGTAATGAAACTCCTGGTACATTAAATTCGGATGTTCGAACTTTCGGGAAAACGGACCCTTGGAAGTAAATCTCTCATTAATGATATATTTCTATTTTTGTCTTCTTTGGAGAGATTCTTTATTGATTTTTTTTTTAAATTTTAGTTATGATTTCACGGAATTGACTGGATCCATATATCCTATGATCTGTTCATGGTGAAGTCTATAAGAATCTCAAAATAAGCACGATATAATATGTACATCTTTTTTTTCTTTTTGACAAATTAAAAAAATAAAAGACTGGCCAGTTGACTATCGAGGATTCTAAACTATCTGATGAAGTAGCATCCATATTATGGTCCGGGCTTGCAGCCTTCTCGTCAATGACACGTATCTCCTTGTCAAACACCACTCTCAATTTACCATCTGAGCTTCCTAAGCTTCCATCTGTCACTGAACTGGAATGTGAGAGACTGACATCAGACAACTACGGAACATTGCTTTCTTCACTGCCCTCAGTTAAATATGCGAAGTAAGTAGAGTCAAGCGTCAAAATCGAATTGCAAATGTCGGTTGGAGCACGAAAGTTTATATTTACATTGCTGATCAAATGAACTTTACCGAACGTATTAGAATGAATCGATACCCCTACTTTATATCAAGGAAAAAATAGGGAAAGTAGGAGAAGAAGAAAAAAGAGGAACCCCTTTTCCTTTCGACCCCATAAGCTGCTTCGTGCAGTCCAAAATGTGATTGCATTAGCCCGACAGACGTGTTCGACGAACAAACAGTTTTTCCCATTCACTTGTATGTGACTTAATGGGATACTCAAATCAGACTTTCTCCACGGTCACCCAGTGCCATGCCGCTTTACATTTAGAAATAGATTTCCGGTTCCCTGGAAGAAGAAGAAGAAGAACAAAAAAATCATGTCGGAGGGGATGGGGCGGGGATGCTTCCAATGCCATCGGTCGTTGTTGTGAACAGTAATTCATGACTGCCCCATCCTCAGTTCACTGGAATACACAACCCTTGATCTGACAAAACCCAACCCCAACACAGTGAGCTGACTGTTACGTTTTGAGTAAACTGCATAACTGGATCGTAGTAAAGAAAAAGAAGAAGGGTTTGGGGGCTGGTATTAAGTGAACAGGTAAATGGTATATTCAACAGAGTACAGGTATGATACTCCAAGAATTGTAACATATGATCTACTCAATATCAACGCAAGAGAAGCATTAAACTACAATGATAAAGTAACATGAATTAATAAGCTTTCTTTATCAATAAAATAATATAAGAGAAAAAAGATCATTGTCTCCAAGTGCCCAAAAAGCATATACAGTATTTAGCTATTAACTTTATTAATGAATGTCTTATTCTTTAGATATTAAAAAAAAAAGAAAAAGAAAAAAGCTAATCATAAAACTGTACCTTGCCTGATCTACTTTTATTAGGATAAACGGCAAGACAAGCTATGAAGGAGAGCAACTTAATCTGGAACTACGTCCCCATAATGTACGTGTGTCAACAAAGGTTCTGTAATCAGCTTGGGGAAATAGACTAAGCATTGATCACGCTTAAGTTTCTCTCAGAATTTCCAAAGGATTTTCCATGCACTCCAACGCGGTGGCATATAACGCGTGGCCATTTTGTACAAAACAAAGGAGTTATCTGATAACTCCTTGTACAAACATGTGACGTGAAATGTCACCGATTTATTACATAAAGGAACGGTGAATTAAAAAAAAAAAAAAAATATATATATATATAGATATACATATATATATATATATAGATATATATATTTATATATATATTATATTATATGCTGTCAATCTACCACACGTACACCACTCTTTGTATATATATCGCATTTACTGACTTCACCATCCAAATACAATGTTTACCAGTGGCATTGGATGCAGAGGTGAAAGGGTTGTTTGAACTCCTTGGTTTGGCACGGAGTTGGGACTTCTTCATACGGTTATGTGTTATACCAAGGAGTTATCACAGAACTCCTTGGTTATACCCGACCGCTTGGTGGAGTAACCTTCGGCGGTGCAGAGAGATGCGTTAGACAAGCGTGATCACTGTTCAGTGTGTTTCGCTCAAGCTTGTAATAATATTTATGACAGTAAAACATATTCTGTTTGCGTCAGATTAAAGTAAAAGTGTAATTCACCATTTGCAGGGTTCTGTTTTATTTTCCGAATTACGAACATTTGGAACTGCAATGAAGCATACATTATTAAAAATATATGACAATCGAACCATAGAATAAGAGATCCTTTGGAGTAATGAAACTCCTGGTACATTAAATTCGGATGTTCGAACTTTCGGGAAAACGGACCCTTGGAAGTAAATGTCTCATTAATGATATATTTCTATTTTTGTCTTCTTTGGAGAGATTCTTTATTGCTTTTTTTTATAATTTTAGTTATAATTTCACGGAATTGATTGGATCCATATATCCTATCATCTGTTCATGGTGAAGTCTATAGGAATCTCAAAATAAGCACGATATAATATGTACATCTTTTTTTTTCTTCTTTTTGACAAATTAAAAATAACAGACTGGCCAGTTGACTATCGAGGACTCTAAACTATCTGATGAAGTAGCATCCATATTATGGTCCGGCCTTGCAGCCTTCTCATCACTGACACGTATCTCCTTGTCAAACACCACTCTCAATTTACCATCTGAGCTTCCTAAGCTTCCATCTGTCACTGAACTGGAATGTGAGAGACTGACATCAGACAACTACGGAACATTGCTTTCTTCACTGCCCTCAGTTAAATATGCGAAGTAAGTAGAGTCAAGCGTCAAAATCGAATTGCAAATGTCGGTTGGAGCACGAAAGTTTATATTTACATTGCTGATCAAATGAACTTTACCGAACGTATTAGAATGAATCGATACCCCTACTTTATATCAAGGAAAAAATAGGGAAAGTAGGAGAAGAAGAAAAAAGAGGAATCCTTTTTCCTTTCGACCCCATAAGCTGCTTCGTGCAGTCCAAAATGTGATTGCATTAGCCCGACAGACGTGTTCGACGAACAAACAGTTTTTCCCATTCACTTGTATGTGACTTAATGGGATACTCAAATCAGACTTTCTCCACGGTCACCCAGTGACATGCCGCTTTACATTTAGAAATAGATTTCCGGTTCCCTGGAAGAAGAAGAAGAAGAACAAAAAAATCATGTCGGAGGGGATGGGGCGGGGATGCTTCCAATGCCATCGGTCGTTGTTGTGAACAGTAATTCATGACTGCCCCATCCTCAGTTCACTGGAATACACAACCCTTGATCTGACAAAACCCAACCCCAACACAGTGAGCTGACTGTTACGTTTTGAGTAAACTGCATAACTGGATCGTAGTAAAGAAAAAGAAGAAGGGTTTGGGGGCTGGTATTAAGTGAACAGGTAAATGGTATATTCAACAGAGTACAGGTATGATACTCCAAGAATTGTAACATATGATCTACTCAATATCAACGCAAGAGAAGCATTAAACTACAATGATAAAGTAACATGAATTAATAAGCTTTCTTTATCAATAAAATAATATAAGAGAAAAAAGATCATTGTCTCCAAGTGCCCAAAAAGCATATACAGTATTTAGCTATTAACTTTATTAATGAATGTCTTATTCTTTAGATATTAAAAAAAAAAGAAAAAGAAAAAAGCTAATCATAAAACTGTACCTTGCCTGATCTACTTTTATTAGGATAAACGGCAAGACAAGCTATGAAGGAGAGCAACTTAATCTGGAACTACGTCCCCATAATGTACGTGTGTCAACAAAGGTTCTGTAATCAGCTTGGGGAAATAGACTAAGCATTGATCACGCTTAAGTTTCTCTCAGAATTTCCAAAGGATTTTCCATGCACTCCAACGCGGTGGCATATAACGCGTGGCCATTTTGTACAAAACAAAGGAGTTATCTGATAACTCCTTGTACAAACATGTGACGTGAAATGTCACCGATTTATTACATAAAGGAACGGTGAATTAAAAAAAAAAAAAAATATATATATATATAGATATAGATATATATATATATAGATAGATATATATATTTATATATATATTATATTATATGCTGTCAATCTACCACACGTACACCACTCTTTGTATATATATCGCATTTACTGACTTCACCATCCAAATACAATGTTTACCAGTGGCATTGGATGCAGAGGTGAAAGGGTTGTTTGAACTCCTTGGTTTGGCACGGAGTTGGGACTTCTTCATACGGTTATGTGTTATACCAAGGAGTTATCACAGAACTCCTTGGTTATACCCGACCGCTTGGTGGAGTAACCTTCGGCGGTGCAGAGAGATGCGTTAGACAAGCGTGATCACTGTTCAGTGTGTTTCGCTCAAGCTTGTAATAATATTTATGACAGTAAAACATATTCTGTTTGCGTCAGATTAAAGTAAAAGTGTAATTCACCATTTGCAGGGTTCTGTTTTATTTTCCGAATTACGAACATTTGGAACTGCAATGAAGCATACATTATTAAAAATATATGACAATCGAACCATAGAATAAGAGATCCTTTGGAGTAATGAAACTCCTGGTACATTAAATTCGGATGTTCGAACTTTCGGGAAAACGGACCCAAGAAGTAAATGTCTCATTAATGATATATTTCTATTTTTGTCTTCTTTGGAGAGATTCTTTATTGCTTTTTTAAAAATAATTTTAGTTATAATTTCACGGAATTGATTGGATCCATATATCCTATGATCTGTTCATGGTGAAGTCTATAGGAATCTCAAAATAAGCACGAAATAATATGTACATCTTTTTTTTTTTTCTTTTTGACAAATTAAAAATAACAGACTGGCCAGTTGACTATCGAGGATTCTAAACTATCTGATGAAGTAGCATCCATATTATGGTCCGGCCTTGCAGCCTTCTCATCACTGACACGTATCTCCTTGTCAAACACCACTCTCAATTTACCATCTGAGCTTCCTAAGCTTCCATCTGTCACTGAACTGGAATGTGAGAGACTGACATCAGACAACTACGGAACATTGCTTTCTTCACTGCCCTCAGTTAAATATGCGAAGTAAGTAGAGCCAAGCGTCAAAATCGAATTGCAAATGTCGGTTGGAGCACGAAAGTTTATTTTTACATTGCTGATCAAATGAACTTTACCGAACGTATTAAAATGAATCGATACCCCTACTTTATATCAAGGAAAAAATAGGGAAAGTAGGAGAAGAAGAAAAAAGGGGAACCCCTTTTCATTTCGACCCCATAAGCTGCTTCGTGCAGTCCAAAATGTGATTGCATTAGCCCGACAGACGTGTTCGACGAACAAACAGTTTTTCCCATTCACTTGTATGTGACTTAATGGGATACTCAAATCAGACTTTCTCCACGGTCACCCAGTGCCATGCCGCTTTACATTTAGAAATAGATTTCCGGTTCCCTGGAAGAAGAAGAAGACAAAAAAAATCATGTCGGAGGGGATGGGGCGGGGATGCTTCCAATGCGATCGGTCGTTGTTGTGCCCCATCCTCAGTTCACTGGAATACACAACCCTTGATCTGACAAAACCCAACCCCAACACATTGAGCTGACTGCTACGTTTGAAGTAAACTGCTTAACTGGATCGTAGTAAAGAAAAAGAAGAAGGGTTTGGGGGCTGGTATTAAGTGAACAGGTAAATGGTAACTATATTCAACAGAGTACAGGGATGATACTCCACGAATTGTAACATATGATCTACTCAATATCAACGCAAGAGAAGCATTAAACTTCAATGATAAAGTAACATGAATTAATAAGCTTTCTTTATCAATAAAATAATATAAGAGAAAAAAGATCATTGTCTCCAAGTGCCCAGCAAGCATTTACAATATTTAGCTATTAACTTTAATAATCAATTTCTATTTTTTTTATATTTAAAAGAAAAGAAAAAAAAGAGTCAATTATAAAACTGTACCTTGCCTGCTCTACTTTTATTAGGATAAACGGCAAGACAAGCTATGAAGGAGAGCAACTTAATCTGGAACTACGTCCCCACAATGTACGTGTGTCAACAGATGTTCTGTAATCAGCTTGGGGAAATAGACTAAGCATTGATCACGCTTAAGTTTCTCTCAGAATTTCCAAAGGATTTTCCATGCACTCCAACGCGGTGGCATATAACGCGTGGCCATCTTGTACAAAACAAAGGAGTTATCTGATAACTCCTTGTACAAACATGTGACGTGAAATGTCACCGATTTATTACATAAAGGAACGGTGAAATTTAAAAAAAAAAAAAAAAAAAAAAAAAAAATATATATATATATATATATATATATTATGTGCTGTCAATCTACCACACGTACACCACTCTTTGTATATATATCGCATTTACTGACTTCACCATCCAAATACAATGTTCACCAGTGGCATTGGATGCAGAGGTGAAAGGGTTGTTTGAACTCCTTGGTTTGGCACGGAGTTGGGACTTCTTCATACGGTTATGTGTTATACCAAGGAGTTATCACAGAACTCCTTGGTTATACCCGACCGCTTGGTGGAGTAACCTTCGGCGGTGCAGAGAGATGCGTTAGACAAGCGTGATCACTGTTCAGTGTGTTTCGCTCAAGCTTGTAATAATATTTATGACAGTAAAACATATTCTGTTTGCGTCAGATTAAAGTAAAAGTGTAATTCACCATTTGCAGGGTTCTGTTTTATTTTCCGAATTACGAACATTTGGAACTGCAATGAAGCATACATTATTAAAAATATATGACAATCGAACCATAGAATAAGAGATCCTTTGGAGTAATGAAACTCCTGGTACATTAAATTCGGATGTTCGAACTTTCGGGAAAACGGACCCTTGGAAGTAAATGTCTCATTAATGATATATTTCTATTTTTGTCTTCTTTGGAGAGATTCTTTATTGCTTTTTTTTATAATTTTAGTTATAATTTCACGGAATTGATTGGATCCATATATCCTATCATCTGTTCATGGTGAAGTCTATAGGAATCTCAAAATAAGCACGAAATAATATGTACATCTTTTTTTTTTTTCTTTTTGACAAATTAAAAATAACAGACTGGCCAGTTGACTATCGAGGATTCTAAACTATCTGATGAAGTAGCATCCATATTATGGTCCGGCCTTGCAGCCTTCTCATCACTGACACGTATCTCCTTGTCAAACACCACTCTCAATTTACCATCTGAGCTTCCTAAGCTTCCATCTGTCACTGAACTGGAATGTGAGAGACTGACATCAGACAACTACGGAACATTGCTTTCTTCACTGCCCTCAGTTAAATATGCGAAGTAAGTAGAGCCAAGCGTCAAAATCGAATTTCAAATGTCGGTTGGAGCACAAAAGTTTATTTTTACATTGCTGATCAAATAAACTTTACCGAACGTATTAGAATGAATCGATACCCCTACTTTATATCAAGGAAAAAATAGGGAAAGTAGGAGAAGAAGAAAAAAGGGGAACCCCTTTTCATTTCGACCCCATAAGCTGCTTCGTGCAGTCCAAAATGTGATTGCATTAGCCCGACAGACGTGTTCGACGAACAAACAGTTTTTCCCATTCACTTGTATGTGACTTAATGGGATACTCAAATCAGACTTTCTCCACGGTCACCCAGTGCCATGCCGCTTTACATTTAGAAATAGATTTCCGGTTCCCTGGAAGAAGAAGAAGAACAAAAAAAATCATGTCGGAGGGGATGGGGCGGGGATGCTTCCAATGCGATCGGTCGTTGTTGTGCCCCATCCTCAGTTCACTGGAATACACAACCCTTGATCTGACAAAACCCAACCCCAACACATTGAGCTGACTGCTACGTTTGAAGTAAACTGCTTAACTGGATCGTAGTAAAGAATAAGAAGAAGGGTTTGGGGGCTGGTATTAAGTGAACAGGTAAATGGTAACTATATTCAACAGAGTACAGGGATGATATTACAGGAATTTTAAGAAAATGATCTACTCAATATCAACGCAAGAGAAGCATTAAACTTCAATGATAAAGTAACATGAATTAATAAGCTTTCTTTATCAATAAAATAATATAAGAGAAAAAAGATCATTGTCTCCAAGTGCCCAGCAAGCATTTACAATATTTAGCTATTAACTTTAATAATCAATTTCTTATTTTTTTATATTTAAAAGAAAAGAAAAAAAAAGAGTCAATTATAAAACTGTACCTTGCCTGCTCTACTTTTATTAGGATAAACGGCAAGACAAGCTATGAAGGAGAGCAACTTAATCTGGAACTACGTCCCCACAATGTACGTGTGTCAACAGATGTTCTGTAATGAGCTTTGGAAATAGACTAAGCATTGATCACGCTTAAGCGTCTCTCAGAATCTCCAAAGGATTTTCCATGAACTCCAACGCGGTGGCATATAACGCGTAGCCCTCTTGTATATACAAACATGTGACGTAAAATGTCACCGATTTATTATATAAAGGAACTCTCAATTGAAAACAAAAACAAAAAAAAAACAACCAAAAAAAAAAATGCTGACAATTGACCACACATAGCCTACACAACTATTTGTATAATTGCATCGCATTTACTGACTTCACCATCCACATACAAAGATCATCAGCATGACCAGTTGCATTGAATGCAGAGGTAAAAGGACAGTTTGACATGGAGTTGGGAATTCTTCAAACAGTTATGTGTTATACCCGACCGCTTGTGTTTGCGGAGTGACTTTCGGCGGTGCGGAGAGACGCGAAAGCGTGATCACTGTTCAGTGTGTTTCGCTCAAGCTGGTAATAGCGAGCTTTCGATTTCTGCACCGAACGACTTTTACAACGAGTCTCCACAGCGTGGAGACGTCGCGCAGGCCAAGTCCGTTCTCTTCGCGTAAATGCTTTCGATCTCTCACGACGTTGTGAATCGCAGTTTCATCCATTTTCTGAGCTTGTACGACGTCGTATATGTGAAAGAAGTGCTAAATCGAGGATGACGGCAAAACCAGGGTGCACGCGTCCTTGATTCGGCCAGTGGACAAGGGAGACAACGTGACGCATGCGCAGAGCTTTAAAATGTGGTTATCTCGGACCAGTCGACTATATCGATGTGCAAATCCAAAGCTCGCTTATAACAATTATGTAAAACGTATTTTGTTTGCGTCAGATTAAAGTAAAATTGTAATTATTCGCCTTTTGCCGGGGTCTATTCTATTTTCCGAGTTTACGAACATTTGGAACAATGGAGCCTACATCGTTAGAAAATATGATAAACGAACCATAGGATTAGAGAACATTCGGAGTAATGGAACCCGTTGTACATTAAGTATGTGTGTTCGAGATAATGAATCTTGGGATGTTCGAACTTTCGGGAAAAATGGACCTTAGAAGTAATTGTCTTATTTCTAATATATTTCTATTTTCGTTTGTGTTTGTGTTATTGTTGTTGTTTGTTTGTTTGTTTGTTTGTTTGTTTTTTTTGTTTTGTTTTGTGTTTTTTTTTTTTGGGGGGGGAGATATTTATGCCATTTTTATTTGACAATTATGTAGGGCTGTATATTGTACTCCATGTTAACGTTTGAAGTTCACTTTGTCTTCCTAAAAGTTCAATGTCTGCTTTAATTAGCCTCTTTAATTTCTATAGACTGTGTGTCTCTATTCACCACCAAGTATGAGGATGTAAGTGTTAAACTTAGTTGCTAAGTTCATGAATATGCATGCATGTTGGAAAGAGCAGAAAATAAAGTCAGCTTCTCCGCAGAGGGGCATTCTGAACCAGAGCTACCATACAGTAAACGTCGCCTTCTTTTTTCCTCCTTTCTGTCGTGGAAAAGAACCCATGCGGGCTAGCACTAAACTGAGCCACACATTTATAATGAATTGATTGGATCCTATGCACTGTTCATGATGAAGTGTATAATAGTATCAAAATAGGCACGATATATGTATCATTTCTTTTTCTTTTTGACAATTTGAAAATAACCATCATAACAGACTGGCCAGTTGACTATCGAGGATTCTAACTTATCTGATGAAGTAGCATCCAGATTATGGTCCGGCCTTGCAGCCTTCTCGTCACTGAAACGTATCTCCTTGTCAAACACCACTCTCAATTTACCATCTGAGCTTCCTAAGCTTCCATCTGTCACTGAACTGGAATGTGAGCGACTGACATCAGACAACTATGGAACATTGATTTCTTCACTGCCCTCAGTGGAATATGCGAAGTAAGTAGAGCCAAGCGTCAAAATCGAATTGCAAACATCGGCTAGAGCACGAAAGTTTATTGTTACATTGCTAATCAAATGAGCTTTGTCAATTTATTAAGGATGTAGGGATACCCCCACTTATCATTTATGTTAAGAGAAATAAAAGAAGGATCATATAAGAAGAAGAAAGAAGGATAACTCCTGTCCCTTTCGACCCCATAAGCGACTTCGTGCAGACCAAATCGTAATTACATTAGTGTGATGGACGCTTGTGACGCACAACATCCCCCCTTTTTTTCCCCCAATTCACTTATATACGAGTGAATGGGATACGCTGACTTTCTCCATGGTCTGCCGGTGCCGTGCCACGTTAAAAAAAAAAAAAAAAAATCCCCCCAATATATATATATATATATATATATATATATATATATATATATGTGTGTGTGTGTGTGTGTGTGTGTGTGTGTGTGTGTGTGTGTGTGTGTGGTGTGCGTATGTGCGCCCATTTAAAGCGATGACATAGGCATGAACTGTACATTCGGACCGATGACACACAGCGAACCGATGACGTCATCGGTTGGCAGACCTGCGCAGTGAGACCCAAATTACATGCTTTTGCATATAGGGGTAGGTCATCAGTTAGTATTACGCGAACAAGTCGTCGGTTGTATAGAAACATTTCAGACGGGTCATCGGTTATGCGGTTGAATTCTACACACACAGGTCATCGGTTATGCGGTCAAATTCTAGGTTGAAAAAGATGTCATCGGTTCTTATGCGCGCACATGTATGTGTGTGTGTGGTGTGTGTGGGTGTGTGTGTGCGTGTGTATGTGTGTATATATATATATATATGTATATATATATATATATATATATATATATATATATGCACACACACACACACACACATACATTTCCGCTTCCTGGGAAGAAAAAAATCATCTCGAAGGAGATGGGAGGGGGGGGGGGGGGATGTCCCTATGAAATCGGTCGTTGGTGTGAACAATAATTCATGAGTGCCCCATCCTCAGTCCACCGGAATACACAACCCTTGATCTGACAAAACCCAACCCCAACACGACGTCTCGAGCGAACAGCATATCTCAATCATACTAAAGACAAATAAGAAGGGTTATTGGGCTGGTATTAAGTGAACAGGTAAATATTTGCAAAGAGTACAGGTATGATACTCCAGACATATTAATTTGATCTACTCAATATCAACACAAGAGAAGCATTAGACTACAAAGCTTAAGTAACATGAATGATTGGCATATACAAGTAGAAGCTTTTTCTTGAATCCGGAACATTTTACTTGCTAGTATTTGCTTGTTTTGAGCAAGTACAAATTCAAGCAAAATGTTAGAAAAAAGCATTTGCTAGGTTTTATCGATATCGGCCATTATTTCAAAGTTCCCAGCAAGCATAAATGATATACTATTAATTGGAAAACGCTCACTGTCTCCAAGTGCCCAGCAAGCATATATACTATTTAGCTAGAAACTCTAATAATTAATTTCTTATACTCTTGATATTTGTTTAAAAAGGTTATTTTCAAAACTGTACCTTGTTTGGTCTATTTTTATCAGCAAGACAACCGATGAAGGAGGGCAAGTTAGTCTGGAACTACGTCCCTGTAATGTACGTGTGTCAACAGAGGTTCTATGAGCTTGGGCGAAACACACTTAACAGTGATCACACTTAAACGTCTCTCGCGAATAACATAGAGCCGTATTAAGAAACACCTCGTGTACAAACTGGTCATGTTAAATGTTACAGAATTTATTCAAAAAGGCACGGTCAATAACAACAACAACAAAACCCTACTTTCAATCGACCACACATACACTACTCTTTGCATATTATTGTATTTACTGACTTAGACCATGGGATGACATTGAAAAACATTTTCGTGGTCCACATTTTCGCCCCACCTGAAAAGTTGGGGAGAAAGGTACTTTTTTGTGCTGAATTCAAATATGAATGTTGCCAAGACTGAAACTTGCACGTTATCGCTCTAATGAGGTTTAATTATGCAAATTCATGCATAATTCATTGTTTAAACTATAATACACGAAAAACTTGTATGTTATTAATTAAAAAATAGTATTTCAGGCTAATCTGGACTGCATCATCTGAATGTGAATATTTCTAAACCATAATGGTAGCATTGATGCCTAATTATGCAAATCAGGCGTCAATATGCAAATCCATCGGGGGGGGGGGGGGGGTTGGCTATTTAACTAATAATGCTAATTTCAAATCACCTGAAAGGTGATATTTCAGAGTAATTTGGATGCTTACTCTAAATATGAATACTGTAAATCTTGGAAGTGGCAATTAATCATAGTAATGTGGCCTGATTATGCAAATTTATGCAATATTCATTACTTATAGAATAATTCACAAACCTGTGTGCTCTTAATGTAAAGATATATTTATGGATTATTTGGACCGTATAATGTGAATGTGAATATTTCAAGCCATAAATTTATAAATATTTTATGACATTGATTCCTAATTGTGTGAAATATTGATGCCTAATTATACATATTATTCATCTGTATGCAATTCATTATTTTGGCTTTTTCAAACTGAAGAATGTTTATATTAAACTGCATGAATACTGATATTTTAATTAAACTTAAGGTGCTTAATCAAAATATGAATGTTGCGAAGCATAGAAGTGGCAATTTACCACCGTAATTGGTCTAATTATGCAAATTTATGCAAACTACATTGTTTATACCATAATTCACAAAAGATAGTGTGCTCTCAATCGAAAGATGGTATTTTGGATAATTTGGAATGCAGAATCTGAATGCGAATATTCCAAGCCTTAATTATGTGAAATATTGATTATGCAAATTTGCATCAATATGCAAATCCTTTATTGTGGCTACTCAACTGGAAATTCCTATGTCAGATCATATGAAAGGCTATAGTTTAAGATAACTATGGGTGCTGACTGTCAACATGATTGTTGTCAAGCTTGAAACTAGCAGTTTGTCACCATATCATGAGGCTTTATTATGCATATTAATGCAAACCCTATTTTTTAATGCTGTAGTGCACCGAACAGTTCAGTATCATATCAATGAAAAGTTCGTATTCAGTTCTAGTTCGGACTGCATCATCTGAATTTCAATATTTCTGAGCAATAAATGTGTATACCTTTTATGATATTGGTGCCTAATTATGTAAATTAGGCATCAGTATGCTAATCAGTGTATTTGACTGAACTGCAAACACTACTATCAAATCACCTGAAAAGCAATATGCTAAAAGTAACTTTTGGCGAAAAATGCAATGTATATAGGCCTATGATTGTTGCCAAGTAGGAAATTTCCAAACCATGACATAATAGTTAAATTTCAGTTACGCAAATTCGTGCAAAATCCACTCTGCAATGGATAAACCTCAGTCTATAGCAGTTGAAAAATTAGTAGGTCTTTACAGAAGTATATTGTATTTGCAACTGCATAACCCATACATTATTATTTCCTAGACATAAAATGTATAAACTGTAATAGCAGTGCCTGTGTAGGTATATTCATGCAAACCTACCAAAATCTATCTCAGGTAATTTAGAGTGCTGAACCTCAAAGTGTCTGCTGCGAGCAGTGTGCATGTGATGTCCTCAACATGAGGCACAATCTTGCATTCTGTGCCATCACAGAAAAATAACATCTCACATCTCATGATTAGGAAAATGAATTTTAGAGGAGTTTCGTGTAAATGTCCACATTAAACTTGTTAACCCTTTCAGGCCAGGAATTATTTAAGGGCTAAATTGATCACATTTTGTTCTTCAAATTGGCAACAATAAAATTTTCCTTTGAGTACTACGTGGTTCTAATAAGGTGTAATGTCTTTGAAAACAGTATGGTTTAGGTTTATGAATTTTTTCGAAAAGTTTTAAAAATTGCCAATTTCGATAAAAAAAACAATGATTTTGAAACTCTCATTGTGTTGCCGATTTAAGGATTTTTAGTTTATTTTTGTTTTAAAAAATCCTGCCATCAAACGCAATATGGTCATGCAACAAAATTGGACATAATGTGTGCAGACATTTTTGCTCTTTCTACTCATGCATCTGGTATATTTTTAAAAACTCTGAATCAAAAGTTATTGAGCCAAACCTCAAGATGTGGTCCATTGTCTAGAAAGGGTTAACAGTTTTCAGTGTTTTGCCTTGGCCTTTATGACTGCCAAAGAATTGAACTCATTCACTTCTCTGTCACTTCTGAGTAACACGAAGCTGTTTGTTTTCTTTCATCTCGTGTGAATATCAGAGGCGTTAACTCTCACTTTTTCTTCACTGATTGAATTAATGTGTAGCAGATTTTCCTATTTCTTTGCTGGGAATCTTCCCTTATCTGAATATGACACAGTGCAAACTACATCATCCTTTTAATAGGCCGATTACTAGCTACTGCAGCTATCCTGTGTGTTCACAATAGGTATCATACTTCATCATACGTAGCAGACTACACTGTCTGTATTGTCTTTGATATTGGCCCCTAAAATACAGCTGTTGATAAACAATTTTTCACTTTCCCCTCATTAAATGTTCAGTCCTTTCTCTTCCTTCCTCTATTTTTGTATTTTTAATAACATTTACAAGGTGAAATTAGGTGGGCGAATTTGCGGACCACGAAAAGTGAGAATTTCAGCGGTCATCACATTGTCTAAGTTTTAGGTGTTCGCCATTTGCAGGGTTCTATCTTATTTTCCAAATTACGAACATTATATTTTGGAACAATGAAGCATACATCATTTGAAAAAAAAAATATGATAAACGAACTATAAGATTAAAGGGCAATCCAACCTTGATAATGAGATGATTTGTGTGAAAGCAGAAAAATAAGAAAAACAGGATGGTGAAAGTTTGAAAGAAATCGGACAAGGACTAAGAAAGTTATGGATGTTTGAAAAATGAGATCACTACATCTATGCGAATCTCAAATTGGCAATTTGGTGAGTCAATTGTGACATTTTTGTGGACAACTCTCCCATTTGTCGTACACAAAAATATCATTAATTTGCGGTTTTCTTCGAGGCGCTTTTACCCTCGGGGCAGTACTCAAAATATATTGGAAATAGCATATTGTTATAGGTCCTCATGAACGAAAAGATCCTACTGAGTAATGCATTTTGAAAAAAGTGAAATTTTAGTCATTTTGTGTGTTAGAGCGAATGAGGGAGTTGTCCACAGATACATCACAGTGACATTACCTATTCTGCCAATTTAAAATTCCCATATACATAGTGATTACAACTTTCAAAAATTCATAACTTTCTTATTGCTTGTCCGATTTCGTTCAAACTTTCACCAATCTGCTTCTCTGATTTTTCCTCTTTCTTTCAAAGCAACTTGCTATTAGGGTTGGATTTCCCTTTAAAGAACCTTCGGTATAAGGAGACCCCTAGGACATCAAGTTTGTGTTTTCGAGATAATAAATCTTTGGATGTTCGAAGTTTTGGGAAAACGGACCCCTGGAGGAAATTGTCATAATAATATATTTCTTTTTTTGTTTCTTTTGAGAGATATTTCTCTCATTTTATGTTATAATTTCATTAAATTGATTGGATCCATTTATCCTATGCTCTGTTCCTGGTGAAGTATATAGGAATCTCAAAATAAGCACGATATAATATTTAACTTTTTTTTCTCTTTTTGACAAATTGAAAATAACTGACTGGCCAGTTGACTATCGAGGATTCTAAATTACCTGATGAAGTGGCATCCAAATTATGGCAATGCCTTACAGTCTTCTCGTCACTGAAACGTATATTCTTGTCAAACACCACTCTCAATTTACCATCTGAGCTTCCTAAGCTTCCATCTGTCACTGACCTGGTATGTGAGAGACTGAAATCAGACAACTATGGAACACTGATTTATTCACTGCCCTCAGTTGAATGTGTGAGGTAAGTAGAGCTAAGCATTAAAATCAAATTGAAAATATCGGTTGGAGCGCGAAAATGTATTGTTACACTGCTGATTGTAGGGGTACCCCACTTTATATTGAGAGAGAGAGAGAAAAAAAAAGGAACGTAGGAGAAGAAGAAAGAAGGATAACTCCTGTCCCTTTCGACCCCCAAAGCGACTTCGTGCAGACCGAATCGTAATTGCACCCCACCCCCCCCCCCCCCCAATTCACTTGTATACGAGTGAATGGAATACGAAAAAAATGACTGTCTCCACGGTTTGCCTGTGCCGTGCCGCGTTAAATATTTCCGGTTCCTGGGAAGAAAAAATCATTTCGGAGGGGATGGGGGGCGGGGGGGGGGGGGGGGGGGGGGGGACGTTTCCTGTGAAATCGGTCGTTGGTGTGAACAATAATTCATGAGTGCCCCATCCTCAGTCCACCGGAATACACAACCCATGATCTGACAGTGAGCTGGCTGCGACGTCTGGAGCGAACTGCATAGCTCGATCATACTAAAGACAAATAAAAAGGGTTGTAGGGCTGGTATTACGTGAACAGGTAAATAGTATTTAGTAATTTGCAAGAATACAGGTATGATACTTCAGAGACATTAAAATTTGATGTACTCGATATCAACACAAGAGAAGCATTAAACTACAAAGCTTACTTAACATGAATGAATAAGTTATCATTATCCAGAAAATGTTATAATTGAAAAAGATCATTGGGCCGTATCGATAAAGAACTAACATTTGATTGGAATGAAATAATACTTAGTAAAAGCTTGCGCCGTATGCAAGTCCTCACGCAGTAACTATGACCCACTCTTTTGATTGACATGAGGGCTGATGCCTGAGCAAGTACTTGAGCTCATGCTTATGGTTCAAACAGTTAGTTCGGATATCGATGTGTGCGCCCAAGCATGCTGGGATGACTTAGAGCACCTGACAGGTGCACGAGCAATGCCAATGACATAGGCTTATTTGCTTACAAACTAAGGATTGTTCTTGTAAGCAAATACTTACTTTTCTAAGTATGAGGGAAAGTTGCAACTTGTTTTCCGGGATGATATTGCTAAGCAATTGCTTGTCTTCAGAAGACTTGCTTGGCATATACAAGTTGAAACGTTTTCTTGAATCTGGAACATTTTACTTGCTAGTATTTGCTTGTTTTAAACAAGTACGAATTCAAGCAAATTGTTGGAAAAGACATTTACCAGGTTTTATCGATATCGCCCATTATTTCAAAGTGCCCAGCAAGCATGTATGATATACTGTTAATTGGAAAAAGATCACTGTCTCCAAGTGCCCAGGAAGCATATATACTATTTAGCTAGAAACTCAATTTCTTATACCTTCGATATTTGTTTAAAAAGTTTATTTTCAAAACTGTACCTTGTTTGGTCTATTTTTATCAGGATTAACGACAAGACAACCCATGAAGGAGGGCAAGTTAGTCTGGAACTACGTCCCTGTAATGTACGTTTGTCAACAGAGGTTGTATAATGAGCTTGGGCGAAAACACACTTAACAGTGATCACGCTTAAACGTATCTTCGCACCGCCGAATGTCATTCCGCGAACTCGCGTGGTCGCGAATAACATAGAGCCATATTAAGAAATACCTCGCATACAAACTTGTCATGTAAAATGTTACAAAATTTATTTAAAAAGGCACGGTTAATAACAACAACAACAACAACAAAACTGCTCTCAATCGACCACACATACACCATTCTCTGCATATTATCGCATTTAGTGACTTCACCATCTAAACATAAAGTTCCCCATTGACATTGAATGCAGAGGTTAAAGAGTTGTTTAAAAAGGAGTTGGGATTGCTTCATACTGTTATGTGTTATACGAGACTGCTTAATTGTGAGTTCGCGGAGTGACATTCGGCCGTGCTGAAAGCCGTTTAAGTGTGATCACCGTTCAGTGTGTTTCGCTCAAGCTGGTAATAATAATCATATAGACCAATGCCACAACGTAGAGGGCAGCAGACTGGTCGCTATTGCTGCGGTGTGTACCCGATCTTTTACAGTACATAAGTCAATAGGGCGTTATGTACATTCGTTCGATTTTTTTTCTATTTTGGACTGACATATGCAGATTTATTTTAATGTTGGCAATGATGAATAATCAGGGAAGTTCAGGTCGCAGCTGTGCAGTGCTCAAATGCCACAACAATTGGAGAAAGCTTAAAAATTGGGAGCTAACTGAGTGCGAAATTCACTCGCCTTTGACTCATGAAGCCTGTTTGTGAGTGAAGTCTGTTTGTGTGTGAAGCCGTACTCCCTCCACAGGTTTCCTGGCCGTCGTTGTTGGGGTTTTTTTTTTTTTTTTTTTGGGGGGGGGGGGGGCTGGTAGGTCTATTTTGGTTTGATCATACTTAGAAATACACGGTCTCTCTCTCTTTCTCTCTCTATCTCTCTCTCTCACACACACACACAAACTATCCCTCTCTCTCTCTCATATCCCTCTCTCGCTCTCACTATCCCCCCCTCTCTCTCTCACTATCCTTCACTCTCCCTCCCCCTCTCCCCTCCCTCTCTCCCCCTGCCCCTCCCTCTGTCTATCTCACTCTCTCTCTCACACTCTCTCCGATCCCCCTCTCTTCTCTCTCTCTTTTTCTCTCTCTGTCTCGTTCACTCTCCCGCTCCTCTAACACACGCATTTACTAGCAACAGGAAGCGAGCTCCCTGATAAAAACCATCAGCAATTCTTGGTCATCAACAAACTTTTACTGACAAAACTAAGGAGAAAAAGTAATGAAAGTACAAAAATACATCATACCTTCATCTGTCAGATATGGCCATTGTCTCACGTCATCTACCCATGTATCCATGCTTTATTTTATTGATTTAAAATAAAGTTATTGAAACAATATCAGGGCATATCTTATATCTTTCATTGATTTTGTACACCGAGCCAATCGCGGTCAGCGCGCTCACACACCGCAGCTATGGCGTCGCCGATAGAGGGCCAAATACATAAAGCGGAGGTGGAATTGGTCTATAAAACGTATCCGATTAGCGTCAGATTAAAGTAAAGTTTTAAGTGTTCGCTATTTGCAGGGTTCTATCTTATTTTCCAAATTACGAACATTATATTTTAGAACAATGAAGCATACATCATTTGAAAAAAAAAAAAATATATATATATATATAATATATATATATATATATAATATATATATATATATATATATATATTATATATATATATATATATATATATAATGTGTGATAAACGAACTATAGGATTAAAGAACCTTCCGGTATAATGAGACCCCTGGGACATCAAGTTTGTGTTTTCGAGATAATAAATCTTCGGATGTTCGAAGTTTTGGGAAAGCGGAGTCCTGGAAGTAATTGTCATATTAATAATATATATCATTTTGTTTTCTTTTGAGAGATATTTCTGTCATTTTATGTTATATTTTCATTGAATTGAATGGATCCATTTATCCTATGCTCTGTTCCTGGTCTATTAGTCTAAAAGAATCTTTAAATAGGCACGATGCAATATGTAACTTCTTTTTTTCTTTTTGACAAACTGAAAATAACAGACTGGCCAGTTGACTATCGAGGATTCTAAATCTGATGAAGTAGCATCCATATTATGGTACAGCCTTGCAGCCTTCTCGTCACTGAAACGTATCTCCTTGTCAAACACCACTCTCAATTTACCATCCGAGCTTCCTAAGCTTCCATCTGTCACTGAACTGGTATGTGAGGGACTGACATCAAACAACTATGGAACATTGATTTCTTCACTGCCATCAGTGGAATATGTGAAGTAAGTGGAGCTAAGCATCTAGATCAAATTACAAACATCGGTTGGAGCACGAAAGTTGATTGTTTTGTCAGATCAAATGTACAACTCATTAAAAAACGACATTCTTTCAGCTTTTCGCTGGAATGACAAATTTCAAGCGGCTTGGGACAATAAAGTAAAAGACACTCCACGAATTTGAAACCTGGAATGGATCGACCTAGGTTTGGCCCACATCCAGTGGCCAAACGAACTTTTAAAAAGTTGGGCCATTTGAGATACACTACTTCAAAAATGACCCAAAATGGGCATTTGTGACCAGGCACCACAAAACACCCAAAAAGTCGCCAGATAGGAAGTTTTAGTTAAGGTCTGATTCTGAAAGAGGAGATTCTCAGCGTTAAAATGATATATAACTCATTAGCATTGGATGTTCCTAACTCACTGTACAAAGAGTAGAATGCACAGTCCCTCAGAATGTTACTTCTGAGAAATAAGGGTTTAACGTTTGCAGTCTATTGAAGCACTCTGACTTGCAAGGTCTTGTGCTAAGGTGACAAAGGGAGGATAACAACTAAACAGAAATTTCTATGAAGGGATTATCATATTGTCCTAAAACTTGGCATACTAATAAGGCACATCCTGCTCATGATAGCACACAAGTATCAATGCAAGAGCTTACTCTTTTTTAAATTTATGGGAGATCAAAATGAGACAAGTATTTAGGGTCGTACAAAAAGAAAAGTAATAGAACAGAATCCAGACAAGATAAACATAAGTCCAATACAAAACTGTCAAAAATACCACTTTTAGATTGTTTGGTGCCTCCAAATGTTTAGCTTACTTAGAAAAAAGTATACCCTTTCAGGAAATACCGAAAACTAAAATTTGACCATGCCAACCAAAAACACATTGATTGAGCTCTAACTTGAAAATATATGTAACACAGTGCGACTTTTTGGTGGTTTTGTGGTGCCTGGTCACATTTTTCAATGATCTTGAAAATGGGAAAATTGTCATCATCCCTTTAGTAATAATGGAATGATCCAACACTTTATTTTGAATAATTGTCTATACAAATTTTAAGAAGGATAGAAGGAGAAATCCTGTAAGTTTTGTTTGAATGTCATAATCCTAATTGCATTTTTACTCTGAATAAAGATTGCACCAAATTTCAAAATTCATGTCCGTGATAGGTACCAAAAAGGGCTATTTTAAGGGGTAGGGATAACTATGGATGGAATTATGAACAGAAAATGTCAATATCATTTCTGTAGGATTTACCCTGTATATACCACAACTTCAAAATATAAAAGAAATCCGCCCACCCCCCATCTTCCGACTATTTTTCCAAATTTGCCTGTTTCTCTCAGACAGAGCTCTTAAAACGTTGAGGCAATATGTTATTGCAATATGAGTACATAAAAATTCCCAGGTGATACTTATGAATTTAATATACAGCGTGTCCCAGAAAAAAAAATCGAAGCCGGGTTTCACGGTAGAATTTTCCTATCATAATGAGTGATTTCCTTGATGAAATATACATATGTGAAAAGCTCTGCTTATCTTCTTTCATTTGATGTACAATTTATTATTCATAAATCACACTTGACTGATTTAAATCAATGGAAAATGGTGCTACCAAAGCTTCATTTGCACGCACAAATTCGCAAATTTTAGTGAGTTTTTAAGGTAGTAAACATAATTAATTTGAAAAGAAAACATCAAACAAAAATTTTCTCTTTTATAGGACACCTCATGCGTAGAGAATAAAAGATGTATGCCAGAGAAAAAGTAAAATTAAAAGATACTTGATTTTATTTCATTTTACTTATTCTCTGGCATGCATCATATATATTTTTTTAAGCATGAGGTGTCATATAAAAAAGAAAATCGCGACTTTGTGATGTTTTTCTCTTTCCAAAATGAGTAGGTTTACTAAATTCAAAGTTGAAAATTCTGTGTAAAAATTAATTTTTTGTAGCACCAATCACCATTGTTTTAATTCACTAATTCGTCAATTATAAATAATAAGTTGTACATCAAAGTAATGCTGAGAAGCAGAGCTTACCATACAAGTATATTTCATCAAGGAAATTATTCATTGTTATTGAAAACTTCTGCTCTGAAATTCGGTTCCCTTTTTTTTTTTTTTTTTGATGCACTGTATATGTGTGTGTGTGTGTGTGTGTGTGTGTGTGTGTATATATATATATATATATATATATATATATATATATATGTATATATACACACATATAAACAGTGTGTAGACATATAAGCATGGCTACGGTTGCAAAAATAGCAAAATGTGAGAAAGACATTGCCTAACAAAAATAGCATTAGAATCAAAACGCCTTACATAAAAATTCATGATCTTAGTGCCATTTCACTGGAAAAAGAATTTATAGAAAAGAATATACCAACGAAAACAAAAATTAATGATATTATGCAAATAATGTCTTTTCCCCATAGATTTTGTATACAGTGCCTAGCATTGAACGATGAAGGCTCTATATTCATCCTGCGTTATACGCCGTTTTCCTCGTATTTACCAGTCTGGGAGATAGCCGAATCTTAGGGAGCGAAGCGAACTGGTCACAGGTTCTTATTCTAGTCGCTACGAGAATAATTCACTGAAGCGAGCGAGAGAGAGAGGGAGAGAGAGAATAAAAAAGAAAGAAAGAAATACACACATACACACAGAGCTCCGCATCGAGCGGGATGCGTTTTTTTTTTTTTTTTCGGAGGATGGGAAAGTCACTAGACGAAAATCGACGCTCCTGATTGGCTTAAAAACTCTTGAGATAGATGTGATTCAGTCGATTTGTTAAAATGCAGAGTTTAGTAAGTCGATTCAAGCACGTGCACAGCTAATGTATACCGTATATACGCAACATGCATGCAGTACACATGCAGTGGGCTCACTACTCGGATTCGAACACCTATCCATCTAGCTAAATGTGGCAACATGAATTGCGACTGTGACACACGGGGACAGATCCCTTCGATCTTAAAAGTAAGAATTCACTGAGTGACTGACAATGTTTACATCTTTTTGTGAAATTGTACAGTGGGTCGGCAAGGCCAAGGACCAAGGCTCAAGGACAAGGCTTATTAAACGCGCTGCTAACTCCAGCCTGGAGTTCGATAGATTTACATAACGTTAATTAGGCATAGCACTCAATCGTATCTGCTAACATGTGCAAATCCGGTGACAATAATTCATTGTAAAATCACTATTTCTTCATCTTCACCTAACTTAGCCTAACGGCGTTAGGCTAAGTTAGGTTTAGGTCAGGGTTAGGGTAGGGTTAAGGATTGGGTTACGTGTATGTTAGGGTAGATCTATGGCAGTATGGGTCCTATCATCAGTAAGTTAGGCCTAACTTAGACCAGTCCTGCTTTCACATTCAATATGCCATTTGGCTTTTGTAGTTTGTTGTAAAAAAATGTGTTCACATCTAAGGCAGATCAGTAACTAATGGATGCTTACAATTTGAGGCTCTCCTCCAAGACCAAGACGAACGGAAGCCTCCTATGGCATAGCATAACGTTCACTGTAAGTTAGATCTACTCTCGGCCTGTCTTAACTATAGGGCCTAGGCTATGGGCAAAGTATGACTATGAGGTAGGTCTACCTAACCCGAAAGCTAACTAAATATTACATGTCAGAAATTAAAAAAAAAAAAAAAAAAAAAATACATGAAATATCATGATAAATATACCGGTTTACTGAATAAGTGCACCGGCATGATTTTAAAGATTATCCCAGATATAGATCTAACGTTACTGGTATTTTTACCCCATTTTCCAATGTTGTCAAAAGTGAATTTGTCAGGCGAACGAAAAAATAGGGAGCGCTTATGACATAGGCTGGCCCCAGCCAAAGCCCAGCCATTAATAATGACGTACCGCCACAGCGTAGGCCAGGGGGCAGACTTCTGTTTATGTAGGAGAGGGATTCTGTTCAACCAGACGTAGTCTCGATCAGCATAGCATATCCCCGAACGAAATAGACTGATTTTTCGATCTAGTCCTAGACACTTACCTTCACCTCTTGTGGTAATTTAGGCCACCAGCGTAAATCTGGTTCGATGAGTGGGGTATGCATTCATGATCACAATCTTGGGCCAAAATTTGTATTGCGAACACATACACGAGTGCGAGTGCGAGCATATACATGTATATACAAACATTTTTCAATCCCAGAAAGAAGAAAGAGTTTGTGAAATGAAGAATAGATAATAGTGTCCTGGTTTTACCCTCTCTTTATATGTATACAATGTATGTCATGAAGCATCGTATCATACTTTCAGGTGTGCTCTTTAATATTTGCAATAAAAAAATGGCAGAAGTCACATGCTTTGCATTAGTTAATGAAATAACAAAAGTTACTCATATGTATTGACAAAAAATAAAGATGTTTGATTGGCAACAAACACAATGTAGTTATTATGATGTTTGCATTCAAATGTGGAATACGTTTTAACCCTGAGTGTGGAGGTAAATACCAACCAAGAGAGACAATTGCATATACTTACTATGGGGAAACATTCTTGAAATTAAGTCATACTGAACAGAAATATTAACCCTTTGGAGACGACGGGCTTCTACAGAAGCCGAGCGAGGTGTTCAGTCTGTGACGGAGGGCTTCTACAGAAGCCGAGATTTATGCCTAATATGTTGACAAAGTTTTCCAGCTAACTATCGGCTCTTATGCGCTAAAATTCTTAGTAGTATTATGTAGATATATTCATTCACGAAACCCGTTAAAAAAAATATGAGGTTACGTGGAAAAAAAATTGAGAAAAAGGAATTTCGTTTCAACTTTACCCGAAATTCTTGTTGGGATCGTAAATCCCGTATACCTAGAGACGAACGCGTACGTGTCCGCTCCGATCACGTGATATCATCGCGTTCGGCCGGCCACGAAGAGTATGCGTTCTTGATCTTGACCACATTATACAGGCTACAGCCTCGACTTCGCTCCTTTCAATCCAAGTTCATAAGAAAGAAACATTGACCATGCTCCTTTCATTTCATAAATTGAAATTGACCAATTTAGCTCATCATTCAAGAGTGGACCATTAATCTACTCTTTTCAAAATGAAACGCTTCTCAATTGCTTGGACCAGACCCCACCCTAAAATGAACAAAAGAATGTCGAACAAAAGAATGTCGAAGCAACTACTAGCGAAGATTAGTGTTTTGAAAGAAGAGGATGCCAAACCTACTGAATACATACTGAACACATGTATTTATAGAATGCACTGTAAATATGAGTTGTCATACTATCAGTGATAACACTACTTGCAATAGACAGAGACAGATTATACGAACAAACGAAAAATAAACCCTAATGAATTATGTTAACACAAATATAATGAAATGTATTTATGAATGTAGTCTTCAATTCTATTTTCTAAAAAGGGGAATGTACGCCTTTGCAGTACAAAATATGAATATTTATTTTCAACGCATATTTACTTTTTGCCTCCACATGTTTCTTTGACGCCATCACATTCCATAAAAAGATTTAGAAACAAATATATTGAAACAATTTAAAATATATGTGCCATCAAAGATATTTCTAATACTTATTTATTACCATTTTTTTTTCAATGTTATCCATTTTGATAATATCTCGATGTACCTGTTTCACTTTAGTCTTGAGGTGTTCTTTGCTTCAGTGGCGGACCAAGTAGATAATGAGCCCGTGCATCCCCCCCCCCCCCTCTTTGGACGAAAATGAACATGGAAAATATGATTTATGCCCCCTCCGCCTTGCCTCTATATAAAATATTTAATACGAATAAAAAGTACATGAGAATTTAAAAACCTAATTTGGCCTTTCGTAGATTATTGGGGGTATTGTTTTCCCCTTTTGACAATTCTGGATCTACCTCTATTTTGCTTTGCTATGTCTCTGTTATTTCCGATTTGAATTTTAAAAGTTTAAATAATTATATATAGCTAATAACTGTTTTGCGTTCTTTTGTTGTGTTAATTATCCTTACATGATACATGTTTGTTGGGATCTTGTTTTCTTATAATCGCTGTATTTTTTTACTGTGTTTCATTCTCTTCATTATTTTTCTCATTATCTCGTAACATGAATTACTCCACTCTCTATTTCAAGGTCCTTTTCTACTGTTCTCTTTCTTTTCAAAGCGATCAAACTCCCAAGATACGGGGAATAACTCTTTATTAGCCATACCCCTTCAAAAGAAAAACTGCATGAAATGCAGGAATAAAACGCAGATTCATTTCTAGAAAAGTATAGAATCCTCTATCTTTTGACGCTTTATTTTCTTGCCTCATTCTTACAATATTTTCCGATATAAGCTAACATGTATGTTTTTCATCCAAATAGTTCCACCGACCTACAGGAAGAGTTACAAAATAAAGAGTTTTATAATAAAGCGTCTGAAAAAAAAAAACCTCGTAAACTTCGCTCCCCATTTTCCTTTCGGGTTGCCCCTACTCCTATAAGAAATGAACAAAAATGCATTTTTACTTTTTCCCATTGACACACGATCGGACTTTATTTTTTTAAGGGATATAAAGATATGAAAATCAGACTGACTTTTTCCATATGTTATCTATAAGATAAAAAAAAAGAATTAAGGTTTTGGCTCCGCGTTTATCTTTTACGTCAATGTATTACATAAAAATAGATTTAGATACAGTGCTGGAAAATATTATATGAAAACAACAAAAAGGCTATTTAAACATTCGGAGATCTATGATAAGAAGAAACATGCATTATGATACATCTCTCGTGATGTATTTTATTTTATATGATGATAATCATATTTTCATTTTAAACAAATTTGTGATACGCCTGTTTCACTTGGTCACAAATAACCACTCAAAATATTGGTTAGGAATGTTTGCGGCATACATTGCATTTTTCAATGAATATATCGCATCAAACATTATGCACGTTATAATAAGAAAAGTGATGGGGTTATATTTCTGATGGAGTATAATTATATAAAGCACAATCGAATATATATCAAATACATCATGGTTTACACCTCATTTGACCTATTTTGATGAATTTGAATTGGCTGTCTTCAGTGTAAAATGACCTTACTTTCAATATGGAGCTTATACTGTGTGTTTATAAAAGTATACATTGATGAAGGTCATGGTGATTCTTCTCCCTTTTATTATTTACCAGAGAACGAACTTGACAATACTCCTTTCATGTTACCAAATTGACCAAATAGCTCATCATTCATGAATGGACCATCGATCTGCTCTTTTCAAAATGAAGCGCTTATCTCAGATGAGTGGACCATGCAGGCCCCACCCTAATAAGAGGAACAAAAGAATGCCAAAGCAACTACTATTAAAAGGAAGATTAGCGTTTTCAAAGAAGAGGTCAATCTACTGAATACATGACAATACAAAGAGCCACTCTGACCTCCGTTTAAGAGGGCATGTACCTATTTTAGAGCATGTTTGCGAAAAAAATATAGCTATCAAACCCCAAGCGGTCTTGGTTTTAGGTGGCAAATGAATGTTCATATTTCATGTTCTGAAAAGCGCCCCCCCCCCTTACCCTTCTCTCTATCTCTTCCTACGGAAGGATACCCTTGTCTTGAGTAACTCCGGCGGAATAGACATAAATATGAGAATTTTCCTTTGAAGGAAGGTTCGGCCAATGTTGAAAAAATGCCAAGCAACATAAACACAAGTTCCTTGCAATTAGAGAGAAAGATTTAAAAAACAACAACAACAATATTATCTTCATTATCATTACTTCTAATTATCCTTGTTAGCATCATCATCCTTGTTAGCATCATCATCCACTGGCGTAGCCAGGGGGGCACAAGGGGGCCATGGCCCCCCCTGTTGATCGGAGAGCAAAAAAAAAAAAAAAAAAAAAAAAAAAAAAAACTAATTTCCTTTTCACATGCTGGTCTTACTAGGACTTACCCTACCCCTACCTTACAATCGAAATAAGGAAAAATAAAATGGAAATATTACCAAAAAAGTAAACAAAATAAACACTGCTTTCATTTCCAGCAAAAACTGTTCCTTTCCAAATCATAACCCCGAAACTTTGTTAACAACATTGACTAAGTAGATTGGTAACAGAACATTTATATTTCTTTTAGTTTGTCGAGAGTTGAAAGAAATTGTACTCAGAATGATGAAGAGGCGTATCAGTTATTCTTGCCGAATATAAACCTCTCTTTGTGAATGGGTATATGTCCGATGGAGGCAATAACCATTTTCTTCGTTTTGTAAATCTTGAGTTTGTTTAAGAGTTATCATTGTGGTAGCCAACATTGCTTTTATACGAAAACAATGTCACCGTTATATCATTTTTATGGTCTTCATCCGAGGAGAAGCAAAACACTGTTTTTCAAGGTAGAGTTCGATTTTATAGAGGAATATTCAAAAAAGATACAATTTCATTCTTTGTTCAAGTCGTATTTTATATACTAGTAAGTCATCGGACGAGATGCTTTCTGCTTTGATGTTTACAGTTTTGAGTCAAATCTATTATCACTAAATTGAATGACAAAAACGGCCTTCACATGTGGCAAATCATGTGCGCTTGACTTGGTTGTATGAAGACTTTGTTTAGCCCGTTCTCTATGTGTAATTACATTATTTCCATATGTTTTTATTACAAATTGTGATCTCTATACTCTTTACACGATGTAATTCTAATATTTTTCCGTGCTAAATACTCACATTGATGTTCATTTTGGTTACAAAAATTAATCAAACTATATAATTCCTCAGTACTTAAATGAAGAAGTACGTAGCTGGATTCGTGTAGTATATACGAATTAGGCAACTAATGAACAACCTCTAACCGAGAAAATGAGATAAAGAGCTAAACAAGGCAGCTAAATAAATTGCTAAAGTCTTTTACATACACCTAATAAAGATGTTGCATGTGTTTTCAAATGAGACTACCGCTTGAGATGAGATATAAATTCCACTCCATGAGAAAGGGCGTCCTCTTAGTCATATGTTAGTCAATAGTCAGTGTGTCTGTGTGTGGGTTTTTTGGTTGTTAGTCTGTATATTTTCCTATCCGAAAACACGGGTTTCAACGTTTCGTATGTACACTGGTACAGCTATTTATACACACCAACTACATGTAATTTTTGCGTATTGCTTGGAATTCTGGAGCCCCAAGGAGTGGTAATCCTTCCACTACAATTCATTCCAGCGGAGTAGAGAAAAAAAAAATCCTATTTCATCTGTCACTTCTCAAGTAGGTTACACCAGAATAGAATTTTAGGGTGCAGAAAATGCCATTTTCATGACCTGGTTTTAAAAAATTTTCCTACCGTGGGAGGGGGATACCCCCTCCCACACCCTCCCCCTCTCGGTCGCTTCGCTCCCTCGCCTTGGCCCCCCCTCTTGAAAAATCCTGGCTACGCCAGTGCATCATCACCCTTATATATTTATATACATGTCAAATACAAAACTTTTCAGTCATGAAACGAGAATTAACAAAGTTTTATAGACAAAATATATTGGTTGAAAGAGACCAGAGATGGAGACGAACACGATCAATCGATCGAAATGAATTTCAGTACAGCCCGTTAAATGTTTATCCTGATGACTGGGATTTGTGTCAAAAGGATAATTAACACAACACGCATTGCCTATTTGAAAGCTTTAATTAAATGCGTCTTTATAATCTATTCCCGATTCTGTTATCCGCTGTAAAAAAAAAAAAAAAATGGGGCGGGGCAGGGGTTTTTATTGGAGATACTGCAACATCAATTTATAATGATATCTTGATTTGGTCACTCACCTGTAACCCTACATCAGAATCAACTTACAAGTCACAAATCTTTTTCTTATAAACATCTTGATTTATTAAAACATACTGTGCTCGCATTGAGGTCTTTCGAGAGTATGAGAATGCCCTTATTTGTCTATCTTCGACAATAGGGCTACATAAAATATTATATTCGATCATAGTTGTACATGTATTACATTATGTGCGGAGTTTGCGTTCCCTTGGTATCTTCCGTGTCATTTTATTCCATAAAATAGCATCAGGCAATAGTGGGGGGAAAAAAAAAATATGATAAGGTAACAATATGTTTTGTTTACATTTCTTTATTTTGGCATTATCTATTATTTCTGAATGATCATGATTTTCTCCCCTCTCCCCGCCCCCCCCCCCAAGGTTGATATGTAAGGTTTTACCAATGTTTCGTCTTTCAAAAAATGTTTTTCCTGACATGATATTATGTCATCATCGATTTTTTTTTCTCACTGCCGGGGGGGGGGGGGGGGGGGGGGGGGCACAAGCCATTACCATTGGTTGCTATACTATCGGGATCGCCGCCCATGGTTGTCACTTCCCCCCCCCCCCCCCATCGCCGTAATTTGTTAAAACATATTTCTTCATCGTTTTAGTTTGTTTATGATTGTCATCAATATCAACCACAACTGTTGTGTTTCGGTTTTCACTTTTTTTCCTCATTATCTCGTAATATACAGTGAATTACTATACTCTCAATATCATGCTCCTTTTCTGCTGTTCTCTTTATTTTCAAATCGGTCAAATTTTTAGATACGGCGAATAAGTCCTTATTAGTCACACCCCTCAAAAGAAAACTTGCATGCAATGCGGAAATGAAACGCACTGAAACAAAGTTCTAATTGCACGAAATTGCTGACGAATTCAGAGAGAGGGGGAGTGAGAGAGAGTGGCATTGAGATGTTACAAAGTATTATTTTGTTCCAATCACTGTCATTCATTTAGCTCTTTCCCATTACAAAAAAAAAAAATCAAATATGCGTACACAATTTTTTATTATTTTTTTATTGATACAGCAACTACATAGGAAAATAAGGTTAAAATAGAGATGGATAGATAGAGAAAAATAAACGAATAAAGCGGGAGACAAACACTAAAGCAAATAATTACGACAAATTATGAGAAATGAAGTCGAAAGTGAATAGGATTATTTTTGTCTTATTGAGTAACATGATGTTCATCTGAAAATTCAATTTCCTGAATGCCTATACCTGTGATCATGTCACAATGTTGGTCAGAATGCGTCGGAAACTCATGTAAAATGTAGGGTCTATGACTCGGGTGATAATAGGCCGAGCATTTAGCAGACGACAATGGGGCCAGTGAATGGGGTATCGATCGAACCGCGCGTTCGACGGCGCTTACGCAATTTGTATTGTAAGTGTATTGAAAAGGAAGGAAGCGAAGCTTCAACAAAATAAGACGGCTTTTCCCCTCTAAAATAACAAACCTTATTTTTTGTTTCGATGAACAAAAGTTATATTTTTAGAAAGAGGAAAGTCTGACCTTTCATGTTTACATTTACTAAAAATGACGAAAATGACCGAGTGAGGTGCAAGGAGCAATCAAAGTAGAAAGCACCGGCAAATTTCCCATTACCGGCAATGTAACCGAAATCGCTCACAGGGAGAACAATCGCTGTGCGCGGGCTCGCACTCAAAGGGTTAAAGAGTCTACATTAATAAAACTAACGATTTTGTGTCATGCACAACACAGGAATATACACATCACAGGCATAGGCTCACGACACTACATCACATTTATGTCCCAAGTATTTGTAATTTCACATTGTATCTTCTTAAATAGTCAAATTGTAATATATTGTAACATTTTCTATTTCCTTTATTGAAGACATACAAATATAAGCTATAAATTCTTAAACCGATAGTTTATATCCAAGTTTCAAATAAAAAAGTTCCCCCTCTGTTACCTTTCTCTCCATTGAAAAAAAATAACCCTCTGTTTTCTAACATTTAGTCTTATCCCCTTTCAAATGGCAAGATTTCCATTTTTCACTTTTTTCTGACTCATGTAGGCCTATGCCAAGAAAATAATATATTCAAATTCTTTTTAATTCACAACCCTTTTATTCTGACTGGGCTTTTCAGGAGCACATGATGACTGGGGGGGGGGGGGGGGGCATTGTGACCCTCACCAAGAATCTCGGAGATGGAATACCCGATTTACACACAATTTTGCATGGTGATAGAGTAACTTAATTTTGTAAACAACAATCCTGTGAAGCTAATTAAAGCAACTTTTTTTTTTCTTTAGTTTTTTTCTGTACATGTACATGTATTCTTTTCTTTTTTTTAACCTGTTTTGGATATGACATTCACATTGAGACTTTAAATAAGTAATTTAGTTCAATATATTTCAACATGTGTGCGTCTCGCACTTGTACACAAACGTATAAAAAAATACTAGTACTCCGTTTCTGGATGACCATGACCTTTGCTTGTCATAGATGTGACCTGAAAACGCTTCGTTCGATTCTTAGTGAGCCGACTGCATGTATACACTGGATGCATGTTGCGTATACGGTATACATTGTACATTGCATTGCATACGTGTAGCTGTACTAGCTGTGCATGTGCTTGAATCGACTCACTAAACTCTGCATTTTAACAAAACGACTGAATCACATCTATCTCAAGAGTTTTTAAGCCAATCAGGAGCGTCGATTTTCGTCTAGTGACTTTCCCATCCTCCGAAAAAAAATATCGCGAGCGGGATGGCGGAGGCCCGCACCCAATAAACATACACGCAGACACCCCCCCCCCCCTTGTGTCTATGCGTAGGGCATCACACAGACGCACTGTGTTTCGTTGCGTTGCTGCAGCAAACTAAGAACGCTTTGAACGAATCTGTGACACGCAGATTCAAAAAATACATTTTCGAATCGCGTTTTCATCCTCAAATTACGAATTTTCCACATGGCTTGTGAATACAGATTTTTGGAGGGGATAAATTTTATCTATCTTTCATTGACTGAATTTTCAACATCAACATACCATGAGCGTTTTTTGTGGTGAATGTTTAAAGACATGTATGTCAAAGCGGTGTACGATTGTCATTCACTTTGTACACGTCGATGAACGGTCAGGAAGCGGTGAAAGGTCATGAATGATTCATTGAGGCCAATCGTCCCTTTTGTTGGGGATTTTGATCATTCCCGAAAACTCGGTACTCTCCCTTACTGTTTACCTGTGCTCGGTTTTTCGAAGTTGGGTCTGACTGTCAATATTTTATTTCACAAAACAAAGAACGCGTATAAAAACGATTAAAAATCATATGAAAGAAAGAAAAAGAAATATAAACTGTTTATTTTGACACTGCTTCAACAATATCAAAAATATCTATAATGAGCACGGAATTGTTTGTTCTATCTACATCCATCAGGTTAAACGGAACGACAACCCGACAGGGAGAGGAACTTGACATAGAACTGGATCTCAACAAAAAAGTATGTCAGTCAGATAATTTGATATTTTATGAACCTAGAAAAGTTCTTTTCTTTGCATTTTTTTTCTACGTTTGATCTGAATTGTCTCAGAACAAGTTTACTTTTGTTGCCGAAAATTGCTATTTCGGCATAATTCCATAAAACTAAAGAGCCACTAGAAGCAATATTTAGGAGCGCACGACAACTTACACGTAATTTCACAGTATGTCCGATAATAATGTAAGATACTTATATGGGGGGGGGGGGGAGGTGTACAATTCAGGTTTAATATTAATTTTTTGCAATTAATGATCAAGTTCTGATAATAAAGATTACGTAAATACCAACTTCATTATGTGTGAGAAACTGAAACTGTAGGCCTATTTCTTACCAAAACAAAATGAAAGTACGCCTACTCCTAAAGTATAGGCTACATAGTACTCTAAAATTAATAGAGGCTGCTATCTTAAATGTTTATATGTTGTGCTTTTTGTACCGATATCAAGCCCATGTGAATACAGTAATGTTGTTTGCTGACCCTCCCTATTTAAATTTTGCACTGGTCATTATGATGTTTCTAGGACAACTACAGTGCGTATCAAAAAGTATACAATTTGCAAATATCTTCCACTATAAAGAATTAACAATACCTGGATGATTTTGTTTGTTTTGTTTTTTTTCTCAGATGGCACTGTGAGCAGTGGCTAGTTTTAGAACACTAGCAAAAAAAAAAAAAGCTTTTCCGCCAAAAATGCTCATTCTTGAATTGCAGCAAAGTGCACACCAGGTAGCAAATATTTGTGCTCCGTCAGCTTTTAAAGGGAAATACAGCCTTTGATAGGAAAGTCTGCAAGAAAGCAAAAAAATAAAAAAATAATAATAATAATAAAAGAAATAAATAAATAAAAAAAAAAAAAAAAATAATAATAAATGAAAAAACAAAACAAAACAAAACAAAAACTACAACAACAGAGAAGCAGATTAATGAAAGTCTGAACGGAATTGGATAAGCTTATGAAAGTTGCAATCACTTTAAATATGGGAATTTCAAATTGGCCGAATCGATAATGTCACTGTGATGTAGCAGCGGACAACTCTCCCATTCGATCCAGCACACGACATGACATATATGTAATATTTTTTCAAAATGTATAACTCAGTATGATATCAGTCTTTTTCAGGACACATACAAATATGCTACCTACAATATAATTTGAGTGACATCATTATTTACCAACCAAAATGCCAATTTGAGATTTGCATTGATTTAGTCATCTTATTTTTCAAACATTCATAACTTTCTTCAGTGACCTATCCACTGGGGGGGGGGGGGGTCGTTAAGGCGAAGGCGAACTTGCGTTAAGGCGAATGTGAATAGGCTGAGATAAAAGGATTCGAGTTAACATTACATGTAACTGATCAAAACTCACCTGCCCCCGACAATTTCAGTGCCTTGGCATTTGGCATGTCCTGGCCTTGGCCTTGAAGGGTCAACGCCTTGATCTTCTCTAGAAAATTCAAGGCTTTTGCAAGGCAAAAGGATTCGAGTTAACATTACATGTAACTGATCAAAACTCACCTGCCCCCGACAATTTCAGTGCCTTGGCATTTGGCATGTCCTGGCCTTGGCCTTGAAGAGTCAACGCCTTGATCTTCTCTAGAAAATTCAAGGCTTTTGCAAGGCATATGAACTTTGCTATTTTTGCAAGTAAAATGTTTAAATAGTTTGGTTGATTTGTGCAGTAACAATATAAATAATCATTAAAGGCATTGATTAACTTTGCCCAGGATTGAAAAAAAAAATCACTGTTCCAGCTAATGCTGTAATCATAATTGCAAACCTTTAGCTCAGACAGGAATCGCCTGAGTTTTATAAGCTGATCGGTCGTTTATATATCAAGATATTTACGATTGAACATTGATGTCGGGATAGAGTACCACCGAACCCTAAAGAACTCTTACGGTTGGCATACCTCGCTCTATCACAGAATACCGTACGGGCTGGAAACCCGCTCTGAAATCGCCAAGCGCTGGTGCTTGGTTTTTGTGACTGCAGCGCAGCGAAGAAGCCGAGCGACTTGCGCTAGCGATTGATTGCGATTTTCTCTTTTTTAGGATAGTAAACGGGTTCCATTTTCTCTCATACTTTCACATATCCTTAATTATATATGTAGTTAGAGGACTGCACACAATTCACTGGCATTCGAGCTGATTTTACAATATTTCAGAAAGTTAATCAATCACTTTAAGCTAATACCAGATCTAGGAAAGCATAATATATTGAGGAAAGTAATTTATGTTTTATTACTTTTTAGATTAAAATGATAGAATGATGATGATGATGACGATGATAATTATAATAATGCTAATGCTAATAATAGTAATGATAATAATACTAATAATCAGAGTAATGATCGTGATGATTATGATATTAATATCGTATGGAATACAGGAACAGATTTGAACAAATGAACTTGCCTTTTTGTCTTTCTGTGAACATTTTGTAAAATTCAAAAAAGTAATTGCCATTTACGGTGAAATAGAGTAAAGGCTTTTGCTCTATTATTCATTTCAGCAAGGGCGGATCCAGGTTTAAAAAAAGGGGGGGGGTCCAAAGGGTGAGAAGTTATCATTCTGGCAAACGCAAGCGCCGAAGGCGCTAAGCGCCTCTATAGGCATATATGAAGAGCTCGGTTCCAAAAGGTACTACATCCATTTTTGGTCAAAATTGATTTTTTTTGCATTAATGTACTCAATTCAAGTAGCTTTATAAGCTAATCCTTACAAAAAGCTGAAATTCCAATTGGAAAATATAAAAAAATGGCATTTAAAAATCACTTCGGTTCCAAAAGGTACTATATCCATTTTAGTTTGGTTCCAAAAAGTACTACATCCATAACAATGCCATCATAAGGAATAGACCAATCAGAGAGCAGTATTGATTATTGACCTTGCATTGACCTTCATCTGCATAACAATAGAGTTTGGCTTTTTGTGTAATATATGATTTGTGTTAATCGTAATGGAAGGAGCATGCTATATTTTGGGGTTAAAAAAGAACATATCTAAAGAAAGCGAAAAATGTGCAAGGGGCACTCTCCCCCCTCCGGTTTTTCTTTAATGTGAAAATGTAAGGATCATTTGAGATTTTTCTCTACAATCTGCATGTTTGTATGTTTTGTTTTAAAAAATACAAAACTAGTTGTCTAGGGTCACCGCTTAACGCTAAATTAACAGATTTTAAGTATGTGAGAAAAATATTCAAATTTGTTTATATTCATTCACAACGAATGAATAAATTTGAATGGGGGCCTTGATCCTTGACACCTCTGTGTTTGCCAAGATTATACTAAATCAACACAAAGTATGTCGTATTGATATATTTTGTGTGCATATCTCTGCCCTCTCCCATAATAATATTCAAAACAACACAAGATCTGACTAAAATTGAAAAGGGGCACCCCATACACAAAATAGGGGCACTGTCTCTTCATGACCCCCCCCCCTCCTACATTTGATATTTACCTTAAAACTGTCAGACTTATTGTCAAAATGAGAATCAAACATACCTGACCTCCACCCCCACCCCCTCCTCGCCATCTCATCAAAGCAAAAAAAAAAAAAAAGAATGTTAAAACAACAGCAGATTTTTTTAAAAAATAGGAGAGGGGTACACCCCCCCCCCCCCCTTTAACCAGAAAATATGAATCAGAACAAACATCTATCAACATTACATCTCTCTTATGATAGTGTGAAGTTGTAACAAATCTTCTGTGGAGAATAATCAGTTCGAGTGATGCATTTGTAATTTACAGTATGTAAGATTTCGGTTCCAAAAAGTACTACATCCCGTTTCGGTTCCAAAAGGTACTACATCCACAAAAATAAAAAAATAATAAATTGATTATAAATAAATATGTGGACTTAGATTTCTTTAAAGAGTGGTTTTACTTTTGTATCATACAGTAGTACAATCGGTGAAAATTTCATTCCAAACTGACATTGCTAACTATGATAATTAAAAAAATCATGTTTTTCTCAGAACTTGGATTTATGGATGTAGTACCTTTTGGAACCGAGCTCTTCATATATATATATATATATATATATATATATATATTGCCTGTTTGACTATTTTAATGTTGAAATATAGTTGGGCGCGCGGAGCGCACCACAAAAATTTGATAAAACGAGCCTGAAAATGTCTTAGTTTGTACTGAAATTACATTTAATCTATTAATATTACATGGAATTATTGTTTATTTGAGATGGAAAATACATATATAATGATTGCAAATTACCATCTTTTATCAAAAAGTGCGGGTATATTTGTACAGGCCACCCCCCCCCCCCCCCCCCCCCCGTACATCAGAACTGGGAGGGGGGTTAATGCATACCCCCATCCCCTCCGGGATTTGCGCCATCAGACTGTATTAATATATATATGTATATATATATTTTTAAAAAGTTTTCCCAGATTTTCCAGTCTGCATTGCTGTGCAGGACCTCAGATGGCATGTGGCATCAACACAAACAGTCCAGTGAGACAAATAAGAATAAAATCTGGAGATTTATTACTTGAGATTGGTTCTTCAATGTTGAAGTACTATGTTGATAACCTAGGAATTGGGTGTGCGCATGCTGTACAAACACACTTAGTAAATTTTAGTGATACATGTACACATTTTACAGCAATGAAGAATTATTCACTAAATATCATCTATATTATCTCCTCCCATCCCTGAGATAACAATTCGCAAGTGTTTACATCATCACGAGTTATAAATCACAAATCACAAAAGAACACAAAAAAGGGAAAGTTCCTTAGATTCAGGAGTTCACAATCAAGGCCGATCAACAACAGTACCAATACCAGTTTTGCTGAAAATTCACAGGATTTAACAATCAACCACAGCATCTACTCATTAGGCAAAATAAATAAGTTTTGTATCACAAAACTAGTCATGGTGCAATGTATCAGATTCAAGCGTTCCCAATCAACAACAAGAAAAAATATATCAAAAGTCCTCGGATAAAACAAACCTCCTCCCCCCCCCCCCCCGAGCACCTGTCATTACCTTTGAATTTCGTGACTTTGACCTTTTTGTTGACTCTGACAGACCTTTGACCTTTTGTGTGACTTTAAGTCTTGACCTTCACAACTTTAACCTTTATATGGACACATGAAGTTCACTTCTTGCGATGTACAACCATAGGGTAGGTGTAGGAATACCAGACCCTTAAGCACGTTTGCATAATTTGCATAAACATGAACACAGACACACACTAGTAAGGTTTACCAATGCTTTCAGCAACTCTTTTTATTTCTCAGGGTACCGAAATAATGACAAAAAATTGTTTACCTAATGAAATAATCTCCTTAATGACGTCATAGGTAAATGGTCCATTATTCCCTACCCATGAAAGTAATACGAGACCGCTACATTTTCAACCGAAATCTCAAATATTTGTTGAGGAAAATGATATTTCGTTGGAAATGTAAATACCAATAAAGAATTGTTTTTTGGAGAGTATGTTTTGGTTTCATCAAAATCTGTTGCAATTTTAACCAAAAATTTTATAGCATTTATCATCGGATAAATTTAATTACCATTTAAACGGCATTCAACATGTTCAATGTGCCGTTACTTTTGCCTCCGGCAACTTTACATTTTGTTGTTGATGATTTTAAGTACATCAATAGTGAACAATTGACAATGATAATTTTAAAGATTACAGAGAGTTGTAAAATGACATTGAAATACGTCTTAAAAAGAAAGATGTAAAATCATGACGTTAAAACAACTTAACACATCCAACCAAACTCTAGTAATCTCGCGGCCGAACGGAGCGAACGGGCCCCGCCCGGCCCGTGCCCCGGCCACGGCGGGGATGCATGTCCCCACTACCAGTGGCGGCACCAGGATTTTTAAAGTGGGGGGGGGGGGCAAATGGGGGGCAAAAGAAAATGTTGGGGGGCAAGGGCAGACAAAAAATTTTTGACATTTTTCGTAGTAAAAATGTACAGAAATTACTTATTCGGCTATAAAACTACCCCAATATGCATGAGGACATTTGAGCATCTTGCTGCCCGATTATGAGGTGGTAGTTATTTATTGCGAACAATTCTTATCGTGAAAATGTACAGAAATTATATATTCGGCTATGAAACTACCCAGATATGAGGACATTTGAGCATCTTGCTGCCTGATAATAAGGTGGTAGTTATACATTGCGAACGGGCAAAAATTTTGAAACTTTTTGTGGTGAAAATGTACAGAAATGATTATTTGGCTATAAAACTACCCCAATATGAGGAAATTTGATCATCTCACGGCCTGATTATGTGTGGGAGTTATAGGCCTGTATTGCGAGCGAGCGAAGCGAGCGAGCAAAAATTTTGACACTATTATAGTGGAAATGTACAGAAATTATTCAGCCATAAAACTACCCAAATATGAGGATATTTACACGAGCTGAGCGAACAAATTTGCCACATGCCCCCCCCCCCCCACCTTGATGCCGCCACTGCTTTCCAAGTTTCCGTTTTCTTTCTTTTTCCTTCATTTCTCCATTCCTTTCTCACTTTTTTCTTTCCTTTTCTTTTCTTTTTCATTTTCCACCCTTTTATTTTTTTTCACTCCGAAAATTATTGGGGGGGGGGGGCAACTGGGGGGGGGGGGCAAAGCTTCTGACTGGGGGGCAAATGCCCCCCATGCCTCCCCTTGGTGCCGCCACTGCCCACAACTTAATCAAACGCACTAGCGCCGAAAGTTTTTATCAATTAACCTGCAGCAGAGCTGCATTTATATATTTGGGCCAAGCAAAAATTATTTACCTATATGGATACTTGTGCTTTGGTATTGTCTAGAATGACGAGTTGCCTCGAATGAGTGACTTGAAGTTGAATGATGCCGCGTGCAGCCTGCCTCCTCGAGGGTTGCAAGCATAGTTGCAAGACAGCGTACGTACGATCAAAAGTCGCATGCATAAACCTATGCGTGCCGCGCCTATGGCGTGCCCTTGGTGACATTAAGGTTCGATGGAAGAAAGATCGATCGAAAAACAGTTCGATGGTTAAAACATCGATCTTTTCCCTAGCGCTTGGTGCCAAAAAGGATCGATGGCAGAAAGATCGCACATTTAAGGGTTCGATGATCAAATCATGCATATATTTTCCATCGATGTTTGTATTGACCAATCACAGGACGTAAAACAGCGGACAAATGATCCATCCATACCTACTGAACATCTATCGAAGAATTCTTAGAGAGATCAACAGATCGACAGTGTATTTGTGCAGTGTGCCGTTTTGACAAAAATGGTCGATTGGGTTAGGGGTATAGTTGAAACCTTCGTTACTGAAGATTGAATTGGAAAGATCGATGTTACCAACAAGTAAGCTAATAAACAGTCCATTGGTAGTTTGAAAGGGGAACATTTCCTCTACGAAGAAAATCATCTATGAGTTGTAACTAAACATCGATGTATCTTTTTGCAACTGGCGATTTAGTCTAAACTATCTTAGCAACGAATAATCCTTTTTTCTTTACTTTTGCGTGTCTTGCAAGGAAGACTAGCTCTATAAGAGGGCAACGTTACTTCTACGAAGAAAATCATCGATCGATGTGTTGTAACTAAACATCGATGTATCTTTTTGCAACTGGCGATGTATAGTCTAAACTATCTTAGCAACGAATAATGCTTTTTTTCTTTACTTTCGCGTGTCTCGCAAGGAAGACTAGCTCTAAGAGGGCAAAGTTTCTTCTACGAAGAAAACCATCGATCGATGTGTTGTAAAGAAAGATCGAAGCCTTTTTGCAACTGGCGATTTAGTCTGAACTATCTTAGCAACGAATAATGCTTTTTTTTTTTTTACTTTCGCGTGTCTCGCAAGGAAGACTAGCTCTAAGAGGGCAAAGTTTCTTCTACGAAAAAAATCATCGATCGATGTGTTGTAAAGAAAGATCGATGTAGTCTAAACTATCTTTGCAACGAATTATGCGTTGTTTACTTTCGCGTGTCTCGCAAGCTAGACTAACATTTTGTTGTAAGAAATGTATTAACTTTATTCATCAATACCCCGTAATGAAAGGAGGACAGAGAATCAAGTTGATGATTTAGATTAGGAGAACTCCCAACATGTACAGCTCATGTTTACTATATAGTCAAAGCTAGCTAGTGCATGCAAAGTATACAAACTTCTTCTGCATGGACACTAACTCAAGCTCTTATCCCCCATCTGTTGTGTTAATGAAGGGTCATGACCTCCATGAACCCGTTGTCATGACCACTGGAAAACCGCCTGTTTATCCAAGGATTAACCAACGGGTATCCGGCGCATAACACATTAAAAGAGTGATGGCTTGCCTTGTTAGTTGCCATATTGTTGCTTTGGTTCATGACCAACCTGAAGTGAGCGCACAGCCCCAGGGCACAGTGAGATATTACCAGTGTGGGGGCTCCATAGACCCCTTTATTCCTTTCTGTGCATCAATGTGCACCCCGAATTCGATGAGATATCTATCAAAGATCATTTCTGTGAAATTTAAAGAGATTTAAAGAAAATCTGAGCTAGCGGGGCCACATCAAGCGCCACATTGTCGAATAATTTGGAAATTCCGCCTTATCGAGTGTCAATTCGGTGAATATTTTTTACCGATTTGGGGGCTCCATATACCCCTTTATCCCATTCTGTGAATCAATGTGCACCCCCATTTCGATGAGATATTTATCAAAGATCATTTCTGTGAAATTTAAAGAGATTTAAAGAAAATCTGAGCTAGCGGGGCCACATCTAGCGTCCCCTTGTCGAATAATTTGTAAATTCCGCCTTATCAAGTGTCAATTCGGTGAATATTTTTTACCACTTTGGGGGCTCCATAGACCCCTTTATCCCTTTCTGTGCATCAATGAGCACCCCCATTTCGATGAAATATCTATCAAAGATCATTTCTGTGAAATTTAAAGAGTTTTAAAGAAAATCTGAGCTATCGGGGCCACTTCGAGCGCCCCCATGTCGAATAATTTGGAATTTCAATAGAATAAAAAACTTCAACTCGGTGAATATTTTTAGGAGTTTGGGGGCTCCATAGACCCCTTTATTCCTTTCTGTGCATCAATGTGCATCCCCAAATCGATGAGATATCTATCAAAGATCATTTCTGTGAAATTTAAAGAGATTTAAAGAAAATCTGAGCTGGCGGGGCCACTTCGAGCGCCCCCCTGTCGAATAATTTTGAATTTGAATAGAATAAAAAACTTCAATTCGGTGAACATTTTTACGAGTTTGGGGGCTCCATAGACCCCTTTATTCCTTTCTGTGCATCAATGTGCACCCAAAATGGATGAGATATCTATCAAAGATCATTTCTGTGAAATTTAAAGAGATTTAAAGAAATTCTGAGCTAGCAGGGCCACATCAAGCGCCCCCTTGTCGAATAGTTTGGAAATTCCGCCTTATCGAGTGTCAATTCGGTGAATATTTTTACGAGTTTGGCGGCTCCATAGACCCCTTTATCCCTTTCTGTGCATCAATGTGCACCCTCATTTCGATGAAATATCTATCAAAGATCATTTCTGTGAAATTTAAAGAGATTTAAAGAAAATCTGAGCTAGCGGGGCCACATCTAGCGCCCGCTTGTCCAATAATTTGGAATTTCAATAGAATAAAAAACTTCAATTCGGTGAATATTTTTACCAGTTTGGGGGCTCCATAGACCCCTTTATCCCTTTCTGTGCATCAATGTGCACCCCGAATTCGATGCGATATCTATCAAAGATCATTTCTATGAAATTTAAAGAGATTTAAAGAAAATCTGAGCTAGCGGGGCCACTTCGAGCGTCCCATGTCGAATAATTTGAAATTTAACTAGAATAAAAAACTTTAATTCGGTGAACATTTTTACGAGTTTGGGGGCTCCATAGACCCCTTTATTCCCTTCTGTGCATCAATGTGCACCCCCACATAGATGAGATATCTATCAAAGATCATTTCTGTGAAATTTAAAGAGATTGAAAGAAAATCTGAGCTAGCGGGGCCACTGCGAGCGCCCCCCTGTCGAATAATTTGGAATTTCACTAGAATAAAAAACTTTAATTCGGTGAACATTTTTACGAGTTTGGGGGCTCCATAGACCCCTTTATTCCTTTCTGTGCATCAATGTGCACCCCCAAATCGATGAGATATCTATCAAAGATCATTTCTGTGAAATTTAAAGAGATTTAAAGAAAATCTGAGCTAGCGGGGCCACATCAAGCGCCCCCTTGTCGAATAATCTGGAAATTCCGCCTTATCAAGTGTCAATTCGGTGAATATTTTTTACCGATTTTGGGGCTCCATAGACCCCTTTAACGCTTTCTGTGCATCAATGAGCACCCCCGTTTTCGACGCGATATCTATCAAAGATCATATCTGTGAAAATTAACGAGATTTAAAGAAAATCTGAGCTAGCGGGGCCACTTCGAGCGTCCCATGTCGAATAATTTGAAATTTCACTAGAATAAAAAACTTTAATTCGGTGAAAATTTTTACGGGTTTGGGGGCTCCATAGACCCCTTTATTCCTTTCTGTGCATCAATGTGCACCCCAAATCGATGAGATATCTATCAAAGATCATTTCTGTGAAATTTAAAGAGATTGAAAGAAAATCTGAGCTAGCGGGGCCACTTCGAGCGCCCCCCTCTCGAAAAATTTGAAATTTCACTAGAATAAAAAACTTTAATTCGGTGAACATTTTTACGAGTTTGGGGGCTCCATAGACCCCTTTATTCCTTTCTGTGCATCAATGTGCACCCCGAATTCGATGAGATATCTATCAAAGATCATTTCTGTGAAATTTAAAGAGATTTAAAGAAAATCTGAGCTAGCGGGGCCACATCAAGCGCCCCCTTGTCGAATAATTTGGAATTTCAATAGAATGAAAAACTTCCATTCGGTGAATATTTTTACGAGATTGGGGGCTCCATAGACCCCTTTATTCCTTTCGGTGCATCAATGAGCAGCCCTAATTCGATGAGATATCTATCAAAGATCATTTCTCTGAAATTTAAAAATTTAAAATATGGATATGTTATACTGGGTTGGCCTACACTCTTATGTAGATGTATCTTTTGCAACTGGTGATGTAGTCTAAACTATCTTGGCAACGAATGATGCGTTGTTTACTTTCGCGTGTCTCGCAAGCTAGACTAACATTTTGTTGTAAGAAATTAACTTTATTCATCAATACCCCGTAATGAAAGGAGGACAGAAAATCAAGTTGATGATTTAGATTAGGAGAACTCCCAACATGTACAGCTCATGTATACTATATAGTCAAAGCTAGATAGTGCATGCAAAGTATACAAACTTCTTCTGCATGGACACGAACTCAAGCTCTTATCCCCCATCTGCTGTGTTAATTAAGGGTCATGACCTCCGTGGACCCGTTGTTATGACCACTGGAAAACCGCCTGTTTACCCAAGGATTAACCAACTGGTATCCGGCGCATAATACATTAAAAGAGTGATGGCTTGCCTTGTTAGTTGCCATATTGTTGCTTCATGCTATAACCAATGAAACGAGATTGGAAAACGACTTCAGAATATTTTCAGAGGGTGTCTGGCCTCATCCTCCTCCTCCCTCCCCGGTGGACTAATATGAGAAATATCTCCTGCCCCCAATCCCCCATAAAAAAAGAAGAAGAAGAAGAAGAAGAAGAAGAAGAAGAAGAACTGCCGATGTATAGTCTAAACTATCTTAGCAACGAATAATGCTTTTTTCTTTACTTTCGCGTGTCTCGCAAGGAAGACTAGCTCTAAGAGGGCAACGTTTCTCCTACGAAGAAAATCATCGATCGATGTGTTGTGAAGAAATATCGAAGCCTTTTTGCAACTGGCGAAGTAGTCTGAACTATCTTAGCAACGAATAATGCTTTTTTCTTTACTTTCGCGTGTCTCGCAAGGAAGACTAGCTCTAAGAGGGCAACGTTTCTTCTACGAAGAAAATCATCGATCGATGTGTTGTAAAGAAAGATCGAAGCCTTTTTGCAACTGGCGAAGTAGTCTGAACTATCTTAGCAACGAATAATGCTTTTTTCTTTACTTTCGCGTGTCTCGCAAGGAAGACTAGCTCTAAGAGGGCAAAGTTTCTCCTACGAAGAAAATCATCGATCGATGTGTTGTAAAGAAAGATCGAAGCCTTTTTGCAACTGGCGAAGTAGTCTGAACTATCTTAGCAACGAATAATGCTTTTTTTTTTACTTTCGCGTGTCTCGCAAGGAAGACTAGCTCTACGAGGGCAACGTTTCTTCTACGAAGAAAATCATCGATCGATGTGTTGTTAAGAAAGATCGAAGCCTTTTTGCAACTGGCGAAGTAGTCTGAACTATCTTAGCAACGAATAATGCTTTTTTCTTTACTTTCGCGTGTCTCGCAAGGAAGACTAGCTCTAAGAGGACAACGTTTCTTCTAACAAAATGTTAGTCTCGCAAGCTAGACTAACATTTTGTTGTAAGAAATTAACTTTATTCATCAATACCCCGTAATGAAAGGAGGACAGAGAATCAAGTTGATGATTTAGATCGGGAGAACTCTCAACATGTACAGCTCACGTTTACTATTATAGTGAAAGCTAGCTAGTGCATGCAAAGTATACAAACTTCTTCTGCATGGACACTAACTCAAGCTCTTATCCCCCATCTGTTGTGTTAATTAAGGGTCATGACCTCCGTGGACCCGTTGTCATGACCACTGGAAAACCGCCTGTTTACCTAAGGATTAACCAACTGGTATCCGGCGCATAACACATTAAAAGAGTGATGGCTTGCCTTGTTAGTTGCCATATTGTTGCTTCATGCTATAACCAATGAAACGAGATTGGAAAACGACTTCAGAATATTTTCAGAGGGTGTCTGGCCTCATCCTCCTCCTCCCTCTCCGGTGGACTAATATGAGAAATATCTCCTGCCCCCAATCCCCCATAAAAAAGAAGAAGAAGAAGAAGAAGAAGAAGAAGAAGAAGAAGAAGAAGAACTGCCGATGTATAGTCTAAACTATCTTAGCAACGAATAATGCTTTTTTCTTTACTTTCGCGTGTCTCGCAAGGAAGACTAGCTCTAAGAGGGCAACGTTTCTCCTACGAAGAAAATCATCGATCGATGTGTTGTAAAGAAAGATCGAAGCCTTTTTGCAACTGGCGAAGTAGTCTGAACTATCTTAGCAACGAATAATGCTTTTTTCTTTACTTTCGCGTGTCTCGCAAGGAAGACTAGCTCTAAGAGGGCAACGTTTCTTCTACGAAGAAAATCATCGATCGATGTGTTGTAAAGAAAGATCGAAGCCTTTTTGCAACTTGCGAAGTAGTCTGAACTATCTTAGCAACGAATAATGCTTTTTTCTTTACTTTCGCGTGTCTCGCAAGGAAGACTAGCTCTAAGAGGGCAACGTTTCTTCTACGAAGAAAATCATCGATCGATGTGTTGTAAAGAAAGATCAAAGTCTTTTTGCAACTGGCGAAGTAGTCTGAACTATCTTAGCAACGAATAATGCTTTTTTTCTTTACTTTCGCGTGTCTCGCAAGGAAGACTAGCTCTAAGAGGGCAACGTTTCTCCTACGAAGAAAATCATCGATCGATGTGTTGTAAAGAAAGATCGAAGCCTTTTTGCAACTGGCGAAGTAGTCTGAACTATCTTAGCAACGAATAATGCTTCGATCTTTCTTAACAACACATCGATCGATGATTTTCTTCGTAGAAGAAACGTTGCCCTCGTAGAGCTAGTCTTCCTTGCGAGACACGCGAAAGTAAAAAAAAAAGCATTATTCGTTGCTAAGATAGTTCAGACTACTTCGCCAGTTGCAAAAAGACTTTGATCTTTCTTTACAACACATCGATCGATGACTTTCTTCGTAGGAGAAACTTTGCCCTCTTAGAGCTAGTCTTCCTTGCGAGACACGCGAAAGTAAAGAAAAAAGCATTATTCGTTGCTAAGATAGTTCAGACTACTTCGCCAGTTGCAAAAAGGCTTCGATCTTTCTTAACAACACATCGATCGATGATTTTCTTCGTAGAAGAAACGTTGCCCTCGTAGAGCTAGTCTTCCTTGCGAGACACGTGAAAGTAAAAAAAAAGCATTATTATTCGTTGCTAAGATAGTTCAGGCGCATAGAGACATTCTTACGTAATGTGTTATGCGCTATACAAGAATAGTTTATTATTATTATTATTATTATTATTATTTTCTTTACTTTCGCGTGTCTCGCAAGGAAGACTAGCTCTAAGAGGGCAAAGTTTCTCCTACGAAGAAAATCATCGATCGATGTGTTGTAAAGAAAGATCGAAGCCTTTTTGCAACTGGCGAAGTAGTCTGAACTATCTTAGCAACGAATAATGCTTTTTTTTTTACTTTCGCGTGTCTCGCAAGGAAGACTAGCTCTACGAGGGCAACGTTTCTTCTACGAAGAAAATCATCGATCGATGTGTTGTTAAGAAAGATCGAAGCCTTTTTGCAACTGGCGAAGTAGTCTGAACTATCTTAGCAACGAATAATGCTTTTTTCTTTACTTTCGCGTGTCTCGCAAGGAAGACTAGCTCTAAGAGGGCAAAGTTTCTCCTACGAAGAAAATCATCGATCGATGTGTTGTAAAGAAAGATCGAAGCCTTTTTGCAACTGGCGAAGTAGTCTGAACTATCTTAGCAACGAATAATGCTTTTTTTTTTACTTTCGCGTGTCTCGCAAGGAAGACTAGCTCTACGAGGGCAACGTTTCTTCTACGAAGAAAATCATCGATCGATGTGTTGTTAAGAAAGATCGAAGCCTTTTTGCAACTGGCGAAGTAGTCTGAACTATCTTAGCAACGAATAATGCTTTTTTCTTTACTTTCGCGTGTCTCGCAAGGAAGACTAGCTCTAAGAGGGCAACGTTTCTCCTACGAAGAAAATCATCGATCGATGTGTTGTAAAGAAAGATCGAAGCCTTTTTGCAACTGGCGAAGTAGTCTGAACTATCTTAGCAACGAATAATGCTTTTTTCTTTACTTTCGCGTGTCTCGCAAGGAAGACTAGCTCTAAGAGGGCAAAGTTTCTCCTACGAAGAAAATCATCGATCGATGTGTTGTAAAGAAAGATCGAAGCCTTTTTGCAACTGGCGAAGTAGTCTGAACTATCTTAGCAACGAATAATGCTTTTTTTTTTTACTTTCACGTGTCTCGCAAGGAAGACTAGCTCTACGAGGGCAACGTTTCTTCTACGAAGAAAATCATCGATCGATGTGTTGTTAAGAAAGATCGAAGCCTTTTTGCAACTGGCGAAGTAGTCTGAACTATCTTAGCAACGAATAATGCTTTTTTCTTTACTTTCGCGTGTCTCGCAAGGAAGACTAGCTCTAAGAGGACAACGTTTCTTCTAACAAAATGTTAGTCTCGCAAGCTAGACTAACATTTTGTTGTAAGAAATTAACTTTATTCATCAATACCCCGTAATGAAAGGAGGACAGAGAATCAAGTTGATGATTTAGATCGGGAGAACTCTCAACATGTACAGCTCACGTTTACTATATAGTGAAAGCTAGCTAGTGCATGCAAAGTATACAAACTTCTTCTGCATGGACACTAACGCAAGCTCTTATCCCCCATCTGTTGTGTTAATTAAGGGTCATGACCTCCGTGGACCCGTTGTCATGACCACTGGAAAACCGCCTGTTTACCTAAGGATTAACCAACTGGTATCCGGCGCATAACACATTAAAAGAGTGATGGCTTGCCTTGTTAGTTGCCATATTGTTGCTTCATGCTATAACCAATGAAACGAGATTGGAAAACGACTTCAGAATATTTTCAGAGGGTGTCTGGCCTCATCCTCCTCCTCCCTCCCCGGTGGACTAATATGAGAAATATCTCCTGCCCCCAATCCCCCATAAAAAAAGAAGAAGAAGAAGAAGAAGAAGAAGAAGAAGAAGAAGAAGAAGAAGAAGAAGAAGAACTGCCGATGTATAGTCTAAACTATCTTAGCAACGAATAATGCTTTTTTCTTTACTTTCGCGTGTCTCGCAAGGAAGACTAGCTCTAAGAGGGCAACGTTTCTCTTACGAAGAAAATCATCGATCGATGTGTTGTAAAGAAAGATCGAAGCCTTTTTGCAACTGGCGAAGTAGTCTGAACTATCTTAGCAACGAATAATGCTTTTTTCTTTACTTTCGCGTGTCTCGCAAGGAAGACTAGCTCTAAGAGGGCAAAGTTTCTCCTACGAAGAAAATCATCGATCGATGTGTTGTAAAGAAAGATCGAAGCCTTTTTGCAACTTGCGAAGTAGTCTGAACTATCTTAGCAACGAATAATGCTTTTTTTTTTACTTTCGCGTGTCTCGCAAGGAAGACTAGCTCTACGAGGGCAACGTTTCTTCTACGAAGAAAATCATCGATCGATGTGTTGTTAAGAAAGATCGAAGCCTTTTTGCAACTGGCGAAGTAGTCTGAACTATCTTAGCAACGAATAATGCTTTTTTCTTTACTTTCGCGTGTCTCGCAAGGAAGACTAGCTCTAAGAGGACAACGTTTCTTCTAACAAAATGTTAGTCTCGCAAGCTAGACTAACATTTTGTTGTAAGAAATTAACTTTATTCATCAATACCCCGTAATGAAAGGAGGACAGAGAATCAAGTTGATGATTTAGATCGGGAGAACTCTCAACATGTACAGCTCACGTTTACTATATAGTGAAAGCTAGCTAGTGCATGCAAAGTATACAAACTTCTTCTGCATGGACACTAACGCAAGCTCTTATCCCCCATCTGTTGTGTTAATTAAAGGGGCAGTCTAATGAGAACTCATGGGGAAATGAAATCGTGCGGAATTTGCAAAAGGCTCGTTTACTTGTACACATAGCACGCCCGTTGTGCGAGGCCGTCGGACTAAGGTCATAAATGATCGGACGGCACGAAGTTGACCGAACTGGAGCTCGGCGAATACTTCGGGTTTAACCACTCCCGGGCTCTTAGTCTTGTAACTGGTTGTAACCTCGTTCCCCCAAACAAGTTTAGTGTAATGCTGAAATATTTCCAAATACAAAACACGGTTAACTTCTGGTTGATTAGTCTAGCCATCGCTTCTGCACTGCCCTGCCGCGACTCGTTGTCGCCACGATTACGTAACTAATCCCAAGCTCTACCAGAGAGCTGGCTCTGTAATTACTTTTCCATATGTTTGATTACTTTCCCACCGCGCGAAATTTAAAACACAAGCCAGTCTTATCTCAGAGGTGGTCCAATATGAATCACATGTTTTAGCACGTGCGATGGAAGTCCTTGTATCGAAGTGACACGAAGCTCCGAGTATATTTTCCTCTCTCATCGGAAATCGCCCATGCAGGCCTACCAAAGTATCCCTTTAAGGGTCATGACCTCCGTGGACCCGTTGTCATGACCACTGGAAAACCGCCTGTTTACCTAAGGATTAACCAACTGGTATCCGGCGCATAACACATTAAAAGAGTGATGGCTTGCCTTGTTAGTTGCCATATTGTTGCTTCATGCTATAACCAATGAAACGAGATTGGAAAACGACTTCAGAATATTTTCAGAGGGTGTCTGGCCTCATCCTCCTCCTCCCTCCCCGGTGGACTAATATGAGAAATATCTCCTGCCCCCAATCCCCCATAAAAAAAGAAGAAGAAGAAGAAGAAGAAGAAGAAGAAGAAGAAGAAGAAGAAGAAGAAGAAGAACTGCCGATGTATAGTCTAAACTATCTTAGCAACGAATAATGCTTTTTTCTTTACTTTCGCGTGTCTCGCAAGGAAGACTAGCTCTAAGAGGGCAACGTTTCTCCTACGAAGAAAATCATCGATCGATGTGTTGTAAAGAAAGATCGAAGCCTTTTTGCAACTGGCGAAGTAGTCTGAACTATCTTAGCAACGAATAATGCTTTTTTCTTTACTTTCGCGTGTCTCGCAAGGAAGACTAGCTCTAAGAGGGCAACGCTTCTTCTACGAAGAAAATCATCGATCGATGTGTTGTAAAGAAAGATCGAAGCCTTTTTGCAACTTGCGAAGTAGTCTGAACTATCTTAGCAACGAATAATGCTTTTTTCTTTACTTTCGCGTGTCTCGCAAGGAAGACTAGCTCTAAGAGGGCAACGTTTCTTCTACGAAGAAAATCATCGATCGATGTGTTGTAAAGAAAGATCAAAGTCTTTTTGCAACTGGCGAAGTAGTCTGAACTATCTTAGCAACGAATAATGCTTTTTTCTTTACTTTCGCGTGTCTCGCAAGGAAGACTAGCTCTAAGAGGGCAACGTTTCTCCTACGAAGAAAATCATCGATCGATGTGTTGTAAAGAAAGATCGAAGCCTTTTTGCAACTGGCGAAGTAGTCTGAACTATCTTAGCAACGAATAATGCTTTTTTCTTTACTTTCGCGTGTCTCGCAAGGAAGACTAGCTCTAAGAGGGCAACGTTTCTCCTACGAAGAAAATCATCGATCGATGTGTTGTAAAGAAAGATCGAAGCCTTTTTGCAACTGGCGAAGTAGTCTGAACTATCTTAGCAACGAATAATGCTTTTTTTTTTTACTTTCGCGTGTCTCGCAAGGAAGACTAGCTCTACGAGGGCAACGTTTCTTCTACGAAGAAAATCATCGATCGATGTGTTGTTAAGAAAGATCGAAGCCTTTTTGCAACTGGCGAAGTAGTCTGAACTATCTTAGCAACGAATAATGCTTTTTTTTTTTTATTTTCGCGTGTCTCGCAAGGAAGACTAGCTCTACGAGGGCAACGTTTCTTCTACGAAGAAAATCATCGATCGATGTGTTGTTAAGAAAGATCGAAGCCTTTTTGCAACTGGCGAAGTAGCCTGAACTATCTTAGCAACGAATAATGCTTTTTTCTTTACTTTCGCGTGTCTCGCAAGGAAGACTAGCTCTAAGAGGACAACGTTTCTTCTAACAAAATGTTAGTCTCGCAAGCTAGACTAACATTTTGTTGTAAGAAATTAACTTTATTCATCAATACCCCGTAATGAAAGGAGGACAGAGAATCAAGTTGATGATTTAGATCGGGAGAACTCTCAACATGTACAGCTCACGTTTACTATATAGTGAAAGCTAGCTAGTGCATGCAAAGTATACAAACTTCTTCTGCATGGACACTAACTCAAGCTCTTATCCCCCATCTGTTGTGTTAATTAAGGGTCATGACCTCCGTGGACCCGTTGTCATGACCACTGGAAAACCGCCTGTTTACCTAAGGATTACCCAACTGGTATCCGGCGCATAACACATTAAAAGAGTGATGGCTTGCCTTGTTAGTTGCCATATTGTTGCTTCATGCTATAACCAATGAAACGAGATTGGAAAACGACTTCAGAATATTTTCAGAGGGTGTCTGGCCTCATCCTCCTCCTCCCTCCCCGGTGGACTAATATGAGAAATATCTCCTGCCCCCAATCCCCCATAAAAAAAGCAGAAGAAGAAGAAGAAGAAGAAGAAGAAGAAGAAGAAGAAGAAGAAGAAGAAGAAGAAGAACTGCCGATGTATAGTCTAAACTATCTTAGCAACGAATAATGCTTTTTTCTTTACTTTCGCGTGTCTCGCAAGGAAGACTAGCTCTAAGAGGACAACGTTTCTTCATGTTCATTGTTCATGTTACTGCAGAAATATCAAATTGTGTGCAATCATTCAAAGAATGGTCTCAAGTAAATGGTTTAAAGCTCAATGATACTAAGACTGAATTTCTTCATCTTTCTTCGCGCCACAGATCAAGCAACCCAATATTAACATTGAACATAAATGGCACTCCTGTTCATGCAACTAAAACATTCAGAAATCTAGGTGTTATTTTTGACGATAAGTTTACATTTGAAAATCTTGTCTCACATAAATGTCGATCAGCATCATTTGGGTTATATAAAATTGGTAAAATCCGAAGTTTTTTAGACAAATCAACCACTGAACGATGAATTAATGCTTTCGTTATGTGCCATTTCGATGTCTGTAATAGTTTCCTTTTTGGTCTTCCATCTTCTTAAATTAAAGACTACATCTCCTTCAAAATTCTGCAGCGCGACTTGTTACACGGTCAAAGAAGCATGAGTCAATATCACCAGTCTTAAGAGATCTGCATTGGTTGCCGATTAAGTCTCGTATCCAGTTCAAAATACTGTTATTAACCTATCAATGTTTACAAAAGCTAGCTCCTTCCTATCTTACTGAATTGTCATACGGGGAAAGGTCTTTCTCATACGCAGCCACTTTGTGGAACAAATTGCCAGAACAACTCAAAACTATAGGAACCTATGACACCTTCATTAGTACCTTGAAAACATATTTTTTCATCACTTATGAATAGTCAGAAACATGAACCCAGTGCATTTTTTTTTCTTTTTCTTTTCTTGTATAAACTTGTTTTCTATTCTTAAGTGCATAGAGACATGCAAATTTGCCTATGTGTTATGCGCTATACAAAAATGAATAATTATTATTATTATTATTATTATAATTATGATTTCATTATTTATCTGAAAATATGTTTACACATTGAGTGACAGTCACAATCAAAAGTTATATGTAAAAATAATCACTAGAAGAGTGCTACACTTCTTCTGATCCATTGATGTACAAAAGCGTTTGTCGCAGATCTACTCCATACTACGATCGATGAAAGACACGAAAGATCATATAAGATATATGGTTTTACTATGATATTCCTCATCATCGTCTTTTGTATATGAGTGGTCAATATAGAGTAAATTAAGAATCAGTGCTAACTTGATTTATGTTAACAGTGATACCACTCATAAGGTATTAAAGATGACCATAATAAGATATTTTGGTTATAGTGAAATGAAAGTACAATTAAATCTTTAGATATGTACTCATTTTTGCTATTACATATGCAAACCAACTATATGCATATAAGTTACCAGTTGTGAAATCCGAATATCCTCCATAAGTATATTAACATGATGTACAGATGTAAACGTTCCAATTCTTCTTGATGTCACTTCCACAATCCTGAAATTTATCCTGATAATACTTCTTTTTCAAAATTTAATTCAAGTTATTAGCCCTATTAAAACATAAACTTTCTTTCATTCAAGAAGATCCAAAGGAGGTATGTTTGTCATACTTTGAGATAAACATCAAGGTAAATCGTGATATGTAACATCAGCTCCTCAATTCTTGGATCTCATATTTAGATTTAGGTGGATAATTTCTTTCGAATCTCATAAAGCTGTCCTGCACAAGTGATTGTATTCAAATGTGCTGAATTTCTTTTAAAGCAAATTGAGATATCATGTTACTGTTGAACTATTATCAGAATTCCTTCTCCCCATCTTCCTAAACGATATCTCCACCCTCTATTCTTCTTCTTCTTCTGCTTCTTCTTCTTATTATTATCATTATTATTATATTTCTTTTCTTCATCAGTGCCCTCCCATCAATGCCCATATGCATGATCTACTACCATTCATTTTTATCAAGAGTTGATTTATTTATCATATTGATAGTATTTCCATTTAAAAGTCTTTACAGAATATCATGTAATTTCAGATTATAAGAAATGATGGGAGCCCCAACGAAACGGGGTTAAAACAACTAAGGTACGTAATTACTATTTAAAAAAAAAGAAATAAACTTTTATGTTTTAATATATACCTATTTCATACAAATGGAAGAAGGCACTTATTAATTCATAGTGAATAGCGTGGAGTTGAAAAACAGAAGAATTGCATGTAATTGGATTTGGGAGAGAGTGAAGGAGAGAGAGAGAGAGAGAGAGTTAAGCGAGGTGGAAGGAGAATTATGATAGCGCATTAAGATTTATTAAAATGATAAATAATACATTGATTTATTATATTTTTAAAGAGTACACTTTAACATTTCCTACATTCAATCACTTTCGTAATTAAGATTTATTTCACAGCTTCATGATATTTTAACGGTGAGTGGTATGAGGTCCAAGAATGTAGGAGCTGATGCCAAAAGCCTACAGCTCAAGAGACAGAAATTCCAAGAGATCGACAGCCCACCGGGGCCCTGTTTCATAAAACTTGTCACAAATGACATTAGTTGCAGTAACTGTTATAAGCTACTGAATTCCTTGCATCTGATTGACTGAGAGCAAATTTGTCGGTAAAAATCACTGACAAGACACCTGATGAAACCCCCCCCCCCCCCCCCCAGGTCTCCCGGGCCTTCAGACAGTTCTTCAGGGTTCACTGGACGGATGGCCAATAAGACCTTTTACTTTTTTTAGCCATATTTCTTTGTTTTATGGTTCTCGTTAGCTATCGGTTTAGGGAATCTTTTGTAAATGTCAGTCTCGTGGGCTGTCTGTCACTGAGATATGAACCCGATTATCTAAGGCCGGTTCTCATTTAGAAACAGGGGCGGCGCCAGGGTATTTTGATAGGAGGGGCAAGACGACCTAAAGATGACGTCATATTTTTTTCTCCATGAAATAACAGGGGTAATATGAGTTATATGTTCAAGACCTCTCTTTGTAATACTCCACTTTCTTCTTTCTTCCCTTTTCTTCCTTTTTCTTCCTCCTTTTCTTTTCTTTTTTTCTTTTCTCACTACTTGAAAAATCATATGGGGGGCGGTCGCCCCCCCATAGATCCTCTTGTAGCGCCGCCCCTGTTTAGAAACATAACGTCAGTATGCAGTGCAAAGACATAGAAAAATGAGAGGAATATTTTTTTAATTATTTTTTTAAACCATGGAATAATGGCCATACCGTGCAGTGGTGCGCAAGAGATTGGAAGAAGCAAAAAAGAGGGGAAGAGTATGCTGTTTAAAATCACCTTTGTATGTTAAGAACTCACTGCACTATTCGTAGAAGAGTAGGGGAAACCCCGGTGTAGTGGTACACCACTGATCTCTACGGATTTTTTTATTCCCCCACAGAGATCAGTGTGGTACACCTGCACATCCCAATCAGTTATTATTAAATCGGGAGGATAGACCTGAGGGTTACAGTGATTCACTTTGCTTTTTCCTCCCTGGCACATGTGACGCCAAATCATTAATAAGAATAATAATAAGAATAATGATAATAATAATAATAATAATAATAATAATAATAATAATGATAATAATAATAATAACAAAAATATTAAGAGAGAAAAAAAGTAGAACTATGGAAAAGAGAACTGTTGGTGTAAGTGTGGATCGTGTACAGCACTCTTGTAGTGATTCTTTTTACATATAACTTTTGATTTTGACTGTCACTCAATGTGCCAACATACTTCAAATGAATAATAAAATGGATATTATATCATATTATATTGTATAATATTTTATCATATTGTCTAATATCATAATGAATATTATGCAACTAATTTATTATTTTTTTTTTACTGATATACGATTTAATGTAAATACACTGCATCGATCTCTTTCACGTACACTGTCGGAAACAGTCTTATAGCAGAAGACAATGCTTCATAATGAGCGTAGAGGGTGTATAAAATGAGATATTAATAAAAGACTATATTTTATATATGTTTATATGTTTTCTGCATTATTTGTTTTCACGAAAGTCATCTATAATATCATTTCTATATAAACAGTGGGAATCCATATCCCTATTGCAATTATTATATTTAATATATTTTTATTTTGCGAGTTGAAATGAAATATGATATGTATTGTATGGAATTGCATGTTTTTATTCAATGTCTTGTACAATTTAAAAAAAAAAAAAGAAGGAATTGAATTGAATGAATATGATAAAAAAAATTAACGGTATTTTAAAAAAAATAATTCGAAAAGCATAAATTTTACCAAATATTTATTTATATATATATATATATATATATATACTATATATATATATATATATAAATATATACATAATTACATACATATTTATATTTAACTCATTATTTTACTATTTAATCATATTCCCCTGAATGTTTTCTATTTCTTTTTTTTACTCTTCATTTCCTCTTTCTATATGAAGGGCATGAATTTATGTAACAATAATAAAACATATAAATGCTTGACTATATCATAACTCTCCGACTCATCTTCTTCTCTCTTCAGTCTCGGTTAATTTGATGATTAAAATGTGAAATGAATTTCGTTTAATTTCAATGTAATGTTTCATAATAAAAATAATGTCAACAATAAATAAATTTGGACACATTTTATTAGATAAAGTAGATTTGTTTTTACTGACATGAAATAATGCTTCCTTCCTTCAAACGTAACACATTCGGTTAATCAATAAATAATACCTACCTAGCCAAGCATTGTTCACTTAATCTTGATGCTTATAATCATTAATCCTTTACAGTTCCAAACATTAATCCTTTATAGTTCAAAAATAGGGTACATGATATGACACAACATATTTTTTCAAAAATAAATATCAACCAAAATATTTAACCTTTGTGACTTTCACTAATGTACAAATAGCAAAATACGTCTTAGTTTAATGGTACTTTACAACCCGACCGCAAGTTCAATCTTGTTTATGTGCATGGATGCAATAAAAATAATATTTTATTATTAATATTAAAGTATGGTTAAGAGCTTAGGAAATTGGAAAAATTATTTCATGCAATAATTAAAAATAAAGGAAACATATTAGTTGTGCGCATCCTGCGCATCAACTGCAATCAATGTGCATTAAAGTTTGAGAGGCCTTTTATTACTGCTTACTGTTATTCCCAATTTTAATATTATTTCTTTTTGAAATACCAAGGTGCTTGAATTCTTAGGGACAATGCTATCAAAGGATGCGGAACACTTTTTGAGTGGGGGGGGGGGGGGGGGGGGGTGGGGAAGGGATGATACTCAAACAAGCGGAGTCTATAGGGCTTTGGGGCCCCAAATGGGGGATCAGGGGGCTTCGCTCCCGGACGATCTTGTTTTTCTTGCCTAGAAATTTACAAGTTAAAATGTTAAGTTATATATACAATATATACAATATATACATGCAATATATACATATAGATAAAGATGCCTCCTAGCAATGCTGTGTTTTCCGTCATGACAGTTAAGTTAAGGCGAAGGCAAACGTGAATTAAGGCGGAAGTGAACAACATAGATAATAGGTTTCTTCTTAATGCAGGAAATATGCGTATACAATTATATATACAATGGCCTCCAAGCGTGCCAATTTGCAGTTTACTGTGCACAGAATGCTAAGATAGATTGCTCTACCTCCCTGGATCTCCCTAGCGCGCTCCCCGAAGGAGGGATCCACTTTCCAATTTGGAATTGAAACCGTGGTCTAAGACCTCTGATCTCCCAATCTTCTTACGTCTTCATTTTCATATGCATATGAATCACGTCTGGAGTTGATCCGTTAATCGGATGTTAAACTTAAGCCAAACAAGCCATTTCCAGTATACAATGACCTCTTATAACCGTTGACCTTAGACTTTGTTTACCAAATATATGATAACATCAACCTCCTTCTTACATGCATACATTAACCAGGTTTTGAATTTATTTGCAAATGGTTAAGTGATTGCAAAGAATTAAGAGAGTCAACTGGACTAACGACTACATGAAGATGAACGAGCAGACAATTAAAAAAAGTGATGACCATGGCACTCATCTCAAGTTTCAAAAGGCAAAATAAAATATAACTGGTCCCCCTCATTCAAAATTGTTGGAAGGAGGGGGGGGGGGTGGTTGGTTTTGCAGCCCCAAGCCTCCTCATCCACGACATGGACCTGTCCTCGAATATGAATTATGATTTATCACAATCATAAATAAAGCATGTGAATAAAGTGTTTCAAATTATGTAGTGGCAACTGGTAACAACACCTAACATTCAAAAGAAACACCAGAAGTCCTGTTTTATAAAGGAATCTGTATAAAATTCTCAATTCTAATCACTCTTCAAAACATTTGGTAATGAAGTCAAAAGTATGGTATTGAAACAACATAGATTCATGATACAAAAATTCTTTATTCAAACCAAGATCACTGTCAATTGGTTCGGAAGTTAAAATGCACCACTCATTTATTTCCTACATTATGATAAATCCTAGCAATGCAGTTTATTCCACAATAACATAAATTGAAGATCAAGGCGAAGGCGAACGTGCATTACGGCGAAAGTGAACAGGATGAGATAAAAGGATTCTTCTTAATGTACGAAATATATATATACATGTATATTATACAATGGCCTAAATTACTTTGAAACTTATAACGTCTTCATTGTCATATGCATATGAACCAAGTCTGGAGTTGACCTGTAAATTGGACTTTAAACTTAAGCAATACAAGCCATTTCCAGGTATACAATGGCCTCTATAACCTTTGACTTTGACCAAGTTGATGAACGAACAGACGATTAAAAAAAGTGTGACTATGGCACTAATCTTGGGTACCAAAAGGCTTAATAAACTACAATGTCACTCAAGGTGATTACCCCCCCCCCCCCCATGTGTGTGCCTAATTTCCTGAGTACTGCTCGAAAATGAGGAAGTGGTTTGATGTGCAATATTTTCCTGTTTCATTGCCATATGTCGTTACCATGGTAATGCAGTTTCCACACACTTCAACAATATGTCTTGCACATCTTTACTACAAGACCAATGTGTGTGCCAAATTTCAGGAGCATTGATTGAAAATGTAGTTTGATGCGCAAGATTTTAACCTGATTTATTGCTATAATATGCTGTTACCATGGCAACGGAGTTCCGACACATTCAAGAAATTTGCCTTGCACATCTCCATCCCAACACAAATTTGTGTTTCAAATTTCATGAGCATTGCTCGAAAAAAGAGGAAGTAGTTCGATGCGAAAGATTTCAACCCGATTTATTGCCATAATATGCCGTTACTATGGCATCAGAGTATCTGACACATTCAAGAAATATGTCTTACTCATCTGCATCCCAAGACCAATGTGTGAGCCAAATTTCATGAGCATTGCTCGAAAAATGAGGAAGTAGTTCGATGCTCAAGATTTGCAACGGACCGACTGCCCGCCCGACCACACGCTCTTTCCTAAACTTGTTTTGGCGGGGTACAAATATAACTGGTTCACAACTTAGATATTAAGCTGATGACTGTGACGACCATCTAAGGTGTCAAAAGGCATAATAAAATATAACTGTTTTACACCTCGGATATTATGCCACTGAATTCATTTATTTTTTTCCCATTCAAAATTTCAATAGAATACAAAACTTCAATTCGGTAAATATGTTTACCAGTTTGGGGGCTCCATAGACCCCTTTATCCCTTTCTGTGCATCAATGTGCACCCTCATTTCGATGAAATATCTATCAAAGATCATTTCTGTGAAATTTAGAGAGATTTAAAAAAAAATCTGAGCTAGCGGGGCCACATCAAGCGCCCCCTTGTCGAATAATTTGGAAATTCCGCCTTATCGAGTGTCAATTCGGTGAATATTTTTACGAGTTTGGGGGCTCCATAGAACCCTTTATCCCTTTCTGTGCATCAATGTGCACCCTCATTTCGATGAAATATCTATCAAAGATCATTTCTGTGAAATTTAAAGAGATTTAAGGAAAATCTGAGCTAGCGGGGCCACATCATGCGCCCGCTTGTCGAATAATTTGGAAATTCCGCCTTATCAAGTGTCATTTCGGCGAAGATTTTTTCCCATTTGGGGGGCTCCATAGACCCCTTTATCCCTTTCTGTGCATTAATGTGCACCCCCATTTCGATGCGATAGCTATCAAAGATCATTTCTGTGAAATTTACAGAGATTTAAAGAAAATCTGAGCTGGCGGGGCCACTTCGAGCGCCCCTTTGTCGAATAATTTGGAATTTCAATAGAATAAAAAAACTTCAATTCGGTGAATATTTTTACGAGTTTGGGGGCTCCATAGACCCCTTTATTCCTTTTTGTGCATCAATGAGAAGCCCTAATTCGATGAGATATCTATCAAGATCATTTCTGTGAAATTTAAAGAAATTTAAAGAAAATCTGAGCTAGCGGGGCCACTTCGAGCGCCCCATGGCGAATAAATTGGAATTTCAATAGAATAAAAAACTTCCATTCGGTGAATATTTTTACGAGATTGGGGGCTCCATAGACCCCTTTATCCCTTTCTGTGCATCAATGTGCACCCCCATTTCGATGAGATATCTATCAAAGATCATTTTTGTGAAATTTAAAGAGATTTAAAGAAAATCTGAGCTAGCGGGGCAACATCAAGCCTTGTCGAATAATTTGGAAATTCAATCGAATAAAAAACATCAATTCGTTGATTTTCTTTAATCTCTTTTAACTTCACAGAAATGATCTTTGATAGATATCTCATCGAATTAGGGGTGCACATTGATACACAGAAAGGGATAAAAGGGTCTATGGAGCCCCCAAAATGGTAAAAATATTCGCCGATTTGACGATATTGTGTTCTGATCATTTCATCTCATTCCATTCCCACACTCCGTCTTGTTTGTTATCAATTTCCTACCCTAATCTCCTTGCCTGTTTCCTATCTCACTAATCCCTGCTCCATCCAACCCACCTGCTAATCCATTCCAGCTGTATATTATGTAACTACCCTCTGGATACATGCACTGTGTAAATATATGTGAGTTGTCAGATGAATATAACTTCCCTTCTAGTTTGATACTACATCAAAGCAGTCAGGAGTTGTTCTTTGTATGCAACAAAAGAATACAGAATGAGGACATAAAAACACTTTTCTTAAGGCGGAATTTCCAAATTATTCGACAAGAGGGCGCTCTAAGTGGCCCCGCTAGCTCAGATTTTCTGTAAATCTCTCTAAATTTCACAGAAATGATCTTTGATAGATATCGCATCGAAATGGGGGTGCTCATTGATGCAGAGAAAGGGATAAAGGGGTCTATGGAGGCCTCAAACTGGTAAAAAATATTCACTGAATTGACACTTGACAAGGCGAAATTTCCAAATTATTTGACAAGAGGCCGCTCTAAGTGGCCCCGCTAGCTCAGATTTTCTTTAAATCTCTCTAAATTTCACAGAAATGATCTTTGATAGATATCTCATCAAAATGGGGGTGCTCATTGATGCACAGAAAGGGATAAAGGGGTCTATGGAGCCCCCAAAGTGGTAAAAAATATTCACCGAATTGACACTTGATAAGGCGGAATTTAAAATTATTCGACAAGGGGGCGCTTGAAGTGGCCCCGCCAGCTCAGATTTTCTTTAAATCTCTTTAAATTTCACAGGAATAATCTTTGATAGATATCTCATCGATTTGGGGGTGCACATTGATGCACAGAAAGGAATAAAGGGGTCTATGGAGCCCCCAAACTCGTAAAAATGTTCACCGAATTGAAGTTTTTTATTCTAGTGAAATTTCAAATTATTCGACATGGGACGCTCGAAGTGGCCCCGCTAGCTCAGATTTTCTTTCAATCTCTTTAAATTTCACAGAAATGATCTTTGATAGATATCTCATCGATTTGGGGGTGCACATTGATGCACAGAAAGGAATAAAGGGGTCTATGGAGCCCCCAAACTCGTAAAAATGTTCACCGAATTGAAGTTTTTTATTCTAGTGAAATTTCAAATTATTCGACATGGGACGCTCGAAGTGGCCCCGCTAGCTCAGATTTTCTTTAAATCTCTTTAAATTCCACAGAAATGATCTTTGATAGATATCTCATCGAATTCAGGGTGCACATTGATGCAGAGAAAGGGATAAAGGGGTCTATGGAGCCCCCAAAGTGGTAAAAAATATTCACCGAATTGACACTTGATAAGGCGGAATTTAAAATTATTCGACAAGGGGGCGCTTGAAGTGGCCCCGCCAGCTCAGATTTTCTTTAAATCTCTTTAAATTTCACAGGAATAATCTTTGATAGATATCTCATCGATTTGGGGGTGCACATTGATGCACGGAAAGGGATAAAGGGGTCTATGGAGCCCCCAAACTCGTAAAAATGTTCACCGAATTGAAGTTTTTTATTCTAGTGAAATTTCAAATTATTCGACATGGGACGCTCGAAGTGGCCCCGCTAGCTCAGATTTTCTTTAAATCTCTTTAAATTTCACAGAAATGATCTTTGATAGATATCTCATCGATTTGGGGGTGCACATTGATGCACAGAAAGGAATAAAGGGGTCTATGGAGCCCCCAAACTCGTAAAAATGTTCACCGAATTGAAGTTTTTTATTCTAGTGAAATTTCAAATTATTCGACATGGGACGCTCGAAGTGGCCCCGCTAGCTCAGATTTTCTTTAAATCTCTTTAAATTTCACAGAAATGATCTTTGATAGATATCTCATCGAATTCAGGGTGCACATTGATGCAGAGAAAGGGATAAAGGGGGCTATAGAGCCCCCAAACTGGTAAAAATATTCACCGAATTGAAGTTTTTAATTCTATTGAAATTCCAAATTAATCGACAGGGGGGCGCTCGAAGTGGCCCCGCTAGCTCAGATTTTATTTTAATCTCTTTAAATTTCACAGAAATGATCTTTGATAGATATCTCATCGATTTGTTGGTGCACATTGATGCACAGAAAGGAATAAAGGGGTCTATGGAGCCCCCAAACTCATAAAAATGATCACCGAATTAAAGTTTTTTATTCTATTGAAATTCCAAAATATTCGACATGGGACGCTCGAAGTGGCCCCGCTAGCTCAGATTTTCTTTCAATCTCTTTAAATTTCACAGAAATGATCTTTGATAGATATCGCATCGAAATGGGGGTGCTCATTGATGCACAGAAAGGGATAAAGGGGTCTATGGAGCCCCTAAATCGGTAAAAAATATTCACCGAATTGACACATGATAAGGCGGAATTTCCAGATTATTCGACAAGGGGGCGCTTGATGTGGCCCCGCTAGCTCAGATTTTCTTTAAAACTCTTTAAATTTCACAGAAATGATCTTTGTTAGATATCTCATCGAATTCAGGGTGCACATTGATGCACAGAAAGGGATAAAGGGGTCTATGGAGCCCCCAAACTGGTAAAAATATTCACCGAATTGAAGTTTTTTATTCTATTGAAATTCCAAATTAATCGACAGGGGGCGCTCGAAGTGGCCCCGCTAGCTCAGATTTTCTTTAAATCTCTTTAAATTTCACAGAAATGATCTTTGATAGATATCTCATCGATTTGGGGGTGCACATTGATGCGCAGAAAGGAATAAAGGGGTCTATGGAGCCCCCAAACTCATAAAAATGTTCACCGAATTGAAGTTTTTTATTCTATTGAAATTCCAAATCATTCGACAGGGGGGCGCTCGAAGTGGCCCCGCTAGCTCAGATTTTCTTTCAATCTCTTTAAATTTCACAGAAATGATCTTTGATAGATATCGCATCGAAATGGGGGTGTTCATTGATACACAGAAAGGGATAAAGGGGTCTATGGAGCCCCTAAATCGGTAAAAAATATTCACCGAATTGAACACATGATAAGGCGGAATTTCCAGATTATTCGACAAGGGGGCGCTTGATGTGGCCCCGCTAGCTCAGATTTTCTTTAAACTCTTTAAATTTCACAGAAATGATCTTTGATAGATATCTCATCGAATTCAGGGTGCACATTGATGCACAGAAAGGGATAAAGGGGTCTATGGAGCCCCCAAACTGGTAAAAATATTCACCGAATTGAAGTTTTTTATTCTATTGAAATTCAAAATTAATCGACAGGGGGGCGCTCGAAGTGGCCCCGCTAGCTCAGATTTTCTTTAAATCTCTTTAAATTTCACAGAAATGATCTTTGATAGATATCTCATCGATTTGGGGGTGCACATTGATGCACAGAAAGGAATAAAGGGGTCTATGGAGCCCCCAAACTCATAAAAATGATCACCGAATTAAAGTTTTTTATTCTATTGAAATTCCAAAATATTCGACATGGGACGCTCGAAGTGGCCCCGCTAGCTCAGATTTTCTTTCAATCTCTTTAAATTTCACAGAAATGATCTTTGATAGATATCGCATCGAAATGGGGGTGCTCATTGATGCACAGAAAGGGATAAAGGGGTCTATGGAGCCCCTAAATCGGTAAAAAATATTCACCGAATTGACACATGATAAGGCGGAATTTCCAGATTATTCGACAAGGGGGCGCTTGATGTGGCCCCGCTAGCTCAGATTTTCTTTAAAACTCTTTAAATTTCACAGAAATGATCTTTGATAGATATCTCATCGAATTCGGGGTGCACATTGATGCACAGAAAGGGATAAAGGGGTCTATGGAGCCCCCAAACTGGTAAAAATATTCACCGAATTGAAGTTTTTTATTCTATTGAAATTCCAAATTAATCGACAGGGGGGCGCTCGAAGTGGCCCCGCTAGCTCAGATTTTCTTTCAATCTCTTTAAATTTCACAGAAATGATCTTTGATAGATATCTCATCGATTTGGGGGTGCACATTGATGCGCAGAAAGGAATAAAGGGGTCTATGGAGCCCCCAAACTCATAAAAATGTTCACCGAATTGAAGTTTTTTATTCTATTGAAATTCCAAATTATTCGACAGGGGGGCGCTCGAAGTGGCCCCGCTAGCTCAGATTTTCTTTCAATCTCTTTAAATTTCACAGAAATGATCTTTGATAGATATCGCATCGAAATGGGGGTGTTCATTGATACACAGAAAGGGATAAAGGGGTCTATGGAGCCCCTAAATCGGTAAAAAATATTCACCGAATTGACACATGATAAGGCGGAATTTCCAGATTATTCGACAAGGGGGCGCTTGATGTGGCCCCGCTAGCTCAGATTTTCTTTAAAACTCTTTAAATTTCACAGAAATGATCTTTGATAGATATCTCATCGAATTCAGGGTGCACATTGATGCACAGAAAGGGATAAAGGGGTCTATGGAGCCCCCAAACTGGTAAAAATATTCACCGAATTGAAGTTTTTTATTCTATTGAAATTCCAAATTAATCGACAGGGGGGCGCTCGAAGTGGCCCCGCTAGCTCAGATTTTCTTTAAATCTCTTTAAATTTCACAGAAATGATCTTTGATAGATATCTCATCGATTTGGGGGTGCACATTGATGCACAGAAAGGAATAAAGGGGTCTATGGAGCCCCCAAACTCGTAAAAATGTTCACCGAATTGAAGTTTTTTATTCTAGTGAAATTTCAAATTATTCGACATGGGACGCTCGAAGTGGCCCCGCTAGCTCAGATTTTCTTTAAATCTCTTTAAATTTCACAGAAATGATCTTTGATAGATATCTCATCGAATTCAGGGTGCACATTGATGCACAGAAAGGGATAAAGGGGTCTATGGAGCCCCCAAACTGGTAAAAATATTCACCGAATTGAAGTTTTTTTATTCTATTGAAATTCCAAATTAATCGACAGGGGGGCGCTCGAAGTGGCCCCGCTAGCTCAGATTTTTTTAATCTCTTTAAATTTCACAGAAATGATCTTTGATAGATATCTCATCGATTTGGGGGTGCACATTGATGCACAGAAAGGAATAAAGGGGTCTATGGAGCCCCCAAACTCATAAAAATGATCACCGAATTAAAGTTTTTTATTCTATTGAAATTCCAAAATATTCGACATGGGACGCTCGAAGTGGCCCCGCTAGCTCAGATTTTCTTTCAATCTCTTTAAATTTCACAGAAATGATCTTTGATAGATATCGCATCGAAATGGGGGTGCTCATTGATGCACAGAAAGGGATAAAGGGGTCTATGGAGCCCCTAAATCGGTAAAAAATATTCACCGAATTGACACATGATAAGGCGGAATTTCCAGATTATTCGACAAGGGGGCGCTTGATGTGGCCCCGCTAGCTCAGATTTTCTTTAAAACTCTTTAAATTTCACAGAAATGATCTTTGATAGATATCTCATCGAATTCAGGGTGCACATTGATGCACAGAAAGGGATAAAGGGGTCTATGGAGCCCCCAAACTGGTAAAAATATTCACCGAATTGAAGTTTTTTATTCTATTGAAATTCCAAATTAATCGACAGGGGGCGCTCGAAGTGGCCCCGCTAGCTCAGATTTTCTTTAAATCTCTTTAAATTTCACAGAAATGATCTTTGATAGATATCTCATCGATTTGGGGGTGCACATTGATGCGCAGAAAGGAATAAAGGGGTCTATGGAGCCCCCAAACTCATAAAAATGTTCACCGAATTGAAGTTTTTTATTCTATTGAAATTCCAAATTATTCGACAGGGGGCGCTCGAAGTGGCCCCGCTAGCTCAGATTTTCTTTCAATCTCTTTAAATTTCACAGAAATGATCTTTGATAGATATCGCATCGAAATGGGGGTGTTCATTGATGCACAGAAAGGAATAAAGGGGTCTATGGAGCCCCCAAACTCGTAAAAATGTTCACCGAATTGAAGTTTTTTATTCTAGTGAAATTTCAAATTATTCGACATGGGACGCTCGAAGTGGCCCCGCTAGCTCAGATTTTCTTTCAATCTCTTTAAATTTCACAGAAATGATCTTTGATAGATATCTCATCGATTTGGGGGTGCACATTGATGCACAGAAAGGAATAAAGGGGTCTATGGAGCCCCCAAACTCGTAAAAATGTTCACCGAATTGAAGTTTTTTATTCTAGTGAAATTTCAAATTATTCGACATGGGACGCTCGAAGTGGCCCCGCTAGCTCAGATTTTCTTTAAATCTCTTTAAATTCCACAGAAATGATCTTTGATAGATATCTCATCGAATTCAGGGTGCACATTGATGCAGAGAAAGGGATAAAGGGGTCTATGGAGCCCCCAAACTGGTAAAAAATATTCACCGAATTGACACTTGATAAGGCGGAATTTAAAATTATTCGACAAGGGGGCGCTTGAAGTGGCCCCGCCAGCTCAGATTTTCTTTAAATCTCTTTAAATTTCACAGGAACAATCTTTGATAGATATCTCATCGATTTGGGGGTGCACATTGATGCACGGAAAGGGATAAAGGGGTCTATGGAGCCCCCAAACTCGTAAAAATGTTCACCGAATTGAAGTTTTTTATTCTAGTGAAATTTCAAATTATTCGACATGGGACGCTCGAAGTGGCCCCGCTAGCTCAGATTTTCTTTCAATCTCTTTAAATTTCACAGAAATGATCTTTGATAGATATCTCATCGATTTGGGGTGCACATTGATGCACAGAAAGGGATAAAGGGGGCTATAGAGCCCCCAAACTAGTAAAAATATTCACCGAATTGAAGTTTTTTTATTCTATTGAAATTCCAAATTAATCGACAAGGGGGCGCTCGAAGTGGCCCCGCTAGCTCAGATTTTATTTTAATCTCTTTAAATTTCACAGAAATGATCTTTGATAGATATCTCATCGATTTGGGGGTGCACATTGATGCGCAGAAAGGAATAAAGGGGTCTATGGAGCCCCCAAACTCATAAAAATGTTCACCGAATTAAAGTTTTTTATTCTATTGAAATTCCAAATTATTCGACATGGGACGCTCGAAGTGGCCCCGCTAGCTCAGATTTTCTTTCAATCTCTTTAAATTTCACAGAAATGATCTTTGATAGATATCGCATCGAAATGGGGGTGCTCATTGATGCACAGAAAGGGATAAAGGGGTCTATGGAGCCCCTAAATCGGTAAAAAATATTCACCGAATTGACACATGATAAGGCGGAATTTCCAGATTATTCGACAAGGGGGCGCTTGATGTGGCCCCGCTAGCTCAGATTTTCTTTAAAACTCTTTAAATTTCACAGAAATGATCTTTGATAGATATCTCATCGAATTCGGGGTGCACATTGATGCACAGAAAGGGATAAAGGGGTCTATGGAGCCCCCAAACTGGTAAAAATATTCACCGAATTGAAGTTTTTTATTCTATTGAAATTCCAAATTAATCGACAGGGGGGCGCTCGAAGTGGCCCCGCTAGCTCAGATTTTCTTTCAATCTCTTTAAATTTCACAGAAATGATCTTTGATAGATATCTCATCGATTTGGGGGTGCACATTGATGCGCAGAAAGGAATAAAGGGGTCTATGGAGCCCCCAAACTCATAAAAATGTTCACCGAATTGAAGTTTTTTATTCTATTGAAATTCCAAATCATTCGACAGGGGGGCGCTCGAAGTGGCCCCGCTAGCTCAGATTTTCTTTCAATCTCTTTAAATTTCACAGAAATGATCTTTGATAGATATCGCATCGAAATGGGGGTGTTCATTGATACACAGAAAGGGATAAAGGGGTCTATGGAGCCCCTAAATCGGTAAAAAATATTCACCGAATTGACACATGATAAGGCGGAATTTCCAGATTATTCGACAAGGGGGCGCTTGATGTGGCCCCGCTAGCTCAGATTTTCTTTAAAACTCTTTAAATTTCACAGAAATGATCTTTGATAGATATCTCATCGAATTCAGGGTGCACATTGATGCACAGAAAGGGATAAAGGGGTCTATGGAGCCCCCAAACTGGTAAAAATATTCACCGAATTGAAGTTTTTTATTCTATTGAAATTCCAAATTAATCGACAGGGGGGCGCTCGAAGTGGCCCCGCTAGCTCAGATTTTCTTTAAATCTCTTTAAATTTCACAGAAATGATCTTTGATAGATATCTCATCGATTTGGGGGTGCACATTGATGCACAGAAAGGAATAAAGGGGTCTATGGAGCCCCCAAACTCGTAAAAATGTTCACCGAATTGAAGTTTTTTATTCTAGTGAAATTTCAAATTATTCGACATGGGACGCTCGAAGTGGCCCCGCTAGCTCAGATTTTCTTTAAATCTCTTTAAATTTCACAGAAATGATCTTTGATAGATATCTCATCGAATTCAGGGTGCACATTGATGCAGAGAAAGGGATAAAGGGGTCTATGGAGCCCCCAAAGTGGTAAAAAATATTCACCGAATTGACACTTGATAAGGCGGAATTTAAAATTATTCGACAAGGGGGCGCTTGAAGTGGCCCCGCCAGCTCAGATTTTCTTTAAATCTCTTTAAATTTCACAGAAATAATCTTTGATAGATATCTCATCGATTTGGGGGTGCACATTGATGCACGGAAAGGGATAAAGGGGTCTATGGAGCCCCCAAACTCGTAAAAATGTTCACCGAATTGAAGTTTTTTATTCTAGTGAAATTTCAAATTATTCGACATGGGACGCTCGAAGTGGCCCCGCTAGCTCAGATTTTCTTTAAATCTCTTTAAATTTCACAGAAATGATCTTTGATAGATATCTCATCGATTTGGGGGTGCACATTGATGCACAGAAAGGAATAAAGGGGTCTATGGAGCCCCCAAACTCGTAAAAATGTTCACCGAATTGAAGTTTTTTATTCTAGTGAAATTTCAAATTATTCGACATGGGACGCTCGAAGTGGCCCCGCTAGCTCAGATTTTCTTTAAATCTCTTTAAATTTCACAGAAATGATCTTTGATAGATATCTCATCGAATTCAGGGTGCACATTGATGCAGAGAAAGGGATAAAGGGGGCTATAGAGCCCCCAAACTAGTAAAAATATTCACCGAATTGAAGTTTTTTTATTCTATTGAAATTCCAAATTAATCGACAAGGGGGCGCTCGAAGTGGCCCCGCTAGCTCAGATTTTATTTTAATCTCTTTAAATTTCACAGAAATGATCTTTGATAGATATCTCATCGATTTGGGGGTGCACATTGATGCACAGAAAGGAATAAAGGGGTCTATGGAGCCCCCAAACTCATAAAAATGATCACCGAATTAAAGTTTTTTATTCTATTGAAATTCCAAAATATTCGACATGGGACGCTCGAAGTGGCCCCGCTAGCTCAGATTTTCTTTCAATCTCTTTAAATTTCACAGAAATGATCTTTGATAGATATCGCATCGAAATGGGGGTGCTCATTGATGCACAGAAAGGGATAAAGGGGTCTATGGAGCCCCTAAATCGGTAAAAAATATTCACCGAATTGACACATGATAAGGCGGAATTTCCAGATTATTCGACAAGGGGGCGCTTGATGTGGCCCCGCTAGCTCAGATTTTCTTTAAAACTCTTTAAATTTCACAGAAATGATCTTTGATAGATATCTCATCGAATTCAGGGTGCACATTGATGCACAGAAAGGGATAAAGGGGTCTATGGAGCCCCCAAACTGGTAAAAATATTCACCGAATTGAAGTTTTTTATTCTATTGAAATTCCAAATTAATCGACAGGGGGGCGCTCGAAGTGGCCCCGCTAGCTCAGATTTTCTTTCAATCTCTTTAAATTTCACAGAAATGATCTTTGATAGATATCTCATCGATTTGGGGGTGCACATTGATGCGCAGAAAGGAATAAAGGGGTCTATGGAGCCCCCAAACTCATAAAAATGTTCACCGAATTGAAGTTTTTTATTCTATTGAAATTCCAAATCATTCGACAGGGGGGCGCTCGAAGTGGCCCCGCTAGCTCAGATTTTCTTTCAATCTCTTTAAATTTCACAGAAATGATCTTTGATAGATATCGCATCGAAATGGGGGTGTTCATTGATACACAGAAAGGGATAAAGGGGTCTATGGAGCCCCTAAATCGGTAAAAAATATTCACCGAATTGACACATGATAAGGCGGAATTTCCAGATTATTCGACAAGGGGCGCTTGATGTGGCCCCGCTAGCTCAGATTTTCTTTAAAACTCTTTAAATTTCACAGAAATGATCTTTGATAGATATCTCATCGAATTCAGGGTGCACATTGATGCACAGAAAGGGATAAAGGGGTCTATGGAGCCCCCAAACTGGTAAAAATATTCACCGAATTGAAGTTTTTTATTCTATTGAAATTCCAAATTAATCGACAGGGGGGCGCTCGAAGTGGCCCCGCTAGCTCAGATTTTCTTTAAATCTCTTTAAATTTCACAGAAATGATCTTTGATAGATATCTCATCGATTTGGGGGTGCACATTGATGCACAGAAAGGAATAAAGGGGTCTATGGAGCCCCCAAACTCATAAAAATGATCACCGAATTAAAGTTTTTTATTCTATTGAAATTCCAAAATATTCGACATGGGACGCTCGAAGTGGCCCCGCTAGCTCAGATTTTCTTTCAATCTCTTTAAATTTCACAGAAATGATCTTTGATAGATATCGCATCGAAATGGGGGTGCTCATTGATGCACAGAAAGGGATAAAGGGGTCTATGGAGCCCCTAAATCGGTAAAAAATATTCACCGAATTGACACATGATAAGGCGGAATTTCCAGATTATTCGACAAGGGGGCGCTTGATGTGGCCCCGCTAGCTCAGATTTTCTTTAAAACTCTTTAAATTTCACAGAAATGATCTTTGATAGGTATCTCATCGAATTCGGGGTGCACATTGATGCACAGAAAGGGATAAAGGGGTCTATGGAGCCCCCAAACTGGTAAAAATATTCACCGAATTGAAGTTTTTTATTCTATTGAAATTCCAAATTAATCGACAGGGGGGCGCTCGAAGTGGCCCCGCTAGCTCAGATTTTCTTTCAATCTCTTTAAATTTCACAGAAATGATCTTTGATAGATATCTCATCGATTTGGGGGTGCACATTGATGCACAGAAAGGAATAAAGGGGTCTATGGAGCCCCCAAACTCATAAAAATGTTCACCGAATTGAAGTTTTTTATTCTATTGAAATTCCAAATCATTCGACAGGGGGGCGCTCGAAGTGGCCCCGCTAGCTCAGATTTTCTTTCAATCTCTTTAAATTTCACAGAAATGATCTTTGATAGATATCGCATCGAAATGGGGGTGTTCATTGATACACAGAAAGGGATAAAGGGGTCTATGGAGCCCCTAAATCGGTAAAAAATATTCACCGAATTGACACATGATAAGGCGGAATTTCCAGATTATTCGACAAGGGGGCGCTTGATGTGGCCCCGCTAGCTCAGATTTTCTTTAAAACTCTTTAAATTTCACAGAAATGATCTTTGATAGATATCTCATCGAATTCAGGGTGCACATTGATGCACAGAAAGGGATAAAGGGGTCTATGGAGCCCCCAAACTGGTAAAAATATTCACCGAATTGAAGTTTTTTATTCTATTGAAATTCCAAATTAATCGACAGGGGGCGCTCGAAGTGGCCCCGCTAGCTCAGATTTTCTTTAAATCTCTTTAAATTTCACAGAAATGATCTTTGATAGATATCTCATCGATTTGGGGTGCACATTGATGCACAGAAAGGAATAAAGGGGTCTATGGAGCCCCCAAACTCGTAAAAATGTTCACCGAATTGAAGTTTTTTATTCTAGTGAAATTTCAAATTATTCGACATGGGACGCTCGAAGTGGCCCCGCTAGCTCAGATTTTCTTTAAATCTCTTTAAATTTCACAGAAATGATCTTTGATAGATATCTCATCGAATTCAGGGTGCACATTGATGCAGAGAAAGGGATAAAGGGGTCTATGGAGCCCCCAAAGTGGTAAAAAATATTCACCGAATTGACACTTGATAAGGCGGAATTTAAAATTATTCGACAAGGGGGCGCTTGAAGTGGCCCCGCCAGCTCAGATTTTCTTTAAATCTCTTTAAATTTCACAGGAATAATCTTTGATAGATATCTCATCGATTTGGGGGTGCACATTGATGCACGGAAAGGGATAAAGGGGTCTATGGAGCCCCCAAACTCGTAAAAATGTTCACCGAATTGAAGTTTTTTATTCTAGTGAAATTTCAAATTATTCGACATGGGACGCTCGAAGTGGCCCCGCTAGCTCAGATTTTCTTTAAATCTCTTTAAATTTCACAGAAATGATCTTTGATAGATATCTCATCGATTTGGGGGTGCACATTGATGCACAGAAAGGAATAAAGGGGTCTATGGAGCCCCCAAACTCGTAAAAATGTTCACCGAATTGAAGTTTTTTATTCTAGTGAAATTTCAAATTATTCGACATGGGACGCTCGAAGTGGCCCCGCTAGCTCAGATTTTCTTTAAATCTCTTTAAATTTCACAGAAATGATCTTTGATAGATATCTCATCGAATTCAGGGTGCACATTGATGCAGAGAAAGGGATAAAGGGGGCTATAGAGCCCCCAAACTAGTAAAAATATTCACCGAATTGAAGTTTTTTTATTCTATTGAAATTCCAAATTAATCGACAAGGGGGCGCTCGAAGTGGCCCCGCTAGCTCAGATTTTATTTTAATCTCTTTAAATTTCACAGAAATGATCTTTGATAGATATCTCATCGATTTGGGGGTGCACATTGATGCACAGAAAGGAATAAACGGGTCTATGGAGCCCCCAAACTCATAAAAATGATCACCGAATTAAAGTTTTTTATTCTATTGAAATTCCAAAATATTCGACATGGGACGCTCGAAGTGGCCCCGCTAGCTCAGATTTTCTTTCAATCTCTTTAAATTTCACAGAAATGATCTTTGATAGATATCGCATCGAAATGGGGGTGCTCATTGATGCACAGAAAGGGATAAAGGGGTCTATGGAGCCCCTAAATCGGTAAAAAATATTCACCGAATTGACACATGATAAGGCGGAATTTCCAGATTATTCGACAAGGGGGCGCTTGATGTGGCCCCGCTAGCTCAGATTTTCTTTAAAACTCTTTAAATTTCACAGAAATGATCTTTGATAGATATCTCATCGAATTCAGGGTGCACATTGATGCACAGAAAGGGATAAAGGGGTCTATGGAGCCCCCAAACTGGTAAAAATATTCACCGAATTGAAGTTTTTTATTCTATTGAAATTCCAAATTAATCGACAGGGGGGCGCTCGAAGTGGCCCCGCTAGCTCAGATTTTCTTTCAATCTCTTTAAATTTCACAGAAATGATCTTTGATAGATATCTCATCGATTTGGGGGTGCACATTGATGCGCAGAAAGGAATAAAGGGGTCTATGGAGCCCCCAAACTCATAAAAATGTTCACCGAATTGAAGTTTTTTATTCTATTGAAATTCCAAATCATTCGACAGGGGGGCGCTCGAAGTGGCCCCGCTAGCTCAGATTTTCTTTCAATCTCTTTAAATTTCACAGAAATGATCTTTGATAGATATCGCATCGAAATGGGGGTGTTCATTGATACACAGAAAGGGATAAAGGGGTCTATGGAGCCCCTAAATCGGTAAAAAATATTCACCGAATTGACACATGATAAGGCGGAATTTCCAGATTATTCGACAAGGGGGCGCTTGATGTGGCCCCGCTAGCTCAGATTTTCTTTAAAACTCTTTAAATTTCACAGAAATGATCTTTGATAGATATCTCATCGAATTCAGGGTGCACATTGATGCACAGAAAGGGATAAAGGGGTCTATGGAGCCCCCAAACTGGTAAAAATATTCACCGAATTGAAGTTTTTTATTCTATTGAAATTCCAAATTATTCGACAGGGGGCGCTCGAAGTGGCCCCGCTAGCTCAGATTTTCTTTAAATCTCTTTAAATTTCACAGAAATGATCTTTGATAGATATCTCATCGATTTGGGGGTGCACATTGATGCACAGAAAGGAATAAAGGGGTCTATGGAGCCCCCAAACTCATAAAAATGATCACCGAATTAAAGTTTTTTATTCTATTGAAATTCCAAAATATTCGACATGGGACGCTCGAAGTGGCCCCGCTAGCTCAGATTTTCTTTCAATCTCTTTAAATTTCACAGAAATGATCTTTGATAGATATCGCATCGAAATGGGGGTGCTCATTGATGCACAGAAAGGGATAAAGGGGTCTATGGAGCCCCTAAATCGGTAAAAAATATTCACCGAATTGACACATGATAAGGCGGAATTTCCAGATTATTCGACAAGGGGGCGCTTGATGTGGCCCCGCTAGCTCAGATTTTCTTTAAAACTCTTTAAATTTCACAGAAATGATCTTTGATAGATATCTCATCGAATTCGGGGTGCACATTGATGCACAGAAAGGGATAAAGGGGTCTATGGAGCCCCCAAACTGGTAAAAATATTCACCGAATTGAAGTTTTTTATTCTATTGAAATTCCAAATTAATCGACAGGGGGGCGCTCGAAGTGGCCCCGCTAGCTCAGATTTTCTTTCAATCTCTTTAAATTTCACAGAAATGATCTTTGATAGATATCTCATCGATTTGGGGGTGCACATTGATGCGCAGAAAGGAATAAAGGGGTCTATGGAGCCCCCAAACTCATAAAAATGTTCACCGAATTGAAGTTTTTTATTCTATTGAAATTCCAAATCATTCGACAGGGGGGCGCTCGAAGTGGCCCCGCTAGCTCAGATTTTCTTTCAATCTCTTTAAATTTCACAGAAATGATCTTTGATAGATATCGCATCGAAATGGGGGTGTTCATTGATACACAGAAAGGGATAAAGGGGTCTATGGAGCCCCTAAATCGGTAAAAAATATTCACCGAATTGACACATGATAAGGCGGAATTTCCAGATTATTCGACAAGGGGGCGCTTGATGTGGCCCCGCTAGCTCAGATTTTCTTTAAAACTCTTTAAATTTCACAGAAATGATCTTTGATAGATATCTCATCGAATTCAGGGTGCACATTGATGCACAGAAAGGGATAAAGGGGTCTATGGAGCCCCCAAACTGGTAAAAATATTCACCGAATTGAAGTTTTTTATTCTATTGAAATTCCAAATTAATCGACAGGGGGGCGCTCGAAGTGGCCCCGCTAGCTCAGATTTTCTTTAAATCTCTTTAAATTTCACAGAAATGATCTTTGATAGATATCTCATCGATTTGGGAGTACACATTGATGCACAGAAAGGAATAAAGGGGTCTATGGAGCCCCCAAACTCGTAAAAATGTTCACCGAATTGAAGTTTTTTATTCTAGTGAAATTTCAAATTATTCGACATGGGACGCTCGAAGTGGCCCCGCTAGCTCAGATTTTCTTTAAATCTCTTTAAATTTCACAGAAATGATCTTTGATAGATATCTCATCGAATTCAGGGTGCACATTGATGCACAGAAAGGGATAAAGGGGGCTATAGAGCCCCCAAACTGGTAAAAATATTCACCGAATTGAAGTTTTTTTATTCTATTGAAATTCCAAATTAATCGACAAGGGGGCGCTCGAAGTGGCCCCGCTAGCTCAGATTTTATTTTAATCTCTTTAAATTTCACAGAAATGATCTTTGATAGATATCTCATCGATTTGGGGGTGCACATTGATGCACAGAAAGGAATAAAGGGGTCTATGGAGCCCCCAAACTCGTAAAAATGTTCACCGAATTTAAGTTTTTTTATTCTAGTGAAATTTTAAATTATTCGACATGGGACGCTCGAAGTGGCCCCGCTATCTCAGATTTTCTTTAAATCTCTTTAAATTTCACAGAAATGATCTTTGATAGATGTCGCATCGAAAACGGGGGTGCTCATTGATGCACAGAATGGGATAAAGGGGTCTATGGAGCCCCCAAATCGGTAAAAAATATTCACCGAATTGGAACTTTTTATTCTATTGAAATTCAAAATTATTCGCCATGGGGCGCTCGAAGTGGCCCCGCTAGCTCCGATTTTCTTTCAATCTCTTTAAATTTCACAGAAATGATCTTTGATAGATATCACATCGATTTGGGGGTGCACATTGATGCGCAGAAAGGAATAAAGGGGTCTATGGAGCCCCCAAACTCATAAAAATGTTCACCGAATTGAAGTTTTTTATTCTATTGAAATTCCAAATCATTCGACAGGGGGGCGCTCGAAGTGGCCCCGCTAGCTCAGATTTTCTTTCAATCTCTTTAAATTTCACAGAAATGATCTTTGATAGATATCGCATCGGAATGGGGGTGTTCATTGATACACAGAAAGGAATAAAGGGGTCTATGGAGCCCCCAAACTGGTAAAAATATTCACCGAATTGAAGTTTTTTATTCTATTGAAATTCCAAATCATTCGACAGGGGGCGCTCGAAGTGGCCCCGCTAGCTCAGATTTTCTTTCAATCTCTTTAAATTTCACAGAAATGATCTTTGATAGATATCGCATCGAAATGGGGGTGCTCATTGATGCACAGAAAGGGATAAAGGGGTCTATGGAGCCCCTAAATCGGTAAAAAATATTCACCGAATTGACACATGATAAGGCGGAATTTCCAGATTATTCGACAAGGGGGCGCTTGATGTGGCCCCGCTAGCTCAGATTTTCTTTAAAACTCTTTAAATTTCACAGAAATGATCTTTGATAGATATCTCATCGATTTGGGGGTGCACATTGATGCACAGAAAGGAATAAAGGGGTCTATGGAGCCCCCAAACTCGTAAAAATGTTCACCGAATTGAAGTTTTTTATTCTAGTGAAATTTCAAATTATTCGACATGGGACGCTCGAAGTGGCCCCGCTAGCTCAGATTTTCTTTAAATCTCTTTAAATTTCACAGAAATGATCTTTGATAGATATCTCATCGAATGCAGGGTGCACATTGATGCACAGAAAGGGATAAAGGGGGCTATAAAGCCCCCAAACTGGTAAAAATATTCACCGAATTGAAGTTTTTTTATTCTATTGAAATTCCAAATTAATCGACAGGGGGGCGCTCGAAGTGGCCCCGCTAGCTCAGATTTTATTTTAATCTCTTTAAATTTCACAGAAATGATCTTTGATAGATATCTCATCGATTTGGGGGTGCACATTGATGCACAGAAAGGAATAAAGGGGTCTATGGAGCCCCCAAACTCATAAAAATGTTCACCGAATTAAAGTTTTTTATTCTATTGAAATTCCAAATTATTCGACATGGGACGCTCGAAGTGGCCCCGCTAGCTCAGATTTTCTTTAAATCTCTTTAAATTTCACAGAAATGATCTTTGATAGATATCGCATCGAAATGGGGGTGTTCATTGATGCACAAAAAGGAATAAAGGGGTCTATGGAGCCCCCAAACTGGTAAAAATATTCACCGAATTGAAGTTTTTTATTCTATTGAAATTCCAAATCATTCGACAGGGGGGCGCTCGAAGTGGCCCCGCTAGCTCAGATTTTCTTTCAATCTCTTTAAATTTCACAGAAATGATCTTTGATAGATATCGCATCGAATTCAGGGTGCACATTGATGCACAGAAAGGGATAAAGGGGTCTATGGAGCCCCCAAACTGGTAAAAATATTCACCGAATTGAAGTTTTTTATTCTATTGAAATTCCAAATTAATCGACAGGGGGGCGCTCGAAGTGGCCCCGCTAGCTCAGATTTTCTTTCAATCTCTTTAGATTTCACAGGAATGATCTTTGATAGATATCTCATCGATTTGGGGGTGCACATTGATGCACAGAAAGGAATAAAGGGGTCTATGGAGCCCCCAAACTCGTAAAAATGTTCACCGAATTTAAGTTTTTTTTATTCTAGTGAAATTTTAAATTATTCGACATGGGACGCTCGAAGTGGCCCCGCTATCTCAGATTTTCTTTAAATCTCTTTAAATTTCACAGAAATGATCTTTGATAGATATCGCATCGAAATGGGGGTGCTCATTGATGCACAGAAAGGGATAAAGGGGTCTATGGAGCCCCCAAATCGGTAAAAAATATTCACCAAATTGACACTTGATAAGGCGGAATTTCCAGATTATTCGACAAGGGGGCGCTTGATGTGGCCCCGCTAGCTCAGATTTTCTTTAAATCTCTTTAAATTTCACAGAAATGATCTTTGATAGATATCTCATCGAATTAGGGCTGCTCATTGATGCACCGAAAGGAATAAAGGGGTCTATGGAGCCCCCAATCTCGTAAAAATATTCACCGAATGGAAGTTTTTTATTCTATTGAAATTCCAAATTATTCGACAAGGGGGCGCTCGAAGTGGCCCCGCCAGCTCAGATTTTCTTTAAATCTCTTAAAATTTCACAGAAATGATCTTTGATAGATATCCCATCGATTTGGGGGTGCACATTGATGCACAGAAAGGAATAAAGGGGTCTATGGAGCCCCCAAACACGTAAAAATATTCACCGAATTAAAGTTTTTTATTCTAGTGAAATTTCAAATTATTCGACATGGGACGCTCGAAGAGGCCCCGCTAGCTCAGATTTTCTTTAAATCTCTTTAAATTTCACAGAAATGATCTTTGATAGATATCTCATCGAATTCAGGGTGCACATTAATGCAGAGAAAGGAATAAAGGGGTCTATGGAGCCCCCAAACTGGTAGAAATATTCACCGAATTGAAGTTTTTTTATTCTATTGAAATTCCAAATTAATCGACAGGGGGGCGCTCGAAGTGGCCCCACTAGCTCAGATTTTCTTTAAATCTCTTTAAATTTCACAGAAATGATCTTTGATAGATATCTCATCGATTTGGGGGTGCACATTGATGCACAGAAAGTAATAAAGGGGTCTATGGAGCCCCCAAATCGGTAAAAATATTCACCGAATTGACACTTGATAAGGCGGAATTTCCTAATTATTCGACAAGGGGGCGCTTGATGTGGCCCCGCTAGCTCAGATTTTCTTTAAATCTCTTTAAATTTCACAGAAATGATCTTTGTTAGATATCTCATCGAATTCGGGGTGCACATCATCGATGCACAGAAAGGGATAAAGGGGTCTATGGAGCCCCCAAACTGGTAAAAATATTTACCGAATTGAAGTTTTGTATTCTATTGAAATTGCAAATTATTCGACAGGGGGCGCTCGAAGTGGCCCCGCTAGCTCAGATTTTCTCTAAATCTCTTCAAATTTACAGAAATGATCTTTGATAGATATCTCATTGAATTGGAGGTGCACATTGATGCACAGAAAGGGATAAATGGGTCTATGGAGCCCCCAAACTGGTAAAAAATGTTCACCGAATTAAAGTTTTTTATTCTAGTGAAATTTCAAATTATTCGACATGGGACGCTCGAAGTGGCCCCGCTAGCTCAGATTTTCTTTAAATCTCGTTAATTTTCACAGAAATGATCTTTGATAGATATCTCATCGATTTGGGGGTGCACATTGATGCACAGAAAGGAATAAAGGGGTCTATGGAGCCCCCAAACTCGTAAAAATATTCACCGAATTAACACTTGATAAGGCGGAATTTCCAGATTATTCGACAAGGGGGCGCTCGAAGTGACCCCGCTAGCTCAGGTTTTCTTTAAATCTCTTTAAATTTCACAAAAATGATCTTTGATAGATATCTCATCGAATTCGGGGTGCACATTGATGCACAGAAAGGGATTAAGGGGGCTATGGAGCCCCCAAAATCCTAAAAATATTCACCGAGTTGAAGTTTTTTATTCTATTCAAATTCCAAATTATTCGACAAGCGGGCGCTCGAAGTGGCCCCGCTAGCTCAGATTTTCTTTAAATCTCTTTAAATTTCACAGAAATGATCTTTGATAGATATCTCATCGATTTGGCGGTGCACATTGATGCACAGAAAGGAATAAAAGGGTCTATGGAGCCCCCAAACTCCTAAAAATATTCACCGAGTTGAAGTTTTTTATTCTATTGAAATTCCAAATTATTCGACATGGGGGCGCTCGAAGTGGCCCCGCTAGCTCAGATTTTCTTTAAAACTCTTTAAATTTCACAGAAATGATCTTTGATAGATATTTCATCGAAATGGGGGTGCACATTGATGCACAGAAAGGGATAAAGGGGTCTATGGAGCCCCCAAAGTGGTAAAAAATATTTACCGAATTGACACTTGATAAGGCGGAATTTACAAATTATTCGACAAGGGGACGCTAGATGTGGCCCCGCTAGCTCAGATTTTCTTTAAATCTCTTTAAATTTCACAGAAATGATCTTTGATAGATATCGCATCGAAATGGGGGTGCTCATTGATGCACAGAAAGGGATAAAGGGGTCTATGGAGCCCCCAAATCGGTAAAAAATATTCACCGAATTGACACTTGATGAGGCGGAATTTCCAGATTATTCGACAAGGGGGCGCTTGATGTGGCCCCGCTAGCTCAGATTTTCTTTAAATCTCTTTAAATTTCACAGAAATGATCTTTGATAGATATCTCATCGATTTGGGGGTGCACATTGATGCACAGAAAGGGATAAAGGGGTCTATGGAGCCCCGAAAGTCGTAAAAATATTCACCGAATGGAAGTTTTTTATTCTATTCAAATTCAAAATTATTCGACAGGGGGGCGCTCGAAATGGCCCCGCTAGCTCAGATTTTCTTTAAATCTCTTTAAATTTCACAGAAAGGATCTTTGATAGATATCTCATCGAATTCGGGGTGCACATTGATGCACAGAAAGGAATAAAGGGGTCTATGGAGCCCCCAAACTCCTAAAAATATTCACCGAGTTGAAGTTTTTTATTCTATTGAAATTCCAAATTATTCGACATGGGGGCGCTCGAAGTGGCCCCGCTAGCTCAGATTTTCTTTAAATCTCTTTAAATTTCACAGAAATGATCTTTGATAGATATTTCATCGAAATGGGGGTGCTCATTGATGCACAGAAAGGGATAAAGGGGTCTATGGAGCCCCCAAAGTGTTAAAAAATATTCACCGAATTGACACTTGGTAAGGCGGAATTTACAAATTATTCGACAAGGGGGCGCTTGATGTGGCCCCGCTAGCTCAGATTTTCTTTAAATCTCTTTAAATTTCACAGAAATGATATTTGATAGATATCTCATCGAATTCGGGGTGCACATTGATGCACAGAAAGGGATAAAGGGGTCTATGGAGCCCCCACACTGGTAATATCTCACTGTGCCCTGGGGCTGTGCGCTCACTTCAGGTTGGTCATGAACCAAAGAAACAATATGGCAACTAACAAGGCAAGCCATCACTCTTTTAATGTGTTATGCGCCGGATACCCGTTGGTTAATCCTTGGGTAAACAGGCGGTTTTCCAGTGGTCATGACAACGGGTCCATGGAGGTCATGACCCTTAATTAACACAACAGATGGGGGATAAGAGCTTGAGTTAGTGTCCATGCAGAAGAAGTTTGTATACTTTGCATGCACTAGCTAGCTTTGACATAGTAAACATGAGCTGTACATGTTGGGAGTTCTCCTAATCTAAATCATCAACTTGATTCTCTGTCCTCCTTTCATTACGGGGTATTGATGAATAAAGTTAATACATTTCTTACAACAAAATGTTAGTCTAGCTTGCGAGACACGCGAAAGTAAACAACGCATAATTCGTTGCAAAGATAGTTTAGACTACATCGATCTTTCTTTACAACACAGCGATCGATGATTTTCTTCGTAGAAGAAACTTTGCCCTCTTAGAGCTAGTCTTCCTTGCGAGACACGCGAAAGTAAAAAAAAAAAAGCATTATTCGTTGCTAAGATAGTTTAGACTAAATCGCCAGTTGCAAAAAGATACATCGATGTTTAGTTACAACTCATAGATGATTTTCTTCGTAGAGGAAATGTTCCCCTTTCAAACTACCAATGGACTGTTTATTAGCTTACTTGTTGGTAACATCGATCTTTCCAATTCAATCTTCAGTAACGAAGGTTTCAACTATACCCCTAACCCAATCGACCATTTTTGTCAAAACGGCACACTGCACAAATACACTGTCGATCTGTTGATCTCTCTAAGAATTCTTCGATAGATGTTCAGTAGGTATGGATGGATCATTTGTCCGCTGTTTTACGTCCTGTGATTGGTCAATACAAACATCGATGGAAAATATATGCATGATTTGATCATCGAACCCTTCAATGTGCGATCTTTCTACCATCGATCCTTTTTGGCACCAAACGCTAGGGAAAAGATCGATGTTTTTACCATCGAACTGTTTTTCGATCGATCTTTCTTCCATCGAACCTTAATGTCACCAAGGGCACGCCATACGCGCCGCATATCTGATCTAGCATGGCAGTACAGTACTTAGGCCTACTTTGCGACGGAGAATGAAACAATGGGTAATGAATAGGGCCTACGCAGTATCTTGCATGATCAGGTCGGCAGAATTTCTGGGGGGGGGGGGGAACGCCAAGAAAGACGGCGCCAAGTTAAAAAAAAAAAAAAAAAAAAAAAAAAAAAACGGCGCCAAAAAGGGGGGGTCCGGACCCCCGCGACCCCCCCTCTGGATCCGCCTATGTTTCAGTCAAGCCTTTTTTAATCATAAAGATACAATCCTGATATTTAAGTCAAGAACACCAAAAAAGAGAAAAGGAAAAGGATAAAAGAGAAAGGATAAGAAAGAGGAAAATGAAAAATAAAAGGGAAAGAAAAGGAAATCAAAAACAGAAAGAAAAGACGGAAAGGAAAAGGGAAGGAAAGAAACAGTGGAATAATAAATGGCCCCTGCAACTAGACGCAACCCAAATGCAAGTTTGTTTGCTGTTGATGTGCAGGGATGCATACAACTGCATTCAAAACTCCTAAGCTCCACCCTAAAAAAAAAAAAAATTAATAAAATAAAAAAATAAAAGAATAAAAAATCAACAATAGACAGTGGAATGTAACTTCCCCCAGCTCAGCACATGCTCACAATAGAATTGCATGCTTTCAAATAATACCTCCTCGTTATTCTTTTCCTGTTGATACTACAGCATGTCTGAAATAGCAACTACTATGTATGCATTGTATGGTCTATTAGAACAGATGGTCATCTCTGGCAAAGCTACATACCACTGTCCCTCCTTAGCTCAATAATGATTGACAGATGATGTCACTGCAGGAATGAGATCTGGATAATTTTTTTAGGGTGAAGCTTAGCATGTTTGAGAAAAGGATTTCAAAAAAATATTTAAAAATCTATGAAACATATTTAGATGTTTGAATAACAAAATATGAGTTGTATGCATCCCTGCACATCAACAGAAATCAACTTGCCTTTGGGGTGCTGGAGATCTTTAATCATCGGGCAAATGGCGTCCCCTTTAGCAACAGGCTGCAGCTGCCCCCCCCCCCCCCCCACCAAGATTTTCAAAGTTCCGATAGTCATATTCGGGTAGGGAGGTGCTAGAATATCCACATATTTAGGAAGAAAAGTTCCCATATAATAATGTAACTTGTGTAAGTAACTTCTGTACATTTTAAATACGAAAAGTTCAAAAAATTCAGAAATTTAAAAGTTGATATTCAAGCAAAAGGTGTCCTACTTTGTACTGGGCTGCAGCCCCCCCCCCCCCCCCGCCCTCCACCCCCGAGGATTTTCAAAGTTCACATATTCGGGAAACCACAAATTCATATTCGGCAGCGAGGTTCTCAGATGATTATGTAATCTGTGTGTGTAACTTCTGTATACTTTCATTACGAAAAGTAAAAAAAAAAAAAAATTCCCACGCTTCGCTCGCTCGCAAAAATATAGAAATTGGAAAGCTGATATTCTGGCAAAAGGCGTCCTACTTCGGCAATGGGCTGCAGCCCCCCCCCCCCCCCCAAGTATTTTCAAAGTTCCGATATTCGGGCAACCACCAATTCATATTCGGCAGCGAGGTGCCAGAATGTCCACATATTTGGGCAGTGAGGTCCTCAGATAATCATGTAATTTGTGTATGTAACTTCCGAACACTTTCACTACGAAGTTTTTAAAAAAAATTATCGCTCGCTTTGCTCGCTCGCGAAAATTTAGAAGTTGAAAAGTTGATATTCGGGCAAAAGGCGTCCTACTTCGGCAATGGCCCGAGCCCCACCCCCCACCCTCGATGATTTTCAAAGTTCAGATATTCGGGCAACCAAAACTTCATATTCGGGCAGCGAGGTTCCAGAAATCCACATATTTGGGCAGCGAGGTTCCTAGATAACTAGCTTTTGTATGTAACATTTTCACTAGGAAAGAACTTCTGAATGTAAAATTTTCACTACGAAAAAAACTTCTCTATGTAACATTTTCACTATCAAAACAAATTCTGTATGTAACATTTTGACTACGAAAAGTGTTTTTTTTTTTTTAATTCTTGCTCGCCAAAATTTTGAAATAGAAAAGTCGATGTATCGTGCAAAAGGCAAAAGGCGTCCTACTTCGGCAATGGCCTGTAACCACCCCCCCCCCCCCCCTCGAGCATTTTTAAAGTTCAGATATTCGGGCAGCGAGGTGCCAGAATGAATGGTCACCTCAATAATTGAGCACATGCATTTACTGCGCGATATGCTTTGATCCGATTCAATTAGACTGGAGCACTTTTTTTGCGAGTTTTCCGAAAGAAGCTAGTGCTTACTCAAGCCTAACATATTTTGTATACTAATAGGGTAATTCGACTGAATAGGCTCTAACCCATAATTGATAAGAAAAACAAATCATGCAGATATTGTGAACTTACCATTTTTGATGATGTGTTCAAAGGGTTTTTTTTTTTTTTTTTTTTTTTTTTGAAGGGGGTGTATTATCCCCCTTTTTAATACACACTGTACACCCTAAGCCCTGTCTTATAAAGAGTTGTGACTGATTCGAATCGCTTGCTACTTGAAATGAATCGCAACTCCTATCTCTTTAGTACCCATTTGTGATAAATTCTAAGTCGTGATTGATACGAATCAGTCGCAACTCTTTATGCCCTCATGCTCCTACGATATGCCCTATTTTTTACTTGAATATGATGACCGGTATATATATATATATATATATATATATATAACATAAATATCGCTTACTGGAAGAGGGTGATCAAAATTAATCGTTTTTGTTTTTAACTACTAGATGTGACACAATCACAACTTTCTAACCATGCACTGATGAACTGTCGATGGAAACAAGCTACTCAAATATTTTTTTCCTGGGCACAAAAAAAAAAAAATAATAATAAAAATATATAAGTAGTGATACATACTTGTACGCCACAACACAAGTCAAACGGCACTTTACATGTAGTTAGATAACCAATCCTTCTTATTTTCTCTTGACCCCCTTCTCTGTCTTTCTCTCTCACCCTGAATTTCTGTTTCTTTTCTCTCTCCTCTACCACGCATACATACTTTATCTGTGTCATTAGTCAACACTGAAGTTAAAGGCGTGTAAATTAACAGCAGAAGAGACAACTCGATTATGGTCGTGCTTCGGAAGATTTTCTACACATCTCCATCTATCTATCACTCAGTCCTCTCTCAGTTTCTCTCCGTCTCCTCCTAAGCTCCCATCCGTCGTATGGTTCATAGCCGATAGAGTGACGTCATCCAGCTACGAAGGTCTATTTCAATCCCTGCCCCATGTGGAAGTCATTGATATCACTGCCATTGATGCAGAGGAGGACTTATTGAAGATCACGGCTGTTTTTGGTCGCACTATTTGTCAGCAGCTCAAGTACATTAATCTTCATGCGCCGCCGTCACTCCCACTAGAGAAGAGGGTAGTATCGAAAGAAACGATGAGAGGACTGAGACTTGCGATCAGAGAACAAAGCAAGAAGCTAAAGGAACTACGTTTGTTCGGTGTGAGGTGTAAAGACGAAGAAGATCTGGTTGATCTCATAAAGTCATGCAGACATGCGAGGACAATAGAGCATATAGAGTAAGTTATGCTTGTACCCTCTATACAGTGCGTCCCAGAAAAAGTTAACAGGTGAAAAAATCTACCCAAATAAATGTTTCAATATATTTTAAGGAAATTTTCATACCTGTTGATAGCTTAGGGTCTCTTCTATCAAAGCTCACCAAAATATCGAACACTATTCTACGCTTGAGTGAGCAAAAACCAATTTTGTGAAAAGGTAAAAAATCTAGACTTGACAAGAATTGATATTGGCTCTGGCTGGTATCAGCCAAACTGAGAGTCACGAAAAGGCGTAGAAATTTCCATATTCTGGTCAATAAAAAGCGATATATGAAATAACAGGCTTTATTCTCCGTATATCCTTACGCATCCCATCAACATCTTATGCTCGAGTGGGCTATTAAAGTAGATATTCAAAGCAAATCACAAATATGCTCAATAATGTATCTCTAGAAACTAGAAAGCTTGCAGATGGTAATCGAATAAGTTTTACGTTAACTGCGTGTTTGATGATTAAAAAATGGCACAAATAAAAACACTTCTCAGCATCTGGGATATCCGAGCGATTCACCAGAAATATACCCATGTTTTCATGACGTCACATCAGGTACCAATCCTGCCTAAGCAGACGACGTCCTATATCAAGTGAACGTAACTGCAATGCAATTATTTTTAAATTATAAAGAGTTTGGTGTGTTTCACCATGACCGTATTTCACATCATTCTAAAAGGGAAGTGAAACCGTTTCTAGTAACTAAAATCTTTTGTTTGTAAAAAGTCATGATAAGGGTCAATGATCAATCAAAGAAATCACACTTTCAAATTGTAAAGCCCGCTGAAATATAGCATGGATGGTATTTGTTCCCTCTTGAAACGCCGACATGCCGCGGTGCATGCAGCTGAAAATACAATGGCATCTTATTTTGTTTACAAGCGATTGATTCCTTTATTTTTTTAACGCTGCATTTTTCATCAAAATAATACCATGCAGGAAATTTAGAGTGAGGCAACAAATAAACATTTATACTGACGCTAGCGAAGTAAGAGAAATAAGTGAAGATGAGATGACAAAACAGGCACTGAAAATGTGTAAGATGTTATGGGGCATCGTCTGCTTAGGAAGGATTGCTCCCGGTATGACGTCACATATCTCAGCAGCGTTCAAAGAGCTCTATAGGTGCTATAGCGGGGCTGTGTTATATCATTTTATAATTGATAATAATCATTACTTCAAATGTTTCCAAGCGTTGAATTTTGATGAACCTTGTTCAATCTAAGCTTCACCTATGCAATAATAAAAATTAAATCAATATTCAAAATCAATGAAATTCTACTTTAACTACTTTGTTAAGTGTTTCAGAATGTTACTTTTGGTGAGTCTTTTAATCTCACCTGGCTTGCTCACTGAACCCTAAATTTTTGATGGGATATGTCAGGACATACAGTGATCAAAGTCTGTTCTTTCATAAATTGTCTTTTAATGATCAGAATATGAAATTTCTAAGCCTTTTCATGACTCTCAACTTTGCTGATACCAGCCAGAACATAAACAAACATTTGTCAAGTATGGATTTTGCACCCTTTCACAAAAGGGAATTTTACTCACTCATGCGTAAGATATTTTGATGTTATATGATAGAAGAGACCCTAAGCTTTCCACAGGTACGAAAATTTCCTAAAAGTATTTTGAAATATTTGATTGGGGAGAATTTTTTCAACTGTCAATTTTACAAGGTTTTCAATTTTGATGTCAAGTCTGAATTTTGCACCCTTTCACAATTTTTTTTTTATCACTCTAGCGTAATAACTAGTCATAATTGTTTTGTGTTATTGCATACTAGAGACCCTAAGGTATCAATATCAATGGAAATTTATGGAAAATATTCTGAAATATTGATTTGGGTTAATTTTTTTCAGACTGTTAACTTTTTTTTGGGGGGGGGAACGCACGGTATATTAGAACTGCATTATATTTCTTGAAATTATAACTGCAATACATATACGTCCATAAACAAAAAATATGGGCGATTTGGCACACTTTAAGTCTTGTCTTTATGATAATATCTTATTATGTTCTGTAGGGACTCAACGGCGCTCTACTCCAGGTTGATTTAAAGTTTATTACTGTGTTCATTTTATTTCGTTCATTACGTGTAAGGCGTGTAACAAAATAAAAACTGATGCATATTCGAGAGACTTTAAGTTACTTATTTTATTTGCCTAAATGTGATATTTGCAACTTTCAGGTCCCTTTGATTGAGCGAATATACAGTGCGTCCCAGAAAAAACGAAACCATAAAACAAAGGGTTATTGTGACCAAACTATGTGCTCTATGACAATAACTATCTATTTTCCATAAAAAAAGGAGTATTATGCTTTTAAAGGGCAATCCAACCTTGGTAATAAGATGATTTGTGTGAAAGCAGAAAATGAGAAAAACAGGATGGTGAAAGTTTGAAAGAAATCGGACAAGGACTAAGAAAGTTATGGATGTTTGAACAATGAGATCACTAATCTATGCGATTTTCAAATTGGCAATTTGGTGAGTCGATTGTGACATTTTTGTGAACAACTCTCCCAATTGTCGTACACAAAAATATCATTAATTTGCGGTTTTCTTCGAGGCGCTTTTACCCTCGGGGCAGTACTCAATATATATTGGAGATAGCATATTGTTATAGGTCCTCATGAACGAAAAGATCCTACTGAGTAATGCATTTTGAAAAAAAGTGACATTCTAGTCATTTTGTGTGTTAGAGCGAATGGGGGAGTTGTCCACAGCTACATCACAGTGACATTACCTATTCGGCCAATTTGAAATTTCCTTATGCATAGTGATTACAACTTTCAAAAATTCATAACTTCCTTATTGCTTGTCCGATTTCGTTCAAACTTTCACCAATCTGCTTCTCTGATTTTCCTCTTTCTTTCAAAGCAACTTGCTATTAAAGTCGTATTTCCCTTTAAATGATACCTTGATGGCATCCATCCGTACATGCTTTACCGAGCAGCAGCATTTTGGAAATGAGATGTAAAAACTTAGTTGTGCCGGATTTGGGTAAAACCATGAAAACGTGGGAATTACATGCGATCATGACCCAAATGCAACATGACTTTTAAAACCCTATGAGAAGACTGTTGTCATATCTTTCTTTCAATAATGAGGGTAAGGACAATGCCCTTATAAAAAAATAAAGGATGAGCAATGTTGGGGGTAAAGAAGCGGCATGTTTTGTATTGAAAAGGTGTCTGCAATCCAAATGAAAAACAATTTTTTTTTGCATTTTTCTGAAGTGAAATTTCTTTAAGGAACAAAGTCGTCGGAAAGGTGATATTTTTCATAAAAGTAAAGTAAGTGACACTTTCCATTGTTATCAAATGAAAATAGAAAGGTAGAAAGGTCACATAAGGCAGAACAAAATATCAAGATCATGGCAATTTCCCATCTCAAGAGGGGCACCTTTTTCCATCACAGAAAGGGCACTTTTTCATGTGTTAAGGAATATTTATTGATATTGGATATCTGGGGGCGTATGCAACTGCCGCCACTGGAAATTGGTTATTGACCTGTGTTTTATCAATTTCTGATTGAATGTAAGCCATGACACAACGGAATTTCACGTATCATATCTCTTAAAGTTGGTATTTCAATTTAGTCATTTTGCATGTGATCCTAACGTTTTCACGGTTTTACACGAAAAAAAAAAATCGAAAAACCTGGGGTGTGATTTTGACCTATAGATAAAACTTGTTTACGGATGTTTTGGAAAACCTGTGGTAACGCGTATGTACAGTAATTTATTCTGAACCCCTCCGATCACAGTCAGTTTGTGGGCGAATAGAAAGAGCTGTCCGTAGACGTTAACGCTAGGCCAACCCCTGATCCCAAAACAACATTCGTCATTTGTCATTTAGTCTTCATCAAGATGAAAATGTATTTTCTTCAAAACTCGTGCAAGATTTGGATGAATAACACATACTCACATGTTGTAAATACTTCTTGGTAAAAAAAAATAAAAAGCTTAACTAGATTATTTTATTTTTAATTGTTATTCACTTGAATATAATTATTGTGACAGATATACCTTGATGATTAATCATAAACACAGTTATGGCGCCCGTGGATGTCTACGGGCTGTTTCTGCTAGTTTAACTATAATGTATTAAGGTAGTTTACAGTGCAATCATATCCGGCATTAATCAGTCGCTCATCCTATATGAATTTTTTACTAGAAAGCAAATACCTGTCAACTATACCATTTATCTGTATACTTTTGACGGAAATTTATCTTCCTCACTGCCTTTTGTCTTTATCTACAGGATGGTAAGAAGGGGTCCTTGAGTTACCGAATTCCTCGTGAAGACTAAACGACAAGAGGGACTGATGTTGTTTATGTTGAGTGCAACATACCTGTGGGAATTTCCTTCATACAAAAATATATTGCTGATTGGAAAAAAAATGAGATACCTTTCACGAGATTCAAAGCCATTCAAGGCGATCTGTTTTTGTTTTCTAACACAATATATTCAATTTACATGCTAGTGCCTATTTTATATAATTTTAATGAGATGCAAGGTACAGACCTTGAAGATGTCATAAAAATTATTTTGTCAAAATGTGTCAAAATTAAAAATTTTGACACATTATTTGAGTACTGAGTGTGCAACTTATTGTCAGGGTTCCATGTTTCTTTCTGTTTTGCCATACGTGTCTACAATCTTATCTCTAAAACCTTAACTGGGCATCGGTGTATAACTAAAATAGGTGACATCGATGGTGAAGAAATATTTCATGTGAACATAATGTCTGTACAGTAAGATTTACATGTATATTATTCTCAAAAGCCACGTTCATGTAGCTGTGTAATCTTTATCTGAAATCCCGAGTAATCGTTTGCATGTTATACTGGGCGTTTCCAAAAATAAGGAAACCCAACTTTGAAATTTCCTGCAAGTGGATTCTATATTCACCGGCGTTTAATTTCATATCATATGAATGAGTAATTAATTTGCTTTCCAATGGTAATTTGTTTAGGTTTCTAGCATCACGCATCAATAAACCATTGTCTTCAAAATTCTGTGCTAAATTCCAGTTGGTTCACTTTCTTGTAAAACAAAATAGGCATGGTTTGGGTTGAATGGCTTTGCGAACTGATTTGGTTGATCTTCAGGGCCTTCCGTTAATAAGCAAATCTCATAATGATTAATTTTACATGTCTTATGAACTTCACAAAGCATGGAACGAGTTATTAGTCATAAACTTGGACCAGGATAAAATGAGATCTTCGGAGAGCACAGAGAACATGTTCGTTTGTCTTGAGTGCTGCAGGCCTCTTCCGCCGATTTTCAACTAAAAGCTGACATTTCTGAAAATCAGCAAAGTAAAGTCTTGAATCACACGCATGATTTCTTGATTTTCCTTCTTTATGCTCTTTGTTTCGATTTGCAATTCTTTGTGATATTGCAATCATTTTGGTTCGCACTGGTTTATTGGCATGCAACCTTGTTAACTCTTACTGTGCCAAGGGGTTTAGCTCTTTTCAATATTTTACCAAAATGTGGTCAGTGCTTGTTTTTCAAATGTCTGCATTTCATTAAGCATCTTTTATATCACAAAATGTTGTGTACAAAACTTGTAGGAGATTTATCACCATTTCTTATGATACCAAGCATTATTCCTTTTAACAACTTTATGCATAAGATTTATTGAAAATTACATTTGAGTTTCTTTTTTGTCCATTATTTTTTGTTTTGTCATTTGTTTACTATTGTTTAATGTTGAAATAAGGTAATATTTTTTATTTTTTAATCTGTAATTTTCTCTGAAAATTTCTATGGTAGCATATAATTATAATCATATATTTAGAATGCTTGATTTATGCTCAAAATTTTGATATACATTGACCACCATATACCTTTCCTGTGGTCGAGCAATTGGAGAATGAAAATGACAAGTCTATCTGTCACATATACGTGACATCGGAACTGAAAGAGTTAAAATTTGCCGAGACTGCCTTCTTTGCAAAATGATTCCTATCTGAAAAGGGTTTTATGAGCAAAAATCCTAATTTGTGGGTGAATAAAATCTCATTGACACAAATTTGAACAAGAAAATTATCCACAATGAGAATTGGAGCACCCAGGCCATTTCACAAAAGGCATCTCCTTATAACATCAAGCCTATTGTGTTTTGCAAGAAAAACTAGATTCTTGCAAAACATTCTGAAGACAATGGTGTTCAGTGATGCATGATCCTGGAAACCTAAACAAGTTACCATTGGAAAGAATACGAATTACTCTTTCATACGGTATAGATTTAATTGTCAGTAAACATACAGTTCATTTACAGGAATGTTTCAAAGTTGTGTTTCCATTTTTTTTTCAAGCTTGGTCGGTCCGGCAATATACAATTTATTGGTCATACAAATATCATTGTGAAATAAGTCACAGGGAAGAAGAAGAAGAAGAAGAAGAAGAAGAAGAAGAAGAAGAAGAAGAAGAAGAAGAAGAAGAAGAAGAAGAAGAAGAAGAAGAAGAAGAAGAAGAAGAAGAAGAAGAAGAAGAAGAAGAAGAAGAAGAAGAAGAAGAAGAAGAAGAAGAAGAAGAAGAAGAAGAAGAAGAAGAAGAAGGAGGAGGAGGAGGAGGAGGAGGAGGAAGAGGAGGTGCAGGAGAAGAAGAATTATTCTGCTTTTCAAGTGACTGAAATCGATACCCTTATCTTTGCAACGGTTATCCATATCATATTGCAGTCTTTGATACTCCACACGTATATTTGTTTACTACAGAACGAGTAGGCGCTTCGTGACATATTTCATAAACGGGGGACGCATCCATTATTGCTTTCCGGATGATTAAAAGTTTTCCCCAAAATATTTGTTTCAGATAAGATATCTGAGAAGATAAACATCAGTCGAATGGATTCCAGGTGCATGTAATTTATGTGTAGCCTGTATTGACCTACATTCACTCAAAAGTCTAGTGAACTTCAATTCATCACTGTTTAAGCTCCGCTTACAGGTTAATTTTCCAGTTTCCGCTCGAGAAAACTCAAATTATGGCACAAGTTATATATACATGTATGTATATATATATATATATATATATATCATACCATAGTTTTATTATACATTTTGTTTCCTCTTTAATAAACTATTTCTTATACCTTTCTTTCTAAAGTAATTCTAGACAATGTACCGTATTTGGCATGTGATATAAGATTTGTTTGTATGGCTGCAATAAACCGTTTTCACATTTCATGCACATTTGTTTGTCTCATACAAAAACACCAACACTTTTTACCGATCTCAAACGTTAGAAGGAACACCTCCGATATTTCACCCACCAGTACCCTTACATAATAGGAGGTCAGGGTAGCTCGGCACTAGGACAGACTCGGCATCGCGCAACAAAGTTAAAGCTTCACATTGGACCTAAAATATAGCCTTACCTTTCATGTTTTGTAGAATTTCAACTCATAAAATCTGATCATTATCTCTCAAATAACTATTTTACACTCTCTAATCATTTATTTTGAAAAATGTCGTATTTAATGATCACTCAGTGCGAAAGGTCACAAAGTATTTGCGATCAATTAAGCTCTCTTGGGTAACTCGATTTTGCTCAGAGTCCGAAATATCCTTAGCGTATAGTGTCGAGTAATACCCCGGATCTTTTCACATTGGCCCCGCTCTCGAAGGGAGCGGGACAAGCATACGTGTCTATGATAAGTGACTGTACTTTAAATCTATATACATCTCTAATGTGAAACATATACTGATATATGTTAAGTGGTACAAAAGTTTGTAATTATCAGTCAGCATTGATCGCAATTTTAACAAGAATCAGCCGAGTTTAATTACTTCGTCTTAAAGGTAACAGATAGTTTTGGGAAGCCCTCAAAAACTATTCGTGAGATTTCTTTGATTTTACTTAATGAATAGCTAAGATGCTGGGAAGTTTTTTCCTCCTCAAGTGAAATATTTACTGAATGAGAGGTGAAAAGTAATAAAAAATCCCTGGCCCCAAAAAGAGGGGATGTAAATTCAAACAACGGCCACACACACTACTCACTTTAGGATTGCTGTGTGTATAGAATAGTGCGAAGCGCTGGGTTTATAGTGCGGGGAACCTTCGGGTGGATATCGTCTTAGCATGAGGCAGTGAAAAGCCGTTACCAAGCGTTTCTTACAGATATTTACACTAAAATTTGTTCGAAATCGTGAATGGAATGTTAAATAATCTCGTACATGTGCCTGATGATAAAAGGAGAGTGGTATGTGACTAGGTTTGATAAGTTTCTTGCCAGTATGATTTTTGCTACCGAGACTGTCTATGAGCTTTAACATTTTTCTTAGTGGAGAATCTATTAAGTGGCCAGATTTTTAGTTATATGGTGTGTATATATTAAATGCATACATTTGTATTTACATTGTACTGCCTACAGACTATGAATGTTGCATGTTATGATGTCATAATGGTCCTCACAGAATGGTAAAATACGATGTTTGATCATGCCACCAGTGATCATTTGAAAATAATTTACAACCCACAGACTTCTTTGGACCGAGGTAATTTACTCCTTTTCAAACCTATGGCAGAGTTCAGAAATGATAAATTGCATACACATCGGACTGAGGAAACTACCTTGGTATTAAGATGCTTTGTTATAACAGAGTTATTCTATTTGTGGAAAAGTAAAAGCATGCTGTATAGATTAAACATATTATTTATTTACTCATTTATTTACCTATTAATGTTTATATTATTTAGCATATATATATATATATATATATATAATATATGTATATTAAATTCGAATATGTCATGCTCAGGGTCAAGTGAAAATATATTATGTATTCAATATATTCATACATTGCTTAAACATTATGTGGCTGAACGGCAAACTTTGAACTGGGAATATATATTATAGAACACTCGTTCACATTTATCCTGTTTATTCTGATTGCGTAGATCATTATGAAAAAGGTTTAAAGGTTTAACTATATACGCATACTTTCATTTGTATAACATATGTAGGGTAAGAAAAATGCTCACAAAAGAAGCTTGTAGCCATGCTATTCGATCGCTTGTGCTTAGCAGGTTAGATTACTCAAACTCCCTACTAATCAATGTTAATAAAACAGATATTGAGAGGTTGCAGCGCATCCAAAATCGTGCCGCCAGGACTGTTTTGAAAGCAAGGAAACGGGATAGGGCAACTCCTTTGTTGAAGCAGTTACATTGGGGGTTAAAAACAAAGAGAAAAATAAAATTTCTTATGGGTCGCATTGCGAAATAAAAATAAAAAAACATTATATATATATATATATATATATATATATATATATATATATATATAAATCTTCACCAATAACATATTAAATTGTTATGTATATATTAGTATTACCTTATAAGCCAATGGGGGGGGGGGGAATACATTAGTTTGAGGCCTACTTTATTTCAATGATCGTTTCATTTTTTTTAAAATCCAAAACAGACCTACACTTAAACAATTTTGTTTGTGGTATTCGACCAAATATATATTGCACCAAGTGAATAATAGACCAAACGGCACTAGGCTAAGTGAGAATCGGATCAAATGGTTATTACAGACCGATTTGGCAATAGACGAAATGAAGATTAGACCATGTGGATATTACACGAATTTGGTTTAGCCGAAATGGCTTTTAGACCAAATGTTTATTGGACAAACTGGGTATTGGACAAAGTCGTAATTTAACAAAATTGCTATAGACCAACTGGTAGGTACAAAAAACGGTTAGTGGACAATATGGTAATAGACTAACTGGTCATTATAAGAAATGATTATTTGACCACGTGACAGGCATTATGAATGTTGCATTTTTATAATTATAATTTGTGTTAACGGATTTGTAATGAATTTGTTTCAATTTGATTTTTGAAAGATAAAATGAGTGTATCATTAATCAAAAAGTATGATTTTCCTATGCAATACAGTGCGTCCCAGAAAAAAAACGAAACCCTAAAACAAAGGGTTATTGTGACCACACTATGTGCTGTATGACAATGATTATTTATTTCCCATAAACTAAAAGTATTATGCTTTTAAATGATACCTTGATGGCATCCATCCGTATATGCTTTACTGAGCAACAGCATTTTGAAAATGACATGTAAAAACTCAGTTTTGCCAGATTTGGGTAAAACCGTGAAAACGTTAGGATCACATGCGAACAAGACCCAAAATAATGTAACATGACTTTTAAAACCCTGCGAGAAGACCTTTTTCATTTGTTTCTTTCAATAACGAGGGAAAGGATAATGCCCTCATAAAATAAAGGATGACCGATGTTTTGTCGATGTTGGGGTAAAGAAAGGGCATGTCTTGTATTGAAATGGTACCTGCATTCGAAATATTTTTTTTTTTTTGTTGTTGAATAACTGCAATTTCTTTTAAGAACAAAGCGGACAGAAAGGTGATATTTTTCATAAAAGTAAAGTTAGTGGTACTTTTCATTGTCACCAAAAGGAAATACAAGCTTGAAAGGGCACATAGGCAGAAGAAAAAAAAATCAAGATTATGGCAATTTCCCATCTCAGGAGGGGCACCTTTCCTAGCTATCACAGGAGGGGCAATTTTTCATCTTTTGAGGGATATTTATTGATTCATGATTTTTTTTACTTTTTTTTTTTTTGGGGGGGGGGTACAACCCAGCCACCACTGGAAATTGGTATTGACTCGTGTTTTATGAATTTCTGATTGAATGCATGTCATCACACAAGGGGATTTCACGTATCATATCTCTTAAAAGCTGGTAATTCTCTCGTGTCATGTTCGCATGTGATCCTAACATTTTCACGGTTTTATCCAAATCTGGCACAACTGAATTTTTACATGTCATTTCCAAAATGCTGCTGCTCGGTTAAGCATGGATGGATGCCATCAAGGTATTATTTAAAAGCATAATAATTCTAGTTTTTGGAAAATAGATAATTATTGTCATAGAGCACATAGTGTGGTCACAATAATCCTTTATTTTAGGGTTTCGTTTTTTTCTGGGACGCACTGTATAGCTTGCCTGGGTTCACATATTTGTACATTTGTATAATATTTCCATAATAATTACGCAGTTCCGAAAATGACCGTAATCATATTCATAATGTTATTGATACCTTAACGTATGCACATTTAAAAAAAAGGAAAAGTTATTTTGATATTTGTTAGGACAATAGGCCTACACTGAAAATAACTGCAGAAATGTTCACTTTAGTACATTTGAGTGCCCTTTAGTTAACTTGAGGTGCACTTACAGTGTGGATACGTGCAATTATCATGCGTTATTGCAACAACAACAACAACAAATCTTATTAAGTTATTTACTTATTTGTTATACATAAGTATTGTACAGGAATATTTATTGTACTCGAAGAACTTCAATGACGCTATTAAAACATGCGCTTCACTCAATATATTTACTGGTACTTTAAGTATATACCGTATATATATATATATATATATATATATATACATGTATATATATATATATATATATATATATATATATATACATATATATATATATATATATATATATATATATATATATACATGTATATATATATATATAAATATATATATATAAATATATATATATATATATATATATATATATATATACATATATATATATATATACATATATACAGTGTGTCCCAGAAAAAACGAAACCGAGATGTATCGATGAATTATTATATTTTAATCATAATTATGATCAATAATCAATACATATTTTTAAAGCTTACACCCTCTTCTTTCATCAGGTACTACTTATATGACACATGCTTCACGCATGAGTGAATGAGAACAATATGAAGCAGGGCTTCCAAAAAGTCCACTGCACAACGATACCTCGAATTCCAAGTAATATATTAGAAAACATTTTTATCATTGCAATAGGAAATTAATACTCCTTAATAGATAATTTTCTTCTCTTAAATATATGACACCTCAATGGATAAAAATGAGCCAGGAATGAGTAAGTTCTGTTTGTTTAAAGTGATGCTTGCATTTCAATGATTTATTAAATGAATTCGTTTGTACTCGCTGCCTGCCGTAGCAGTGAACAAAGAAGACAAAAGACTGCATGCGTGGGTTGATCGTCAAATATACGGAGGGAAAGAATGGAAGTGTACATGAGGGATGAAGAGTTTTTAGTGTTCCGCGTGGTGTAGGGGATGGAAGTGGAAATGAGTGAGGGAGGGATAGGTTTTGATCATGCAAGTTAAACGATTATGCAGTGGTGTTTGCTTAAATCTAACTAAAGATCATTAGACCATACACAAACATCCTCTCTCTCTCTCTAACACACATCCACACACGCACAACCCCCCCCCCCCACACACACACACACACCACACGTAAAGTGGGAGAGGGAAAGAGAAGGGGAACTTGAGGGAGTGTAGGGTTTGAGGTTCCGGGAGAGATTGGCATGATTGGGGGGGGGGGGGGGTGGTGGTAATAATAGGCAATGAGGATAAGGAGGGTGGGATAGTATTGGTTTCTACTCGAAAGCTTTTAGACTACCCATGACTTTCTCCGCCTCCATTCATGCGGAAAACCGATGCGGAGTTATGGAACAAAGCATTTTTAAAAATCATCGAAATGCAATCAATATTTCATTTCAAGTTATCTCTGTCATCCGTTGGTCATTTTTCAATATTAAGGTGTCAAACGAAAGGGCGGAAAATGAATTTTTTAGAAATGTGATTATCTTTTTAAAATTTAAACATCGTTGGCCAAATGAATTTTTGACATCCCAACTTCACATTGTTATTATTCACTCATGCGTGAAGTATGTATCATATGAGTGGTATCGCAGGAAAGAAGAGACTCTAAGCTTTACAAATATGTGCCACTTATTAATTATAACTGTGATTAAGATATGATTATACATCGATCAATCTCGGTTTCGTTTTTTCTGGACACACTGTATATATATATATATATATATATATATATATATATATATATATATATATATATATTCTTTGTACATTATTGTCAGTAGTCCATATCGCACTTTTTTTTGTGTATGTGTGTTATTTTTGGTGTATGTTTTGTTGTATAATATTATATATATATATATTTGTTGTAAGGGCGACCCCACCACAAGCCATGTGCTTCCTGGGACCCTCGCCTCCGAGTCCTTTAGTTCCACCATATTTATTTGTGGATGTACGTTTCATTTTGTATTTGATTATGAGAAGGAAATAATTGTATTTTGATCCTGAATCTGAATCTGACTTGCATTGCATACGTAACATGTATTGCCATTGCACAGTTTAAATGGTTATAATATGTCCTATAGGTATGTAGAATTATACTTTTGAGTCACATGTACAATAAAATTTCAACCTTGAAATCACAAACCAATTTGAAATTGTTTTACTCTATCTATATGCTTCTGACATGATTAATCTCACTATATACGTAGTATTTGTGAAAATAAGCCGTTCATTTGGTATAAGACTAAAGAGGATATACTTAATAAATATAAGTGTGTATAATTATATTTTCCTTTGAATACAGATTTGGTACGTTTAAAACACTGCATTTTATAAAAACGCGTTTAAATATATGTCATTCGCTCGTCCCTCCCCCCCCCCCCCCAAAAAGGCAAGCAAACAAACAAAACCCCCCCCAAAACAAAACAAAACAAAAACAAGAGCAAGAAATAAAAATAAACAAAAAACACCAAAAAAAAAAAACCAAAAAAAGCTGAGAAATGTATTAAACTAATCATGGAAATTTTTAAGAAAATCAGATGAAGAATAGGACAGTCATCATTTTTTTTTTTTTTTTTAAGTTCTAATCAGTCAAACAATCAATGAAAACAAACCAACATAGAAACAAAATATTGGTTTTACAGAAATGAAAGCCCCCCCCCCCTCGAAAAAAAGACATGAATAACCACACCCTTACCCTCCCACACACACATACACACCATCTCACCTGAACCTGATATGAATGATTTAAAGAATAACCATAATAATAGTAAACGTACCCTTTCTCTCCCACTCTCTCTCTTTCCTTCCCTCGCTCTTTCTTTCTCACTCGTCTACCAGAGGTGTCGTGGTCTAGTGGATACGTCACGGGACTGTGGATGACACGCGGCACTAATGTCCGTTGGCAAAATATTTAATTTACATTTGCCACTCTCCACCCAGGTGTAGTAAATGGGTGCCTGGTAGGAATTTATTACTTGAATCCTTTCAGCGCCTTAGGGCAGCTGGTCTAAAGCCAGGGTAATAGTAGTACTTTGTCGGCGCCTTGAGCATCCCCTGGGATGGATATGTGTGAAATATAAATGTAGCTGTTATTATTACCATCCCTTAACCAGTTCCTATCTCTCCTTCCTCCCCCCCCCCCCCATTTATGTTTTAGTTCTGCGACATTAATGAAGCATATTTTCTGTTATCATCATTATTGTTATTATTATCTTTTTTTTCATTATTATTTTTTATCATCATCAGCAGGTATTCTTCTTATAATCATTATTATTATTATTATTATCATTATCATCATTTTATCATCATCATCATCATCATCATCATTGTTATTATTTTTATTATTATTATTCTAATAATTATTATTTTTGATATTATCATTATAATCATCACAATTATTATTATTATTATTATTATTATTATTATTATTATTATTAGGCAGATGAGTCCATTTTCTACATTCATCAATTACAGGCCTGCGAAAGCAAAGGCGTAGCCGGGGGGGTGTGCGAAATCGGAGCCATGCCTCCCCCCCCCCCCCCCCCCCCCCCCGCTTAAAGAGGGAGAGAGAGGGGGAGAGGGGAGAAAAAGAAGAGATACTATGATCCTTAAGAGTAAAGCGCAACACAAATAGAGTTTTGTACGGGTACAAATGCGAAATTTGTTGAAGCTCTGTCGCTTTGCTCCTGAAGTTGCTTCAGGATTTCGTAATTTCTCGCCCCAAGACATAGTTTACAAATAGTATTAGTATTTTCATCGGGTCCAAAATTTAAAAATGTAATTCTTGTTAAAGAGTATGAATCAGCATTTGTAAAGGTTAACATAAAGGTATTCTAATTTTTGGTAGCCTTGCTAAATTCCTCTACTAGGCCTATATTTCTCCATTATGTTCGTTAAATTTCGCTCCATTTAAGAAAGAAAAAAAAAATAGAAAAACCGTTTACCAATGTTTAAAAAGTTATTACTTTCTCTATCACTCGCGTCCCGTGATCCCTTGCGAATTTTCCTGGATAAAATTGCATAAGAAAATCATGAGGGTAGAAAATGCACCCGCCCCCAAATTGCGCCCTAGTTTATGCCCTTTACGTAAATTAGTTTCGGCGGGGCGGGAAGGGGCGCGATTTTATTTTTTGCCCTGGGCGCCATAATCCCTAGATAGGACAATGTTGTGCCTCCCCCCCCCCCCCCCCGTTCAACAACTCTGGCTACGCCCCAGTGTTTATGGTTTCATGTCTTATCACCAGTATTAAAAATATGTATTATGTTCTAAACAAATATGAGAGGATGCATTTGTTAAAACCAAATGAAAACATATTAAAAACCCTTTTCAAAATAAAACAGATGATTTGTCATCTCTACAACACTTGGAATCATATCGCATTTCTATATTTAACACTGCTATATGTTAACATATATACTCCGTCCTATCAGACATTTTTTTTTTTTTTTTTTAAGAAGCAGTTAAAACTTCGATAATCAAACCGAAGCCTACATAAAATGTAAATACTTTTAGTACAATAGCATCAGATAATTGAGTTTAGCAAATATATATGATGCAGTGAAATTACACAACGATAAACAACAAACAATACAGGTAATTTAATTTTTTCGCCCATTTTTATTGTCAATAAATTGTGCTAAGTTATTTGTAAGCAAATGCTGGAAACATATCCACTAAACATTACAAATACATCATTATGAATAAACCATGCATGGTACTTTAAGAACTTTACTAAGAAGTATCATACAGTCTGAAAACAAGTACTATATTCAACGCTGAAATGTACGTTTTGGAAGGTAACTAAAAGCAAGGAGGCAGAGCCACAGAGTTTCAAACTTTACCACCTCTAATCCCCTCTCCCTCCCTCTTTATTGACACAAAATTATAATTTAATATATAATATTGTAATAATATTGATAATAATAATAATACTCATACTACTAATAATAATAGTAATGGTAATGATAATGATAATAATAATAACAAAGATAAATAATAACATGAAACGTTTCTATAGCGCCTTTTTTAATACAGATACAAAGCGCTTACATCATTAATACAAGACATTAGACTGACAGAATAGAGATATACAAAAATACAATAGCAACAAATATATTGATTATAACGAAAGGCATATAACAAATGACACAAAGAATATAACAAGAAGAAGACCAAGACGGGAACAAAAGCTGATAAGCGGGCATTAACGAAATAGATGTGTTTTAAGGTGTTAGGACAGGCTCCCAGACTATGTCTTTTGAACGTGTCGAGTAAATCAGCATCCTTTACGAATTTGGGGAGATAAATATAGAACATTCATATTGGGATTGCCCGATCATCGGAAGGATTTTTTTTTTTTTTTTTTTTTTTTTTGGTGGACGTACAACATTTCATTTCAGATGACAAAGTTACCCTGAATAAAATCAATTTTTTGTTTAGATTTCATGGAAGTAAAGGACTTCAAATGAATTTTATTACTATATATGCTAAATACCATATATTTTTCAACAAACACAAACATAGCGTATTATCAATCAATTCATGTAAATGCATGGTTAAGCTATTACCGTTCTCTTGAGCTTTAAACTATTTTTAGAATAGCAACTTTATATAATTTAATAACACATGGAAAAAATATTATTTTGCTGAGAATTTGTTTTTACCTCTGTCCTGTATAATCAGTATTATTTTTTTTTCTTTTTTTTTAGTGTTGATTATATTGTTTATATTATGTACATGTAGGGAGATGGGAGTTTTAAAAACTCCCATCTCCCTGGTACATGTATATGTTTTTTTTTAATTGTATTTATGTATTGCAAAGTCACGAGCAATATCTAATAATGATAATGTTGATATAAAGAATTTTAAAATTTGGGAAATTGCTGTAATTTATGCTATCCGAATACCGTCGACTTTCGCAGTTTTTTAACATCCTATCCTCACACACCTCCATTCCCTTTAATACATGAGTCACACCGCCAAACCGACTCCACCCCGATTACAAGCCGACAGATTCTTTTTCCGTTGGGGTTAATGCAATTGTTGTTCAGTTTGTTATGGGTCTGGTGTCCGTCTCTTTAGTGTGACGGGTGTATCAAGAAGGCACAGAAGGCCTGAGAAAACACAAGTGCATCTTGGAATATGCACTGACTGTTAAGAAGGAGATTGGTGACAAACTACACGCATTATTCAGTCAGACCCAACTTCGTAAAATCGAGCACAGGTTATATATTCCGAAAACGGCGTATGAATATAGGGCCCTCATCGTTCAGCGCGAGGCAGTGTGTACAAAAGGCATGGGGAAAATCTTGCAAAGTCAATCAGCCAACAATATATAATTTTTTTAAATAATGCTTCTAAATCCTTGAATGATTCATCATATGAAATGACTTTCAAATGACAAACGTTTGAAATAAATATATCCGCAGCATTATTTTTGAAAAATATATTATCAACAGCAGGTCGACATTGCACGATTTTCCCCATGTCTTTTGTACACACTGTCCCGCACTGAACAATGAGGGCTCTATAATCATCTTTTCGGAGTATATACCTATGCTCGGTTTTCCGGAGTTGGGTCTGACTGTTATTGTTTTACCCTAAATTCCATGAAGAAAGAAAAAGAACAAAAACCCTCTTATATGCTTTATTTATAAAATACCCTAATTTCATTTTTCTCAGAGCAGAAGAAAAGTTCATATTCTTAATGAAATTAGATAACGAATAATTATGTCATACTCAGCCTAGCAAATTTTATAAAGGATAATATACCATTAAGGGGAGAATTCTGAAATGATATATCAATCTATGTACATGTATATATGATTCAAATATTATTGATATACTCTCATATGTTTGCATATTTTGTTATTTGACATGTATAATATAAGTTTTTACTATTTTCTTGTTGAAAAAAAAATACTGATATGCATTATATGTCAATGATGTTTTTATAAAGTCAATTCATTTTAATTTACTTTACAAAGATACGCACTTGAATAAGAGGGTAATAAGATGGAATTCTTTTTTATACAACTCCTGTACTGATATTATATTGATGATTTTATTGTTATAATCTTATTGTATTACCGCCATTTGGTTGGAGGCCAGAGGACAGAGCCCCCTGGAGCTTTCGAGATTGCGCCATTTTTAACCTTCAAATATTGCAGTTTTAAACACTAAATTTAGCAATATAATCATAAATATTGTGATTACTTAATCAAATTTGTCATATATTATGTTGATCTAAGAATGAAAACTAATCACCCCGTTTCAAAATCGATTGAGGAAAGCGAGTTTACTATCGTGCCCACCCCCCCCCCCCCGAGATATTTTGTTGTCTTTAAAATGTGATTTCGCAATCGTAATACGCTAGATAATCATAACAATTGGTACATTTGGGCGCCTTCCTGCCCGAAGATAAGCCAGATATCTTGCTGCCAAAATATGAAGACATTCGTTCATGTTATCATGTTCCTTGCCTGAAACCATTTTGTTTTTACATTTTAAGAGCGAGTCAAAAGGTTTGCCTTTTGTTATCTTTAAACTGTAGCTTCATCTTCAGAATACACTAGATAATTGTATATATATATTAATAATATGAAACGTGCCTACTCAAAAAAAATATGTTTGAAAAAAAGTTCGATCTGAGAATTTCGGGGTTTGAACCACAAAATTCTCAGATCGAACTTTTTTTAATACAAAAAAAAATACAGCCGGATATACAATTATAATTTTCATTTATATACTAGATTATGCCTTTACAATAAAACTACTTTATAATACTTTGCGCTTTACAAGTGAGGGTAATAAAGAAAATTAACAGATCTCCTGCGAAAGAGGTATAATATTAGCAAAGTAAACTAAATCGTGATTTTATGACATATTACTAGGTTAATTTTTGTTCCGCTGCAACAAAGTAATTATTGCAATATTAAACCGAGAATTCAATAAAAACTCATCTATGTACAACATTATCACCAATACTAATACATTTGGCAATACATCAATCTACAATTGTCACTCTACACCACGATGAAGTATATGGGTACCCTGAAGGAAGAAATGTCATGAATGCTTGAGCGCATGGTAGCCCGGCTGCAGCTAGGGTTAAATGATTGCAGAGAACGCAGAAAGTATTCATACTGATGAGGCATGCTTGGAAAATCATGTAACAAGCGCCCCCCAAAAAACAAACAAACAAACAAAAAACAAAAACAACAAAACAACAACAATAACAACAACAAACAACAAAACAACAAAACAACAACAAAAAAACAAAGCAAAAACAAAAAACAAAAACAAAAACAAAAACAAAACAAAAAAGGGGGGGATTTTGAGAGTACCTTCTTTTGTCCCATAATCATTCTTTGTGAGGGAATCCAAAAACATTATTTTAAAAAAGTTGTAACAATTAAGTGTCTCCCTCCCTTAACAAAATCCCTTATAGGCCAACACAAAAAATGGAGTAGGATCTTAGAGCCAGGGGTTGACAACCGGAGAGCACCTTCGGTCCGACGTTAGTATTATGCGAATTCTCGCGTGCATTCTCTCCAGACCTGCTAGCATATGCCTCTATGCTGGAAGCTTTATGAAATACAAGCAAAGGTCATTGGCAAAGGCTATCATGTCTGGTGCTAGGCTTACCATGTAACAATGGCACGACATATCAATCTTACGGGCAAGGTAAACATCTTTGAACGCCATTTGTTCGATGAGCTTTGTTCCTTCGAGAGTGTATCTGGTCAGTGAAAACACGCTAGAGCATCGAGTTACCCTTGCCACTAACACCCTATCAAGGCTATCGACTGCGGCGAACATGCGTTCAGCGGCAACCGAACCTAGCTTGCCATCATACCCCGATTCGTCTGCACAAAAAGAGCTACCTGCGCGCCCTGATTGATCAAACACGGTAATTAGAGCACCGCGTGCTCCTAGGGAAATAGTAGATGTTATCATTACCCCCGTCTTGGTAACACAAATTTGCGCTGGTCTACTGTCAACAGGGACAGAGGTCAGTGGCGAAAAGCTGCTAGGATGGAATATGTAGATTAATGGCTCGCCAGTGACAACGTATGTGTTGTCATTTCGGTCACTACAGAGACTAGGGTGGAAAAGGCCATTTCCAAACTCGTGACTCAGATTTGTTGCTGCGCCATTTGAATCGTAGACGGAACACGTAACACTTTCGGAAACTATTGATCTGCCATCGGTAAGGACCGTAATGTCATTGACATTACCTGCGCCATCAGCTAGGTATTGTTTCTTGTCACCTGAGACAAAGAAGCAGTCCACACCTTTTCGTGACTGTGCGTACCCTACAACCACAGCATCATGCGACAATGCTCCCATCCCATTCACACGACCTGTATCTTTCATGAATATATGATTGACTATCTGCATCATATCAGCAGCATCAGGAACCGGGGCGCCCTCTCCTGTTTGTTCTGCAGCTGCCATAGATTTCTTCTCGGTTGACTTCTGCAAATAAGAAAATTAGAATAATTATAATAATAATAACAATAATAATAATAATGATAATAATGATAATGATAATAGTAGTAATAATAATGATATTGATGCTACTATTTACTACTATCAATAGGTCCTTTATAATTAAAATGACAATGATGATAACATTAATAATGATGATAACATTAATAATGTTAAAAACAATAATAATTAGAAAATGATTGAGAAGATCAAGAAGAAGAACGAAAAACAAAAAGGAAAGGGAATGTTTTAACGAACACGACGTAAGAATCCCCCCCCCCCCCCTTTGTGTGTGTGTGTGTGTACGGTCAGCGAGTTTTACCGTTTATGTGCGTCATGAAAGCGTGATATAGTTTAAAAAGTGATTGCAAAATGAACAAAATGAACAAGGCAAATAATGCTTTTACTAACTGGCGTATGGGTTCATTGTCTTCACAGGCTCGACTAGCGCATGCGCAGGTAATAATGCAATCGAAGTGACGCCTCGTGTTAGCCGGGCCGCTATTTTGTTTTTGTTTTTTGTTTTTGTCTTTTTTTTTCTGTCAGGACTTGCGTCACCGACGAGAGAGGACAGTATTTGATAATATAATATGGACTGGCCTTGAGGGGATACAACATTTATTGCCTGAACTAGAAGTGTATAGCCGAGTCGAAGACAAGGGCAATACGATTCTAGTGAGGGCAATTAATGTCGCATCCCCCGAAAGTAGCCATTTTTTTTTTTTTTTTTTATTTATTTATTAATTTCTTCTCTTTTTTTTTTTTTTTTTTTTTTTTTTTGGGGGGGGGGCTTTCACCGATTTAGGGGCAAGTGCTCCTGGCCAGGGAATCCCGGATCGCCTCTGCTAAACAGCAGGATGAATTCTACATTCATATTCACCTCTTTGTGGAAGGATGCTTCTGATCGATCGATCTGATCAACTTTCTTGTCAGCGAGGCAAGTTTTCTGATCAAGGTCTTCGTGTTGGTTGTCTGCTTCTAAACAACCTTTGCAGAAGGCATGTCCGCATTTCAGAGTGGTGGACTTATTGACGACACCAAGACACATACGGCATACAAAATCCTGGAGATTATCGCCCTCTGCTTCGTCTACCTTCTTAGCTATTTTTTCTCTAGACGGAAACAAAAAAAGAATTAATATAATTGAGTAATTAATGGAGTTTTAAGTAAATCATGCCGTGGTGAAAGTTAATAATTTTATTAAACTCATTCTCTCTCTGTCTCTCTCACACACACACATCTATTTTTAGCACGCCGCTCTCTCTCTCTCCCTCTCTCTCTCAGTAGCTGCAGTTATAACTATGTGAATCTGATGCACATGATTCGATGATTATAGTTACGTTTACAATATACATTAAAGTGACAGTAAATTGAAGCTCCTAATGGCGCCATCTATCAACAGGATTTGATAAGTGTCTGTGCCTCTAATTTTCCCATCATGCCCCGTTCTAGTTTGTAGAAGCTTAGAATGTATCTGTAGGCAATTTTCCACATGTCCAACGTCAAAAATAATAGTTTTAAATATAAAATGTGCCTATTTTCCAAACAGCTGTTTGTCGAAATTCAAAATAAAATGCAATTAATGTTCAAATTATAATCTCAATTTGGCAGTTACTGTAAGGTGGCGCTGTTCAAGTTTTGCCAGTTTAATGCCATTTTAAATGAATATGAAATGGACGCAAACTGTAATTCAGATAAGAAGATCGGTACTATTTTCCTCCGAACATGCAGGAAAAAGAAAAATGTATTCTTTTTTCACTTTTGCATGATCAACAATGAAAGTTTAATATAGCGACGAGAAATACGTATAATACATGAGAATATCTGCCTTCTTTCAATATTAACTTATAATGGCCAAACCGTCATTGAAAGAAATTGAATGGACCAAGAAATTGAATGGACCTTGAACTTCCACCTTGTAACACAAAACAATGTATGAACAGGAAAACAACTTTCCCTTCCGGTATGTTAGTGGGTTTTTTTCCCTGCGTGCCGTATTTCGTAATGAATGCAGCAGAACTTGGCCAACAATTTAAGAATGTGCTTATTATCATTATTATTCTTATTGTTATTATTATTATCATTTTTATTCTATTAGAATTATTGTTATTATTATTCTTTATTTCTTTCATTCATTCGGTTGACTGAAATAAAAAGAACATGCAGCTCAAGAGTCGAAATTGTTCAGTTTACAACAGTAAGACATACACAAATACATAAATAACCAACAGAAAAAAATCGTTTGAAATTCATTAAACGATTAAACATGTTAAACTAATTAAGTGCATAAATCTGACATAGCAACCAGAATGAGAGCATGAAATATTAGATTTTTTTTTAATGCACAGAAGCGTACAAGGAAAGGGAGAGAGAAAGGGGAGAAGAGGAAGAGAGGAAAAACAGAGGAGTGTATGCAAGCAAAGAAGATATGAAGGAGAAGAAGAAAGAGAAAGAGAGGAGAGAGAGAGAGGTGGAAAGAAAAGGAGGGGGGGGGACTGAGAGAGGGGAAAGAGAAATGAAGACCAAAAATATGAAAATGCATATAAATACTCAGGGGCGGATCCAGGATTTCGTATAAGGGGGGGGGGGGGGGGCACACAAATGCAGGATTGTCAACTTTGGGAAACTGCTTGGAGGGAGACCCATATTTTTTTGGTTTCGCCAGCCCTCCAAAAGTCGCTCAGTGGGAGGGGGGGGGGGGGTTATGGGGTCCAGTTCCCCTCCATAATTCTCTGACAAGCAAAAAAAAAAAAAAAAAAAAAAAAAAGGTTTTCTAGTCGAAAAGGGGGGGGGGGCACAATCGCAAATAGGGGGGGGGGCACCATGCATTGTTTTCCCTCAAAAGGGGGGGGGCACGGGCCGGGATTGCCCCCCCCCCCCTAGATCCGCCACTATAAATACTGTAAATACTAGTTTTGATATACATTTTCATCCGGATATATGCACACAAAAGTAGAACCAATAATATGTACTTCTGACTATTTATGTAGAGTATAAAGGCAAAGAGCCTGAATATTGCAAGAAGGTTGGTCATGATTTACAAAAGTAACCACCATTCACATGATTCAAGGAAAATATACCTCGTGTTGTAGGGAATGGAAAGGTTGATCAAAAAGTATAAGAAAAGACGGAGAGCGGAACAGGAAAAGGAGAATGAAAGGATAAAAGGGAGAGAGGAAGGAAGATGAAGATCATTGAAATTCATGTGATACAATCATAAAACAGTCATGACTCAAAAATGTCTTACCAAGTTGCATGTAAGAGTATGAGAAACAACATGAAAATAGATCATAAATGAAATAAGCACTGGGGAATATAATATGGTGAAATTGTGAAGTACAGAAAAATAATTGAGGGTTGGTAATGTTATAACTGCATAGACTAATCAGTCAGACCCAACTCCGGAAAACCGAGCACAGGTATATACTCCAAAAACGGCGTATGGAGCAAAATGAATATAGAGCCCTCATCGTTCAGTGCGAGACAGTGTGTACAAAAGACATGGGGAAAATCGTGCAATGTCGACCTGCTAGTGATAATATATTTTTCAAAAATAATGCTGCTGATATATTTATTTCAAACGTTTGTCATTTGAAAGTCATTTCATATGACGAATCATTCAAGGATTTTGAAGATAATTGGCACGCAGCATAATTTTTATAAAATTATATATCGTTTCCTGGTTGACTTTGCAAGATTTTCCCCATGCCTTTTGTACACACTGCCTCGCACTGAACTATGAGGGCTCTATATTCATACGCCGTTTTCGGAGTGTATACCTGTGCTCTGTTTTCCGGAGTCGGGTCTGACTAATAGAGGGAGATCATGGCGATTGCAAAAAACTGTAAATAATATTAGAGAAAGGGTGCATGTATGAATGTATAAAATTATGACAATAAGAAATACACAACGTAGGTAAGTATATGAACTAGTCATAAAGAAATACATATTTCAAGCATGAGTTGAATTGATATTCGAGAAGTATTGAGACAAGTGTAAGAATCATTACCTAAAAGTGAGAACAACGCCAGCACCAAACAATTGAAAGTTATATTAAAAATGTGTAGAGAATATTAGAGATAGAAATTGCACTCAATGATTTACATCCGGACGTTCATTTATAATGAGTTAAGCAATTGCACTTAACATGGAATAGTCCGACTCGAATTCCTTAGACGATTTGTTCTTGTCTCAGGGATATCAAGACGCGAGGAGCTCTTGAGTGATAAAACAAACTGAGAAAATTATAAATGAACATTCTTTATTTTGTAAAACAAAAATCCTAATGAAATGTACTGACGAAATAAATCAACGATTTTTTGAAAATAAATGCTTTATTTCCCCAAAGCTATCATCATGATAGGAACATCAACTTAGAAAATAAAGTTAAATAATGATTTCTATTTCGTTCAAGATTTCCTCATGCAATATACAAATTATTTCGCCAAAGCCACAATCCTCCTGAAAAGAGGAAAAGAGGAAAGTCGATGACATGAAATGACACGGCGATATAATGTTTCGTAAGTGCAAAAAACATCTTGAGATTCATGTAGCGAATTGCGAAATAGCGGAAGTACTGTAGGGCTCGCAGACTGAAACATTGGAAATACAATGAGATAGTATAACCCCTTTAAAAATGCACAAAGACAAGCTCACTTTAACATTATTTAGGCCTAAATTCTTAAAATTTACAGAGGACAGTTTAACATGTTTAATACTCGATTTTATAAGAATGTCTATAATCAGTTTTAATCCTATTAGCTATGCTCCGCCTCACAAAAATGCAATGCACCGGATGAATTAAAAAAATTTGTCGACGAAAAAAAATTGCCTTAAATTAATGTAAGTCTGATAAAAGTCCCTAGTGGATTCAATCACGAAACCGTGCAATAATTTCTGACCTGTGCAGCGTCAGGTCAAGAGGAAAGTCGATGACATGAGATGACAGGGAGAGTAGTGAATGTTTCAAAAGGGCATTATAAAACGGGTTCAAGAATGTAGCCATCCTGATTGGTCAAATAACACCACGTGACCGTGCAAAAAAAAGTACTAACGCACGGCGAGGGGGCTAACGCACGGCTAATCCGGATCAAACACAAAGATTGTAAGAAAACACTAAGATTGTAGATCCGTTTTATAAAACTTTTAATACATGGTTGTGAGTTCGTGCATTAGTGCAATCCAGCAACACGCAGGTTTTTATCGTGGTGTCTAACACACTCGGCTACGCCTCGTGCGTTAGTACACCACGATAAAAACATTTGTGTTGCCAGATCGCACTAACGCACTCCCAACCATGTATTAATAGTATAATAACATGTAGAGATTCATGAAACGAATTGCAAAATAGAGGAAGTACAGTAATGTAGGGCACTCATAAGTACTTTATCCTGTCGCCCTGCATTCTTGTGAGGCGAAGCAAAGTCAATAGGATAACAATTGATTATAGAAATTAATATAAAATCTAGTTGCTGTCCTCTGTAAATTTTAAAATGTACCAATCATCTGAGAAAAAAAAATAATAATTTGTGTACAGCTAGAAAGTATAAAATAAATCTCGAAGAACTTTATCTGGCATTCTATCGGTGAACAGTTAAGGAGTATGAAGGAACAAAAGGATAACATGAAAATGCTTCCGCGGAACCGAACTCCGAGTTTAGTTCCGCACGAGCCCTTATCTTGGCGAGCGCATACTGGTATTCATGAGTCGGTTTTACACTTATATAGAGTGTAATTAAAATTGCAATATCTCTTTATAGAATTAATATTTGAAGCCCATATTTGGAATATAGTATAACGACAAGGATCCCCTAACACACAGAGCAAAATATTTTTTGGTGATTGGTACCCATTAAGAATGTGGGTCTAAATATTTAAAAGTCATATGGTTCTCGATGTTAGCCATAGGCTGAAGTGAGCTTGTCTTTGTGTACTTTTAAGGAATTTGTTTTATCTCAGTGTTTTTCCACTTGTTTCAATCTGCGGGCCGGCGAAAACATTTGTCGGCGAAAAAAAAATGCTGTAAATTAATGTACGTCTGAAATGTGTCCCTAGTGGCTTCGACCATGAAGACATGCAATGATTACTTACCTTTGCAGCGTCACGTCCAGAAGACAGTCGATCACATGAGATCACACGGAAGGCAGTGAATGTTTCCAAAGTGCAACAACATTTAGAGATTCATGAAGCAAATTGCGAAATAGCAGAAGTACTGTAGGGCATAAATGAGTAATACATCCGGTCGCATTGCTTCTTGTGAGGCAAAGCGAAGCTAACGGCCTAAAAATTGATTATAGAAATTCATATAAAATAAAATTAATCGAAACTGTCCTCTGTAAATTCTAAGAATATAAATGATGTTTAATAGTTACAGGGCTCTCGATTTTACCTATAGGCTGAACTAAGCCTGTCTTTGTGTAGTTTTAAAGGGTGTATATTATTTAAGTGTATTTCCACTCCTGTTTCCGTCTGCAAGTCGGCAAGATTTATGTTTAGCCGCGTTTCAGAATTCAGAAGTTTTGTTATAACCGAGAAAATGCCCAAATAAGGCAACTCATTCTGGAGCAACCGCGTAGCCAGGATTTGATTTTAGGAGGGGCGGTTGTGAGCACGCGAAGGAGGGGGGAAGGGGGGTGCAGGGAGGGGGGGGGGGTTCCCCCTCCCGCTCGAATCGCAAAAACTTTGACGTTAGCAAATTTGAGAGAACGGCTCGTAGCCACCATTTTTTTTAGGCGGAAACTTATTTCGACGCCCTGATTGCTTTTCAGTTATTTGGACGCAATACTGCACTCTATGTAACAAGGGTGCGTGCAGTGAGTGGGGAGTTTCCCCTTTTCCGCGCGAAGCGCGAAAACTCTGACGTTTTTAATAAAATTTTGAGAGAAAGATATCGGCTCGTAGTACCTCTTCAGGCTTTTTTCTCTCACTTCCGTCGCTCTCGCTTTTTTTTTTTTTTAGGGGGGGGGCGACCACCCCAACCTCCCCCCCCCCCCCCTCTGGCTACGCGCCTGTTCTGGAGATGTTTATATTTTGTCTCTACTGTAATACCCCTGTCACACCAAGGAGAACGATATCAGACCGATTACAGAAGAACAAACAATTACATTTGACCACATGGCCAAGTATCGGTTGGTTTGGAGTCGGTGTGGAGTTGGTTTGGCGGTGTAATTTAGGTATTAGCATTTTCATAATTTTCAAAATAGGATTTTTTTTTTTTTTTTTTTTTTTTATCACTATCGATTTAACACGTGAGCGAATACGCCTGAATTACTTATGTGAGCAACAGACTGCCAATTTGGCCAGACTCTCAAATTGATACTTCCTGAATACTGAGAACGCAGCCAAGAAAATTAGCTGGGGTGGGAGGACGCTTACAATTTATAGGAGACATAGTGACACATATAATCACCATCCACCCATCCCCCACATACACAAACACATGCATGCATCCTATCTCACCTGAACTTACTAAATATGAATATATAAATAGATATATGAATAAATACATACATGACTGAATAAATAGATTAACATGAATATATAAATAAATAGGCCATAAATAAATAAATATATAAATAAGTATGTAAGTAAATAAATAAACAAATGAAAAAATAGGTGTAATACACATTTTAGGAATCAATTATTCTTTGCAGAGTTGTATGTTTGTTGAACATGTGGGAACGGGGTTAGGTGGGAAAATTATCATAATGTAGGACTTGTTATCTTGGAGTCTTTATAAATAGCTATTGTAGCCTTTCAATTTTCATATGGTGCATAGTTCGGTTTCGTGGGCTTTTTGTTACTGTAAGGTCTCTCTCGACCGATAGTCTTAAGCTTTATTTGTTTTATTTTTTAAAATTTGTTTGTGTGTTTGTTTTTGTGTTTGTTTGTTTGTCTGTTGATTTCTTTTTAGGAGGTGGGTTGTGAGGTGATGTTTTTTTTTTCTATTTTTTATTCATATTCCTCTTAGATTTCAATTTTTCTCTTTCTCCTCTGTTTGGTTTTTGATAGCGTAATATATATCTTTTTTATGATTGCTTAACTCTTATTTTCTTCTTATTTTTCTTTCTGTTCTAATTTATTTCTTTGCTGTTTCCTTTTTTTTCCTTCTTCCTTTTTTATCTGTTTTTCCTCTACTTTTGTATTTCTTAATATTTTCTTTGCTTTCTCTTTAATTTTTTACCTTTGCCTTCCTCGTTTATTTCTGTTATTCCCCATCAATTTGTTGTTTTTATCTTTCATTTTATGTTTGTTCTTTCCGTTTTAATTTCTCTATATTTCATTATATTCTTTTTTTCTTACACAATTCTTTACTTTAATCTATTCCATTTTTTTAACTATTTTATTCCTTCAAGTAACTTCAACTTTTATTATTGTCCTTTATGTCTGATGAGTGTTGTCTTGATCTAGATTCAACTCGAATATATGATACTTATAGCTAGTAAATTACAGGTAATATAGAAAGAGTATTCAGTTTTTATATAAAATTTACAACATATGAACTTGAACTTGAAATTGCTGATATAATCTGACACTCATAGTAAGAACCTGAATTTAAAGTCTGAACTTTAATGGAACATAAAATCTAAATTTTAAACTTTAAAAAATTGCAGAAATGTGCATTATAAAATAAATGTGATGTACTAAACTATTATTGGTTGTATACTCACCCCTCCTGACCTTTCATAATACGAAAGAGCAAGAAATTGAACAGACTCGAGCAACTAAGTGAAATGCGCTTCATACAATAATGCAGTTAGCATTGAAGCCCAAACAGAACACCAAATTTGATATTTTGTTTCCATTTGGATACAAGATTGGAATACTGTACTGAAAATGAACAGGACAGAGAAGATATAATTTATTCACAAGTAGTTATTTGATTGAAAACACATTTACTCTGCCGTGTTTTGTTACTTTACCAAACCAAACAGCCTCAGAGGAATAAGCCGACTATGTTGCAGCAGCTGCTGCCTGTACATACCTTTAGAACTGTTTGTACTTATGCTGAATTGGCATTTATAATACCGACTGGTTGTCAGAGATTTTTAGAAACTTTTCTTAGAACAGCGCCAACAATAGTTTAAATTTATATCTTGATTACAATGTGAGCACAAACTGCTTCACTTGCCTTGTTAGAAGTCGACAAGTTCTTATTCTCCATTATATATTCGATGAACTACGAAATGATGAATACCATGCCTTTAACGTGTTGGTTTCTTTCCACTTTGGTTAGCATCTGTCTCTCCACGGGTAAGAATGATTTTATTACCTTTTTTCTGGTTCCATGTATATAATAAGCATCTATTTAAGGTATAATCAAAATCGTATGCTTTAGCAAAATCAAGACATTTAACTGTATGCCATATTAAACTGACCTATCTTCTTGATAAATTAGAACAAAAATTAATATATCGAAATAAATGTTACAAATTTTAAGAATGTGCCTAATGTTGTCAATCTTTCGTATTGAATTCCAGATAATGTCGTGATGCATAATATCACAGCATCAGTTGGAAGTGATGTTAATCTCAGGTGCCTTGGACACCCATCTTCAGAGACACTGATTAGAATAGACTGGACCGAATTTCCTCATGATTATCATTTTTCATGCTATCTTGAGTAATGTTTATTGAATTATACAAAGCATATGTTTTATCCCGAAGGTAATCACATCAGCGTTTTGAGGTTGAAAAACGTTGCGATCAAAGATGAAAACACTTACGATTGTAAAATGTATTACTACGCAGAGAGCATGGTGCATTGTCGCATTACCCTAACGATTCAAGGTAAGACATTATATAAATGAGTTACATTTTCCTTTTCTTCTTCTTCTTTTTTTTTTTTTTTTTTTTGGGGGGGGGGTTGTACAACAAGCCTTATTTTAATGTATGAACTATGTGGCCTCAAAGTCAGTAATGGTCACAAAAGCAAATTCTTGCTTCAGGTCTATGTTAACTTTACTTTGGTAAGGCACATGAAATAATTTTGAACTATGATTTTACCAAAAAGTTAACATCCTCATCGTCATGGGTATTCAAACTAGAAATATTGCATCAATTGTGATAGAGATAATTGTCAAACGTTTGACTGAGCGATAATTGAAAGATATTCATGAATGGAATCTTTTTTTAATCAAAAAGTGAACCTCTCCATTCTTAGTAATGATATCGAAACGCAAAATATATCGAAGTTATGGTGATAAAGATAAATGATTGCAATAGTTGAATGAAAATTCGAATATGTTGATTAACGGAATCTTGCCGGGGTCCACTCGCTATTCATAAGGACCGCTAATCATAGAATAGAAATCATGAATAGCGGTCCTTATGAATATTTATGAACAGTGATCCTTATAAACGGAAGTCCTTATGAATAGCGAGGTAATTTGTCTACGGTTTGCTCGCTATGTAGAAGGATCGCTATTCATAGAAAATCGCTATTCATTTAGTCACGCGTTACGGATGGCGGTCCTAATAAATAAGTGGTCCTTATGAATAGCGGTCCTTATTACTAGCGAGGCTACCCCCATCTTGCCATGATATTTCTATCGAAAATGGCAACTCAAATGAATGAATCTTTGTGTCCACCCCCTCCCCTCCTCTCCTAGAACTAATAATGCAAAACGATGCTACTCAGTAGCGCTTTCCAACAAACTCGATCAAGGTCCGAAGAGGTGTAATAAAAAGTCTAACTTGCCGACCCCGAAAACCAGTCAAACAAAGCGTGGATCTTACCTGGGTTACAGGAGGACTAAAAAATGTCACCATCTTGGATAGAGAGAACGTCCATGACGAAAGCGATAACCGCCTTGTTGTGCCATCAACGATACTTTCCTTCATACCAACGCATGATGATGACGGGAGAATATTAACCTGTTTGATGGTGGATCATAATGATACACAGTCTTTGAATACATCTGTAACCCTGCAGGTAGAAGGTATGGAAGTACTGACGTATTTGAAGGGGGGCAACCCCTGACAGATTTTCAACCTGTGAAGCATTAACATCAAAGGAAATTGTAACCAACTTGCTTTTAAAACCTAATAGTTTAAATGCATGTTTTCATATTAAGTAGAAGTTTTTAGTCCAACCGTCAAAGAAGTGAAGCAGAGCTAATATTTGGGGACACGCTAAAAGCCAAAACAGGGAGAATTCAAATACCTCTCTGATATCAGGCATTGAAATAAAATCTTAAATATCTTCAAAGTTCATACTAATCAATATTTTATATTTGAAATACAAGCTGTCCAAACACTGTGAATCAAAATGAGGCAAAGAAATACATGACTCATTGTGCGGTCGCCAGTGATAACCCCCCCCCCCCCCCCCAAGAAAAAAAATAGATCAAAGCATAATTCTGAAATTATAAATAGATTTGTTAAAGAAACACTGGACCTCCTACCCCATCCCTCCCCGCCCCAAGCCTTCCTACGCAAATTAGGGCCTGCCTGAAAATTTTTTTTTTTCTGGATCACAATAGACCGCTTCTGTAATGTATGCAAATTTTATACATACCTTTCAAACAAAGGTTGTTCTTGACAACCTGAAAGCTTGCCGGACATAGCAACAAGTAATGTATGCAAACTGGATTCCAAGCATTGATGCTCATTTATAAAATGCAGGTTAATGGAATAGCTCGTCACTACGTGCTCAGACAAGAAATGTGCATAAATTTGTATACATTACAGAACTGGTCTATTGGCTCCGATGTCTCCCCCCCCCAAAAAAAAAACAAACAAACAAACAAAAACAAAAACAAGGTTCAGATACGCCACTGTAAGGAGGGTTTCATGCTCCAATTTTCTTTATTCTTATTACTTTTTTCTCTCTCTCTCTCAATATCTTGAATGCCAACGCACTTTATGATGTAGTTTTGTCTTTCTGTTCGCTCCCTCCAAAATGATATTGTGTGTATAACGTAAATTTCATTGTAATTCGTTGATGACTTATGTTTGTATTTTATGACGTACTCTTCTTAATGAACTTGGCTCATAGGCCTTTGGTCACATGTAAATGTATTTGTCTTATTGTTATGGGGAAAAAATGAACGTAAATAAAGTTTTACATTGTTTCTTATATCTTGCATTATTTGCAGCCCGTAAAATGTCAAAAGTCAAAAATAGAAGCGGGAAAAAAAGTTAGTTAAATATCATTCTAACACAACATTATAGCAAGAGGATTTAACATTCCAAAGAGCAAAGGCTTACAGATATCCTGAATACTGGCTACTCTGTCAAAATGAACAAACTTCTGTTCCTTAAATTTCCCAATATATGACAGGGGCAGCGACTAAATAAAAAATTGTTTAAAAAAAACTTCAAATATCTAAATATTGCCAGATTTGTTTAATGCCATTTTATAGAAGAGGTTAGTAACGTACCCCCCTCCCCCCTCCCCCCCCCCCTACTTGGCCGTGACGAAATATCGCCGCGCCTGTGTGTGTGTGTGTGTGTGAATATATATATATATATATATATATATATATATATATATATATATATATGTTTTTTGTGTGTGTGTTTATTACAGAATATATCTTATAAAATTGCATATTTAAATAAAACTGCCCTACTCACCACATTACCCGTTTCAACTCGTATGATCAGGGGGTTATCGCCACTCCTACCTCATCACTCCACAACACTTAACCATCCATTTAAAAAAAAAATAAAAAAATATCCGTATAAATATCCCTATTTCTTATCAAACAGCATATTAATATTCAAAGCTACATGCATGGTTATCAAAATTAATTTAATTTGAAATGTATCTAATCTCTATGTCAGTCATATTTTGGGAAGATGATGTTATCTTTATTACATCCTCAGAGAACATGTCATACTTAAAAGCAAACTGTAATTTTATTCCAATATCTTTTCAATTCAGAGTGTGTTTCGAATATTGAGATTTCCAACTGCGAGCAACTGAATATCAGACAAAGTAGCCCGTGTTCCGTATCATGCCGAACGGACAACACTAATATCAGTCTTGTTACGTCAACTGTCTACATCAGCATATCATACATCGAGGATGGTGGATCTAAGTTTTCTTCGTGGGATGGTCCTGGAATAGGCACATCCAACATCACGTCTGAGAGTTTATTAAACCTTACTTGTTGCACGTCCAGAACATCTGTCTGTCCGCCAGTCTGTTCAGAAGTTTTCCGTATCCATGTCAAACCGTGTAAGATATCCCGCAAGCGCATTATATCAATAAATATATTATATAGCTAGTAACAAAACAATCTGACCAAACCGAGTCTCTAGGACGCAATCTATTTAATGCGAGTAGCGGGAGAACAACCCTGCACTGTAGGCCTTTAAAGTGCAGCCGGCTAGTTTTCGACAACCATTCATTACATTATCATTTTAATGCACTGTTTTGCTGAAGACACGGGGAAAGACAGAGAGAAAGAGAGAGATAGATAACTAGAGAGCCATGTTGTCAGGATTGCGTTATTTCATTATTTGAAAAAAAAAGTAACGTAAACTAATGGCTCGTATACCCACTTGGGAATTAACACACACACACACACACACACACATATATATATATACAGTATATATATATATATATATATATATATATATATATATATATATATATGAACAGATAATGATTGAACGAAGCAGGTCACTCGGTGTACAAGCTTTCGGCTTCGGCCTTTCTCAAGTTTATTTGGTGACTTTTAAGGTCGAAGCATATGCATATGTTGTCTCGTGTGTAATGTGTAGGACTATGTTCTGTGCAATAATAGTTACATACATATATATATATATATATATATATATATATATATATATATATATATATACCCTTTATGCGAAAAAGGAAATGAAAGAAGCATTCCCTCATTTCCTTTCTCGCATTGCATTTATTTCCACGAGAGCTGCCAAAGTTGTTTTATATGATAATTCATTACAATTGTTTATTATATATATATATATATATATATATACACACACAAACTCACACACACATTGTTTTGTCTACCTTGTCTAACAGTATGTTCCAGAATAGTTCATGACGAAACAAGCACACTGCAGACATCTGTTTCTGAGACCCTGCATGCGAAATCAAATAAACCCAACTCAGCAATAACATCGAAGATTATAACTGATCATCCTGTAACATTACATGACGACAAAAGCACGTTGCAGACTTCTGTTTCTGATGACCTTCAAGTGGATTCGAGTAAACCCAATTATCTTGTCAATAATATCTAAGATTCTAACTGATAATCCAATAACTTTACATGAGCATGTAATGCCTGAAGACATTATATAAACCAATCAAAAAATGCCAACAATTCGTCGTCGTTTTTACGCGCTTTGGAGAAAACGGTTTTACGAACCGTCGAATCGTGTTTGAATGGCCAGTGCTTCCTTATTCTTTATTAATATACATAATATACACCATTACAAAATTAAATTCATAAGCTTTCTATTAATGTATATATCGATACATGCAATAATTATGCAACGAAAGCAAATTCCGTTATCTAAGTACACCTAAATCTACAAATGCGTTTCCGGCCAATTCACGTTACTGCACAGCACGGATTTGTCAGTTCGTAAAAACGACGACGAATTGTTTGTGCGATGTATAGGTAGGTCTTTTCATATAACAATACTCTCGTTCCAAATTTGTTATATTCAACCAGAGAATGCATTGTATAAAATTAATTTCAAATCATATCTTTGATTAAATCTACTTGATTTGTAGATTATCTATAGCCAAAGCTACATGGTGTAAAGTTAAAAGTGAAATCGACATCTCTTACAGATTAACATACAATAATGAGAGACATGTTTACATATTTGGATGCGCACTTTTCTATGATGCATTTGTCATAATATAGAACAGGGTCTACCTCAGTATGTAATATTTCCTTGTTTATAGTCGATGTGTTCGTCTTTGCATATTTCTGTATGGCTGATTCAGAGTAAATGGCACATAATGAAGTGAAACCAGTTGCGTGCGTAAAATACAATGATTACTTCTGTAGAACTAATCGTTTTAAAAGCTTTAAAAATCTTTTATTCTTTTTTGTTTTGATGGACAGGGATATTGGAAATTCTGCAATTTTTTTACCTACCTGAATGCACTTAAAACTAAACTCTTTATTAGCCATGAAGAAGGATTTGAAAAGATAGAAGAAAAAAGGGAATAAATGAAAAAAGGTATATTGCAAATAAAGGATATAGCTCGACATTTATTGTTATAGTGAAAATATTTCTGTTAAATTATGTCATGTAATTTGAGCCTATTGTATTCCACCAATTACCATTTGTAGGTTATTTAGCACGGTCATATAATGTCTCCTTGTGGATATCACTTCTTCTGACATCGTGGGGTGTAATCATCGTCTTGATTACTATCATAGTGTGCCTAGTCCTTCGCAGGAAAAAGATAGGTATTTCCTAATTTTGTTAAGACTATGGTTTACATGGTGTATAGGTAGTATCCCTTTGTTTTATACTTCTCGTTTGTGAGATTAGGGCACAGTCTTATAAAGAGCTGCGATTGATTCGAATCGATCGCAACTGAAAATTAATCGCAACTGTGTACTTAAGAGATAAGAGTTGCGATCGATTCGAATCAAACGCAACTCTTTATAAGTCGGGGCCCCGGGCTCTGAATTATAATGATTATTTCGCGTTTATCCATGACGAATGAATTACGTTACCCTTTGTTCTGTAAATGGATTATTAAGTGCAAGCAAAATGCACTTTCCTTGTATTTCTGGAATCTCAATTAAACAGACATTAACACTATATACCACCCCTATATTTCTGAAAAAAGGAAGACTAAATTACTATACTTCCACTGAAATTGACTGCAATAGCATGCTTACTCGTACACTGTACAAAAATACTGTAGGTATTTATAGTAAATTACTGGCAACCCGCTACACAGTAAATTACTGTATTTTCACTGTATGGTATGTTTATTCTACAGTTAATCGATAAACAGCGGTATATAACTGTAAAAATACAGTATTTAACTTTACATGATACAGTATTTTTACTGTGCAGCCGGGTTGCCAGTAAATACCTACAGTTGTTTTTTTTTTTTTTTTTACTGTGTATCCAAGTTGAAGTGCATCATATTTTTGACCTATCACTCTTCAGCAGAAACAGCTTCCCAAGACGCCAGATCTTCTACCACGAATGCACTTCCATCAAAGGCAACATCCGACGCCACTTTCCAGACCAAACTCATCAGAGTTAGTCGTTTAACATATCTTACAAACAATGTATCTCTGTGGTAATCAATATTTTGTCATAACTTTCCCTTTGCTGACCGCTAAGATTAAAAGTGAAAACATGGAAAATAAAAGAAGACTAATTAGAAGAAGTAGTAGTAGAAGAAGAGGAAGTAGAAGGAGAAAGAGAGAGCAGGAATTGCGCCAATGAAACTTTGTATTCAGAAAACTTCAACAAGACCAAAGACATTCGTGTTATGATGGTTTCGGTCTAAGCGGTTTATCCTTGTAAAGTACTGAATACATACGGACATGCATAACGATCTGTCAAAATATATTAGGCATAGTATTCAAGGGGGAAGACATGACATATTGCAAGTTTTAGAATGTCTATGAAACGCCGCAGGGGGGGGGGGGCGGCATGTAGCATGATGCATGTAGTATATATATATATATATATATATATATATATATATATATATATATCTTCTTTATTTATTCATCAATAATTTATTTTTTTCCTCCTTCAATGTGTGTGACATTAGGACAGGGGGAGGTGGAGGGTCATATATCATGACTACTATGCAGTCTATCTCCTATGGGACTGGAGAATCCTTAATAGATTTGGCTTTGACAAATTGTTATGAATGTTTGAACTTTTTTTTATGTTTGTTCTGGTTGAACTTGCAGTCTGATGTCAGCACAGAAGAATACGCGGAGATTACTGCAGATCATAGAGAACAAGTAACTCAACAGGGGCCCGTTGCACAAAACTTGCGTTTAATCGCAACTCCTGAAAATCAAACGCAAGTCCTTAATGCGCACTTCTGATTGGCTGAAATTAAAGTTGCGTTTGATTTTCCTGAGTTGCGTTCAAACGCAAGTTTTGTGCAACGGGCCCCTGATCAGTCAAAACATTTCTACCAGCTACATCGAGATGAAACCCGTATCTTCACATCGCCCTCCGATAAGCACTTCCGATGCCCCAGCAAAGCACGAGGCCCCGTACTATATTAACTGTAGACCTACTGGGAAGCAGATAACTGGTCCAACTGCAGTAAAGGACGAGCCTGACTACGAAAGAGCGTCGTATGAGGCAATGTCTCTCCCGACAAATGAGAAGCTCTTATGCGATGACACTGATCTCTATGATGGTCTATATAGTGTTGTTACGACCTATGTGTAGGTTAGGTACCCCTAACCTCGGCGGATTCAGACCCCCCCCCCCCCCAAAAAAAAAAATCTTCCCTTTTTTTATCTTCATTTTTAACAAGCAAGCAGTTTTCTTCTTTTTTTCTTTTTTTTCAAAGTAGGGGTGGGGGCATCGCCAAAATGGGTATCGGGGGCACCTACAAATGCCAATTAAAGAAATTGACATACCATCATGAATTGATGTTCTTATACTCCTTTTGAAATATTGCATTTTCCTTTTTTTTTCATGGTTTTGAGCAACCGTTTTGAAGTAATTATTTATGTATTTATATCTTACTGGATACTGATTAGCTATTTGTAAACGAGCAAAACTAGTTAGCTAATGAAAAAATGAATTACCCTAGTGCATTCTGTATAGATTAATAATGTTTCCATCAGGGGAGCATTTCATCAAGCGTTTTGTCAGTGATTTTTACCGACAAATTTGCTCTCAGCCAATCAGATGCAAGGATTTCAGTAGATTATAACAGTTGACGGTAAAAATCACTGACAAAACGCTTGATGAAACGCTCCCCAGGTTGATTGGGGAAAACTGTATTGATAGAATAAAGTGTACAAAAAACATAAATCATCCATTAAAAGGGCACATCTGCTGTCAGGAATGGTTATGGGACTTATGTGATGAATAAGGCCTAGTGTCACGATCAGAGAAACACAGATTCTATCGACGGAGGGGCATTTCTTCACGTAGAAGGTACTTTTTTCTCTCTCTCAGGAGAGGCACATTTTCGTTGGAAGAGGGGCAACTTTCTTGAGTGGGCAATAGACCCCTTCCCCATTTCTTCTGCAGCTGAAGAAATCCCTCACCCCCGAAATTAGATAATAAACATGATAAATGAAATGAAAGAAAGTAAAGTAAAAAGAGGTGAATCTATCACTTTATGTTTTTGTGTATCACTATACCATTTTTTTTTTACTCTCATTACACCCCGATCTGTGTATATTTGACATATTAGCACACATGTGAATAGGGTGATAGTGTATATGGTACTCATTATTTCAAAATGTATGCATGCACATAAAACAACAAATGATTCCTCCAATAAATGAGGTCATTCAAATAGTGTAGATATCTATATGTATATTCTACTGTTTATAGTGTAATTGATAGGAATGACGTCAGATTTATGTCGTTTATCAGTCAACAAAGGGAAGTTTCCTTTTATTGTTTTGTTGTGGGTTTTTTGTTGTGTGTTTTTTTTTTGTTGTTTTGTTTAATTCTTTGATATGTCTAGAATGTATCTGTATCTGACAATGTCACATTCTTCATGTGGTATTTACATGATGTATGAAATATAATTTGAGCCTTTGAATATTATAATGACACAATATAAATGATAAATGGATTTTTCATTCAATTGGTTGTCTTTTTACTTCTAAATTTGGGCCATAATTGATCATAGATTGACAAACATCCATTTATAGTACATGCCTTTATATTTGTATGTTACAGTAATTATGTTATGCTGTTTACAATGTTTGTTTAGCTCACAAACGGAAAATATAAAACACACAAATCTTTTAAAAAGGTAACTATTTTGAAAGTTCTTGCTATAAACATCACTTTAACGTGAACAAATCTCAAACTTGGAAAAAGAAAATAGAAAGGTATCAAAGGTTTAAAAATATGATTTGCATTGTGGATCATTAAATAAAACCAAGCAAAACAAAGCAAAAAAATGAAGAAAAAAATGATCATGAACGATAATTCGAAGCGCTACTTATGGGGATAAATGTGGCAACAAAATTAATAAATAGAGAGTCTGAATCTGCGTATTCCAACCATCCGAAAGAAAGAGATTGTGATGATGAATATTGATAAAGATATGAAATACATTTTATTTATTAAAATATATTTATAATCAAGCATCACACATTCACTTAATTCTAGTAGATTCGATGTAGTAAACATTATTGCGCTATAAATATGTATAGTTATATATAAAAAAGGGAATGTTGTTACAAAACACTATACTGAGAGTGAAACTGACGACTAACGGTGTGTAATAAATCCATATAGATTACGTACATTAATTTTGAAAAAAAAAACAAAAAAACTTTATCCCGCATTTACTGATTTTGGATAAACCAAGCAGTACACAATATTTATCATGCTTGTGGTTGAAGTGCTCACAGCTTATTCTGTAAATATGAATAAAATAGATAAAGGGTAGTTATTGTCATATTGTTTTACATGCATTCACCTTCAGACATGAACCAGTCTTTAGACATGAACCAGTTATTCAGAAATAGACATTAGCCTTATAGCATATATGTCTTCCTCTTTACATTTGACAGGATAATCAAGGAGTGTTTTCTTCTTCTTCTTCTTCTTCTTCTTCTTCTTCTTATTCTTCTTCTTCTTCGTTCATTATTATTTTGTTTTCTTGTTTTTGTTTGTTTTTTTGTCTTCTTCTTTTTTGTTTTTTTCTTTTATTAATTTATTTTGCACACACACACACACACACTATTGTATATAAATCGTGATTCGCCTTTATGGCAATGAGGATTGTTTTTATCAACATACCATTTATTTAGTAAACTATAATAACGCACAACAGCCACATATTATACATGTATACATTACATAATAAATTTGTGTAATATAAACTTACTTAATATATGCATGTTCTTAGTCATCTCTTTTAGCGAAAAAAAAATATATATATCTTGCAGCTTTGTTGTTGATTTGAAAATGATGCCTTTAAAAATAATGTATTGCTAGAACAAACATAATACATGTATTGATAAAATAAAGCAGAACCATATTCGATTCAATTATTCAAATCAACAAAAATCATGTTTTGGGAAAATTCTGTTGGAACAAACTAATCAACAATAACTTTTCCTTTTCCCTTCAAGAAAAAAAAAATCATTAATTATGCTCTTCACTTTGCAGAAGCCTATTATGATGAATGAGCGAGGTAGATCACTGTTAAGCACCAATATTGTGCTATGAAAACATTACCCTTTTTCAAAGAAATTGAATTCCAGAGGGCAAAACATTCATGAGTTGCTAGACGAATATGTGCAGTCCTCATCTTTTTTCGTAAATATCCCGATACAGTACATTTCCATGATAAAATACATTTTCAGTCTCTTACTAATGTAGATGTTACCTTGAACTGAGCAGTGGTCTCGTGCAAATGCTAATATGAAACTGAAACTGAAATAATACAGCAAAACCTAGATATATACATACAAAGTCGTTGGTACATTCGTCATATATGTGGACTTTTTAAAAGAAAACATTGTTGCTTATTTCTAATATCTTAATACATCATAATATTTTGTAGAAGGTAATTAGTTTCTAAATCCGATGAAAAGTAATGATGAATAATTTAGACATTTAAAAAAAGGGTCTCATATAGTTTCGGAAGTTCCTTAAAAAAGGTATAGAGACGGTTTTGGCTCAAAACAGATACACACTTGAGATACCAAAATTTTTATATACATATTTACATAGAATGTTTTTACAAGATAATGTACGGCCCAAAGATTACAAATTGATGTTTGTAATGATAGTATCAATAGAAATTGAATACGAACGCTAAAAAAAGAATAAAATACAAATATGTTCAATACTGATATTGAATGATATCACTCATTCAATTTGAAAGGCTTTGTGTTGTCTTACATTTTCGGGCTATGAAGATAAGACCATCAAATATGCTTTGCACAACAGGAAAACAACAACATATATATGTATATATATATATATATATATATATATATATATATATATAATTGTAAGGAAATAACATATACAACAGCTTTGGCAACTCTCGTGGAAATAATTATAATTGTGAGAAACGAAAATGAAAGAATAATGGTTGCGTAGCTTAAATCAAAGTTCCCCAGAGCTGTCCTCCCTTTATGAATTTTTGCAAAGGTTGAAAAAATGTCTCTGCCGGGAATCGAACCCGGGTCGTTGGCTTAGAACGCCAATGCCTTAACCACTGGACCACGGAGACGGGCCAGTGATTTCGGCGACACCAGACTCAATTGACCGACAGATTGACAAATCTTCAACCTTATTAATTAATTCCTTTGTCGGGGGCAGGTGAGTTTTGAACAAAGACAAGCCGTATGCCTCAGCTGGATCCAAGCGAATGCTTTGAGATACATGTATACATTAGAATAATAATCATTATAAACAATTGTAAGGAATTAACATATACAATATATATACACATATATATATATGTATATATATATATATATATATATATATATATATATATATATTTTGTATTATATGAATCATATCTATTTTTAAAGTCAAATCGTTTAGATGTCAAAACAGCGACTCCTCTACCATTTCTCCTTCTATCCGTTCAAAGTAATATGAACCATTTTTTCCCTTTTATGTTTTTTTTTTTTGATTGCCATTTGTTGTATCGTCATTTGTTGTATCGTCACCATCTCACATAGCGCTCTAATATCAAAAGAATATTTATTTTATATAAATTTTAGTTCATCAGTACTACATTTTAGGTTTTTTATATGAAGAGTTTCATCGCAAAACGGGTTATATCCATTTTCAATGAAATGAGAAAAAGGTTTTAACTTTAACTTTTTTTTTTGTTATGACAAAAACTAATTATCCCTCAGTTATGATTTTTTTGTGTTAAATTCAGTTTTCTAAATTTTTCAGAAAAAATGATGAATTTATAGGATTTATTGCAAAACGGGTTATATCCAAGATTTAATTTTATTGCAAAACCAGTTAAATCCATCTCAATTAATTGAAGTGAATTTCCAATAAATTTTGGACAGTGTACTGGGGTATCTATTCGATCTAAACATGCAGTGACACAGAATCAGTGCACGTGAAAAAGCACATCCACATATACATATACACTGGCGTAGACAGGGGTCACAAGGCGACCATGGCCCTGTTTAAAATACCCCTGTTAATCCTCAAAAAAATTCATCCGCAGAAATTATGGGTCAAGAACTTGACCCTACCCCTACACCCAGGTGTTAGAAGAAAATTATAAAAGACGGTGCATCTATTGGTTTTTTAGGGGGCACTGGCATGGTGTGGGCGGGGGGGGGAACAAACGGCATTGATCTCTGAAAATAAAATGCGAATATCATAATTTATGAGGCCTATGATTGGGGGACGATGCTGGAAGGTGTCATATTGTCTTCATTTCTCTCCCTTTTCTTTTCCCCCTTTTTTACTTTCTTTTTCTTTTCGCAATTCCATGGGGGTGGGGGCACGTGCCCTCCTTTAGCAAAGCCATTGATTATGCACTCTCAAACACACATGCCATCTTTGCCATCTTTCTGTCACACACGTACTTTTTTTTTTTTTTTTTTTTAATAACACACATACACAAGCTGGTATCAATATGCCTATAGCACTTCATTTATTTAATGTACGATAAAAGAGCAATGTAGATAAAATGCCTTGCTCAAGGGCATAAGTGCCGTGCCGGGGATCGAACGCCCGATCCTCGCATCTCCAGTCAAGCGCCTTAAACCACTGGACCACGGCACCTCGCCCCCCCCCCCCCACACACACATCGTCTTCTTATCCTTCCTTTTTTTCTCTCTTTGTTGTTGTTGTTCTTGTTCTTAATTCCATGGCGGTGGGGGCACGTGCCCTCCTTTAGCAACGCCACCGACGATACACTCGCAAACACACATGAACTCTTTCTTTCATACACATACATCCCCCCCCCCCCACACACACACTTAATCTTCTTTCCTATTCCTTTCTTTTCTTTTCTTTATCTTTTTCTTCTTCTGTTCGCAATTCCAGGGGGGAGCACGTGCCCTCCTTTAGCAAAGCCATCGATTATGCACACCCCAAAAGACATTTCTGTCACACACGTAAACTCCCTCCCCCCCCCCACACACACACACACACACGTCGTCTTCTTATCGTTCTTTTTTTCTCTCTATTTTTCTTTTCTTTCTTTTTTTTTTGTTCGCAATTCCACCGGGGGGGGGGGGGGGATACGTGCCCTCCTTTAGTAATGCCACCGACGATGCACTCGCAAACACATATGCCCTCTTTTTTCACACACATACACCCCCCCCCCCTCCACGACACACACACACACACACACACACACACACACTTAATCTTCTTTTTTTTCTCTCTTTTTCTTTCTTTTTTTTTTTCTTTTTCTGTTTGCAATTCCAGGGGGGCACGTGCGATCATTTAGCAACGCCTCCTCCTCCTGCAACCCATTCAAAGTATTCATGTTGCTTGAAATGTCCACATATCATAATCTCCGAAGCGCAAATTTACTTTATTATGGGCGCCGCCATAATGCGTAGAATAGTGAGCGCTGATTGGTCTAGAGGATATAACCATCTATGTGAAGAAAAAAAACCCCCAAGGAGGCGCTTAACCCGGTTTGCAACCCCCCCCCCCCCCAACAAATTTCGATGATTCAAAACTCTAGTTTCACAACCCTTTGCCAAATTCTGATTTCTGATCTCTTTTGTCAGACATCTTTAACTCTGAAAATTTTATTTTGGCGGATTACCCGTTTTGCAATGAAACTCTTCATATTCAAATGAGAAAATTTAATCCCTCTTTCTTTTATTAAAGTTACAGAGCCATTTTCTAAAGACACAGGCTTATTCAGTAAATTTGAAATAAGATCATATTCGCCTATAATTTTGGTGCGAATTTGGGGTTGTACTATTTCTTCTATAAATCTTTCACTTGCGTCTTGTTTAATTTCTGTATGTTTGATATTTTATGACAATTCATGACTTTCTGTCATATTAAAAAAAAATGATATTTTCACATTGCACTAGTGATTATTTGCCTTGCTTCATCCAGAAATCATTCACTTTAATAATCATTTAATACTCCTGAAAGTCTTATGTCGTATATCCATAGTAATGGTAATTAGGAGTAGCTGATCGGTCAGGTGCGACTATCAATTATAGAAATACTTTGTTTTATTTTCGTTCATTGTAAATGAGCAATATTGTTTTTAAAAATCAATACTTAAATTTAAAGTAAATAACTTAAATCATATTTTCATGTGTCATATACCTTTTCTGTTGTGTCTACTCTCGCTTTTGCATTTGTCTTTAATTTCAATACACGGATCACGTGACATTTTCATTATTAATTTAATTATACTTATTGGAAATTATCCGTTGAGCACCATCTTTACAAACTGATCTTATGAAGTAAAATGATAAAATATGTGAAGTAGAAATCATTATAAATTCTGTCATAACAAAGTGGAACACACCAAGTGACGTGTTTTCGCCATGGTACAATTGGAGTTCTGTCAGGCAAACTCATGAATCCTTCCTGTAGCTCAGTCTCTGTAACATATTCTGTAAGAGCAGTAAAGCACCTGCTCATCCTGTTGATGGAGAAGAATAAAAGTAATCAAGTGCGAACTTTGAAAAAAATTCCTGTAATAAAAACAAACATTGCACGTGAGGGTTTTCGTTTCCGAGAAAACCAACTTACAGTAAGAAGATGATGATATCTTGGCATCGTGGTAATGCAAACGAATTTATAGATAAATACACTGAACAAAAACAAAAAAAAAAAAAAAAAAAACATACAAAAAAAAATTGAGAAGAAGAAAATGGATTGCAAGAAAACACATTAAGAACAACAGACTTAGAAAACAAGAGGAAAGTACTCTTCATTAGAGAATGGACAATTTTTTTGACAAGTAGATACTTACGTGCGAAACATTCACCTTGATGATCCCTGGCATGGTGTTAAAAGCCTTGAGATAAGAATCCAATGCACCTGCCTTTTTGGATCCGCACCGCCATAAGCTACATAAGAGACGAGAGAGAGAGATAGAGAGAAAGAGAGGGGGAGAAATGGAGAAGAAGAAATGGAGCAATTTAGAGATGCGTTTATTATTATTATTTAAAACACCTAACACAACGTGTGACTTTGTCATAACGGATCGGAATATCGCCCTACCGTCCCCCCTCCCCCCCCCCCCCCCCCCCCCCCCCCCGCCTGGAAAAAAATGCACGGAAGATATATCATGGCACTCCTGATTTTACGTACGTATAATTATCTACATAAGTATACCTCATTTATAGTAACGCAATGATTACAGTAAGCACCTGTTGTTTTTGTCTTTTTGTGTGTGTTCGTGTGTGTGTGTGTGTGTGGGTGTTTGTGTGTTTGTTAATTTTGTTGTTGTTGTAGTTTGTTGTTTTGGATGTTTGTTTGTTTGTTTTTATTCTTACTTGTCACCGATAAGAAATTATAAAATGTAGACAATTAGAAACCCTTACCTCCGACAAAAAGCACATTTTGATAATAATCGAGGACGACTTGTTACTGAAGACTTGAGTTATTGGGAGTTTGTAATTTCGTTCATTTACCCGCTTTTCTTTTTCTGAACATGATCATAACACGGTTGGCGATTACTTAATGTTGGGAACCTTATACTTACATATTTTTTCCACAAGGTTTTCATTGTAGCATAAGAGAAATTCTATGAGCGGAGATGCCCATGGTGAAGTTATGAAAGTGAGAAAGTTTTGCATCCACAACGCATCGATTTTAGGGGCTTCATTATTCATCTAATATAAAACTGAAAGGATGTTTAAAGGTAGGCGTTAGAATAATACATATGATTATTCAAGTATAATGTGCGCGGAAATAAATGCGCTATTATGTCGAGGGCACCATGCAGTCACCTATCGAACAATTGTAGTCCAATGAAAAATCAAGAGAAGTTACCAGGATTTCATTTAAAAGGAGTCCAGAATTTGTTATGCGTCGAAATAAAACAACACATACCCCCCAAAAATGGAAAGGGGGGGGGGGGGGGGGGGGGGGGGGGTGCACGACTAATGCTCCGTGGAGTCCCGGTAAAATATACGCACTATTGGCTGTGGGGCATGAAATCATGGAGACATATTGGTGCCAGTATTATGATTATGGTACTTATCTTGTTTTAGAGGTTCATTTATACCACGACCAATGTGGCTAACAGTGAGAGTTAAGTGTGCCCATGCATGTACAAGATGTACAAGTACATTTTCAGAGTAAGTAGTATGGTTCAGGGTATTAGGAACAAACTGTGTGTTTGGCGCTAGAATGCCGTTACCTCTGTACTTTAACACAGAGTTAACGCCCTTCTGGCTCCAAACAGACGAAACATAACTCACTCGATTTGCTTTATTGTTTTCACGCGTTGGCAGGACTTTATGAGCTCAACCAGTGCCTTCTCGTCTCTAAACGCTATATCGTACAAACGTAGCCTCTGGAGGTTATTTGTATGTTCTCTGATCTGACGAAAGAGTTCTCCTATCGTATCTCTCGAGACTCCCCTCTTTTCTATTGGGAATGATGCCCGTGCACGAAGGCTGATGGATGTGAGCTGCTTCCCCCCTGCTCCACGGAGACCACCAGTCATGAGGCCTATGTCTCTCTCTGCATCACCAACTGTTACATCGACCTCTTCCACATTAGGCAGAGAGTCAAACAGGGCTACGTAGCTGGGGGAAAATGTCACCCTATCTGCCGTTAAGCTTGTGACAGATGAAAGCTTTAGAGGAGACGGAGGTAAGTGAAGAGTGGAGTGGCTGATATGAACTCGTAGGTTGGGAATTTGTCCGAGGTAGGACCACAATCCAGTTCTCTGTAGCTGTTCGAATGTTACTGCAGATTTCTCTACCTTCAGCTCGGCAATCTACCGTCAAATAGAGAGTATGATAGTTTGTGTGTGAGTGTGGGTGTGTGTGCGTGTGTGATATTGGGAAAGAGAAAGAGAGGCAGAAGTATTAATGTGTGATTTGTATTGTTTTATTGGTTAACATACAAACCACCCAAGGAACTAGAAAAGGGACGATATATATTTTTTTTTCATCGTTTTGTTTTAATCAAAGACATCGAAGTTTGATTCTGAATATGATTTTGCAAGCAACAATCAAATCATCTATAGACGATCTCAAATTTTTGCGGGAACCGAGTGGCCCCTGTAGAAAGCATATGTGAAAGAGAGAATTTCATTAGCAAACGGGTTAAATAGCAAAGTGTCAGTGCTGAGTATAAAGGACCGAAGAGTGTGTAGAATATAGGTTTAGAAACAAATATTAGGATTTTTTTTTTTTTTTTTTTGTTTTTTGTATCATAAAGCGTAATGGCACGAAAAGACGCATCCGGAATGCAAAATGCCTTTTGTTGAAAGTCATAGTTATAGAGCGGGTAAAAATACATCACCTAGCTTGAATAGGTTACATATTACCAAAACTGTCCTTGCACATGTCAAAGTTTACTATTACCAGCTGTCCATTCGATCAATTAATAATAATAATAATAATAATAATAATAATAATAATAATAATAATAATAAACAATAATAATAATAATAATGATAATAATAATGACAATAATAATGATAATAATAATAATAATAATAACAATAATAATAATAATAATAATAATAATAATAATAATAATAATAATAAAAATAATAACAATAATAATAATAATAATAATAATGGTAACAATACTACTACTAATTATAATAATAATAATAATAATAATGATAATAAAGATAAGAATAATAATATTTTACCCTTTTTTATTACCCCGTCAACAGATTTTAATTTTGTCATTAGGATCCTTGATGAAGGAATAACTGCTCTGGGCATGGTGTCGGAGATGTGAATTTATCAAGGGAGCAGTTATTCACGGGGTGTACGCCCATATAGTAGAAAGGGGTAACCTCGCTAGTCATAAGGACCGCTATCCATAACGTGTGACTAAATGAATAGCGCTTTCGTATGGATAGCGGTCCTTCTAAATAGTGAGCAAACCATAGACAAATTACCTCGCTATTCATAAGGACCACTATTCATAATTATTCATAAGGTCCGTCATTCATAACCCGTGTTAAATAAATAGCAGTTTTCTATATGAATAGTGGTCCATATAAATAGCAAGCGGACCCCAGTGGAAATGCCTAAAGTGTGGCGTGTCCGTGATATTACGAGGGAGTTTTATGCGTGCTAAGATGTTCAATTAAAGAATTAATAGAACAGAGAGTGTATATCATACTTAAGCATTCTATAAATAAATTACTTTTTTGAATAATCGCATATCCTTTATTTATAGACTTACATTATCAAGATCAAGTTCTAGATTGAGCTTCTTCCCTTCTTGAGTTGTCGGGCTGTTTATCCTGATTAATGCAGACAAAAGGATAAATGAGTATTGTTACGTACACAACTATACAGAAAAAAAAGGCCAAAACTAAAAGAGAGAGCCCCAAAAGAGAGCCCCAAAAGAATGTGCATAGTATGTAGGTTTATAATGTACTACGATACAATGCAACTGGTATGGAGACTACCGTTTGATTTTGGGGAAAATGGAATATTTTCTTTTCTATATGTGTGATTGCGGCAAAAAGGGTTTTTAAAGCTTCCCTGACTTTACTTTGAGGTGGGAATACTTTGTCTTATGACATCGTTATATTTGTTATGCACCAATATATTCAAGTATACAACTAACTACAATCATAATGATAATAAATCTAGCAATAGTAATATTGCAACTAATAAAAAGTAAAAGAAAAGGAAGAAGACTAAAGCAATAATATATATATATATATATATATATATATATATATATATATATTCACATAGGTGTGGTTAAATTTGGAGTTGAGGCATTCAAAGTGCTCAATGCTGAAGGGCAACTTTCCAAATACGTATGGAACCTAAAGGAATCCAATACCGAATTCACACTAACTTGGAGAATTGAAAAGAAATCCAATCTAAATCTAAGAAAAAGTGGGCTCTGCAATCTCTGCCTGGAGGAGAAGTACACCATTATCAGTAACAGAGAGGCACTAAACAAAAGATCGGAGATCATCTCAAAGTGCAGGCACCGAAAAAGGCCTCCAAGAAAGCCACCTAAGCGTGACACCGATCCATTGCAGCAAGCAGATACACAAGCCGAGTCGAGTCATCAGTCTGCCTGAAGATCGCGTCGAGCGTGAAACCGACGGCAGCGGACAGGACCCAGGTACAAATATATATATATATATATATATATATATATATATATATATTTTATATATATTACAAGTAGATGAATTCACATCCGCTGCATATCTAAGTCTATATCATATGTTGTTATCATGATCATTTGTTATTATTATTATTATTATTTTGTTGTATTTTCTTGAATGTATATATTGTAATTACCTCACATGCTTTACTGAGGGTAGTGACGATATCAATCTTCCGTAGTTGTCTAGCGTCAGTTTCTCACCCATCAGTTCAGTGACAGATGTAAGCTTAGGAAGGTCAGATGGTACATTGAGAGTGGTGTCTGACAAGGAGATACTTCTCACTGATGTGAGGTCTTCGAGGCAAGACCATATGCCGCATGTTACATCAAAAGACAGTTCAGAAGCTTTGATGGATAATTGTCTATCCTGTTGTTATAAAATGGAAGAGGAGGGGGGGGGGGGGGTTACATCACCATGCGTGACTGAGAGCCCACGAGACTGACAAATTCAGACCTATAAACCCTGGAAAAAAAGGTTGTTAGAAGTCCGACGAGACAAACATGTTTGTCTCATGAGCTGTCATTCTCGTGGGCCATTGGTTTCTTCTCCCTCTATGATTTTTTTCGTAGAATAACCATGACAACATGATCGTTGGAGAGAAGTCACTTGCGTTCCTTTGCATTTGTCCACCCTATTGTTCACATCAAACGCAAATTTGTTAGAATGAAAAAATACATCGACGTCCCTCAAACATGTCAAAGGCAGTTAGGTACAGTTCCTACCTCCAATTATAGGCGTACCTATATATATAGGACACGTATGAGTGGGTATGTGTATAAATAGTCATTTTTCTCATTTTACAAGTATGAGCGCGCGCGCGTGTGTGTGTGTGTATGTGTATATATCAATTCATAAATTGAGGTATAAAACCACATATTTATGAATTGTCAATTTGTTAAAAAATTGTGGCAAGAAATAGGGGAACAAATGAAACTGATGCACTTAGATACTTTAAAATGGGAGGAGATTTTGGTTGGGTTAGATGGAAAATCAGAAAAGCACATGTATATTAACCACTTAATTATACTCATAAAATATATATATGATATACAATGCGAGATCAAAAGGAACGCCCCCAACAAAAAAAGAAATCTATAATGCACTTTTAGAAAGTAAGGATAATGAACATAAAAAGGCAATAGCTCGAAATAAGTTATTAAGTCTACATCTAAAGAAATGGAATTATTTTGAATGTTGGACGGAAGGAGGACATACACGATAATATCACAAACAGTTTTAAAGAAATCCTATTCATTGTTACAATTGCCCTATATACTTTGAATTTGCACCTATTAAGTTTTAATTTATACCTTGTTCAGTTAAATTGTACTATTGTTGTTTATTTATGGATGGCACGTTATGGAAATATATAATTTGTATTGTGTTTATTGCCATGTTGAATTATATTGTATAATGCTCAATTTGTAATTATTCGTTTTGAAAAACTGAATCAAGGAATAAAAAAATTATGAAACGAAAAAAAAAAAAAAAAAAAAAAAAAAAAATATATATATATATATATATATATATATATATAGCATAAATTTGTTTCCCACAGCCCCCTAGTGAAAAAAAAAATAAAAAAGAATGCCATTCCCTTTACCTGTTGACTATAAACGGGATATCATGACATTGTTAAAATATGATTAAAATAGTAACAGATATATACTTACATCGACAGTATGAAGTGTTAGATCAAGTTGTTTTCTCTCTTGTGATGTCTGGCCCGTTATCCTGCATGAAGAGAACATATCGATTCGGTGATTCGACCTTAGCTACGGCGACAATAAATTGTTCAGGTCCTTATTTCATCACAGATGTAAGGTTAGGGATAGGGTTAGAATTGTTGTGTAGGACATTTACTACGGAGCAATTGTCGCCGGAGCAAGTTTTGCACGTCTATCAATCGAACTTAAGAAAATCAAAGAAATAAGATTTGAAATAAGAGCTCCCTAATAGGGTCTTTTCTTCTTTTCTTTTTAAAATAATTCTGAGCATATTTTTAACACAGCATGCATATTTATTTCATACAGGTTTTTTTATTTCTAGTTATTTTGAATTTTTAATCTCGGGTAAATCATGGAACCTTTTACATTGTTTTGACATCAGCATTTTTTTTTTTTTTTACCAATAGGGTGGGGGAATTTTTGATGTTACCTGCACACTGAACATTCTAAATGTATATCAACAAGACACCAGACCACAAAGGGGGCGTGCCTCATACCGGAATATCGTGCGACATACGGGGAACACCCCCCCCCCCCCCTCCCCACTCCTCATGGACAGTCCACCCCTGCAGTCAGGGCACTGGGCCCTCTAGCATAAAAAGTTGCAATTAAACGCAATTCAACAAAATTAAACGCAACTTGATTTTCAACCAATCAGGATCGCGTATATTGGACTTTCGTTGAATCGAAACTTTTTATGCAAGAGGGCCAAGATGTATTTACCTTAAATATATTACTGATGGCACTGATGAAATCAATTCGTCGTAGCGGTCCGAGGTCAGTGTTTTGCCTACCAGTTCAGTCACAGATGGAAGCTTCGGAAGCGGTGATTCTAAATCGAGAGTGGTGCTTGACAAGAAAATACCTTTGAGCGATGTGAAATTTTGGAGGCAGAACCATATCCCGGATGTCACTTCATCAGAGAGTTTAGAATCTTTGATAGTCAGTAGTCCTGCGTCCTGTTTTACATTGCCAAACAAGAAAAAACAAGGTTAACGAAAGAAAAATCATCTTCATGTCATTTTGCGAGTGATTTCATTTTTCCTAGGGTTCAGTGATTTCGTATTGTCTTCGAGGGTGCGGGTATTCCTCCGAAAACTGGTTGTCCAGCTAGGGATATAAGTAACGGGAATATCCAAATAGGAAGTTATCCGCGAGTTATAAGGGGAATGACTGTCATGACTGTCGGGGAGTTAATTGCCCTAGACATTAAGGGTATACTATGAACGATGTTACCATGGGTACGTTTAGATCTCCCAACTGGACGTTGATAAAGTCATATTTCTACAGGTTTCACTAATACCCTATAGCAGTTAAGGGTCTTCAGTCATAAGTTAATTATACAATCTGTGCATTGTTCACTTTGCATTCACACCGTTTACGACGTAGCTCTCAGGAGACTTCAGCTGACGAAAACCCACGTCAGCAGGTCACGCCTCGTGGAAATTGGACATTATCTAGTTATCTGCAAAATCCTCGCGTGAATAAGTTCTATACTAGCTGAATGATATCGGGAATAGGTAGTTAAGGATGTTTGTTATTTCTGGGAAAAGACTATCCTCGGTTAAAAGAGGTCGTTGTTATTCCTGTTGTTATTATTATTATCATAATTACTATTATTATTATCATTATTGTTGTTATTATATATTATCTGACATACTTACGTTATCGAGATTTAGCTGCAGATTCAATTCATTTCCCTCGTATGATGTCCTGCCGCTTAACCTGATTAATGTAGTAGACAAGAACAAGGAACAATTATCGCAAAAAGACCTAATACTAGTATGCGAATAAGCAGTGGATGCAACAGGGCAATTCCACATGAGAAAAAAAAAATAATAATAATAATTTCAGATTTATACTAAAGAAAATCAGTTTAATAGTCCCAAATAGGCAAATCCTTAAATCACAAGAATATGAAAAAACTTTTCCCACATCTCAATCAGGATTCGCACAATGCATGATTGATGCATGGAAATGAGAACTTCAAAAATGCAACCATTTTCTGGTAATTCCGTTACCAAAGTTATATACCTCAATATAATTAATGTAAGTGGACACTTTTGGGTATGAACGAGTTCAGGTGAAGGAATGAGTAAATATGCAGATTACGAATTGTTGAGAAGGGGACGGAAGTCCATAATTAGTGCATAGCCTTCACAAATGTTAGCAAAATATCTCTCATTTGTAATTTCGTTACCATGGAATTGCCCAACAGTCAAGTACATGGACACGTGTAGTAGGCCTATATACGGCGTTCTTGGAACTAAGAGAAAAAAAATCGTGTATACATTGGGACGTATTCAGTAGTAGGGACGTGATTTCATTTGAATACTGCAGATTTCCCCTTTCTTTCTTTAGTGTTATAGCCTATTAATTTAAGTGTCGTTCGGTTGGATACTAAATAATTTGTTTGCGTTGATGATAAAGGAAACATAGTTGAAAATTTCGAGAAATGAAACCATGTATCATTCGCAAAAACTATTTTCTTTTTCATAAAATGCCGATGTCGCCGATCCCCCCCCCCCCAAGAAAAAATAATAGTAATAATGAATTAATAAAAAATAATAATAAAGAAAAATCACAAATGTCATCTCTCTGATATAAGGCATATCACCCCATATATTCGCCTAAGGGTTAGGAGGGGTAAACTTTACACTACATTGTTTGTTTTCTCTTCTTTTTTGTCGTTCTTTTTCGTTCGTTTATTTCTTCTTCTTCATTCTTCATCTTCTACTACTTTTTCTTCTTCTTCTTCTTCTTCTTCTTCTTCTTCATCATCTATTTTCCTTCCAACTTTATTGTGACTTTTGCTGTTGTTGTTGTTGTTGTTATTGATGATTTTCCTTATTGAATGGTAGTATTCAGGCCCCGTGTATCTGCCAATGCTTTCGGTAAAGTGTATGGCCACTTATCTCCTGTGATGAGTTGTCTTTTATTGTAATTTACATTGATGTAAAACTTTTATTTAAAAGAATATATTAGCGGAGTTTGCTCAAAAGAACATTTGTAACTTTATTCTACCGCTTAGCTTTACTTACCTCACATATTCCACTGAGGGCAATGATGCAATCAAAGCTCCGTAGTTGTCTAACGTCAGTCTCTCACCTACCAGTTTGGTGACAGAGGATATCTTAGGAAGAGAGGGTGGTAAATGCAGGGTGGTGTTTGACAAGAAGATTCGTTTCAGTGATGTGAAGGCCGCAAGGCAGGACCATATCCCGGATGACACTTCTTCAGATAGTTCGGAATCTTCGATGCTCAGTTCTACAGTCTGTTTTTAAAAAGAGACGGTAAAGCACTTTTTTGTTGGGTTGTTTGTTTTATTCTTTTAATATGTGTTTATCTATATGTGCGAAATAAGTAGTTCCAAAACACGCTTCATCCATAAGATCAAGTTCTGAGAAGAAAAAAAAAACAGTGACTTGTATGAATTCTCCTTTTCTATATCATTGGTTAAAAAATTTTCTCCGAATGCCCCCCCCCCCCCACCCCTTCTCCCCGTAAATTTTCTTCTTTTTTTTCAATTATATTACTTTGCAGTAAGAAAGGTAACCTCCTTTATGTGTCATTGTTTGTAGCTGTCAATGGAATGGACGAATGTCAAAGTTAATAAAGAATATAGATGTAGCATGCTTTGAACACCACCTCCCCCTTTTTTATGATTGACCATGCAAGAGTTTTGCTACATTTTCTACTATTTTCTTCTTTTTTCCCCCTCATCAGCTGCCCCGAAAGACGAGTCCGGCTCAATTTTCAACTATTTCGCAGCTTTTAGAGTAAGTCCTTTATACGTATTATCATATTACAAGTAATTGGTAACATAACGAATCAAGTATTAGTTGTAGCTAAATGATAATACATGTATTTCGTTCAATGAACCTGTTTCTTATGCTGATCTGGAAGATTCTGCATTCCGGCTACTGTGTAAGCAGAAGGTGAATGGAGGACGAGCTTCTGTGCATTCATATGTCTATGAACTAAGGAAGACACGCTTCTGTTGGTACCCGTAGTCTCTGATGAACAGCTAAGCAGTATACGATGTCGCTCACTCTCGTTCAGTGATTGATTTGCAAGGAGCCCCTCCATGATCCTTGTTCTAGTGCTGTTGTCCGTACCTGCAGCGAAGCGGATGAGATTCTCATGGTCACCAAAGTTGTTCGCGATTTTTTGCAGTACTTTATATAGCTTAGAAAGCTTCCACACCAGTACAGGCCTGGATGTTTCTGCTGCTAGGTATTTTGCCGCCGAATGTTCTTGTGCAAGTTTGTGATAGAACTCAATCGTATTGAGAGTAGCGGAGGGGGATTGTGGAAGGTGGTTCAAGGCAGTGGTAGCCCTACGCAGTATTCCAAGTTTACATGCACTGTCGAGGCTAGCAGAGACACTTTGGAAATCTTCGGGTGTAAATATTAGTTTCTTAGCATCATCCAGTAAACCAGCTAGGGCAATCCCACCTATTTCTCTAACTATGTCCTTTAGTCTTCGGTCGGGAATCTGAATTCCAGAATTTGGACAGGCATTGACATGGTGTAACAAGAATAGATTCACCTCATCAAGCAGTTCCGTTTGAGTCCATATGTTCTTCATACGATCAGCTTCCCACAAATGACAAATCATTAGGCAAAATAGGGGCGTTGTCACAAGATCCCTGAGCAGTGGCTGACTGTCCAAGTAGGCGTTTAATGATACCCCATTTCGGGGGTTGCTATATTTAAAGAACCTAGCGATGTAATCTCTTGAGTTTTCTGTAGAAAATCCTTTTATCTCTATCTTGGTGTAGATTCTAGGTAAAGCCCCCTTAGCGAAGAATTCCTCAAGATGGGGACGGGTTGTTACAAGGACTCGACATTCTGGCAATTCTTCACAGCGTAACACTCTCAGGATATTGCTCTCTAGATCATCCGGTAGAGGACCGATTCCTGCATATTCGTCTAGACCGTCGAAGAAGATTTGGCACATACCCTGGTGCTGTCTGATGAAGCGTTCTATGTCTGTCGGACTTACATCGTCGATGTCACTCAGGAGTTGATCGAATATGGCTTGCCCCAGGGAGATTTGCTTCGGAGTTTTTCGACATTTAAGAACGAAAAGTAGGGGGTGATCTTCGGATGGCGATGCTATAACACGTTGACACCAATCATACGCCATTTTAGCAACAGCGGTTGTTTTTCCTCCCCCAGCGGCGGCGGTGATGAGGATTCGAGATGGCAGTTCCCCATTGATTTCCGTTGTTATTATTTCTGCAACAGACTCCTGTAGGACCTGCTTCTTCCTCGTGTCTCGGCCATCTGTATCTTTCTTCACTAAGAAGACAGCTGTGTGCATGTCCTTGAACTCGACATAGTCATTTGGATTCCAAGGAGTCTTCTGAATCTTGCACAATTCTGTCAAATACTTGTTGACCAACTTCTGTCGACATGTGGAAACACTCAATGACTCCGATATCCTCAAGTCTGAAATAAAAGGGATTAAAGGAAAACTCATTTACCATCAATCTTCTTTAAATACCATTGAAAGTAATATATGTGAAAAGACTATAATTATTATTTTTGTTATGTATCCTCTTTTCGGGAGGAATTCGCTTCAGATCTCCAGTTCCGACTTAGTTACTTGGAACACCTTCTAAAATGATCAAATTTCATTCTGATCTGTTTATTTGTTTCGATATATCTACAATTTTAGTCGTTGAGCTATGTAATAGAGTATAACAAAAACATGTAAAAGACTTGGGTCATTGTCATTTCCATATTTAGTAAACTTTCGTTCCTTTTTTTTTTTTTTTTAATTCTTGGCCCTGTTTCATAAAACTTGTTATCATTTTTGTTTTTAATGCAATAACTGTTATAAGCTACCGAAATCCTTACATCTAATTTTCTGAGATCAAATTTGTCATAGAAAAGTGGCAGTTGTTACTGATAAAATCTTTATGAAACGGGATCTGGAGAGGTTCCCAAAAGAAATGCCGTTGATAACTTACGTGAAGTATTTATGTTGTCCTTAAGATGTGTTTCAGCAAGCATAACAAGCTTAGCATCAATAAGAGCCTCCTTTAGTATATGATGTTGATGGTCATTATGCACCGTCTGTCTCCAGTCAAACAGCATTTCACGTGTTCCCTTGCGTGTGACCCATTCGTCAATCGCGTTTGTCTCTGTGTATTTGTTGATTGCATCAGCATCTATTCCTAGCTTTTGCCCCAAAGCTTCCACCTCCTCACTGGTTTCGATGTCTTCAGCTATGTTAATGAGCAGCTCATCTGGAAGACCTCCAAGTGCCGCCATTTCTGATAACAAGATAAGGTTTGTAATATTGACAGAGTAAGAAAACGATCGATATTTGGAATAGAATCTCGTTTGGTGTACTCTTGTAAGTTAAAGGGAAATCCAACCTTAAGAGCAAGTTGCTTTGAAAGAAAGAGGAAAAATCAGAGAAGCAGCTTGGTGAAAGTTTGAACGAAATCGGACAAGCAATAAGAAAGTTATGATTTTTTGAAAGTTGTAATCACTATGCATATGGGAATTTCAAATTGGCCGAATAGGTAATGTCACTGTGATGTAGCTGTGGACAACTCCCCCATTCACTCTAACACACTCATAGATATCAAGTTTTATGAAACGGGGCCCAGATCTGTGATGTAAATCAGAAGACAGCAAGAAAGCCAATAGCTAGCCTCCATTGACAGGTGAAGGTCAATGCAAGGTCAATAGCCGATGCTTCTCTCTGATTGCTCAGTTCCAAGATAGGTATAAGAGTAATCACTTGCTTGGTGCAATCAGAAAAAAATGGATAATTCCTGTCCTCAGTAAAAGTGTTGTAATGTGAAATTCTGAGATGTAATAGATGACTCGTATTTCTTGTTGTCCTGAAGCTTTCTGCTTAAACGAGCGTGAACAATATCAGGAAACATGAAATTGATATCAGCTCGAAATCCTCGAATCCTAAATTAGGAACCTATCTCCCATTAACCCTAAAAGGGCCGGGATATTTTGGATATGCCACAGCCGGGGGGGGGGGGGGGGGTGGAATCCACCCCCCCCCCCCCCCCCGTTTTCCACAACATAATCTACAAAACTGTATAGTTAAATGCTCCGAAATAATTTCACGTTAATTAATTATGCTAATTTATGCATGAAATCAAAATTTTGCTCTAAATCATTAAATAAAGCTCAAAAAATGCTAATTTTTGGTCTAGATACTCTTTCAAGTATTCTTAGCAAATAAACTTGAAAAAAATTCGGTATCAAAATTGATTTCTTATGTATTTTATTGTATTTAAAATTTCTTATGTATTTCTTTGTTTTTTTACCTTTTGTTTTTTATTGTTTTTTGGATGAAATTGGTCGGGGACACTTTTGAGATCATAAACAGCATAAAATAAATTAATTCTAATCAGTAAATGTAAAAATATTCATAGATTTCTAAATTTTGGCTGAAAACACATTTTGTATTGAAATTATACATGAAATCACGTTTTTGAGCAATTTTCGGTCTGACGTACAAGTACGAAATGTTGAGTAACTTCGGAACCGCATGCCCGGACATCGCGAATTTGGTCTCAAAAGATGCGTGAGATTCGAAAGAAAAAAGTCATGAAACGCCGCGGCGACTGCTTTGCGCGTTGCAGACATATCGCGAGAAACGTCTAGGGGGTGGATTCCACCCCCCCCCCGGCCCTTTTAGGGTTAAGACGGTCACAAAGTTCTATCAATAGCATTTTACAGAATATATCACGTGATGGGTCTTCACTAAGATAGTGGCCTGAGTCTTTTCCCTCGATGATCTAATCACCAGAAACTACACGAAATGTTTGTGTGTGTGTGTGTGTGTGTGTGTGTGTGTGTATTTTTTCAGATATGACACTGAAAAAATATATTTGTCTAAAATGAATAAGTATCACGATTAGTGAGTATAAAACGTACATTTTCAAGCAGCATAGAGGTATCATATGTGTTTGTTATCATGCATACTAATCAAACATAAGTCATTTAGATGGCCAATCGGATGCTTTGATATTAATATCACCCAGTCAGATTAACACTGTTAATCTCTAAGCACTGTCAGCAATCATATAAATGTATGTTTACCAACCTCCTTGTAATCATATCATTCGCATTTCCGTACAAATTTGATTTGTAATCAAATGATATCAGGAAACATATAATAATAAAGTTCTATTTACTATAGTATTATGTGACAAGATATTATTTTTTTGAGCAAATAATGATAAACCAACATCCACCAGTGTCGGTGGCCTTCTGATTATGTCTGCTCAAGGTTGGACCGTCTCATTCCAATAAAAAAAAATGAAAATATACATGATTGTTTATCTCAGTAGAGAAATCGTTCGTAGGCAAATCTTCCAAGATAATGCATCGAATCACAATCACATGATAATAATTAAATGTTGCATGATTACTTTAAAGTAACTATGCATGAACAACGTTAAAAAATTAACCATGTCATATGTATTTAAGCAACATGATTGAAATTTGCCCCGTTGTAGAAATGTCTCGCTTAAAAACAAACAGATAAAAAAATTAAATATTCCTTAGTAATTATCTGTAAATGTTACATAATATTGAAGTACCATAAATGACTAATCGCTCAAGCAAAAAGTTTTTAAAGGATTTTTTTTTTGTTTGTTTAGTTTTTTTGTTTTGTTTAGTTTTTGTTTTTGTTTTGTTTTTGTTTTTTGTTTTTTGTTGGGGTTTTTTTGTGGTTGGTGTAATAGCGATTTTTCATCGATAACTGCATGAATTTCGGCAGGCAATGAGAGGGCGTTGTTTTTTCTCTCCATGTTCATGTTGTAGATGTGCAGCTGCTTTTCGCTGAATATAACTCGTATAATCTCTGATATACTTCATATCTACAATATGATTGCTTATGATGTTTCATCCAAAATGAGCAAAATATTTCAAATAACCAAATTAAGAAGAAGGATTTGTAATCATTATTAAGACATATCAGAACATTTCGGTAACTTTATAACGTATATAAACAAGTCTATTCCTTGAGTTTTTAAATAAATATTTAGTTTGTAAACGAGACATAAACCTTCCGAATTTTTAGTAGCAAATGCTATTCAAAGTACACAGAGATAATATCCCTTGACCCATACAGCATGATCGAGCGACCTCTGATTACTCAAGAAAGGCTGAGCCAATGGTTTACGCTCAAAGCTGCACGTACACACGAGGACGGGCTGTGTATAGCAACTGGCGACTTGCATAGAGTTTTGAATGCGCGCCCCAAAGAAGCTGAAACCCATATACCCGGTAACAGGTTTGCGCTTTCCATTCTGAATCATAGATATATTGGTATGTCAAATGTGACTGACTTATAAAACTCGAACCCTCTCTATTCAAGAAGTACACTATGATCCATTTTTTAACAAAATGAAACAGTTTAGACAAAAAGTTACAAATTTCTGGAGTATAATGCGTAAGACAGATTCCTGCACTGGCTGCACAGTCCCTCGAAACAGAGGCAATCAGTTATCGGTATTCGCAAGGGGTGCGCCACCTACGGATGCCACACATTTCCTAGCCTTCAATCAAGGCAGCTGTGCTGCTCTGTCGATCTCCTGGTCGATCCTCGAAACGCTATACATGTAGTCCTCTGATTGCGCGAGAAGTCAACACAAGCGTGCGGCTTGCTGCACGCCGCCTTTAATCACCCGTCAACGTCATCAATATTCATATATTCAAGACGACCAAAACTGTATGCATCATTCAATAACCTTCCCAAATAGGGCAGTACGACTCGTTACGTTTTCAACACACAGCTAGATTTAAACTTAAACAATGAACTCTATTGTTCAGCGCTTGTAACCAATGAAATAAAAGGAACCGTAACAGAAAAGATTGAGCTCTTCCATTATTCAGTGGGGACCGAAAAGGGTAGATAGCAGGATAAAGCTGAAATTATGTATACTTTTCTTTTCTCTTGATAAAAACTCCACTCACAAATAGATGTTTGTTCATTTTTCAAAAAGAAAATGGTCAACAGTCATACTTTTCTTATATATGTGGAAATTATCATGTCCTATTTGCGATAACAAATTTTTCCTTTCCCCATGTTTGGAATCAGCTGAGCGGTCTCTTGACACACGTCACAGAAGCTATTGATTGGTTCATTTTCTCTACCAGGAACTGAATTATTCATGAAAGATTTTCGTAGAAAATTGACGAAAGATTTCAAAGTTAAAAATAAGAAAACAACAAGTAACGTTTACGGGTGCGTAGATCGAGGCTATGTGCTGAGCAAGACTTCCCGCGCAATGATCAGAGGATGATTCCACGGGTTTCGAGGATCGACCAGGGGATCAAAAGAGCAGCACATCGCCTCGATTAGAGGCTACACATTTCCAGGTCCAGGGCAAATTTCTAACCTCCGAGGCCGAGGAGTTTTCGAATGTGTCAACGTGAACGCCGTCCTAGATCCTCCCAGCTTCAATGGACTGCTTTGTGTTAACTGCATACAATTAAAGTAGGTTAAGCGAAGCACCGCGCTTTGTGCAAGAACGGCTCACCCGTCCACTAGGACGGCGTTCACGTTGACACATTCGAAAACTCCTTATTGAGTCTGGATACTGCGACAGCTGTGTTGCGTGGCTTTTTCACCACTGTATGTCATTCATTCACTGGTATCTCTCCAAACCTTGAAGTTTGGAAGTGAGGGACGAGCATTCTGATGCTTCACAGAAAGAAAAAAAGAAAGAAAATGAAATGTCAAAATCGGAGCGAGTATTCAACGAAAATTGTCCAAATATCACGAGGAAATACATGTATGCGGTATATATTGTTTCATTAATGGCACGCGTGACGTCGACTATTTCCCATGAGCCATTGCAGATTTCAGACTGTCCGTTGCATCCCATAGGTGGCGCACCATATTACGAATACCGAGAATTACACAACACAGAATAGCAATGGTCTGCCTTATATAAGTATTGTTATGAAATGTATAATAATGACAAAAACAAACATATATATATATATATATATATATATATATATATATATATATATAAGTGGCGTAGCTAGGTCCAGCCATTGAGGGGGCACTGGCATGGCTCTGGTATCATTGTGGGGGGGGGGGGGGGGGGGGACACAGGTCTTAATAAAAATGTTCAATGCGAATTTACGAGGCCACTCATTTCTCTTCCTTTTCCTTCCCCCTTCCTTTTTTTCTCTTTCCCCCTTTTTTCGCCATTTCGTTGGGGGGGGGGGGGGGGACGTGGCCCACAGTCGTCTATGTAGCTACACCACTGAACATAACCCATGAAAGTTCGCAATAAGCTATTTCGAATGGTATCCTAATTTCATTTAAGTTATTCCATGCACTAAATTTAATTGTTTGTTATTCACCGTGGCACATTATTATTATTATTTGTTTTAATTTTTATTTATTTATTTATTTATTTATTTTTTTTTTTTTTTTTTGCGTACTGGACTGATACCTCATGTGCAAATGCAACTAAGATTAATCTGGTACACTAAATGAATGCAAATGCCCAGCGCATACAACATCTACAGTGTGTTATATTATTTTGTGAAACGCTTGCGTTTGATGTATTGACAGCCAATATCGGAGATAGCCAACACGAAATAAAATTAACCTGCGTCAATCGCTGACGTAGGACTGCGCCAGTGACTGGAGCAATCCTTGACTCGTCATGTGCAGTGACATAGTAAATAAAGTGAATGCAAACTGGCGAGTGGTACAAGAGCACATTCCCTTCATAGAGTTGGTTAGCGTAGTGTAATAGCGCAATCAAAATGACGCCCCGTTTGCGATGAGCACAATACATACAGGTGCTTGATTTCTTTAAACTCTTTTTAAGCATAACTTTATCTCCTCCTGTCTCCTGCTGACTCTCTTTTTCTTCTCTCTTGCTAATATTTTGCACCTCCTTTCTCTTTCTCTGTCTGTCCGTCTCTCTCTCTCTCTCTCTCTCACTCACTCCCACACTCTCTTGCCTACTCTCACTCTCCTTCTCTCTTTCTCTGTCTCTTTCTTTCTCTCTCACTCTCTCTTTCTTCGCCGGTATCCCCTCGCTCTCACTTTCTCACCCCCCCCCCTCTCTCTCTCTCTCTTCATTTCCACTTTTTCTGTGAACCTTGTGAACTGTTTCTACTTTCTCCTTTTTTTTCTAAAAAGCGATCCCATACATAGCATCCATATTTTTTTTTTTTCAATTCTTAGATAGAATAAGGGTAATATTAAACAAACACTGCCAAGTGTCAAAAATCATATACTGTTCAGAATAGAAGATTGTGTCCATAATAATAATAATCGTATCATTAGTAATATCAGTATGAATATGAGAATGAGAATGATAATAATAACTATAAATACTGCTCCTGGTAATACTTTAGTAATAATATTAAATATACTAATACTTATTAGGTTAATAGTAATAAAAAGTACAATTATAATGATACTAATAACAGATAATAAAACATCTACCATTATATTTGGCAACTGTACTCACATCCTGCAATAGAGAAAAACGTTGCTGACAAACAAATGTTTTGCGGTGTTGAAGAGGAATCACTGCGAAGTATATGTTATAAAGTTTCACAATTTATGAGCACTTGTTCAAGTTAAAGAAGATGGAAAAGTTTCTCTTCACTCGACAATCATATCATAATCTTAAAGAGAAGAATAACTCTGGTGAAAATCAGGAAGCGAGCAACGTGGAGGTAAAGAGAGCACTATGTGTGTACGATCATGTTTCCTTAGCGAATGAAAATTGATTATGAAAATCAAAGCTGCAGGAACATTGTGAAACATTCTGAAATAACATGAACCGCTTAGTTTGAAGTAAATATTTGCTCTAAATCACGAGCTTCACGATATGAATGCTTTTTAAAACCCAGATCATTATGTTTTAGGTAAATAAAGGTTATCTTTGACATCAATATTACTCAGTCATCAAGAACACCTTCCTCGTAATCGCTATCTTCTGCACGATTTGCAGTAAACTCGACATAGCACTCATTTCATCATCACGTATATAGGGTATGATCAAATACTTTTTTTTCAATTATGGAAGTGGAAATCATTATCTAAAGTACTCTTCTTTTTTTTTTCTTCTTCTTCTTTTTATCTTTTTAATCGATTTCCTGAGAGCTCAGCGTGAGCGTATTCAACGTTCTCTTTTTCATTTTTTTTTAAAATATTTGTCAAAGAACTGTGATTTACAGAAGAAGAAAAAAATCATGTATTCTTATGCTGTATGATATTGAAGATATTATTGTCACAAGTATGACGAGGGTAACTTAATTTTTTATTGAAATGCAGGCTTGTTTTGGTCTTGGTCAAACGCATGCCTACGTGGAAAGGAGACATTCCACAAGTTGATCGACTAGAATCGATTAATATATATTATATATATTATATATTTAATACATATTTGGACAAGGCTAATATTTTCCATGGGAATGGGAACACCCATCACGGTGTATGCATGTACCATTGTTTCTGTTTCAAGTAAGGAAATAAGTGTATGTAAATATTTTTGGTTGAACTTTTGGATTAACCGCTTTATTTTTTAGGTAAATTTGCCGCCCAAGTCACGTAAGCCATGTAAATTGTTCAAATAGACAGACAGAGAAACATAGGGAAGAGCTAGTGAGAGAAAAAGGAAAATTTGAGAGAAAATGGGAACTGAAAAGGTGCATGCAAAACTGAAAACAGGCACATGGGATTGAAAATGGGAATTTGGAAAGAAGAACCAATATCTGAAGTCCAAGCTACTTTGTCCCATATGTTATCGTCCACATCTTAGATTCTAGTATATCTAATTATTGTATCAAGCTGATAGCCCTCCTAGAGCTTGGATCAGATGAAATATGAAGTACAATGATGTATTTAATATGTTAATTTATGTTCACAATCCCATAATACCAGTGGCGCAAATCCATTTTGAAATTCTGGGAGGGGGGGGGGGGGGGGGGGGGGGGTCACCACATGATTTAACTTTTGTACCTGTCCGAAATGTCTGAAAGTTTTTTCTGACAACCCCCCCCCCCCCCAAAACAAAACAAAACAAAACAAAACAAAACAAAACAAAACAAATAAAAACAAAGGTTATCACATTTTTGGGGTCTAGTTTTCCTCCAAAAATCACTAGCAAAAAAAAAAAAAAAAAAAAAAGTTTATTCAAAAAGGTGGGGGGGGGGGGCGGCATTCGCCAATCTTCAAAAAGGTGGAGGAACATGTCCCCCTCCCCCCCCCCCTGGATTTGGGCCAATGCATAATACATGTACTTGGTAATTTACGGGGCATACTTTGGACTTGCACATACATATACAGAGAGAGCGAGAAAGAGAGAGGGGGGGGGAGAGAAAAGGGGGTGTAAGAAAGAGGAGAGAAAAGGGGTGTAAGAGAGAGGAGAGAAAAGGGGTGTAAGAGAGAGAGAGAGTGCGAAAGAGGGAGAGAGAGAGAGAGGTGACCTTTATAAAACGGAACTGAATATGTAATACTAAAGTATCATTAAATGTTACTGAGTTGTAAAACGGAATGTGTCTAAGTTGTTATGAAATGTATTAATGCAACACACCAAAGAAAAACAAACAATTGAAACTTTTTTGTGTTAAAAACAAAATTTGTAAAGTACTGTTTAATTGCTGAAAAAAGGGAAAATCCACAACCAAATCATGTGCTTTGAACTTCGAATTTCAAAAAGAAAATAAATTTAAAAAAGTTTTCAGAAATAAAACCAATTACCTGTATTTTAAATCAACGCAAACTGCAATCTGCTCACTCATTTAAAGATCGAGATAGTATTCAAAAATACATGTATGTTGAAGGTGTTGAAAAGAGGATTGTTATAAACTGCAATATAACCAACAACATCAACTGCAAGAAAAACACAGTCGTTTGTACTTAAAAACGAAATTTGAAAATTTGAAACCAACACTTTTAATTACTGCAACAACAAAAAAGGAAAAAAACACACTTACGTGTGCATATGTTCTCCATGTAAAATGGCTTTAAAGGAAAAGTACACACTGATATTATTGGTTTTCATTAAAACTGAGAAATGTGATAAACAGATCAGTGAAATGTGAAGAAAATCACATGAAGAATAGGACAGTCACCATTATTTAAAATTTCTAATCAGTCATACGCAAACTGCCAACTCTGTGACGAGCACTTGCCCCCCCCCCCCCCTTTTTTTTTGGACCAAACATCTCACATATTTCCATTTCCTTGGTTGTTGATGAAGGAATAAATTTCTTTCAAGAGATTGTGTAAACGCATATGTGCAATGATTATACATGTGGGGGGGGGGGGCATGTATGGTTGAATACTTTCTTTACAGAACACAGAAATTTATGAATTTTCAGTACAGAGGAAATGGGAAAGGGGCTCAAAATGTATGTCACAGAGTTGTTTATTTGTGTTTAATCAATTAAAACTAAAAAATCTGTAGCATTCTTCTAACTTAGACTGATATGTTTCTCTATTATTCTGCTTTTATCAAAAATTAACTTAGAAAATAGCAGGGTGGACTTTCCGTATAAGGATGCAAGTAATAAAATGAATGATAATTTCCAGACAGTGAAATAAATGTTGATACTTATAATCAAAAGAATAGTTCTTGTTATCATCTAATAATATACATGAATGTATCAATATTTTAGACATCACTAGGTTCCTGTACCTTTTACTACCAAAGTCAGTAATGATCAAAATAAGATGGCCATCTTTGCTCCTTTATATGACAATTGGCAACAAATGACATTAACAATAAAAAGCCGGTAGCTCTGAAGTGAAGAGAAGTATTGGAAGATAGAACAAAACAAAAGAACAAATAACTAAAAGAGAAACAGATAAATATCAACTCTAAACAAGTTTGGACAAACAAAAAGTCTCATTCTTTCTTCATTTTCAAGAGAAGTATTGGAAGATAGAACAAAACAAAAGAACAAATAACTAAAAGAGAAACAGATAAATATCAACTCTAAACAAGTTTGGACAAACAAAAAGTCTCATTCTTTCTTCATTTTCAAGAGAAGTATTGGAAGATAGAACAAAACAAAAGAACAAATAACTAAAAGAGAAACAGATAAATATCAACTCTAAACAAGTTTGGACAAACAAAAAGTCTCATTCTTTCTTCATTTTCAAGAGAAGCATTGGAAGACAGAATAAAACAAAAGAAAAAATAACTAAAAGAGAAACAGATTAATATTAACCCTGAACAAGTTTAGACAAACACAAAGTTTCTTTCTTCACTTTCTTTTTTAGACAGATCGCCAGATGTATAGAAACTTTAAATTGGTCAAATGGTCATTAAGACCAATACATTTGTTGATAACTTTGCCATTTGCACTGAAATATCATTTATTTTTCATTCCCTCCTCAGTACCCCTTTACTCTTGGGAATGTACTCGAAGTATAAAAGGAATATCAAAAATATCCTAATAAGTGATAACATTGTTTAAAGCCACTTTTTATGTAACAACAGATGGAAGAATTGTTCAACAGTACATCATAGAGACATTGTAAGTCAGTCATTTGAAATTCAAATACATACACTGTATAGTGATTTTAAAAAAAAATTCATTGCTCTCATCCTATTTATTGGATTTCATTTAAAAGAAATAATCCATCTGTTTCTCTGATTTTTCCTGCTTTCCTTCTACATGTATGCAACTTGCTGTCATGTTTGGATCATCCTCTAATCTTATTTCAAATAACGCTGTTGTTCAAAATTTTTCCTGTTCTTTGCTCAAGTTTCTGATATCAGGGATCAGGAAAGTCACGATACATTTCATCTATGCAAGTAAAACAAGAAAACAGGCTTCAAATGTACATGTACTCCAATAACATGCATTGCGTAGTACCTTGAGGGAATGCACATGAAATAAATCTGTCTTGAGAATCAGTGTGAAGGCAATACTTCCCCCTCTTCGAGACTTAAACATTTCTCTTGTGGAAGATTTGAGTATCTTTTTAATGTACATGTAACCAATATAACATGGTAACTACCCCCCCCCCCCCTCCGAAAAAAAAGGAAAGAAATCCAGAATCTACTATATTACTGGGGGGGGGGGCTATATTTAGCCAAAATAATCACAGACCTATGGTGAATAACAGGGGTAAACCTGTACTGCCTCTTACTTCTTATCCTTTTTACAAAGGCACAAGTAAAATAAAAAACTGAGGATTCCTAAGTATGAGAACTCGCTATAGACCACTACATCATCTCATTTAGAAATTATCATCAAACATATGTTTGATGATAACAAATTGACATTAAGATATCTCAGCATTTCTGAGTGGATTTCTTTCTTTGACTTTCGCGCACAGACACACGTAACATTATAAATAATGTTACTTGAATTTGATTTTGAAGAGTACCACTGCATTAAAATGATATACTAGAAAAAACATTATTTCTGCTAAAAAGTTATGAGCAGTTCTTAAACAGTGTAGCTACAATTGAATGTTTCATTTACCATACAGTGACAATAGATTTGGTTACAGCTCACAACTATGTCATCCCATAGAAAAATAATACTTCACGACCTGGCTAAAAATCCAATGTAATTTGGCTGTGAATTATTCCACGAAAATCAACGAAAAGTCAGTTTCCACTTCCACTTTTGAGGAAGTCCATCAAATGAACAATATTTTTTCTTTGTCTTCACACAATTCTATTCTTTTTGGCCTGCATAGGGGACAGAGTACCTTTAAGAAGAAGGGACAAGTTATGTGTGCAGTTCTTATTCAGGTTGCTTGATGGACAGTAAAGGTAACTACATCCCAAGCTGTATGAAATACAAATGGTGTTGAGTAGCTACAGCAACCATGTAGGGGGTTAGACTTACAATGTAGAACAGAGAACTCAGGAACATACTGGACATAAGTGGATAAGAGAGTTGGACAGGTTGGAACTTCACTTGCACTATGAGTCTGTTTCCTTGAAGCGTGTACCTGGTCAACCTCATCATGTCTGATCCATTCTCGATCGTAGCAACCAACACTCTATCCTGGCTGTCCACAGCAGCATACACAAACTCATCATCATGAGTAGCCATGATGGAGCTACCTTCAAGACCTTCTCTGTCAAAGACAGTGACTGTACTGGGCGTAATATCACCTGTAGTGGTGATCATCATTCCTGTGCTGGTAACACAGATCTGCTTTGGTTGGATATCCCCAGTAGGGACCACTCTCTGTGGGTTTGGGTTGCTGCCATGAAAGATGTAGATCTCAGAGTTGATATTAACAGCATAGATGTTATCATGCTGATCACTGCACACACGGACATATCCCCCATCCTCATTGCAAGTGTATCGCATACCTGACTGGCTTGTACTGTGTGTGTTATACACAAAAAACTCATATCCCGATTTTGATATTACTGTCCTGCCACCAGAAAGGAAAGCAATATCGTATACATCGCCAACCTCACTCCCAAGGTATTCACTCTCGTCACCTGACACAGTAAAGCAGTCACAACCTGTTCGGTCCTTGCCGTATCCCAGAACCACTGCATCCTGCGACAGAGCTGCAAGTCCAAACAAGCGACCTTCATCGAGAGCGAAGACCTTTGATCTTACAACAGTCAGAGCATTATTTCGTACTACTTGTGGAATGCCTGTTCCATTCCTGCTACATGAAGCTTGCTGTTTTCTTCCTTGCCTGATTTTCATACGCCTTCTACCACCTCTTGCTGGTAGCACTCCTTTTTCACAAAAACAAGCATCATCCGAAACATTCTGGCTGTTACACCCTATGTCTTTATCACCTACATCTATGCAACCTAAGGCAATAAGCTCGACGTCAGCTGGGCAAAACTGGACACTCATTGTCATCTCTTGAACATGCGAGGTGGACTCTTCGTCAATGGTCTCCTTCAGATCGGTACATCTCAGATGGTCTGTGTTAATCACCTCAGGGTCTACAGACTTACTTGCATGATGTGTGAAAAGTTCTACAGAGTTGCTGATCCTATCAATTACCTCCATACAGCGAGAAATGCAGCTCTTTAATTGCTTGTCTAAGTCTTGCCTGATGCTTTCTATCTTTTCTAGTAATTTTTTCTCATTTTCCTTGAGAGTTGCAACCTTGTCAGCAAAGACCACCCTGACTTCCTTCTCCAAATTGCTCAGATGGTTATTCATGATCTGTCTCTGCTGCTTAGCATTGGTCAAACACTTTTCAACATGGGTCTTTCTTGTCTTAATCTTCTGAAGAAGAGCATCTCTCTTGGCTTTCAACTCCCTTTCTAACTCTTCCTTTTTCTTATTCTTGTGACCCTGATGGCAATCAATGTAACAATTAAGGCAGATGAAATCACCACAAGCCTGGCACAAAATATCTCTGTAAACATGACTATGTACTGCACAGAATTTCAAGGATGGATCATCTTCATGAATTTGTGCATCAAGATGCAGGATATCCTCCAGACCTTTGGCCAGAAAGTTTGGTGTTAGTCCTGCAATACGCTGCTGATCCAGCTTGGTGGATTTTCTGCAGACAGGGCAGACAATGTGATTAAGGTCCTTGTGCTGTTCGTCATACACTTCTAGACAACCCTTGCAGAACGAATGGCCACAACCAAGAATAGTAGCATTCGTCAAGACTTCAAGACACATAGGACAGGTTAAACCCTGGAGCTTTTCTCCTTCTGACTTGGTAGCCATTGCAGCCTCCTGTCAGGATCACACTGCAGAGGGGAAAATGATTTAAAATCTTTTTTTAGAATTCTTCATTTTTTTATGAATAATACATACACGTAAATGCATACATTGTATAAGGATAGAAGTGGCAGACAAGGATTCATAACTCCCAGCACTGTGATTAAAAGTCAAGGGGTATAACCACTACCAGTGTACATGTACTGTGATACCCACAAGACCTGGTGAAGAGAAGAGAGATTAAAAAATAGTTTACTAGAAATCAAAGGATAAACAAGATGAATGCGACTGTGTCTCCTATATGCCTCCACCAAAATTCAGTTAAGTTCATGGCTCAAAATGTTCTTGAAATATTGTGATAACTAGAATAAAACACCTATAATTAAGTGATAATTGACTTTTTGATCTTTGATGTTTGACCTTTGACCCAACAACCCAAAAATCTGTCAGTTTGCCTCCTCATAGTAATGCATACAAAAAAGTTGAGATATGGTGATAACAAAACTAACAAATTTTTAATTTCATGCATATTGACCTCTATGAGTCTATGGCATGTGGCCTTTAACCTACCTTACTTAAACAAAACTCTAATCAGTTTGTCTCACTATGGTGATGTAAAGTCAAAGGCTCAAATTGTTGAAGAGGTTATGGCCATAACGAGGATGAAAACCTGAAATTTCATGGTAAATGGTCTCCATGACCTGTGACCTTTGACCTATGTACCCCAAAATCTAATCAGATCATCTTCATATGTAGGTAGCACCAAGTTTGAAGTCCATATCACAAACGGTTCTTGAGATATCGCATAACGAGGCAAAAACCTGAAATTTCAGAATAATTATACCTTTATGACCTTTGACCAATATACCCCAAAAACTAATCAGATCGTCGCACTATGGTGATACATACTAGCACAAAGTTTGCAGTTCATTTATGTACCTCAAATGGTTCTTGAGATATCGCTTTAACGAAGCTAAAATCTGGAATTTCAAAAGTGACCTCCGTGACCTTTGACCTTCGTACCCCAAAATCTAATCAGATCTTACTATGGTGATACACACTAGTTCCAAGTTTGGTGATAATACCTCACATGGTTCTTGAGATATCGCATTAACAAAAAAACGGGACGGACGGACAGACGGACAACCTAAAAACAGAATGCCTTCTTTTAAAACCAACTTGATATCAGGATGGACTTCCCCTTTAACTATTAGGTGTAAAATGCAAGAGAAGATAGGAATGTAGAAGGAGACTTTGGCCATTTATACACCTTATTATACACATGGTCCAAATAAAGGGAAACCTCACTTTACTATTGGATTTGAAATTTAAAAAAATAATAATAAAAATAGAGAAACAGATCAATCAAATTTTGAGGAAAATATGATAAAGTTGTAATCCATCAAACACAAATCAACAACAACATGTACATGATGTAACTTGTGATCCTATTTGCAAATACTGAAACTTTAAAAAATTCCATTTTCTTGGTTATTAAAGAAATTAATACAGGGGTTATATGAAAAGATATGTACAATAAGGGGTGAATTTATATTAGATATTTCCTGAAAATAAAATTTTAAAAGGATTAGATAGATATATTTATTATATTTTTGGTCCAGGACAAATGGGAAAGGTATTAAAGTGTACCAATCACCTGAAAAAAATAATTTGTGTACAGCTAGAAAATATAAAATCAACCTCAAAGAACTTTGTCTGGTATTCTGTAGGTCAACAATGAGTATGAAGGAAATAAAGGATAACATGAAAATGCTGGCGCGAGAACCGAACTCAGAGTTTGGTTCCGCGCAAGCCTTTATCTTGGCGAGCGCGTACGGGTGTGTCGAGTAGTCTACTCACGAGTCCCTTTTACGCTTATAGAGAGTGTAATTAAAATTGCACATGAAACCTCTTACATACAGAGCAAAATTATTTTTGGTGATTGGTACCTTTTAAAAATTATGCCAAGGAGTTGCTTAATACACACTTGATGATTTATAACTTTTTTTTAAAAATTCTTATTCTTCATTGGATTTTTCCTCAAACTTTCACTTCTTCATCTCCATTTTTATTCTTTTTTTTTTTTTTTTTTTTTTGTTGCTTTTATCAAATCCAACTTAGAATAGGCCTATCTTCCTTCCTTTCATATTTCAGTCTGATAATCGAGAGCATTACATTATTTTGTCTATTGCGTTTAACATTCGGAGGCAGCAGAGCGTTTCGAATGTGGGGGGGGGGGGGGGGAGCTGACGCCAGTCTTACCGAAAATCAACCATCCCGTTTCTACATTTTTCGAATGAGTGAAGCGAGCGAGGAAAAAAATACATCCTTTATTATGGTAGAAATGTTATTTCGTCATAAGAAATATAGATATGTAAATTGTACAGGCTGCAGCACTTAGTTAAGATCTACAAGCTTATCTGAGGCTACAGCATACACAGTGCCGGACTTACTAGGGCAGCACTTCCGGCCCTAGCCGAAGTGATGTTTATTAAATAGGTCGAATTGGTAACGGTCAAAGTAGCATTTGACATTTGACATAGATATCTAGCATATTACATTTCCAAACTACTCATGTACAATAAATCATTAAATGTGCAAACCGCCTTCGATAAGCACGCCAAGTTTACAACGTCGCATCTGCACTCTCCCCGTACAGCAGCTGTAACTGGCTACATCACCACCGACTCTACGTCTACTGACAGACAACTTACACTAGACTTAATTCACATTTGTAAATTGTGGGTACGCAGTGATTACTTACATGTTTAGAGTCGAGTCCAAAGAGAAAGTTGATGACATGAGGCAACAAAACGGATTGCGAATGTTCGGAAGTGCCACAAGCACAGCACTGCACTGCACCCGACGAATTAAAGCAACGAAAAAAAAAAAAAGTGCTATCGGAGCCTGACAGTGTATGGAACGCCAAAAAGGCAGACTCAATAATTAGCAAACTTCCCGAGAATGCACAAAAGTGGGGGTGGTGGTGGTGTGGGGGGGGGGGGGGGGGCAATGATGGGGGTTACAATTTTATCAATCATAATAGTTCATACGATCACACCATGCTGAAAATACCGGTTCTTTTCTGATCATCGAAGTTAAAGGGCAATCCAACATTTGTAATAATTTGATTTGTGTGAAAGCAGAAAAATCAGACCCAGAAGGAAAAACCAGTTAGACCAGTAAGAAAATTTAACTGGTTTCCAGTTGATTTTAACTGGTCCAGTTGATTTTTAACTGGACCAGTTAAAATCAACTGGAAACCGGTTATATCAATTGGATTCCAGTTGAAAAAAAGTAGTAGAACCAGTTGAACTGTTTTTGATCCAACTGGTGTAACTGTCCATTAAACAATGGCCATATTTCCAGTTAAACCAGTTGATGATTGAGAAAACTCCGGCTGGCAATTTTATTCTGGGATACTTCTGATATAACAAAGACATTATTATTATTATCATCATCATCATCATTATCATTACTATTATAATAATTATTATTATTGTTGTTGTTGTTGTTGTTATCATTATTGTCAATCGATAAAGCAAGATGAGTTTCCAGATATGGTCAACTGGTTTAATTCCAGTTTTTGTTTCAATTAGAATTTCCAACTGGTTTTTGACCAGTTAGACCAGTTGATCAACTGGTTTTACCTCATTTGCATATTTGCTATTTTTTCTAGAGAAATCAACATTTATTAAAGTGAAATACAAATGCAATCTTATTTCTTTGTTTGAATATGTATTCTAGATATTTGTGAAAAATATTTCACAATAAAAATGTATGATTTTGCATTACATATTTCAAATAACAACAGAAAGAGTAATTCACTAAACATCATCACAAGTGTATTACACTGATCTTGCTATATAAGAAACCAAATGGAAGTTTCTAGTTGACCCTGGAAAATACCAGTAAGACCAGTTGGAAACACCAGTAAGACCAGTAAGACCAGTTGGTGGAAACACCAGTTGGAAACACCAGTTGGAAAAGCACCAGTAAGACCAGTTGGAAACACCAGTTGGAAAAGCACCAGTAAGACCAGTTGGAAACACCAGTTGGGAAAGCACCAGTAAGACCAGTTGGAAATACCAGTTACAAGACCAGTTAAAAAATACCAGTTGAAATCTCCAACTGGTTTTTGACCAGTTCACTTTTAACTAGACCAGTTAGACCAGTTATACTGATGTTTCAATTTCCAGAGTTACCAGTTGGAATTTAACTGATTCAACTGGTCCGGTTGCAACTGGTTTTTCCTTCTGGGGAAAAGCAGACTGGTGAAAGCTTGAACAAAATCTGACAACAGCAAGAAAGTTGTGATTTTTTGAAAGTTGTAATCACTATACATATGGGATTTTCAAATTGGCCGAATCGGTGCGGTCACTGTGATGTAGCGGAGGTCATCTTACCCATTCGCTCCAACACACAAAATGACTAAAATGTCAATTTTTCTAAATGAATAACTTCGTAGGATTTTTTTTCTTTCTTTCTTTTTTGGAGGACCTACAACTCTATGCTTTCTAGGCATAGGCGCCGGAAGTGGGGGGGGGGGGGCAGGGGGCGGTCGCCCCCCAAACGAAAAAGTGGGGGGCAAAATGCATTTTCGCCCCCTAAAAACTAAAAAGCCCCCCCCCCCTATAAAATTTTTTTTTTAAAAATCAGTAGTAAAGGAGTAAAAATCGTGTGTATATTAAAAGCTTGATTGCTTTATTACGTAATTGTAAGCCTTTGTATGCTTTAGCATAATTTGACAAAATTTAGCAGAATTTTAGCATAATTCTGGTGTTTTGGTTTTTATGCTTGTCAGAGAATTTTCCAGTAAAAATACACACCCAAATTACTTTTTTTTTTTTTTTTTTTTTTTTTTTTTTTTGCTTGTCAGAGAATTTTCGAGTAAAAATACACCCCAAAAATGCTTGTCAGAGGTGGGAAAGCGTGTGTGTTTTTTTAGGAGTGAGAAGACATGAGCCCTTGAAAGGTGAGCCCCCTGGAATGTTTGCCCCCCCCCCCCCCAATCCCAAACTGCTTCCGGCGCGCCTGTTTCTAGGATAAATATATTTTGAGTACTGCACTGAGGGAAAAGACGCTCAGGAGAAAACCAGCTTTTGGTGTACGACAAATGGGAGAGGTCACCATCGTCACCATCGTCACCATCGATTCACCAAATTGCCAATTTGAGATTCGCATAGATGTAGTAATCTCATTTTTCAAACATTCATAACTTTCTTATTCTCTGTCCGATTTCTTTCAAACTTTCACCATCCTGGGCTCTGTTTCATAAAACTTGTTATCAATAACAGCTGCCTCAGTCATTTCTATGACAAATTTGCTCTCAGCCAATCAGATTCAAGGATTTCCGTAGCTTTTTGATAACAAGTTTTTATATGAAACGGGACCCTGCATGTTCTCTTATTTTCTGCTTTTACACAAATCAGCTTTTTGCAAAGGTTGGATTGCCCTTTAAGCAGCATGGGAGATCGCCTGGAATACCGGGTGTTTTAGGCTAAAGAATTTTTGTGTATACCTTGTCCATAATTTTCTTCATTTTTTTTTTCCATGTTTATACAGTATACTGATTTCACTGAGATGAAAGCAAAAAAAAAAAGAAGAAGAAGAAGAAGAAGAAGATGAAGACAGGAATAACCACACCCTTAGTCTCCAACACACACAACACACCACAGGGACGGATCTAGCTTTTTTCCAAGGGGGGGGGGGGTTTTTGAGGGGCTGAGTATTATGATGGCGTTTTCCTATGCACATTAAATGTTTACTTGGCAGCCCAAGGGGGGGTTTAAACCCCCTTAACCCCCCCCCCCCCGTAGATCCGCCACTGCACCAACACGAACACACATGACAATCTCACTTGAACGTAATATGAATGATTTAAAAAATAATAATAATAGCAAACGTGTACAAATGTATGAATGTTGACACTTTATGTATCCTGTTCTATAGAGAGTTTTAATAATTTTGCTTATAGCGTATAATTCCTGTTACAGAGTATAACATGGCTTTTGTAAAGCCTAACATTTGAAAAAAAATCCGAACTTTCGGTCGCCTTGCTAATAAATTATTCTACTTGGGCCTATATTTCTCCATTAGTTTTGTTTATTTTCGTTCCATTTGAGAAACCAACGTTTAAAAAGTCGTAACTTCCTTTATCACCCTAGTGCAGTGCTTCCTTGCAAATTTTCCTGGATAAAATTGCATAAGAAATTTATGAGGGTTAAAAATGCACCCCCCCCAAAAAAAAAAAACAAAACAACAACAACAACAACAAACACAAAATAAAAATTGCGCCCTAGTTCATACCCTTTACGTAGATAAGTTTCGGCGGGGCGGGGAGGGGCGCGATTTTATTATTTGCCCAGGGCGCCATAATCCCTAGATATGACACTGTCTGTGCCCCCACCCCTTTACAACAACTCTGGCTACGCCAGCGTTCAGTGGTTTCATGTCTTATCACCAGTATTAAAAATATGTATAGTGTTCTACCCAAATATATGAGAGCATGCATTTCTTAAAACCTAATACAAAGACGATGAAAACTTTTTAATCAAATAGATGATTTGTCATATGTCCAACATTCGGATTCATATCGCATTTCTATATATTTTAGAACTGCAATATACTAACATATCAGACATTAATATTAAAACTCTGATACAGCCCCAGTTTAGATAAAGTAGAATTTTCGAAAAAGTAGGAGCATTCACAACAGTTTAAACTTCGATAATCAAAGTGAAAACTATATGAAATCAAAATATTTTCAATGTAATAGCATAAGGAAAATAGTTCTGCAAATACATATGATGCAGCGATATTACACGACGACAAACAACAAACAATACATGTAATTCAATGTTTTCGCACATTTTATTAATTTATTTGGAAGCAAAGGCTGCAAAATATATCCACTAAACATTACATCCATGAACAGAACTGGAGGAATCATGCATGGTACTTTCAGAATTGACTAAGAAGTATCGTACAGTGAGTAAACAGGTAATATATACAACACTTAAATGTACATGTTTGAAGGTAATCAAAACCAAGTAAGAAGAGCCAGTGGCGTATCCAGGGATTATGGTGCCGGGGGGGGGGAGAAATTGCGCCCCACCCCCCCCCCAAAAAAAAAACCCCAACAACAACAGCAGCCCCCCCAAAACCAAACAAACTTATACGTAATTGTACAGCGAGGAAGCGAGGCGACCGAGCGTTAGATTTAAAAAAAAAAAAAATTTTGTGTGTATTTTTAATCCTCAGAAACGTAATTTTGTATACATTTACAGGAAAATTTTCAAGGGAGCACTGCATCGAGAGATCGAGTTTCAAATTCTGAACACTGACTTATTGATGAATGCTTTTCTATTCACTTCTTCCCCATTGGGGCGCAAAATTAACGAAAACCAAGGTGAAATCATTATAGTCGGGGAATTTAGCTTGGCAACCGAAGGTTCGATTTTCTTCCAAATGTTGAACCTTTGAAAATACTGTTTTATGGGCTTAATCCTATATTTGGGGCTCACACAATAGGGAGCAAAGCAACGGGAATTATAAATGTGTTGTTCAAATTTTGAACACTTTAGAAACTCTATTTATATTTGGACGCTGAATTATGAGATCCTAAGACAACATTATATGAGAGGGGGTAAAGCGACCGAGCTTTAGACAATAAAAGTGTATTTCTAATGCACTTTTCCTTGCAGATAGGGGCGCACATTCCTTAAGGTTCATAATTTTTCTTCATTTTCTACCCTTTCTCTTTCTCTCTAGTTTGCTTTTTTAAAACCCCCTTCAAGTGCCGCGCGGGATACTTGCCCCCCCCCCCCTCCACTCGTAGATACGCCACTGGGCAGAGCCACAGAGTTTAAAATTTGACTACCTCGATCCCCCTTTCCCTCCCTCTTCACCGAGACAAATATGTAATATAATATGTAACAATATAATAATAATAATAATTATTAATAATAATAATAATAATAATTATAATAATAATAATAATAATAATAATAATAATAATAATAATAATAATAGTATGAGGCATTTCTATAGCGCCTTTTCGTAATAAAGATACAAAGCGCTTACAAAAATATAACATGAACATCATTAATACTTGACATTACATTGACAAAATAGCGATATACAGAAATTATTAGAAACAAAATATGTAGTCATAAAAAATGGCACATAACAAATGACAAAAAGAACTTAAGAAAAAGAAGACCAAGGAAACAAATTCTGATAAGCGGGAATTAAAGGGATATAATGTGTTTTGAGGTGTTAGGACAAGCTCCCAGACTATGTCTTTTGAACGTGTCCACTGAATCAGCATCTGTTACGAATTTGGGGAGATAAGTGTAGAACATTTATTTGGGGGATTGCCCGATCAGCAGCAGGTTTACTGTGGACGTCAGATGACAAAAGTATTCTGAATATATATATATATATATATATACATACATATATATATATATATATATATATATATATATATATATATATTAATATAATCATGGATGTTGTGATTAATTAATCAACTTTGTCATAAATTCTGTTGATCTCCGAATTAAATCATATAGACTGCAACTAATTACCCCGTTTCAAAATGCTATCGAGCCCGCCCCCAAGATACTTTTTTGTCTTTAAAATATGATTTCGCAGTGTCGTAATACACCAGATAATCATAATATTTGGGTACCTTCCTGCCCGAAGGTAAGGAGAGCCGGATATCTCGCTGCGGAAATATGAGAATATTCCTTCATCTTGCTGCTGAAATGTTATTATTCCTTGCCAAAAACCAGCAAGCGAGCCAGAAAATATGACCATTTATTATCTTTAAAATGCAATTTCGTCTTCAGAATACACTCGATAATTATTTGCTTCTAGCAGTTTTCTAGCAATTTTCTTTATATATATATATATATATATATATATATATATATATATATATATATATATATGTGTGTGTGTGTGTGTGTGTGTGTGTTTGTGTGTTTGTGTGTGTGTGTGTGTGCGTGTGTGTGTGTGTATTTATAATAATAATGATAATAATGATATACGCACATTACTGTTTTCTTATCAACATTTATTCATCATTTTCATTGTAAAGCGCGCACAACCTCGGATCTTTAAGAAAGACGATTTCTATAAAAGAACCTATATCTGACTGAGGATGCGCGCACTATAACTATTTCAATTTATTTGTATGATACCTTATCATTTATCACTCTCCTGAAGAAAACGCTAGGAGCGTCGGAAATTCGAGAAAATAATTATGATAATTCATATAATACTTAGATTTTTCTTTTGTCACATGATCATGGCATTTTTCTCATCAGTTGACAATGAACAACAGCCACGAAAATAAAATAGGTACCATGGGATCGCGATGAAATGAACCATATATGTTTACCAATAAAGAGAGTTTAGAGAAATAAAACAAAAAACAATCACACTTTTGATTAAACTTAGTTCACATATTTTTTTTTTTTTTTTTTTGTCAGATTAGAATTTAAGGCTACACAATGTCAAATCGATTGAAAGAAGTGTAGCCAAATTTATAGGGGTAGTCATAAAAAACTAACCCCCTTCGGGAAGACTAACTTCCCCTTTGCACTATAATGGACCATTATTACATCAAATCAGTTACTTTTAGGGTGTCCTCTAATGTTAAACCGGAGTTCAGAATACGGGCCTTTAAAGTAAACAAAATGACAGCTGGATAGACAATATTTGTATCCTTGATTATGCCTTTACAGTCACTGAGGATGCGCGCACTGTAACTATTTCAAATATTTGTATGATACCTTATCATTTATCGCTCTCGGATTTTCAGGCGGGGAGGTGGCAACAAGTCAAAAAAAGTTCTGACAGGCAAAAAAAAAAAAATAACAATAACAATATTAACAATTACAATAATAATAATGATAGCAATAATAATAAAAATAATCATGATAATAATGATAATAAATTTGTGAACCATGAGGGGGGCATAAGATTTTAGGGTGCCTTCATTTTAACACTAATAATTCTTTGACAAGCAAGCAATTAAACCCCCCCCCCCTAAAAAAAAGAGTCATATTTTCTGGTGTCTTTCTCTCCCTAATAATAATTCCTTAAGGAAAAAAGGGACAAAGAAAGAAAGAGAGAGAAAAAAAGGGAATATGATTCCAGGTGGCAGGGTCTCAAACGGTCTTAAACGCGAATTTAAGAGCTACATGCATATGCCTCTATGCTGGAAGCTTTATGAAATATAAATAAAAGTCATTGGCAAAGGCTATCATGTCTGGTGCTAGGCTTACCATGTAACAATGGCACGACATATCAATCTTTCGGGGAAGATAGATATGTTTGAACGCCATTTGTTCGATGAGCCTTGTCCCCTCAAGTGTGTGTCTGGTCAGCGTAAACACGCTAGACCATGGGGTCACCCTTGCCACTAACACCCTATCGAGGCTATCGACTGCGGCGTACAAGCGTTCCCCAGCATCATTCATGTAATCCTCGTCATCATACCCCGATTCGTCTGCAGCAATCGAGCTTCCTGCGCGCCCTGATTCGTCATACACAGTGATCCGACCACGTTTTCCCATGGTACCATTAGATGTTATCATGATTCCCGTCCGGGTAACACAAATTTGTAATGCTATGCTGTCAATACCGAATTTTGCCAGTGGGACTAATATGCTAGGGTTAGAACTGAAGATATGTATTATTGGATTGCCATTAACTGCGTATATGTTATCACTTCGATCACTACATAAACTAACACTCCCCAGACCACCTTCCATTAAGTCTCCAAGCTGTCTTGCCCCATTTGAATCGTACATAGCATATCCATATGAATCTTCTGAAACTGCTGCTCTACCATCGGTAAGAACCGCGATGTCATAGACATGACCTACTTTATCACCTAGGTACTGTTTCTTTTCACCTGACACAGAGAAGGAGTCAACGCCTTTTCTCCAGAATGCGTACCCTACAACCACAGCATCACGCGATAGTGGTGCCATCCCATTCACCCTACCTCCATCTTTCATGACAACAGTTTTAGCTATTTTCATTACATTATCTCGTACTGCTTCTGGAATAGTTGGTTCCAAACTACACGCTCCCAAGCCATCCCATTTTTCATCCCTACCATCAGCATCATTCTCCACACCTTGCTCGCTACTTGCCGATGCCATCTCTCCTAGGTTTAATTTACCCAGGTCAAGGGGGGCACTCACAGCATCAGGAATCGCAGCGCCCTCTCCTGTTTGTTCTTCAGTTGCGACTGACTTTTCCTCAGCTGACTTCTGCAAATAAGAAAATGATGATAATAACGATAATGATAATAATGATGATATTAATAGTGATACTGATAATAATAATATTAACAAAAATAACAACAATAATACTAACTAGAGTTGAATAATGTACGACAGAGGACTGCACAGTCATTGAATGAGATACTAAAGTAACAATGAAGAAGGCTACTAATAGGCATGCGCGTATTGAAGCTGCCACTATTTTCATAATGTTGCCGTCAAAAAACATTCACAGTCAATAAGCCAATTCGTAATTAATACATGGTACAAAATGCGATTGTCTACGATTTGAAACTGATTTGGCCCTACACTGTTAGAACGTTGATTAAAACTTTTAATCTTGTTGGTTAAAATTTTAATCAACCGAGGATTACCAGGTGAACCACACATTTGTAGGTTAAAACTTTAATCAACGGCCTGTTGATTAAAGTTTAACCTGTGGTTGATTAAAAGTTTTAATCATTTGTTGGTTAATCGTACTTCGCTCAACGTTGGTTAAATCGGTGTTGATTAAACTTAAACATATTGTTGGTTAATTGTTTAACCATTTGTTGGTTAGTTTTATTTTGTTGGTTAAATGTTTAACCATTTGTTGGTTAATCGTATTTTGCTCAACATTGGTTAAATTGGTGTTGATTAAATTTAAACAAATTGTTGGTTAAATGTTTAACCATTTGTTGGTTAGCCTCATTTGGTACGTGAGAAACTCTTTTCATATCTGTGATTGTTGTCTAGCTTAATCTTATAAAGAAATAGATCTACTGTGTGATCTTGCTTTCTAAGATAAGCGGTTTGGGAAGTTCGACCTGCTCAGACCTGGACTAGACCTGACTAAGCCAGGCCCACCGGCCGTAGACTACGCCTACGCCTACATTGATGCTATATCTTTTTTTTTTAAGTTCTAGTTCTAGTTTCAGTTTTTGTCGTATTGACCTGTCCGCGAAATATGGACATCCGCGAAGGTGAACACACCGCCATACCGCCGGTGTCGCCTCCTAGCTACCGTACGAGTAGTCAGTAGATCTACCAGTGGGCCTGGCTTAGCCAGGTCTAGTCCAGATCGAGCAGGTCGAACTAGCTTCCAAGCCGTTTTAATTAGAAAGAAAGATCACACTATAGATCTATTTATTCCCAAGATTAAGCTAGACAACAATCACAGATATGAAAAGAGTTTCTCACCTTCAAACACGCTGACAAGCTCTTTGAAATTCCCCAATCATTCAGCGACTTGAATGACAACGCCTTCCATTTTTATCGCAAACAATTTCTGCGATAGATATGCACGCAGCAAATTTGTTCCAAATATCCATGCGCTGTTCAGTCACGCGATCGGTATTTTAATCAACTTTGATCAAACTTTAACCAACAAAAAGATAAAGTGTCTCGACAGTTAGCACTATCATTTTGGCGGGAAAGCAGAGAACACTGTTTTTAATCAATGTTGGTTACAAAGTAACCAACAAGATTAAAAACAATTTTAATCAACAATATTTTTAACCCACGCAAGATTAAAAGTCATTTTTAAGCAACACTCATTTTATAACCAATGTTGAGCGATTTTTAATCCACATTTTTTTAATCCGTATTTTTTAAATACATGTTTTAACAGTGTATAAGGCTGACATCACACCAAATTCCTATGTTGAGTATTCATAATGTTGTTCAGAATCTGAATCAGGTAGCTTTCACCTATTAAAATTCCTATGTTTAATGCTATTGCTATTTATTTCCAAAATCAGATCGCGCAGTCGATCGTGAAGAGTGCTGTGGACATTAAAATCACACTAGCAGGTGCGCCAATCATGATGCGCACACTATGAAAGCGTACGAAGGTCCATTGTACTCGGTACAAATGACCTTTATCTGTACATGTGCAAATCGTAATTATGAACTGGCTTATTCAAGTCCATTTCATCCATTGTTTTTTGTTTGTTTGTTTGTTTTGTTGTGTTTTTTTTAATTATTTTGCGCGCATGCGCGTTATTGCGCTTGCGTGCCCGTATGTAAGCATTCAAGAAAATAATGATGAAATCATATAGGATATTATCGTATATGTTATCCATATTATGTTGAATTAAATTCAACATACTACCCAAAAATAGTGGACTAAATTACGCCAAAACTTGATCCTAAGACCAGTTTGAGCATTAATTTTATCGAGTTAATAATCTATAGATCATATGCAGAATTAATCAAAATGTTAATAATAATAATGATAATAATAATAATAATAATAATAATAATAATAATAATACTTATAATAATAATAATAATAATACTGTCCATTCATATTTAGCGCAGCTACTATACAAATATACTCTAATGCGCTTTACCAAGTATCATATTATTATACCCAGGCTTTGGCTATGCTGCCATGATAAGGTGCTAAAGCATTCTTGGACTTTCTTCCTACCAGGGGCCCGTTGCACAAAACTTGCGGTTAATCGCAACTCCCAAAAATCAAACGCAAGTCCTTAATGCGCACTTCTGATTGGCTGAAAATAAAGTTGCGTTTGATTTCCCTGAGTTGCGTTCAAACGCAAGTTTTGTGCAACGGGCCCCAGGTACCCTTTCATTTCATCTGGGTGGAGAGTGGCAAATTTAAATTAATGTCTTGCCAAAGGACATTAGAACAGCGAATGTGATGCACAGTCCCGTGACCCCGACACCTCTAAAACAGCCATGCAATACACATGCTGTAAAAGGCATGTAACATTATGGACGCGCGTGCGCGGAAATTTGAGGAATGTTTAAGATTGCCTGAAACATGCCCAAAATTGATCCTTTATCATCTTGAACTTATTATTTTTCAATTGTCAATGAGTTGTAGGGACGCAATCGAAATTAAGCTTTTGCGAGTCATGAAGGGTGATATCGTTTATAAAGCGATTGCAAAATTCACAGCGCAAACAATGTTTTTAATAACTGGCGTATTGGTAAAATTGGCTTTACAGGCTCGATTAACGCAGGTACTGACTACATACTACTTTTATGCACACAAGTATAATGAGCAAAGTTTGGGCTTAATATCCATAATAAATAAGTCAAAAATTATAGTTCGAAATGCAAATTTGCATATTATCCAAACAAGCTGCTTGTCAAAAAAAAAATGCAATTAATTTTTAAATTATAATCTTAATCTAGCAATCACCTTTAAATGGTGTCGTGCCCTGTAAAAGTTTAAATTGATTTTTTTTTGTTTTAGAAGGTAATTGATTATACAATGTATTATTTTCTAGATTACAGGCTACTGCCATTAGCCAAGTTCAAATATTTTGCAGAGAGGAACTATTTCAGAAAGGTTTATGACGAAACGCCCCCCCCCCCTTACACACACACACACACACACCCACCGGCAATCTATCGAACCAAAAGCTTTTTCATTTCTCTCGGTCACATGCTTGCATATATTTCCACTAACCCTCTTTTTCTAAAGAAAATGTAATCATATATGCACCCTAGATATAATCATTGCGCGTTATCTTTTTACACAAAACATGTATGAAATAAATGTATTCTTTCATCAACAACTAAGAAAATTAAAATTCATAACATTTTCTGTACAGATCAAATGGGAGAGAGTTCGCAAGATACGTCAATTTGTGTTTGATTGATTACAACTTCAAAAATACATAACTTTCTTATTTCTTGATGGATTTTGCCCAACTTTCACTAATCTGATTCTCTCATTGTTCTGCTTTTATTAAAATCAAATAAATACCAAGGTGGACTTTCCCATCAATACCGCTCCCCGATAGAGGCGCTATTGCTGTGTTAGTGTAACAAGAAAATGGGTCATCAAACTGTTAAACACATCCGCGAGTTAAGATCAGGAAACAGCATATTGTTCTTAATCTTAAAGTGATTGATTAACTTTGTGGAAAATTGTAAAATCAGCTCAAATGCCAGTGAATTGTGTGCAGTCCTCTAACTACATATATAATTAAGGATATGTGAAAGTATGAGAGAAAATGGAACCCGTTTACTATCCTAAAAAAGAGAAAATCGCGATCAATCGCTAGCGCAAGTCGCTCGGCTTCTTCGCTGCGCTGCAGTCACAAAAACCAAGCACCAGCGCTTGGCGATTTCAGAGCGGGCTTCCAGCCCGTACGGTATTATGTGATAGAGCGAGGTATGCCAACCGTAAGAGTTCTTTAGGGTTCGGTGGTACTCTATCCCGACATCAATGTTCAATCGTAAATATCTTGATATATAAACGACCGATCAGCTTATAAAACTCAGGCGATTCCTGTCTGAGCTAAAGGTTTGCAATTATGATTACAGCATTAGCTGGAACAGTGATTTTTTTCAATCCTGGGCAAAGTTAAAGGGATAGTCCACCCTGATTTCAAGTTGGCTTTAAAAGAAGCAGAAAAATTAAAAAAACAGATCAGTGAAGGTTTGAGCAAAATCCGATAAAAAATAAGAAAGTTATGAATTTTTGAAGTTGTAATCAATCAGACACAAATTGGCAACTCCGTGACGTATCTTGCGAGCTCCTCTCCCATTTGCCCTTTACCCCAAAAATCATTAATTTCCATTTTCTCTAAAGGAAATATTCAATCGTACATGCACCTTAGATATAATCATTGCTCATATGCTTTTACACAAAACCTGTATGAAACAAATCTATTCCTTCATCAAAAACCAAGAAAATGAAAATTTATGAAATTTTTTGTACTGAGCAAATGGGAAAGGAGCTCGCAAGATACGTCACGGAGTTGCCAATTTGTGTCTGATTGATTACCACTTCAAAAATTCATAACTTTCTTATTTCTTATCGGATTTTGCTCAAACCTTCACTGATCTGTTTCTTTATTTTTTCTGCTTTTTTAAAAACCAACTTATAATTAGCGTGGACTATCCCTTTAATCAATGCCTTTAAAGACACAAATAATAGAAATATTTGATGATGCATTATTCAGAATGGACAATTTCTCCGCCGCTCCAGTCAGGGAAAGTAGAATCGCACGTTTCTTTAAATGGTATGATGAATGCATCTTATAAATCTTCATTAAACACGAAAAAGGGGACACACCTTATGAGGTTGGAGCGGCCCAATCCGCAGCCTGGCTTCTGCCGGCACCCTCTCATTTGAATATCGTTGGCTGCACGAAGTAAACCCGTCACGGCCTTAGATTAGCAGTGAGAGTATCGGTTTTATCATGAGCCAACATACTCCCTTAAACATATTAAAGATCTTACCCATACAATTAATCTATGTTTGAAGAAGAAAAGGGTAGTCTTTACTCACCTCCATAACTCACTTGCTGTAATGTCTTCTTTATATCTCTGAAAGCAGGCGTTTTCGAGTCAAACTATGTACAGCTTTATTCCAATACAACGTTATCCGGACTGATATTTGTAACTTCCTTGAAATATTCAGCAGGCCAGTTAGATCAATAAAGTTCCTTCCATTTGATTAATAGAGTCTAACATTCAATGATCGCAAACATGTACTGCTCACATAAACCTCCATGACTGAAATAACTAAGATATTGCTTAGTTTCCTGCAATTAATCAGCAGTAGTTTAGACGCACTTTGAATCGCAGACAGGATGAATGCAGTGTTCCATCGGGAAAGCTGAAGAGGTAAATGCTTGACTACCGTGAGCAACCCAGATCCTGTGACATGTATGAGCTGTTAAAGATGTCACCCAATAGTCAAATAATGCACTGTGAGCGTATTGCTTTATTTGGTCATGTTTGCCATTCGACAAAATACATTTTTGTTAGCTCGATCATGCATGTCACCCCAAAAAGACGAATTCTTAATAAAAGCTAAAAAGGAAAAGAGTCTCACTTTGAACATGTTGAACATGACGCACAAAGAGAGTGGACAAAATAAACAACCCCTCATACTACCCTTCACAATGGTTCTGGTAGTCAAAAGAATATTCTCTCACTTCTGTTCTGTAAACATGGTAAAGATATGTAGAATAGGGGAACGTTTCATCAAGTGTTTTGTCAGTGATTTTTACGGACGACTGTTATAAGCTACTGATTTCCTTGCATCTGATTGGCTGAGAGCAAATTTTTCCGTAAAAATCACTGACAAAACACTTGATGAAACGCTCCCCATGGTTTTCAAAATGAGTCGTCGAAATCCCCTTCTTCCAAGTTCCAAATCTTAATTCAATTTGCCCAGCTTACAAACGTTGTGTCTTATGATCATGATGCTATCATTTTGACACAAAATGCTCTCCAGATTTGTCAATTGCACCATTTTACCTGCATAAGATATTACCGCAAAAAGCACATGAAATCAATTGTTCATTAACTTCAAAGACTACTGAATGGTAAGATAGGATACACATATTGATAACTACTTAAATAATTGACAGCGGCCTTTCAATATAACTATCCCGAATGATCTTAGTCCACTATGAATGGCTCGGTGGTGAAGGGCTTACCTTGAATAAGGGATTCTGAGGAAGCGAAGTTTAGTCATGACAAGAAGAGTATCATGAATTTTGCTTGTAATAAGTATTTTTCGAGTTTTTGTTGATGTTTTGCTTCTAAAAAGGCACAAAATTAATGAAAATACTTAGCAATCGTTTTCCGACTGAAACAAGTAATTGATGATTTCATGAATGGCTACTGACACGTAGGCTTTGCTTCCGCCCAAAGTTGGTTATACAAGGGGATTTTGACACGATTTCTAAAAAACCCTGGTGCTCGGTCATCTGTATCAGCAAAGTTATAAATAAGGTGTCAGTGGAGAGAATATTAGTTACTTTTTAGCACAAAATAAATTTGAAGGTCACAGAATATGACAATTTTATGTACGAAGCTGCCAAAGTTCGGTATAATATTTATGCGCACTGTATACATAGTATAGTTAACATATTAAATGAATCATAAAGGATTGTATACTATTTATAAAAAAATTTGAAAAGGGGTGATCTTTAAAACAATAAAAAGATCGTTGTATTCAAAGTAATAATATATATAGAAGTCAATAAAGGATGGGGGGGGGGGTGAAGGGAGATATATATATAAAGGGGGAAAATATGAATAAATAGGAGAGGATGGTATGTAGAAAGGTAAACTGTGTAGAAGAGATATTAGAGAAGAATTAGGCAGAAGGAAGAAGTGAAAGTGGAAGTTGTAGGTAGTGCAAAGAAAGAGAGAGAGCAAGAGAAGGGAGGAATGAAGAAAGAAGAAGGGAGAGAGAGAGGAGAAAAGATGATGTAGTGTGTCATTTAAGCCCAGAGTCATCATCCTGTTTGATGAGGTACTTTTTTGCGGCTGCCTTGAAAGATAAAGAATAGTGTGTGACTTGACTGCGTCTGGTAGTAAATTCCATATCGGGACCGGTATGTCTGATAGATTTGTGTGCTAACAAAGTTTTAGGATTATTTAGGTGGTAATTATTAGCGTTACTGGTTTGGTATGAATGAATACTTCTGTTAAGCATAAACATATCACTGAATGGGGATGGAACACTTTAAGGGTGTTGGGTTTATGGAATAACAGGTCGGAGTTCGCTCAATATAGTGTGAGCCCCGTACAGATACTTGTTAACCTGTTCTACCTATTTTACAGAATAGTGAAGGAATGTTCTTTTGTCTACCAGAGCAACTGTAGAGGGTAGAATGATGAGCTGATTATTTTGTCCACTCCCTTTGTCTATCATGTTCATAGTGTTTAGACATGAGTTTGTTTGTATTTGTGTTTGATTTTTTTATAAACCACTCGCATGTATTGTACAATAACAAATGAATGAATAAATTGCATTGTCATGTTTTCTGAGTGAAATATTGTTACTATTATGACAAAAGTTCTAACATTTTACTTCTACATATATTAAATTTTGTTATTTTGTTCACTCACCTTTCCAAGGGAAGGAGACGATTCAAATGTGAATTGACAATAGCCTAAATCGATTTATTTTAATTGCTTCAGCGGTGCTTCACTCATTACTAAATAAATAATGAATTACAAATCTTGTACACCCAGCACACCAGGGATACTGCCTCATTAAACGACATGAAATTATCATCCGTATCTCTGAAATAACGATTTTCCCGAAGACATTATAACTGTTATAATTCTTTACAAAGAAGAAAAAATAACAACGATAATGTTAATGATAATAGTAATAGTATAGATCATAATGATGATGATGATGATGATGATAATAATAATAATAATAATAATAATAATAATGATAATAATAATAATAATAACAATAATAATAATAATAATAATAATAAATAATAATAATAATAATAATAATAATAATAGTAATAATGATTATAATAATAATAATATCAATCATAAAAATAACAGATATTGATGATGATAGTGATACAGTGATATAGTGATTTTATTTCTTATACGGTTCTTTCAGGGGCATGGAATAAATACATTTGACAAACTCAACAAAATTATTTACAACAATAAACACAAACATGGCAAATATCAAGAATAATCTCTTAGCAACTGCGCATAAACAACTAAGTGTTAGAATGACACTTTTGATCATAAACTCAAGAGATATAACTTGTATCAGACTGAGGTTTGCAAATTGTGAAACTGAGGCCTTCAAATTTATTTGGACTAACTTTCTTGATATTTCTTTGAATATCATTCGTATTTGAATATGTTCCTAAATTTTAATTTTTTGAAATAAAATCAAGGCAATAATCAGCCGCCCAGAACGCTAACGTTGCCATTGCCGCAGCAGAAATTTGATAACACCCCTTTTCACCAAAAAATCATAAATGATTGATGAAACTTGGTTGCATTGTTATTTTTGTCGTCTGAATCTATTACTAAATTAAAAATTTAATGTATTACCTTGAAAATATCATTTGAAGAACAGTCAAGGCACTTACTCCTAATAAACTTTGGCATCCTTCAACTTTACAGTGTACAAATTATAGTTTGATATGACTTGTTCACGGGCAAAAGTATCAAAGAAAAAAATAGGGAGAGACATGGGAAATCAATTTGATACAACGCTATATACTGCTTCCATTTTCGCATTTCTATTGCGCAATGTTGTAGCGTGGTGTCTGGCCGTTGATGGGGCACCATTGTCACGGAATCTGATATGACTTATTCACGGGGAAATGTGTCAAAGAAAAGATGGGGAGAGACATGGGAAATCAATTTAATACAACTCTATATACTGCTTCCATCTTCACTGTCAGTTCTGTTGCGCAATGTGGTAGCGTATAGGTCTGGCCGTTGAGGGGGCACTATTGTCACGGAATCTGATATGACTTATTCACGGGGAAAGGTGTCAAAGAAAAGATGGGGAGAGACATGGGAAATCAATTTAATACAACTCTATATACTGCTTCCATCATTCTTCACTGTCAGTTCTGTTGCGCAATGTGGTAGCATTGTCACGGGGTCTGATATGACTTATTCACAGAGGAAAAGTGTCAAGGAAAAGAAAGGGAGAGACATGGGAAATTGAAATTTGAAAGGAAATAGTCACTATCTGAAGACAGTTATTGACACGCATTGAATATACTGGAAGCCGAATAATAGTACTGATGAAGGCCGGCCATAATAATAGAAATGTGCCCAACAAAGACATACGTGACCATGGTGACAGAAAGCAAATGACATTTTATCATATCAATATTACATTAATAATGTAAATGAATTCTAGAATGCAATGCGCCATGCCAATTACGATTTCAATTGGAGCTATAAACTATACTCGGTGCCACTAGAAAAGGAAGATCCAAATGAAGCCAGCTTTAATTCTGGTGATTTTAAGGATCATTTTGACGGCGTGAAGTATCATTTTCGTGATATGAAGTATCATTCTGGTGATTTGAAGGATCATTCTCGTGATTTGAAGTTTCAATTTTCTTAAACTTTTTTTAGAAGAATCATTCTAGTAATTTTGAAAGATCATTCTTTTGATTTGAAAGATCATTCTGGTGATTTGAACGATCACTCTGGTGACTTGAAGGATTATTCTGTTGATTTGAAAGATAAGTCTGGTTATGTGAAGGATCATTCTGGTGACTAGAACCATCATTTTGGTGATTTGAACGATCATTCTGGTGACTATAACGATCATCCTGGTGACTGCAACCATCATTCTGGTGACTATAAAGATCATCCTGGTGACTAGAACCATCATTCTGGTGACTATAAAGATCATCCTGGTGACTAGAACCATCATTCTGGTGACTATAACGATCATCCTGGTGACTTGAACCATCATTCTGGTGACTAAAACAATCATCCTGGTGACTTGAAGACGAAATCTTACCATTTTTAAGGATCTTTCTGACATTTAAAACATGATGGATACTCATAAGAAGGGAGCCCTTATTACAAGTTTGGTTCTCGGCTTGGCGGCTTTCACCACAGGATCTATACGAAGTAAATACTAATCTACGCATTTAATGAATATCATATATAATTATTATATACATCGAGTAACGTCTAGATTTTTCCCTCAGATACAATGCCATTTATTTCAAAAGGATAATTCCACTAAAGGGCAATCGAAAATTTCAATCAGGTGGGACTGAGTAAAAACAGAAAAGAGAAAAACAGAAAACAGAAAAACAGCCTTGTAAAAGATTTAAAAAATAAATGATGTGAAATTCACTAACGTTCTTGGATGGGTAGAGATCACTAAATTTATGTGAATACACATCACTACATGAAGAGTATTATTCAAGAAGTGTGGAACATTTCTAATTTTGTTTTGGATTTTTCCCCCTTTATTGCGTTTTTTCCAAAGAAATAAGCTTGTTAGTCTCTCACTAGCATCTTGCATTTAACATGTTTAGGGATACCATAACAGTAATAATAGGAACAACTTACTGGAGACGGATCTTTTTTTTAATATAAAAATACTATATGCTGATAATGTCCTATGTTTACTTTTACATTATTTTTTCGTCCTGTAGAATCTAAATGTCACCAGGGCAGCAGTGCTACTATTAACGCTGCTTGTCATGTGGGAGTGATCAGAGTAACTAAAGTAGCTTGTGTGAGGGTACCATCCTGCCTTGTTTGGGATCCGCATTTGTGTGATGGCAGTGACATAACGGATCCCTGGCCTTCCAAATGCGCCGAAAGAAGCTCATGTGACATACTTGTTATGTCTTGTTCACCTAGTCAACTTTGCACAGGGCCATGGAACTATGTGTACGTCGATTACCAATGTAAGCATTTCTCAAGTCAAATTTTTGCATCTTACGACACCATGCAGTTAGCAAACAAATTGAAGTATAATTTTTTTTTTCATCAAAACAGTGTCTGGGTCTTTAGTACAGTCATTTACCCAGGGGTGGATCCAGCGGGAGTGGGGATGCACTAGGGTCCGGACCCCCCCCCCCCCCCCCTCCTCCCCAGACACACACACATTCTTCTTCTTTTTTCTTTTTTTTTAATATTAATGTTTGTTAAAATCTACACCTCCCCCCCAAAAAAAAAAATAAATAAATAAATAAATAAAATTAATAAATAAAAAATGAATGAATAGATAATTTAAAAAAAAAAATTAATGATTATTTCATTTTTTTTTTTGCGTTTTTGCGTTTTTGCTTGTCAGATTTTTTTCTTTGCACTTGGATTCTTAGAAACCTCCCCCCCCCCCCCCCCCCATTATAGACAATCCTGGATCTACCCCGATACCAGAATTACAGACTACGTATAGATATGAAGTATTGTATGTTTGAATCACAGGTATTTTGGACGAACCTTCAACACTAGCACCGGAGAAAACAACCCATACAGTGAGTTACCGCTACTACGACACTTTGTAAATTCTACGTGTATATTCCCCGATTTTTGCTTTCTGTGTGAATAAAGATGAACTTATAAGTGATAAGCGATATAGTCGACGAAGCCGCTCAGATAAATTTTACATTCTATAATTTGTCTCGACTACGGCACGTTCCCTCAATTCTAATGAAAGATGAATGAATACAGAAATTTTGCAAAATCTATATATTCCTTTTTTTATTTCAATCATTGTCATTAATTGATTGATTAGAAGCGAAAGACTGCCTTTGAGATTGAGGGGTGATGTGATAGATGGAGAAACACATAAATTTGTAAACTGATATCAACTTGATTTTTTGGTGGGTAAATTGCTCATTTGACGTGTTCTACAACAGGGAATCGATATCAAACTGGATGGTTAATGGAACTATTGAATAGTTTAATAGTGATGAGTATGCCCTGGGTGAACAGGAAAAATCATTATTATTATTATCATCATCATCATCATCACCACCATCATCATTGTTATCATAAAAAAAAGTTCATTAACATCTATTGAATCACAATTTTAAGTAAAGATCATTTTTTTAAATCAAAAATTTGCAATAGGAGACTGTGGAAGTCACAACTGACGCCCAGGCCACATCATCAGGTATGTATGACTTGTATTAGAGTTTTTTTATGAGCTTTTTTGCGGGGGAGGGTGTGGTTGACATATTTACACCTTGATGAAAACGGAATTTTTGCTTAAAGATATTTAATTTCATAGGAATGAGGGAGGGTGGGTGGGTGATGAGGGTGGTGTGATATGATTGAAACTTAAAGATAAATTAACATGAATATTTGTTTTATTATTTTGTTGTTGTTCATTGCAGGCATATCGACTGACGATCCAACCTCGTCAGCTGCGATGACAACTGTATGTGGCTTGTATTTCATAAAGCTATCAATTTAATACAACTCTATATTCGGCTTCCATCTTCACATTTCTTTTGCGAAATATCGTAGCGTATAGTCTGGCCGTTAAGGGGGCACCATTGTCACGTGGGTTAGAGTCCCTTTATAGGGCTCACATAAGTAATTCACGGCCCCATTCACTTACGTGTTATAACGAAGGTTGTCTAAAAAATCATATTTTGAAAACCCCTGGGTAGAAATCGTTTAAATTCACAGAACAGAGACAAAATATAAAAATCTCCCAAATGAAGTACCTCATTTGGGCACTTTCCCAGCGATTAAAAAACATATTAAGGCTGAAACAAGGCTAGCCGAAATTTCCGCCCATTCGCACATTGAAACAGTGGAAGTGCACCAGTGATAAAATAAATCCTTTAAAAATAATAAAAGACTAACCAACTTCAGCTAAGGTGTCAAATTGGAAAGAGTATGTTTATTAAACACCATTTACGCTTTTTAGATTTACTGAGAGCAATGAATCGATTTTATATGAATATTTCTAATCAATTAATTTCAAATCATCTTTGCTCCGCCTCACCGGCATGCATTACGAGCGGATGAATTACTTATGTGTGCCCTACAGAGTAGGTCAAAATTTTATAATCTGAATAATTTCAGCCCTAAATAGTAGAGTTGCATCTACTGATCAGATTGATATCAATTTCTCATTATCTAATCAAGGGTAATGACGACGGGCAAGTGAGAACGGTCCCCGTGACATCACTCACTATTGTCAATTTGCGTGCATGGAAATACGATTGAAGTGTAGATGCGGGAGTATGATTCCTTGTAGAATTAGTAGTGAATACTGCTTCCTTTGCACCCTGATTCTCCTGAATGAAGTGTCGGCCGATTGATGATGTTGAATGGCACCTGTTGGATCAAAATAGAGAATTTCAATTTTTGTCTTTATCTTTTAAAAACAAAGAAAATAAAAGAAAAGGTTGCTAATCATTTTCCGTCATATTCTCGCACTATATTCCGTCTATAACAAGGATAAAAGTGGAGATAGGGAACAGACATTTCGCATAATTATCCATGCATGTTGTATGTGAGTGTGAAGGGGGGGGGGGGACGGCAGCAGGAAGAGAGAGGGAGAGAGAGAGATATTTTTTAAAAATGAGACCGAGTCTGAGGAGATCGAGGAGAGCGAAACTAGCCGGCTCGAATGGGAGGCGTGTTAAGCGTTTTGTAATGGTGATAGACTAATTGATAAATTTAAATTTTCCTATCTCGGGCAAACCTCTGAGGCAGAAAATGAACCTGAATAACTTTGATCGACAGAAAATCCTAGCTTAGATTCTGAAGCGACACTCCCCCCCCCCCCCCCCCAAATGTTGGAAATACAAGACACATGTTTTCCACACAGAAAAACGAGAGTATGAATCATTCCTTCGGTGTTAGCTAGTCCTAAGCATTATTACAACCTTCACAAGAAACCATGCGAACAGAACTTCAAGTGCAATTCAGCTTACCAATAGTGGACCAGGGGCCACAATTCTTGACAAGGCAGCAACGGCAGGGGTAGCTCTGGCTAGCCGGCTGGTGGGAGGAGGAAGCTTAGTTCGAAGCCACTTTCGAGAGCTCCAGGCGAGGAGGGGTACTACGTACTGGCGAGCAAGGAACAGTTCCAGGTCTTATCTTCTGGTCTCCAAGGCCAGGGGCGAGGCGATTCACCGGCAATATAAGTACGGGAGCTATACGAAAGAGCGAGAGACAATGGAATGAGGACTTGGCAAACAACTATCAAAAGGGACAACTAGAGAAGAAATATTTATCAATAGAGGTCTATATGAAGATCACAACTAGACCTCAACCGCGTAGCCAGGATTTCATTTTTTTTATTTTTTTTATTTTTTATTTTTTTTTTTTTTGGGGGGGGGGGGAAGGGGAGGGTGGTTGTGAGCACGCGAAGCGAATTGCGAATCGTGCGAAATCGGTGATGAGCACACGAAACGTGCTTCCCAGGTCCCCCCCCCCCCCCCCCCCCCCCCGCCTTCCGCGCGCGCGAAGCGTGCAAGCTCTGAGGTTTTATAAATGTGATGCTTCAAGCTCAGATATATGCATCGATGAAGATGAAAGATGAAAGTTCTCATGACCCATGAATATTCGTCATATAGGCAAGCCCAGATGCGTGGAACGCGCCATTGTCTTGCAAACACCATCCTGGGATGACAGCATCTAACGTTACCTTTCCATGGCCCGATTTGTATTTTCGCCCTGTGAAGAGCCAACAGCCGTTTCCCCAACTCTTTTCGTTTTTGTTTTTTTTTCTCCAGAATCTCACTATAGTGCATGCACCACTCCTCTTTAAAAAGATGAACTGTGCCATATTTCAGTCTTGCAAATTAATTTAACAATTCAAATCAAATTTGGCGATGTAGGCCTACAGGCGTAGCTATGCCTAACGTTATGAAGTTAGTTGTAGGACTTGGTCTAACTCCAACTTCATTCGATATCGTTTAATTTAGATCCTACCAATTCCTGACCATCCATGCCATGTGAACTGTGTTTCAAAAACAAGGGTGAAATATTTTTTTTCAGTTTGCAGCTGTTTAAATCTAAATTAACATGTCAGTTCGTTTTGAGAAATATGATTAAAATCAATTTCTATAAAACCAGAACTAGGCTGTCATTACTCACTGTGTACTAACTTAGAAGAAGCGCAGCGGATCTAACGTTAACGTTAAATCTAACGATAACGTGATCTACTTTCATCAGCATTAAGTTAGATTTCGAACTAGCGGTTCATACAAGATATAACGTTAAACTAGACAAATGTTGCATGTTTTTATTAGTTTTGGTTCCCAACTTACCTCAAAATGATCCTTTAAGCAGTTAAGCATCCAAAAAGAGTAATCTACATCAGTTTAAAAGCAACCCCAGACCATCAAAAGCAGACGACATTTCCATAACAACGCTGGGCTAGGTCGCTATAGGGCTCACATAAGTAATTCACGGCCCCATTCACTTACGTGTTATAAGGAAGGTTGTCTAAAAATCATATTTTGAAAACCCCTGGGTAGAAATCGTTTAAATTCACAGAACAGAGACAAAATATAAAAATCTCCCAAATGAAGTACCTCATTTGGGCACTTTCCCAGCGATTAAAAAACATATTAAGGCTGAAACAAGGCTAGCCGAAATTTCCGCCCATTCGCACATTGAAACAGTGGAAGTGCACTAGTGATAAAATAAATCCTTTAAAAATAATAAAAGGCTAGCCAACTTCAGCTAAGGTGTCAAATTGGAAAGAGTATGTTTATTAAACACCATTTAGATTCACTGAGAGCAATGAATCGATTTACATGAATATTTCTAATCAATTAATTTCAAATCATCTTTGCTCCGCCTCACCGGCATGTATTACGAGCGGATGAATTACTTGTGTGTGCCCTACAGAAGAGTTACGACAACTCATGTTTTGAACGCCATTTTGTTTCCACTGCTATGCAACATTTCTATTCAAATCCGATGAGCACCTATGTGTTCTCAATAGAAAGAATTCGAACGCCATTTTCCCCCAAAAATAGGACGTCCATGTCGTCACTCTGTCTATAAAGGGACTCTAACGGGGGTCAATGCCGTATATAGAGCACTGACGGGGGTGCGTCATAGGCCCTTTTTTAATGATCGAATTATTGTGATTGATTTCTTGATAATATAGTTCGTTGGATCATTTATAAATTTATTGATCTATAACCGATTGTGACAAAGAAAATGAACCAGTTTAATGTTTCAAAGCTTCATACTTGCTCATTCGGTTTGTAAGCAGGACAAGTGTCAATATAGTTCTTATTGTTTCAGTTACAACGATGGATAATTCAAAAGACTGGGGATACGTTGAAATTTACAGACAATGGCTTGAGGAGATCACAAAAGATCACACGTAACGCTTTGAATTATAAGATAGAGTTAATGATACCTACGACAGTTGATAATGTGAGTAGTCAGCAGTAAATTACTCAGCAAGAACTGTAGCTAATATTGCCTAGGAAAATAATACATCCAAGAAAAGGTGGATTGTTTTTAAGACATAGAGAAGCTGAGAATCCCTTTAATATTTATTTCATTAGTACGTATTTAATTTTTCCTCTGAAAAAATAACATTCATATGTATTCGGAAGGGAGAAAGAAGAGAGGTTAAATTATACTTTTATGTGTTATGATTTTATATTAGGAATCAAGTAGGACCACAAGTGACTCTAAACCCCCGCCTTCAGGTAATTACAATTAAAGCTATATATATATATATATATATATATATATATATATATATAATAATATATATATATATATATATATATATATATATATATATATATATTGTAAGAAATGTTCCTCGAACACAGCGCTGGTGGTCACTCGTAGTTGTTTTAGTGGAAGGTATATTGAAAGAAATGTCACTATGAGACGGTCGTAGCTTTTATTGTCCTCCTTTATTTGTCAAGCTTTCGATCAATGATCTTCATCATGACTGTATAAAAACACAAAATGATGCCTGACATTTACATCGGCATATACATTTCAATTTATTACAATTGTATTGAAAAGATATTTGCATGTCTATATATACAAATCTATTTCTGTAAATAATATACTCGTCGTATGTCTATAAATCAATTTCTATGATTATTTGCAAACTATACAGGTAATGCAAGTATCTTTTCACACATTGATTTATACTTTAAAAGATATGCAAATGTATAATGATGATGATGTTAATGATAAGAACCACTACTACTACTACTATTGATAATAATAATAATAGTAATGATTAAAAATAATAACGAAAGCAATAACAATAATAATGAAAATAATAATAGTAGTTATAATAATTAATATTATCATAATTATAATGATGAGTATACTTAACAATTGTAAGAAATTGAAATGTATATTCCGATGTAAGTGCCAGCCATCATTTTGTGTTTTTTATACAGTCCTGATGAAGATCATTGATCGAAAGCTTGACAAATAAAGGAGGACAATAATAGCTACGACCGTCTCATAGTGACATTTCTTTCAATATATATATATATATATATATATGTGTGTGTGTGTGTGTGTGTGTGTGTGTGCGCGTGTGTGTGTGTGTGTGTGTGTTTATATTTAAATGTGTTCGTTTATTTATTTATTCAATTTCCTCGAACATAACATCAGACGGGGACATAAATAGACAGTGACGGTGCACACACAAAAAACAATACCTAGGGATAACCCAAGACAAAAATGTATTTCTGTATAAGGGTTTCTCTTTATTGACTTGGGTTTAAATAACAGACTGCAAAAATAGAATACAGGTCTATGCAAATAGATTCATGGTCACAATAGTAATACTACTAATAATATTAATAATAATAATGATGATAATAATAATAGTGGTGTATTTTTATATAGCGTTCAGGTCCGTCACGCTCAAACATTATTACCCTAGTCACCGAGCGGCCAAATGTATATCGCTCTAGCATATCGGGTCCCCATGTACACCGTGGGTAGGAAATGGAAAACGTGGTTTAATGCCTTTCCAAAGGACGTTAGTCATTGTTAGTGTGGGGCTGGGAATCGAACCTTAACCAGTTGACTGAGAGTCGAGTCAATGAACCACTATACCACGACACCTCATACATGATCTAGAACAACACGTGGCAGCAAGAAAATAAAAATCTGTCTGGTTGTACTATAGAAGGCATATCAGAATGGAAATATTGTAAGTCATTCAGGAAATGGCCTTTTAAGTCCTTTTAAATCCTTTTAAGAGTGGTAGTCTATCGAGAACATCATTTGCCGATGCATGACCGTAAACTTTTTCAAGGGGAAGATATTCAATTTTAGCAGGGAAAAGTTGTTTTTTTTGGCGGTTGATTGAAACCTTCATGTCTTCATGTCTTGAGTTTAAATTAAACAGGTTGTTTTTTCCAGTATTATTGAAATGCTTTGTTATAAATTGTTATATTTTCTATGGAAATGTACGCCTATTTTAGGAGAAAATGTTTTCTTTTCTTTTTTTCATGTTTGTCGTGTAGAATTTAAGAAATAAACAACTGACCACAAAGAGGAGAAAGAAGAAATACAGATTTTACTTAATTTGCTCGTCATTTTCCAAAGTTTTGCTTATCATATGTAGAAGCTATAATGTTTGGTATATTTTAAGATAAGAGGTTTTTCCTTCTATTTTTGTGCCATAATTTGTTTTGTGATGCCCATGTGTTAAAAAATGTAGGACACGTAAGCATCGTGATTGTTTCAAGAAAAGCGCTTAACATTTCAAGGCCTGCAGTATGGCTTGAATTAAAGCAGTGGCGGATTTAGGGGGGGGGGCAATCCCGTCCGTGCCCCACCCCCTTTTGAGGGAAAACAATGCATTGTGCCCCTCCTATTTGCGATTGTGCCCCCCCCCCCTTTCGACCAGAAACTTTTTTTTTTTTTTTTTGCTTGTCAGAGAATTATGGAGGGGAACTGGACCCCATAACCCCCCCCCCCCCCCCCCCCACTGAGCGACTTTTGGAGGGCTGGCGAGACCCCCCAAAAATATGAGTCTCCCTCCAAGCAGTTTCCCAAAGTTCACAATCCTGCATTTGTGTGCCCCCCCCCCCCTTATACGAAATCCTGGATCCGCCCCTGAATTAAAGTATAATTTTTTTTTAGACTCGGGCTTTTTTATGATATCAAAATTTGTCTTACAGATGACTCCAGTGAAGATCTACCATCAAAATCAAAAAAAATAGCGGTGAGTTGGTTATAATAAGTCTTTTTAAATGTTATACGTAACAGTTACGTGTCCAAAAAGTGAGAAATCTGAGCTGTTCTTCTTATCAAGCATACTCGGTAGCGCTGTATTCGAGAGTAAAAACAATAGTTTGAAGTGGTTATTTTGACCGGGGGGGGGGGGCACTCGTTTTTTCAAAGGTTCGTTTTACCGAAGGTTTATAACTCCGAACACAAATTTCCCATAGTAGGGGGTTCATAATTCCAAACATATTTTGATGCATTACACCGAAGGTTCGTTACTAGTTCCGAAGGTTCGTAATTCTGAAAATGAAATAGGGTTCATAATTCCGAAAATTCCAGGGAGCCCTATATAACTTTTTGGAATTACGAACCTTCAGAAATATGAACCCTTTTTAATTTTTCATTTTCGGAATTGTGAACCTATTTCATTTTCGGAACTACGGTCTGTTGGGGTAACGAACCTTCGGTAATACGAACCTTCGGAGTTACGAACCTTCATGAAAACGACATGTAACCGTTTTGACACCCTATGTAGATACGCAAACTGACGAAATTCCATCCAATTCCCTGGAAACGTTTTTTTTTTTTTTTTAATCATTTATTTGTGAATTTCATAACATTCTGTGAAGTTGTATTTTTTCCAGTTCTTGCCCACACCTTAGCTTATTTTCCAAATAACTGGCAATACATTACGAAACGGTTATCATTTTTTGTCATTGCTTGACTTCAGAAGACAAGCAGAACAACAAGTTTCGCTCAGCCATCGTCACGAGGTAACGCTGATAACAGTTTGGGTGTGCGTGTAATGAGTTTATGTGGGTATGTTTGCGTGTATTTGTATGGTTCTCATACGTTCGGGGTAGTGCTTGAGAGAGAGGGATAGGTATATAATTCAATCATTCTTAACTGTATTACTTTCAACGGTTGCTATAGCAGTTTAATAATAAATGTGACAGAATGGCATTTTCATTTTTTAAATTATTTTTTTACTAATTGATGTAATCATCATTTTCTTCTGCCTTGGAATAGAGGAAGATTTGTTCGTAAAACACGTATCACCATGATCACTTTGTTACATTAGAATCTCTAAGCATTAAAAATAAGGTCCTGAATCAAAATCATGTACCATCAAAGAGCCTCTAGAATGTTTAACCTTCTCGATTTCTGTTGATGGTTTAAATGATTGATTTGTTGATTGATCCATTTATTTATTCATTCATTCAATTATTCATGAAAATATAAATTGATTGATTGATTCAAATATTTACTTACTTATTCATTTATTCATTTATTCATTCATCTATTAAACTGCAGTTATTTCAAGTGAAGATCCTACCTCAACACAGGGGGTGACAACTGTGAGTGTCTTGTATTGAATGTTATCAGAACCTTTCTTACTTAATTGAAAGCGATTGATAACTGATGATAATTTATCCAGACGCAAAATATGTTTTATCTATAATGCAATATTATCAATACTTGATATACGGTGAGGCTTTAAATAGATCACTGTCATCCTTGACTATTTCGTACTAAAGACGTATTATCATCAATTGTTACTTGACTATAGAGGACAACCAGTATGACCAGCGTTACAACTTGGTATCAACCAACGCTATCAGGTAATTAACCCCTTGCCTCCTGGAATTGGGTTGTCCCTGTATTAAACATATGGGAATATGAAAATTCAGTAGTCAATGTGTTGGGGGATATGGAATATATTACAAGGTGGACAAGGGGGAGGGCAGATAGAGGGGGTAAAAGAGAGATATAAATATAGATATTTTTCCTTTTTTTTTTTCCTTTCCTGCATGGTGTCCTCCACCCCCTTGTTAAAATTAAGGCATGTAAGTAGAAGGAAGAAGACTATTAAAAGCACAAATTGCGTAAAGTGTACACTGGAAATCGATTTTTTTTTTTTTTTTTTTAAATTATTATTATTATTATTTTCTTTTTTTTTTTTAATCGGAAACCAGGATAGGAATAGTGTCAGAGCTTTCCATAGATAATGATGTCCTTTAAAGGTCATGTAAAGTTCTGGTAAGCCCTTAAAAACTGTTCGTCAGATTTCTTCAGTTTTTGTTGATAAATAGCAAGATACTAGCAATACTAAGACACTGTGAAGATTTCGCCTCCTAAAGTTTAATGTTAAACAAATAAGAGGCAAAAACTAATTTATGTGCCGGGACAGGCACGTAAAATCCCAACAAAGGCAGCATGTGCTATACACTATACACACACGTGTAAAACCAATGATGAGTAGCTACACACAGTGCACACACGCTGTCTCTTTGCGAAGCCCCAACATTGCTGTGCGGGGAGCCGTCGGGGTGGAAGGGTCCTAGCATAATGGCAGTGATCAAGCATTCTTTACAGATATTTACACTGAAATTCACCAGAAATCATAGATGGAATACCAAATGATCTCTTACAGACATCTTTTGATACAAGGAGAACAACATGAGACTATATTTACCATGTTTCTTTCCAATTTCCTTTTTGCTACCAATACTCTACATGAGCTTTAAAGACCAGCCATTTTTAAAACATACATGGAGGTATACTGCAGCCTATTATCGTTATGATTTGAGATTGGAAGGATTCAAATTCGCATTTGCACTAGTTGATGATCAATACAGCAGTTGGAATATGTGTGTAATATGAAATGTACATTCTTATCAATATTCGAATTTAGCAACAACTCCTATTCCACGCCCAAACACAACGCATAGACCAGCCCAAGCGCACCGAGTACAGGACGCCCTCTATATGCTACCCAATAACCGCGGAAGACGAGATTTCACAGGGCGTTGCCTGAAGAAGCACATGATCAAAGCGATCTACGTATCAAGTCTCATGGAATGTGCTGCTCAGTGTTACCTGACAGGTGATTGTCGGTCTTTCAACCTTGGTAATGGGGTGTGTGAGTTAAATGCTAAGGAGTAGCCAGGGGTTGATCTTGTCATTTTATTCTTTTTTCTTTTCTTTATTTATTTATTGGGGGGGGGGGGATATTCTATTTGATTTTATTTCATTTATTTATTATTAGTATTTGGGGGATATTCTATTTGATTTTATTTCATTTATTTATTTTCTTTTTCTTATTCTATTCTACTTTTTTTAGGGGGGGGGGCTGTAAATGTAGAATAAAAGCAACCTTAAGCGACCTTGTTGATGTGCACTAGGCTGTAGATTTGCCTAATATGAAAGATAACCTCAACCAGTTCCCATGACAAGATGATGGAGGGAAAATAAAAATAAAATGCGTAGACTGATTCACGGATGTGTACGAAAGAAACCGAAGACCACCGGCAGTATATTTAAATCAGGGCTAGCTGTATGTATATTTGTTTTGTATGTATAGCTCTGGCTTTAATTCTCTGGCGCCCCCATGTGTTGACTTCTTATCAAAATCGGAAACTGGGCGTTGTGGCGTGCGCCTGTAATCCAGCTAACAGTGGAAGTTATAAACTGCATGATTCAGCGGACCCAGGTTCGAGACTGAGTCACGTCTTTCGGATGGTGACGTTAAAGGTCGGTCCCCAGACGTAAATAATCATATCTGATTGATACACGTCTGTAAACCCAATTACACACACACACACACACAAGTGACTGGCGCGAATAATCTGAAGAGATTGAGGAGCGCCATCATACCAAGAACCAACCAACCGGAAACAAGTGACTGCGATTATTTGATGTGAAGTCATTTTGGACCCCTGAATAAGGATGATTGTTTTTTTTTTTAATTTATGCCCTTCATTTTTATTTATTTTTTTTTTTTTTAGATGGGGTTATCCACATGGAACAAAACAAAGTTAACTCCCCGTAAAATGATAAAACTAATGATAAGGATAATAATAGTAATAGTAATAATAATTACAATAATTGTTTGTTGTTGTTGTTTTTGTGTTTTTTGTTGTTGTTTTTTTTTTTGCCCCATGCAAGGAATTTATTGAATCATATATTCTTACATTCAACGTTTAATAACATAAACGAGGAAATAAAAACACATTATTCAGCATGTCAACTAACAGAATTTTTTTTTTTAACTATTAACAAGATGTATTACGAACACTGTAGAAGATTATGATACGTTTTCTTACAATTCATATTTTTTCTACAAATCTCTTTCAATTTTTTTTTAAACATATATTTCAAATTAAACTCGATTATCTTTCCCTGGCATATTTCGCGTCACGTCAAAAATATTTAAATATGCACCAAAAGGCAGTTGTCATAAGTGAATCTAATTCAGCCTCCAGGCTGGTTTTGAGATATTTTTTTTTTTGCGTAATTTCAATATCAATATATAATGTAAGATTGAATATTAATGCCGAATACACTAATACATATGTTCCTTTAAAAATGTTTGTCCAGTCAAGAGGTGAATTGATTATTCCACTATTATATTATTCATCATCTGTGATAGGTGATTATTCCATCTACTTACGTCAGACTCCAGACTATAAAGACAAGAGTCTATAAAGTTGTAATATCATGTATACATTTACGCTGTTTAGTTCCCGTGAATAAGCGGAGTTTAATATCATGGACTTTTTAATTGTAAGTAATATATAACATAACGTATCCATGTTTTATGGATAGCATGACATAATGTTGCATAATCAGAAATCAGATTTCGTGAAGTGCATTGAAGCATTCGCATAATGCCCTATATAAATGTAATATATTATTATTATTATTATCATTACTCTTCTAACTATAGTAATAGTAATAATAGCAACAATAACAAAAAGAAGAAGAAGAACATGGACCGCGTAGCCGGGGGCCTGCAGGGGGTGGGGACTGCATTCCCCCCCCCCCCCCACTTTTTTTAGTTGACACGTTTCATAAAACCTTGGGAAAAAAGGTTCGAAAATTGTCATTAATGAGTGAAATCAAATCAGCCCCCCCCCCCCTTTCAAAAACGCTCCGCGGGTCCCTGAAAAAGAAGGAGAATAAGAATAGAAGAAGAATAGAAGAAGAAGAAGAAGAAGAAGAAGAAGAAGAAGAAAAGAAGAAGAAGAAGAAGAAGAAGAAGAAGAAGAAGAAGAAGAAGAAGAACGGTGATGTTAATGGATAAATGACTAGATTGACTAGATAAACAAATAAAAGAAACGTATAACAATCAAGCAATCACATGAAGAAATGTGAATTGCAGAGATGAACTAAGATGAAATAGGAATTAAATATGTCATTAACAAAGAACAAAGAAAATGTTTTATTTCATTAAATGAAATGAAAGAAGGTAATTAAAGGAAACCAAAACCCAAGGAGAGAATCAATGTTATTGGAAAGTGAAAATTCAGAGAAGCACTTTACAAAAAGTTTCATTAAAATTGGTTAAAAAATGAGAGAGTTATGGAAGTTTGAAAAGTCTCGTTTTACTTTCTATGGGGATCCTCAAATTGGCAAAATTGCTTCAAAATGGCTGATTTTGTGAACAACTTTCCATTTGTTTTGTACACAGATTTTCAGATTTCCCCATTATCTTTCAAGGTGCAGTTAATCTCCTTCTGAGCTCAACATATATAATGGGAAAATGTATTTTACACCACATATGTCGAGTTCAGGAGGAGACAAGGAGCACCCTGAGAGATAATGGGGAAGATCTGAAAATCTGTGTACAAAACAAATGGAGAGTTGTTCACAAAATCAGCCATTTTGAAGCAATTTTGCCAATTTGAGGATCCCCATAGAAAGTAAAACGAGACTTTTCAAACTTCCATAATTCTCTCATTTTTAAACCAATTTTAATGAAACTTTTTGTAAAGTGCTTCTCTGAATTTTCACTTTCCAATAACATTGATTCTCTCCTTGGGTTTTGGTTTCCTTTAATATGTACCGTCAGTTTTGCTCTATTAGAATGAAAAGGGGTAAAAAGGTACATGTCATTTTAATATTTCATTATTTTGAAAAACTTGGTATAAAATCTATGTAAGCCAAGCTTATTTACGACAAATTTATAATGATGATAATGATTTTGAGGATGATAACACATTTTATAATCACATATATGGCTGGGGTCATTTTAACAACATCGATAGAAAAAAAAGAAGAAAGAAATACATCTTTATGCGCATTTATTGGACATTGTTTGTTTTGTGTGTGTTTTTAAGTCATCCTCAGCAGTAGTCAATAATTGATCATCAGATTTGATTTGATTTGATTTGATTTTAATTTTTATATTTTTTTTTTGTTCTACGAATGATTTGGCGAACACATCATTACATAATGGCCAAATTATTTTTCTTTGTCGAAGTATCACCATTACCATCATCATCAATATCATCATCGACATCATCATCATCATTTTCCTTATTTGATGCGATAGATATGATAGCATTTAGTATCAAAACAATAATACATGACGTACTTATGTCGATACGATAGTCTCTTTTGTATTTCTATGCTTTTGGCTCTTCTTTGAGGAGGTGTTTATGCAATATCACTTTTCTGGGAATTCGGTTCATAAGTGTCCTTCTGTGGTTATGTAATCTTATGCAATAATCGGTGGAAAACAATCATGGTATTGTAGCGAAAGTAAAATAATTAAAATATGTGGTCGGGTAGATTCTGTGACCAGTCTATGGGTAAAGACACGGTAATCACTCCTCTCTCTCTCTCTCTCTCTCTCTCTCTCTCTCTCTCGCTCTTTCTTATTTCTTCCTTCTTCTTCTTTTTTAAAGATATTTTTCTCCCAAGGGCGAAGGCTTTAAGGGAAATAATATAATACATGTATTAATGATAATAATAAACTGTTCTTGTATAGCGCATGCCACATTATGATATAACGTCCCTATGCGCTAGCTTCCAAAGGTATTACTTCGCTATTTTTTATATTTAAATATATTTTATGTATATGTAAATTCATTTTGATTTACTTTTTGCCCCGTTTCAATATAAGCATACATAGTACATATCGGTTCAGTGATAATGTAATCAGTTTGAACATCAAACAAAGATGAATGTATTGAGAAGAAAAATATTCAAAAAGTAATTATTGACCTATATATATTTTGAAACAGAGGGGGGGGGGGGCATGTTATAAAAAGAAATGATTGTGTGGACCATGCCCCCCAAGATTTAGTTACATAATATGATACAGTCAAACAAATTATAACAATTTTGATTAAAAGTGACAAATGTTACAAATTCACGGTATGCCTATTAATTGTAAAATGTTAATTTCCCATTCTGCATACATATTTTCTTTGTATTTAGAAGTAAATTGTTGATGTCTAAAAAATGTGTTTATATATTTTTTTCTGTAATATTATTATATTTTATATCATGCTATCGAACGCAGAAATCAAATCAAACAAACAAAACAGGTTTATAGTTATAAAAGAGAGAGAGAGAAAAAAAAAGTAAAATAAGAGATGAGGAAAAGAAAAAAAAAATCAAATCAAACAAACAAAACAGGTTTATAGTAAAAGAGAGAGAGAAAAAAAAAGTAAAATAAGAGATGAGGAAAAGAAAAAAAAAACAGGAACGTGAAGACTGGAAAGAGGAGCAAATACGTGTTCATAATGACAATTAAGATTAAAAAGAATGAATGGGTTTTATTTTTTTAAACATGACCTGTTGGCAGGGCGTATCGGCTGAACCGATATCTTTTAAGTTTAATATTAAAAGTGTTCAGACTAAAGGTTTCATTAATTTCTTTATCTAAAGAGTCTCAGTGCACAGAACCCGAAAAAAAGTGTTATATACAACATGTTCTTGTTAGTGGTAAGTGGTAAGCATTGCCTTATCTCCTTGGATATTTATGTACGGTGTTTTTTTTTTCGAAACATGCCGTTAGAAATAGCGGGAGGGTCATGTTATTTTACCTAATTGGTAAATTAATTTTATTAAACATCATTCATTCACATCAATATACTATTCATAAACATAATATAACAGAGTATTATCATACGTGTAATATAAATGAATTGGCATATTTGGATATGTAAACTATATAATATGCCAGTATCATTAATGAATTATTACGACACAATGTATATAGTCATTGCAATGTATAGTCATTGGAAGATGCACTGGGATACACTTAGATAAAAACGAAACTGAGAAGACCTGACAAGAAGGAAGAATGATATGAAGAAGATGGGTAAACAGAAGGAAACATAAATTACGAAGTCAAGGCAGAGAGTGAGAGGGGAACGGGCGACGTTATTAATTTGGTATCCTGGTGAACATCAATGACATATTTGTATATTAGCAAAAATACAAATATAAATTACAGCCTATTTCATGTACGAAATACAATATGTATCGAACTTTGAAACTGCATGATTATGCTACGTACACATTGATGTAAAATTGTATATTAGCTAAAATACAAATATGAATTACAGCCTGTTTCATGTACAAAATACAATATGTAGGCCTATCGAACTTTGAAACTGCATGTTTATGCTATACGTACACATTGATATAAACAAAATAACCATTAAACTTTATTAACACAACTGGATTCAAAACCTTCCATCATTAAAAAGCTGCAATACTGTATTGTTAACCCAACGCCCAATGGAACCGAATGGCCTCTGTATTAAGCCTATGGGAACGAGAGAATGCCGTAGTTAAGGGGTTAATCATGTAGATATCTAGCAGTCGTGGTATAATTCCATGTGCGTGATATCACCTTGAAACATTTTCATCGCTTTCAAATATAATCAGTTCCCAGAGCATGAAAAACGTCAACTGAACAACACCATGTACTAGTACATCAGTTTCCCAATCAATCCATCCTTCTTTCACTCTCTTTCTCTCTCACCCTCTCTTTTTCTTTCCTATTGGGTAATGATAATGCAGTCATTGCGAAATTATATTCATTTTGATATTACCAAAAGACATTTTCATTGCGCTAAATACAAATACGTGGACTATTTCCCCCCACTTCAAACCATCCACCCATCCAACCAATGCCAGACCTCCCCCCCCCCCTTCTTTCCCACTTCTTTTCACTCTCCTTCCATCGTGTTATGATTATGCAGTCACTTTATAATCTCATTTTCCGAATATCATTCTTCCGATATCACTAAGAGACATTTTCATCGCGCTGAAGTATAATTTATTCAAAGAGCATAAGAAAATCAAAAACACCGTGACATCAAGGAGGTACTAGGTACCTCCTTGGTGACACTAATTAATATTTTTCCCTCTTTGCCTTAATTATACTGGTTATAGCTTTTTTCATTGTAATGATTCCTTGATTTTGATCAATAAATATTTAAATAAAATATGAATTATATATATATATATATATATAAATTCCCCACTTGAATTCGCCCTCCCCCACCCCCTTCTCTTTCTCTCCCCTCACTCTCTGTCTCTCTCACTCTCTCTTTCACTTTCCTATCGCGCTATGATTAAACGACGATATGCAGTCAATTTAGAATCCCATTTTCCGTGATATCACCAGGAGACATTTTCATCGCGCTCAACTATAATTTATTCAAAGAGAATAACAGAATCATAAACACCGCGCCACTGAGTAATATTTTCCCCCACTTCACTCCACGTTGTATGGTATCCCAGTCACACGAACCAGGTCGACACAAGACCGACAACAGACCACACAGAAAAACATCATACCCTCGAATCGGTTTGTAGTCGGTCTGGCGGTGTGACTGAGATATTTATAAACACAATGGATCACAGCATGCGTGCTTCGTGCAGCGCAGTACCAGCCTCCCCTGGTTTCAGAGCGCCACGATTGTTATGCAAATGAGGGCAAGTGCTAATGGAAGGTGATGGTAGTCTCGCGTCAGTGCGTTTGCATTGTTATGAAAAGTCGACGCGTTTGATGCGATGAATGAAGAATGTTATTTGTTTGAGTGTGTGTGTGTGTATGTTTGCCGCTATGTATTCACCCTTTCCCCTTCTCTCACTCTCCCTCTCCCCATCTCTCTCTCTCTCTCTCTCTCTCTCTCCCTCACCCTATTTCTCTGGCTGACACATTCTTTTAGTTCAATTCCCATGTTTTCTTCTCTTTTTCTCATTATTTCTGTTTTTTTTCTCCACTCCGTCCTCTTTCCTTTTCATTCTAATCGCCAAGTCTTTCCTACGTTTGCGTTGTCTCCTTTACTCCCCCTTTTCATCTCTCTCTCTCTCTCTCTCTCTCTCTCTCTCTCTCTCTCTATATATATATATATATGCTCATCACCATTCTTCTCTCTCCTTTTTTTTTTCATTTCTCCTTATTTCTTCATGAGGAAATGGTCCCTTTATATTCATTTCCAAGTTGTCTCCACTTCCCTATTGCTGAAAGCTCATTTTTACCCAGAAAAAAATAAAAATGCTTTTATTATTGTCGTAAAGGATGTCATGCATTTTGATTGGCATTTCCAACTAATTGTGATAGTCAGGAAGATATATTAACAGTGTAACTGATATACCAGCACAACTTTGCTTACGTCACATTGGTAATTGGATGGTTTAAAGTACAATTTACATATCAATTTTTTTTTTTTTAATCTATTAAAAAAATAGAATAGCAGCAAGGCAAGGGGAAAGATGATTGATCTGAAAAAAAAAGAAAGGATGGGCATATTAAAACAGAATAGAATCATGCATTTCGTCCAATACTATTTAAAACATGTCACCTTCTCGATCGGCTAAACCTGGGGAGCGTTTCATCAAATGTTTTGTCAGTGATTTTTACCGACAACTGTTATAAGCTACTGAAATCCTTGCATCTGATTGGCTGAAAAGCTCCTCTAGCTGGGCTCTGTTTCATAAAACTTGTCCTCAATGACAAGTTACAATAACTGTTATAAGCTACTGAAATCCTTGCATCTGATTAGCTGAGAGCAAATTTGTCGGTAAAAATCACTGACAAGACACTTGATGAAACGCTCCCCAGCTCTCCCTCTATTCCCTCACATCCAACAGAAAGAACAGTAAACGGCTCTCCGATCCGATGTACCATGCTAAACTATACGGACGTCTTGAACGACGAACAATATTGGAAAGCTGTCAAGCATTTTGTGACGTAGGATGGCAATATTTGCTTATTGACTATTTTCATTCCTTCTATAACGACAGGTTTCGCACGCAATGTAGATGTAATTTTTATGTTGGCTGGATAGCAAGTGCATTAAATTTACTGGAAGAAAAATCATTTTTTTAAAATTATAGGTTGATTATTGTTTATTTAACGGGTAAAATTAGATTGTCATCATGGTGAAGCCGACTGTTTATGCCATTGACCCATCTCAGAAGAAGGCGCAGGAAAAAGCGAAAGAGGCCGGCCAAGTGGAGGTAAAATTATGATATCAGTTTTTTACATAAAATTTATCTTTGTTCACTGTTCATAACATGTTTTGATTATGATTGATTAGTTTGGAAATGAACGTGCGTTTCGAGAGAGAGGTTGTTTTTTATTGTGCGCACATGTGTTGATGATGGTCATGAGGATATTCTAACAATGTGGTGTTAATTAATGAAGGAGTGGTATTAATGATGAGGATGGTGATGGTTGCTGGTGGTGGTGCTGGTGGTGGTACTGGAAACTGGTGGTACTCGTAGTGATGGTGATGAAGATGCAGATTTTTGCATTAATGTATATGGTTCTCGTGGTAAAAAAATAGTGATGGTTGCTGGTGGTGGTGGTGCTGGAGATTGGTGGTACTGGTAGTGATGGTGATGACGATGCAGATTTTTGCATATATGTACTTGGTTCTCGTGGTAAAACTGATAGCATTGCCCTTAATATGTGGTACGTGGTAGTTCCTCTTTCGGCGGTATGGAATGGTGGTGTTGGTGATGGTAGTGATGGTGAGGATGATGATGGTGATGATGATGATGGTCATCGTGGTATTGATGGTGATGGTGTTGGTAGCAGCGATGGTGCAGATAGCTCTAGCGTATAGATACAGATGGTGATAAAGTTTCTGTTCCCAAGAGCTCGATCATTTGATGGCTTTAATTATGTGATGATGATGTCGGTGATTGTGGTAGTGTCAGCAGTGCTTGTGGCAGTGTCGATGCATGGTGGTGGTACTGTAAGTTAAGGAGGCGGTGATAATAATTGTAGTGGTGATCAGTGATGGTGGTTGTGGTAGCGATGTTGGGGTGGGTGGTGGTCAGTGGTGCAAGACATATGCAAAGATGATAATATCAGTTGAGGTGATGGACTCCGCTTGGTATTGGTGCATGGTATAGCATATAGGAATTGATGATGATACGTGTACATAATATATGCGAAGGTGATAGCATTAAAGGGACCGAAAAGTCGCCAGTCGTGGTGTTTTGGAGCTTGGCCCGGCTCGGGTAATATTCAGGAATCTCCGTACATCTTTGGTAAACGAGCACGCAATTGCAGTGATACGCTTTCGACCGAGGAAAGACGAACTGAAAAACCCAACTGACAAACTACTCCACCCTCGACGGCAATTTTGTTCGCTGCTCCAAGATTGTTGTTATGCACGGCCTTGCAAAAGGGGCAAGCGAATGAAATTGAACGTACATGGATATCGAGCGATGGCTTCCTTTAAGATCGGGGAAGCAAGCCGTGGTGTATGATGTTTACGCCACTTTACTGGGGTGCTGTTTGCTCTTTATAAAGATTATAAAAGTCATCGAAGGTGATTCATAATAGTCATATGCTTCCATTGATGGGTGCAGTTATGTTTGTTTAATGATGGTGCAGCGGGCCAGTGTACATGTTAATGGTTGTGCTGTTGTGTAATACTGATGATGATGATGATTATTATGTGTATAGTTATACCTTATACATAATATTTTTCTACATCTAACATAACGGCGAATCCTTTTATCTCAGCCTATTGTACGCATTCGCCTTAACGCACGTTCGCATATATATTTTAGACACTATTTTGTATTGATAAAGTAAAACTACACAGATTATACAAGGAATTATACATGTACACAGATTCCATTTTATATGATGTGCAGTCCACGTGACAGTCATATATAGCCATTATCGTGAACCTAGAAAAGTTATTTCCGTCGGAGTTTTTGGTGGATTCGTGATCACATGTGGTCTCCGACCGACTTCAGCTTTCTTGCTGAAAGAGTAACTTTTGGCATTTCGCACAATTTGCACAAATCCCAATGCCAACATAATTATATAGGCATAAACTATGAAAAAAGCGCAAGACAAAAAATGCGCCCAATGTACATGATGTACGATACCCAACGCTACTGTCGTTCATCTTGTGCAATCTGTGATACGATGATACCTCCCTTCCTTGTATCATAGGTGCATTGCACTTGTAAGACGAACAAAAAATTGGATTTCAATATGGAAAATATGCGAATTTCCTAAAGTTGATTTTTTCGGACACCACATGTGATCACAAATTTAAAAAAAAATGGGGGAACAAAAAGGTAATAAACGGAAAGAACTTTTCTGGGTTCAAGTCGACTAGTCATGCTAGTGGGATTTTTAAAGCTGGGGATGAAATTAGAGCCGCATGTAGAAAGCTTGTGCATGATTTGTATTATGTAGATATTCGTACTTTATAACATTTCATAAGATTAAACTGGATGTCAATTATAGGCAGATAATTTCTTTCGCCCAATCATAATTTTGTTAAAGCACATAGACAGTCTCGGTAGCAAAAATCATACTGGCAAGAAACTTATCTAACATAGTCACATACTACTCTCCTTTTATCATAAGACACATGAACGTGATTATTTAACATTCCATTCACGATTTCGAACAAATTTTAGTGTAAATATCTGAAAGAAACGCTTGGTAACGGCTTTTCACTGCCTCACGCTAAGACCATATCCATCCGAAGGTTCCCCTCACAATAAACCCAGCGCTTCGCACTATGTGTAGCGTATTCTATACACACAGCAATCCTAATGTGAGTAGTGTGTGTGGCCGTTGTTTGAATTTACATCCCCTCTTTTTGGGGCCAGGGATTTTTATTACTTTTCACCTCCCATTCAGTAAATATTTCACTTGAGGAGGAAAAAACTTCACAGCATCTTAGTTATAGCACCCTACTTTTTATTAAGTAAAATCAAAGAAATCTCACGAAAAGTTTTTGAGGGCCTCCCAAAACTATCTGTTACCTTTAACAATGATACGAATTGACAAGTCGCAACCCTTGCATTGGGATGGAAGAGTCGCCTTTTGAATCAAACCCACATTATCATCATGATCATAATCGAAAAAAATCCGTACTCTAATTTCATATTTTCGCAACTGGCGAACTACAAAACTATTTAAATCAGGGAGCTAGAGATTAATTACATTGTTTCTGCTACACGGAACTGCGAAAGTTTGTTCTATACAACTTTCTTGGAACGGTGTTCAAGAGCCAACTGATTATGCTTTTACTAATTACTGGTGAACAATAATCATTTGACGCTGAAATTAAAAAAAAAAATTGTTTGTTGTTGAAACCGCGACAGTTGCGTAAGTGCATATAATACTCTATTCAAGTGCTGTATATCTGCCCCCCGCCCTTCGTTCCCCTCGTAAGAAAATAATATAAGATAGAAGCGCAGTTAAAACGTTTAATCGTTAATCCGTGGCTTGGTATATTATGATTGGAGTGTTCATATCATCCTATTTCAAGTCCTTATCACGTATTTTGTTCTTGTCAAATATGTCTGATAATGAGAGTTATATCTGAAGTGTTTATTAAATATTTCTGTGATTGGTGGTGGAAGTGCGGGCTGTTTCAAATATTGCTGTTCGATATTCTCTGCTTAGCAATTGATGTGTTAAGTGTTTGTCAATGAAGGACTCACGGGTATGGATAGGTCATAAGTTGTTATTTTTTACAACTATTTTCTGCCTTTCTTTCATTCTTTCTTTTTTTTCACAATTATATACTTTTTTTTCACAATCATACTAAAGCATTGATTTATTTGAGAGAATAAGCCGTTTAATAGGTTCAAAATTAGTTTGAGACGATACTTTTCTGTAAAAGGTGGGGGGGGGGGGTAAACTACCAAAACTAGGAAGAATGCGTGATTGCTTTATATGGAATACATTGTGAGTGAATAAAAGGGAAACCCAGATTCAACCCTAAATATCATAGCAATAAGTGCACAGAAATTCAGTCAGAGAGACCCACATTGTAGCCTTCCATATTTTCTATAATATGAAACATTGATTTTAAAAAAAATCTGACCGTGGAAAGCTGAACATTAGCATTTTTCTCATTTTTCCTGATTCATTTCAAATTTGCCTATGGCCAAGTTTTGAATGAACTAGATGGTCTACCAAAGGTTTGGTTCAATTGTCCCGATTCCAGTTGAATGCACTCACACATAATGAAAGTAACTCGCGAACACCGGTGAACCCAACCCAAACTTGGACTTAGGCGATTTTGTCATGCTTTTTAATTTTGGCCCTTGCTCAGTCATCCATGTTCCCATTTTGGTAAGCAGATCATCAAAACAATCAAAGAAGCTATTATCAAGTGTCATACCTGTCCATTACTGTATATATAATCAATTTTACTTGGTTTTTAGGATATAAGGCTTTGATATGGTTTTCATTTTTATTGACTCACTCTGTATAATGCTTAAGAAAATAAGAAAAACAAGTGTTGAATGAAAGAGAAAGTAGAATAAAATAAGGCTTCAAAGATTGAATCCAACAGTATTGAGAATTAATTCAAGATATCGCCGTTATGATAAAACACATTAATCCTTTTGGGTCATTGGAATCAATAGAGAAATACACTTCTACAAAGTTGATGTAAAAACCCAAGGTATGCGAACATTTATCAGAAAGCAAGACAACGTGGCAGTAATATCACGCTTGATTTTTGTTACAAATGTATTTTACCTCTGTTCGGTTGGTAGAGGAATTAATGGTATCAGTGGATTTGGATATTGTATTTGTAATCATCCTGGTTTTCATGAACTAAGCGTAGTTAACTAATTGAAATTTTTAAGCCAAATGATTTTCTCAGGGTTTTAGATATAGATCGTTCTCACTCGACAGAGTTATATATTGGTTTTTCAATGTTCTAATCATTAACGTAATTCGCTCACACTTCCTCGCCTTATACATAGGTCCCTATCCACACTGACAAGCTTCAGGATGAATTGGCAGTGAAGACGCAAGAGGGCGAGCCTAGACCGAGGGGCTGTTGCGGATCCATGCCGCGATGGCAGAAGATCACTATCGGCGTGATAGCAACATTGTTGATCCTCGGGGGTGTCGGCTTTCTGACTCGTCGAATACTAATCCGAAATGGGTGGTGTGGAACCGGGGAAGTAAGTACACGGACGTATCCAGGATCTTATTTTTTATTTATTTATTTTTTTTTTATTTTTTAAGCGAAGGGGAGGGGAATTACAACAACAAAAAACAAAAAACAAAACAAAACAAAAAAAAAAGCCCTCTCCCACCCCAAAAGGAGTGAGGTACATTTTAGGGTTGTCCAATGGGGAGGCACGGGTGTGCTGTGCCCCTTCCCCTCCCAACCCGCTAGTGAGTAAATATAACAGGTCCTCACACATCTATTCCTGGAAACATACAGCTAGTTTAACATTCTTAATGTGCCATATTATTTCCATTTGGCATATAGGCTCTACACATAAATCCCATAGCAAAGTATTATTGTGGCGAACAGAGATTTAATCATTTATTAACTTTTTGTCGTCAATTTGGCAGGGGTAATAAAATGATGGCAGTGCTGTCAGGGAGAAGAGTATAAATACTGATGAGGCTATGTACGCCGCATAATAATTACGACCATATTATTATCATCATTATCTTCATCATTGTAGTGTAATTTAAACTTACATTAAATCTAGAACATAAACGATGAAAGGGTGATTAATCTAATATAGCGTTTGAAAAGATTTATTGTCCATTGATCTTCGTTTTTGTTTTTGTTTTTTTTGTTTGTTTTTTGGTTGTTGTTGCTTGTTTGTTTGTCTTTTGGTTTGTTTTAGTGCGGTTTGCAAACGAAGAATAAAGCACTAAAAGAAACCGATAATTTTCTCAATTCAGTGATACATGTAGTATATTTATGCTCGATTTACATTGATTTTGTGTTTCTAAGGTGTCGCGTTGCCCAAAACTCTTTGAATTAGATTTTCATGTCTTGCTAATTTTCTAATTAAGCAAAAATTATTCAGTGTAAGCACTGTGAAAGTTTGAATCCGGATGTACTCAGGATGATTTTTGTACCTAAAATGTGGACTGAATCGCAGCTACATATATTTTAACCGGTTACAGCATGAACAAATTCTAGACAAAAAAATCGTAGTAGTGGTCTCATTGGGGATATTTACAGCGTTTTGTTTCTAAGCGCTCTAAGCCCAAGGCACACTATACGATCGACCACGATCATATTTTCGAAATAAACCGCAATAGCATGCACTATAGGCATTTTAACTAATAAAATCTAACTGATTCAGGTTCTGAACAATCACATTAATACTCGACATATGCATTTTTTTTTTCGGTGTCAGCCTTATATCCGGAATAGGGGCCAAATCAGTTTCAAATCGTAAACAAACGTCACTACGATTCGGGAGCCGATTTGGCCTTTCTTCCAACTAGAAGGCTCGTAATAAGGCCGTTATTTCGATTTTACTATCGTAGGACCATTCAGAACCACAATCAAACATATTTTATGTGTTAAACTATTTATATCAGACCCAACTCGGAAAACCGAGCACAGGTATATACTCCGAAAACGGCGTATGAAGCAAGATGAATATAGAGCCCTCATCGTTCAGTGCGAGACAGTGTGTACAAAAGACACGGGAAAATCGTGCAATGTCGACCTGCTGTTGATAATATATTTCTCAAATATTATGCTGCAGATATATATATTTCAAACGTTTGTCATTTGAAAGTCATTTCATATGACGAACCATTCAAGGATTTGAAGATAATTGGCATGAAGCATTATTTAAAAAAAATATATATATCGTTGGCTGGTTGACTTTGCAAGATTTTCCCCATGCCTTTTGTACACACTGCCCTCGCACTGAACGATGAGGGCTCCATATTCATACGCCGTTTTTCGGAGTATATACCTGTGCTCGGTTTTCC
>CM046842.1:7411058-8006058 GCA_025618425.1 Heliocidaris tuberculata
TCTGAATCAAGTTATTGAGCCAAACCACAAAATGTGGTTAATTGTCTCGAAGAGAGTATATGCCGCAATTCAATTTAGAATCCGCATTGAAAACGATGTGTTACTGTGGAAAGATTTTGCATACAGGAGAGAGTATGTGCCGCAATTCAATTTAGAATCCACATTGAAAACTAGGGGCGGCGCCAGGGTATTTAAATAGGGGGGGGGGCAAAATGACGCGTATAGCAAGGCGCACGTCGAGGTCTTGAAATAACAAATAGGACTATAACAGTTAGGTCATAATTGCATGGCCTAGCCTTCTCTTCTCCATTTCCCCTTCTCTTTCTCCTTTTTTTCCCCCTTCTTCCCTTTTTTTTTTTTTTTTTTTTTTTTTGTTGTTGTTGTTGCTGGCTTGCTGCCCCCCCCCCCCCTGTAGCGCCGCCCCTGTTGAAAACGATGTGTTACTGTGGATAGATTTTGCATACAGGAGAGAGTATATGCCGCAATTCAATTTAGAATCCGCATTGAAAACGATGTGTCACTGTGGAAAGATTTTGCATACAGGAGAGAGTATATGCCGCAAGATGGTTGACTATTGTGAGTTCAGTGCATGAGTAAATGACAACCGTGCGCGTAATCAGTAGATGATGTAAAGGTTTAAATCGTGATCGAAAAAAAAAAAAAAACATTTGAGAGGAGAGGATCACGATTTTTTTTATTATTACTTTTTTATATATATATACAATACAGGAAATCGCAGCACATTCACTTCAACATTAGCCGTCGTGAAAAGTAAACTTTTGCTCTAACTCATGCTGTCACTTATTTGATGAAATTGGGGAGGCTGATGGTGTCTTAAATTTTGTGATTGCCACTTATACTTATTATCTAGAAATTTAAGTTGACATAATGGTTTCATTACTATTAAATTAGTGTAAAGCGTCTTGATTTTCAGCCTAATCAAAGTATAGTTATTGCATTGAATTGAAAAGGAATTTATTGAAAATCCATATGGCAGCTCAAGAATTGATTTACATGGAAAATACATATATCTATATATAAAAATACAAGGTAAAAAACAATTGATATACAAGTTGACTTATATGCATATTAACAAAAATAAAAGAGAGAGAGAAAGGGAGAGAGAGAGAGAATCAAACATATCTTTAAAAAAAAGTAAATGGGAGAAAGAGAGAATAAGATAAGGAAAGATCAGAAAGAGAATGGAGTAATAGATAGTGGGAGAGAGAGAATGAGGGGGAGAAGGAAAGCAAAATGAGAGGATGAGAGAATGGGGGAAGAAGGAGAAGCAAAATGAATTATTCATTATACTATTAAAACGTAACATCATTAAAACAAGATTAAGTTTTATTATGGACATTATGTCATTAAAAAAAAAAATCTTTGCTTGAAAGAAGAAAAGAAATAAATGCAGTTAAACTTTAAAAATGTGAACACGTTTACTGGAAGTCATTCATTCTTGTTCTCACTATATTCTAAAGCAAACACTAAATCTTGTTCCCGGTATATAGATAAAATATTATGGGCTTGAGTATAGCAGTTGTACGGCACATGCTTTGGCAACAATCGCTCCTCGTCAATTTCGTACACTAAACGAATCTAAACTTCAACCCTAGAGCAAACACTGAACTTAACCTAACTTAAATAACCCTAAACCTAACATAAAATCATACTGCAATCCTTTATAACCCTAACCCTCTATCTTTGACGAAATAATAGAGCCGGAGCAATTGTCGCCGGAACATTTCAATTCAATTCAATTTAAAGACATTTATTTCCAACTTTTCAATATACAAATTAATAAATGAGCAAAATAATGTACATATATTTTGAACAAAAAAATATGACAAAATATACACTAATGTGATACATACATAGTTGGAGGACACACCTCTAAAAGCAAAAGCTTGGGGCGAGGTGCCCTTAGTACATAATACATTATTACATAATAAATATATAAAAAGAAAATAGCTACATACAAAAAAAGAAAGAGACCGACATATATATGTCGTAGCACCTAGCAGTTGTTCGGTAGGTTAGTATTAATTTGGGTTAAAATAGAGTTTATTGTTGCGTTTATAGGGTTTAGATTTTGATTCGGCTTGAGTTAGGCCCTTCTCAAAAGAGGCGTCATTTCGATTGTATGATTACCTACGCTAATCAGGACTTTGACGGCAATAAAGCCATACAGCAGTTATCAAAAGTACTGTTTGCACTCTTCATTTTGCAGTCAGTATTGATACGATATCACTCTTTCAGAGATTTCAATAATTATTGCCGGTGCAGCCCTCGAAAATGTTTTGCTCATTACGAAACTGCCCGTGAGCCTACTAACATTTAGGAAAACAGGACAAAGTGCCCTTGAGGGACAGAGGGGATAGGAGGGGGGGGGGGGTCTTCTCTCTTATGCATCAGGTTCAATCATGATTGCTCATTATATTTTGTTGTTTTTGTTGTTGTTTTTTGTTATTTGAATGAACATAACCTAGTTCCTTGGTAGCACTTGATGTTCATTGCGTTATAATACATCCCGAACGAGTCTTATATTGCAATATTTGTATTTTACTTGATTTGCCTTGTTTATAATGATTTATTGTTTAAGTTAAGATTTTACTATCAGCGCTCAACACAAACAACGCATAAAATACCGTAAAGTACACTAGCGGATCCAGGTTATAGGGTTGCACACGGCCAGCTGAGCGACGCATTCTAATCAGTAAACTAGCGGCGCCATAGTTGTTAAAGTCATGAGTGAACCTAAAAGCAGTGGCGGATTTAGGGGGAGGGGCAATGCCGCCCCCACCCCCTTGAAAGAAAAGTATACATTGTGCCCCCAGCCCCTTTTAGAACTGATACCTTTGTTGTTGTGTTTTGTTTTGTTTTGTTTTGTTTTTGCTGTTGTTGTTGTTGTTTTGTTGTTGTTGTTGTTGTTTTTTTGCTTGTCAGAGAATCAGGGAGGAAAACTGACCCCATGAAATAAAATTTTGAGCGACATTTGGAGGGCTGCGATAAGAAGAAAATACGAATCTCCCTCTATAAGCAGTTCCCAAAGTTGACAGCCCTCCATCCCCCCCCCCCCCCCACCTTTTTTGTTTTTGTTTTTTTTTTTTTAAACAAAATTCTGGATTCACCCCTGCCTGATGGTAAGGGCTTGTTTTGACTATTCCATCAATTTGATATGTTCTGTAATATGAATAAATATAAGAATCAGTGTGGCACTTACAATGTCATTTTGAAGATGGTTGCTATTGCAAAACAGAGTTAAGACTTAACAGGAAGTCTATTGCCAATTATTGGAATTCCCAATATAAGTGGCTGGTATTACAAAATACAGTTAGGACTTGTTGATATACAAGAAGTCAATTGCCAATCACTGGAATTCCCCACAAAGATTTTGATAAAGAATCTGAAAGTTCGCCGATAACAATAACAATTTAGTTAAAAGCAACGTTATGTTTTTAAATGTCTACCTTATTTTTTGTTCCTATAGGTGAAACTTTTTGAAAAAAAATAGAACATGTTAATGATAATAATAATAATAAGACACAGTTCTCGTATAGCTCATATCACATATTTATGACGGTTGGATCAATGTCTCTTTGCGCTTTTCCCCAAAAGGTTTAGATTATTACTCCTGCTCAGCCTAGATAACCTAATGAATTAAGGCGCTGAAGGGCGCGGAAGCTTCAATGAATAAATTCCTACCGGTACCCATTTACCCCCTCCCCCCCCCCCCCCCCCCCCCCCCCCCACCGAGTGACTTTTGGAAGCCTGGCGATAAGAAGAAAATACGAATCTCCCTCTAAACAAAATTCTGGATTCACCCCTGACTAATGGTAAGGGCTTGTTTTTGACTATTCCATCAATTTGATACGTTCTGTAATATAAATAAATATAACAATCAGTGTGGCACGTACAATGTCATTTTGAAGATGGTTGCTATTTCAAAATATAGTTAAGACTTAACAGGAAGTCTACTGCAAATTATTGGAATTCCCAATATAAGTGGCTGGTATTGCAAAATACAGTTAGGACTTGTTGATATATACAAGAAGTCAATTGCCAATCACTGGAATTCCCTACAAAGATTTTGATAAAGAATCAGAAATCTGACAACCAACCTCCTAGGAAAATAATAACCCCCCCCCCCCCCCCCCCGACAGCTAACCCTAGGAAGAAAAACGCTTGAGTATCTTTAAAATGTTATTTCCTCATGAAATGACAGTTTTTGATAAATTGTTTTTCACAAATCAAATCAAACAACACATACACACACACACACACACACTGCTCTCAAAATGTGGGTACACCTGTATTAAGAAGTGATTTCTCACAATCACCCACAGTTCGTTTATCATTAGATTTGTGGCACTCAGGGGTGTCGATCCGTGTTCATGATTTGGGGGGGGGGGTGACCGGCCAGGGAGCGAAGCGACCGAGCAGGGGAGGGGCTAACCCCCCTCCCACACCAGGGACTTTTTCAAAAATCTGTCTATAAAACTTGCATTTTAGTGCATCCCAAAATGTTTTTGATGAAAAGAAGGAATGCACGGATCTACGCAAATGGATGGAACCCCTCAATTGAGAATAATAATGCCAGCGAACGAATTTTCTTCAATAGTTTTGCATTGAAATTATGGCATTTCCTTACTTCTAATCATTAAAGAATGTGATGGTATTTCAAGATCAAACATAATGAGTTTGGATAATTATTAGTTTTAATTTAAGGTATCATAATATCATAATTCTTATTTATTTTATCCAAAAATATTGGGGGATGATAATACACCCCCTTAAAATTTTTTGGGGAATATGTACCCCATCCCCTCCCCCCGGGATCTACACCCATGGTGGCACTGCAACAATATGGTATCAAACTGAAGAGTAGACATAAGCCTTCAACTTGACACCAGTTTAACATATGTAAAGCGTTTCAGGGGGCAATCATTCGCTAAAAGGGTAACCTACCCCCCCCCCCCCCTATACTTTCCAGTGCAATTAGAGGATCACTGGTTTGGTCGTTGTGCCAGAATTTTAGCCCTTTCGGCATTCTACAAAATCTGACCTCCTTTGTACTGATGAATGATGAAAGAAACACGTTCGATTATATAATAATCATTATGAAACGGGTTCAAGAATGTAGCCATCCTGATTGGTCAAACAACATCACGTGACCGTGCAAAAAAAAGTACTAACGTACGACGAGGGGACTAACGCACGGCTAATCCGGATAAAACACTAAGATTGTAAGAAAACACTTAGATTGTAGACCCGTTTTATAAAACTATTAATACATGGTTGTGAGTTCGTGCGTTAGTGCGATCCAGCAACACGCAGGTTTTTATCGTGGTGTCTAACACACTCGGCTACGCCTCGTGCGTTAGTACACCACGATAAAAACCTTTGTGTTGCCAGATCGCACTAACGCACTCCCAACCATGTATTAATAGTATAATGAGGCACATGCAATGCCATTTTAAAGATGGCTCATATTGCAAAATACAGTTTGGACTTGTTGATAAAACAGGAGAGCTAATGCCAAATATGGGAATTCCCAATAGAGATGACTGATATTGCAAAATACAGTTCAGGCGTACAATGCCAAACCTGGAAATTTCAAATAAAGAGTTTGATTAAAAAAAAAAAAAAAAAAAAAAAATCTCGAAAGTTTGCCAATAGAGGTTTGAGGTGTTTATGAGAAAGAAATTTGCAACAGGACAATAACAGTGAATATTGACATCCGCGTCATTATATATTTTTTTAAAATTTATGCCTTAAAATGGCATTAAACTGGCAAAACTTGAACAGCACCACCTTACAGTAACTGCCAAATTGAGATTATAATTTGAAAATTAATTGCATTTTATTTTGAATTTCGACAAACAGCTGTTTGGAAAATAGGCACATTTTATATTTCAAACCATTATTTTTGATGTTACACATTTGGAAAATTGCTTAATGATACATTCTAAGCTTCTACAAACTAAAATGGGGCATGGTGGGAAAATTAGAGGCACATACACTTATCAAATTCTGTTGAAAGATGGCGCCATTAGGAGCTCCAATTTACTGTCACTTTAATTTTTGAAGTTCCTTGATAACAATATGCCCTACAGGAACTCTAATTCCAAGTAAAGAGTCTGGAAAGTAGGAAGTCTGTTGCTACATGACAATAACAATCTATTTAAAAGCAACGTTATATTTTGAAATGTCTATCTTACTTTTTTGTTCCTATAGGTGAAACTTTAAAAAAAAAGAACATGTTAATGATCAAATTACTCCCTGGAAAATTACCTCCAAGGACAACCAACCCCAGAGGACCTTTATACCCCCCCCCCCCCCCCGACAACTACCCCCAGGACGAAAAACACTTGAATATCTTTAAAATGTTATTTCCTCATGAAATTACCATTTTTGATAATTGTTTTTCACAAAACCAATGTTTTTCGAAAATAATGTTTCATGTAACTAAAATCATCTTCCTGCATGCACGCCGGATAAAAATCATGCTACAAAATAACAAAATCAAATGAGATTAATCTACCAGAAAGCAGATTATTCAGTTTATTTTAAGCACCGTACATAGTAATAAGTCTTGAAGGCAAGTTCCATTGCAAAATCATTACTGAACCAGAAAACATAAATATCGTAATTCAATATGAAATGGATCATGAGATAGATCATGAAATGGATCATACAAAGGCAAATCACATCAGTTGATTAGAAAAGTTACAGAGGATGCATACATGATGAAAACTTACACCCTATTTCATGGGTGTCGATCCCGGGGGGATGGGGGGGGGGTATATATCCCCCCAAAAAAAATTGAGGTGGGGGGGGGGTATGGCCTGTATTATCACCCCCCCCCCCCAATATTTTTGGCTAAAATAGATAAGAATTATGATACATTAACTTCAAACTAATAATTATCCAAACTCATGATGGTTGATCTTGAAATACCATCACATTCTTTAATGATTAGAAGTACGGTAAGGAAATAAGAAATGCCATAATTTCAATGCGAAAATATCGAAGAAAATTCGTTTGCTAACATTGTTATTCTCAATTAAGGAGTTCCGTCCATTGGCGTAGATCCGCGCATACCTTCTTTTCGTTAAAAACCATTTCGGGGTGCTCTAAAATGCAAGTTTTATGGACAGATTTTTGAAAAAGTCCCTGGTGGGGGAGGGGGATACGAAATCCGCAGGGTAAATGCACTAGAAATCTAGTTTTTGAAGGTTTGAAATGCGAAAAATTTCCAAAGCTCGGTCGCTTTGCTCCGTCGTATAATTATTTTCTTTCAGGATCTCGTAATTTCGCGCCCTCAGTATATAGTTCTTAAATAGCTTAAATGGTTAAAATGTTTGAAAAATAAAGATGTAATCGCTTTGCTCGCTATATCATGTAAGTTTCATATGACTCCTGCTAAATATTGCGCCCCAATATAGGATAAAGTGTATAAAACAGCATTTGCAAAGGTTCTACTTTTGAAAGAAATGTCAACTTCAGGTCGCCTTGCTGAATTTCTCGACTCATTCTTAAGCCTATGGGTTTTCGTTAGTTTTGCTCCCGATTGTATAAGTGAGTGAATAGAAAACTGTTTATCAATGTATAAAATTCTAGCTTCTCTGCCGCTTAACTGCGATGGTCAATTCCAAAATTTCCTGGGTAGAATGCACAAGAAATTGCGTTTTTTAGGGTTTAAAACTGACAAATTTGCCGCTCGGTCGCTTTGCTTCCTCGCTTGTACAACAACGTAGATAAGTTTGGGAACTCGGGGGGGGGGGGGCCTAACTTCATTGTTTGCCCTGGGCAACATAATCCCTAGATACGCCACTGGCTTGGCTCCCTAGCCGGTCATTCCCCCCCCCCCCCCCATCACTAACACGGATCGACACCCCTGCCCTATTTTGTTTGTAGAGCCCCCTTTTCTTTTGGAGGCGGGCTATAACCACTCATAGATCTGCGCGCAATGTATTGATAAATTTCTAGGAAACTTAATCTTACGCGGTGGAAAAACTATGGGGGAATAGGGAAACCTTCATCTCCCTCCCCTATCGAAATGAATAATGTGAAAATAATGAAATGAACTTGAGAGCGAGATAGAAGAAAAGGAATAAACAAAGCAATAATCCGAATGCTCTAAACTGTAATTGTGGAAATATTTTTTATTCAAAATCTCCCTCCATCCATCCTAAATATGCGTCATTCGATCAACGGTACGCCATCATTTTGATACATTCGCCTTCTCGCATGCCTTGCAAAGAAATTTGATTTAATACACGTGGCATAAAGTCAAACTTCACCAGGATGCAATGGGTACGGAGCAAGAGGGGTAGGCGATCAAGCTTCTCCTAGAGTAAACAAAAAGACTTTTCCCGGTTATTACCCTGGGGGTAATTTGACTCCCTGAAATGCGAATTTAAATGCTTCCGAGATGATTTTGAATCTACATATCATATATTTGAACTGCCGAATAGCACGGCATGGCTAAAATAGTTTAAATTGAATGCTCGTAAAATGAATTATACTGACAAACTTGCGAAATTGGCCAGGAAACCTATACTATAGTTTTCAGTTCCCTCCCAATTTCGTCAAAACTGCATCCGATTTTACAATGCGATCTTTCAATTTCGAGCGAATTCGAATGATCACCGAGATCAACATTTAAAAAGCTAACTAGTTCATTCAATTTAATTTCATTAGCATGCTATTTCATGATTTTCTCACATAAACTTGTAAAAAGCGTGTTCAAATTAAAATGGACGTAAAAATGCATTCAAATTCGCACCAACACCGCCTGATGAACGTTAGGGAATTCAAATTCACGATAGGCAATCATTATAGCATTTGGGCAGTGTTTTTCGTTACTGCTTATGTTCTTTGCAATCTACATCTGTTTGAAAAAATTCATGTGATATGTATCAAACCCCAAACGTGACATAAAGAACAATATACATGATACACTCACATGTAAAAAAATAATTATGAGTCATAACCATTCTTTAAGTGTTATATCCATTCTGATAGGGAATAAAGTGAAACTGGGAGAAAAGATTGGAAAGAAAAAATATGTTTAAAATATGATGAAAATAAACTTTGAAAATGAAAATGAAATTATTCAATCAAAAACAGTGAAAAGGGGGTAAATATGACGTGATAAAAATGAGGTCAGAATTACATAGAACTACAGAACTTGTTTATGTTTATTGAAATCGAACGTTCGAAGTGCGAAGGTGTGTGCCTATAAAGGAAATTGAAATTGGTATTTGAACGTCTGAACGTCTGTGTCGGTGGCGCGAAATTGAATGACAACTTCGCGTCGTTAATCTGAATAAATTTCTCTCTAAACTGAATGAAATAAAATTCAAAAGGAATAATATAAAACGAAATTGAATGCTCAAAGAATGAAAATGGAACAGCAGAGAATTGACGAAAATCGTTCGAACTTGAACGCCTATTCATGAATTCGAATGCAACTCTGATGAAATTGGGCGGGAAAACCTATAACATGTAAAAAAAAAAATAAAAAAAAAAAAAAATGGCAGATTTCGGGGTGGGGGGGGGGGGGGTGGAAACAACACAACAGGCATCATGTAAGGACTAAACAAAAATACAAAAAGAAATGTCCCTTGATTGTGTAATTTATTCGGAATTAATAGCCCACCCCCATCTGAATTCATCTGTTTATTTGTTTCTTCTTCTCACAGCAGGCAGAGGCAGAAACAAAATGAAAAAAAATTATTGATGAATTAACAAATAAAATTATAAGGAGACTGAGATAAAGGTATAAGAAGGTAAATGAAAATAATGATATTAAATATAATTGCACCATTGTTTCATCATATTGAAACGGGAGACATAATGGTATTCATTTTCATTAGCTAGTACATGTAGCTACAGCCCCCCCCCCCTAAAAAAAAAAAAAAGTTAGAAAGGGAAGAGAAACAAGGAGACAAGATGATACGACCCCCTTACTCTATGGCCTGGGTTCTTAATCATTTTTTCAGGAGGGCCAGAAATATTCTTGAAATTACGTCGTGGGCCACAGAGTATATACATACAAACAAAGACGTATGGGACTCACGACTCCTGCCCGAATACAATGTGTATTAGCTTTCTGCTTTCTGATTTTTTTATTCAGCGAGCGAGCGAAGCTCGCGAGGAAAAAAATTCTCAATTTAGGATCGTGAAAATTTAATTTCGTCATCAAAATGTGCTAATTTAGATAAGATATAAAAATTACAAAGAGACCATTTCACTGCCCGAAAATGAGATGGTGGGTGCCGGGATGCAGGAAAGTTTTGATATTCTCGGGGGAGAGGGCTGCAGCCCCCCATCCCCCGCCCTCATACGTTAATGGCTCATCTACGGACGGTTGAACGATTTTAGAATACCACCTCCTTATTTTTTCTTCGTTTGATTACCCCCCCCCCCCCCCAACTATAATACGTGGTAGGGCAGGGAACAGACACTGATATGGTATACTATTTGCGAGCGAGCGAAGCGAGCGAGAGCAAAAAAATTGATTACTTTTATTCATACCAATAGTTATTATATTATGTATCAACATAGTGCATAAACAAGATTTTTTTTTTTCTTACTAGATATTTTTGGCGGGCCGCATGAAATCGTTTCGCGGATCGCACTTTAAGAACAGGGGCTCTATGGCCTCGTTATCTCACATTTTCATTCACCCAATATCCACCCCCCCCCCCCCCCCATGCATGACATGACGCTAGTTCTCCCTTGACCGTTTCATGACAGGATTTATTTAAAAGCTAAGTTGATCACAGTTTGTTCTTCGAATTGGAAAAAAATAATATTTTTCTTATAATGCTACATGGTACTTATAAAATGCAATGTCTTTGAAAACAATATGCATGGTTGATAGCTTTGTCGAAAAGATGAAAAAATGGCCAATCTTGATTTAAAAAAAACAATCAAACAAACAAACAAACAAAACAAAACAAAAACAATGAATTAGAACCTCTTAAAGTGTTGCCAATTTAAGGATTTAAAAGCTTTATTCTCTCTCTCTCTCTCTTTTTTTCCCCCCCTGGCATCAAACGCAATATGGTCATTTAACAAACACGGACGCAACATTTATAGAATTGCTCTTTCTACTCATGCATCTGGTATATTTTTAGAGCTCCTGCATCAAAGGTAATTGAACCGAACCACAACATGTGGTCAGTTGTCTCGAAAGGGTTTATATCCACATCCGCGCTCAGCCACTGCACTGGTGAAAAGGTTTTTTTTTTTTTTTTCTTTTTTTTTTTCTTTTTTTTTACAAGGGGGTTAATGGGTAGTCTTAGCATATATCCAGGGTCCCCGTATTGTTCCGAGTTGACATCAATTTTTAAGTTTTCTTTTCTGAATACAGTGGTAGCAAAATAACAACAGCAAAATCAAACTTGTTGATATGAAACCAATGAAAGGTTTCTGTATGTTGGCTTTTGTCATGGGGAATTTGCGAGGAATGTTATAATCGGTTTCGGGGAAAATAAAAAATTAATGAGGTCTAATGTGATTACGAAAGAGAAAGTTGAGTCACTATTAGAATATCCGCTGTACTTGCGAGAGTTATGTATACTGCATGTGGATTTTTTTGTTCTCTGGATAGAATTCCAAATATTTTCAGCCCGGGAGGGCACTGACTCTGAATAACATAGGTCTACAATTACTGGTTTCATGTATTATACTTGAGGCATTACTTGTAATTTTGGAAAGGGGGAAAATGCTCACGTATTTATCCATGGGATGGGGTGGGGGTGTAAGAAATTTTCGTTTCGCCAGCCCTCCAAAAGTCGCCAGTGTGTGTGTGTGTGTGGGGGGGGGGGTATCAGATGTGTTCCTATAATTCTTTGACAAGCAAGAAACAAAAAGAAGGGGAAAAAAAAGATTTTCCCACCAGTATTGCCCCCCCCCCCTCCCCGCCTGCCCGATAACCTATTTTCTTGTGTTAAAAATTGTCGGGGGGGGGGAGTCTACCACCCCTGCCCCCCTTGGCTACGCTAGTGAATAGTAGTGATTAGGCGACTGTAGTAAACATTGAGGTACTGTAGGCTATATTCTGAACACTATTTAATACCTATTTACATGGAAATATACTAAATTGTCATGTAAACTACATTTTCTTCTGAGATTGCTCAGATATCTCAAACGTCCACATACACGACGTAATTAACATTATTTTGTTAATTGCTATAATGATTAAAATATCTGTTTCTGAATTGAAATAGAGATATATTTTCAGAATGACACCCCTTGGGTAATAATTTTCCCCGTTTGAATTTACATAGAGGTAGAAGAAAGAATACATCAAAAGATGAGAAAGAAAAGAGGATAAACAGAAGGAGAAGGAGAAGGTAAAGAGGATTTTTACATGGGCCGGTTTACATGTGTGTTTCCAAAGATTGAAAATTCCGAAGATTTTGGTTTGGTCTGATGGTTTATTTAACCTGACTGCAAAGAAAGCATGTGTATGCTTGTAAGTAAGCAACCAGGGGACCGAAGGATTTAAGTCCCCTCTGAGGGACCTCGTAATGAGGATTAATGCCTTACCAAAGGGCACTATAGCGCATCAATTTGGTTTCGAACCCGGGTTACGAGACCACTGCTCTACCACTGAGCCATCGAGCCTCCAATCGTTTCTCTGAAGGTTCATAATTCCAAAGGTAATTTCGAAAATTAAATTAAGTTTCATAAAACCGGAAATGAAATAGGGTTTATAATTTCAGAAATGCATAAAGTAGGATTCATAATTTAAAAAAAAAAGTAAAGCTACATCACTTTTCGGAATTACAGACCTTGGGAAAAAAGAGTTTAAATCAAAACAAACAGAATAAAAAGAAAATATTATGAATGTCTAATTTATTAGCTAGTAGCTGGGGGGGGGGGCGAAAAATGAAAGAAGAGGGGAAAGGCGGGAAAGGCAACGACATCAAACTTGTTGACATGAAACAAATAAAAGGCTCTTGTATTATGTTGACTTTTGTCATGGGGATTTTGAGAGGACTGTTAAAATCGGTTTCGGAAAAAAAAAATGTACAATAAGGTTTTAAATGTTTAAAAAAGAGGACGTTGTTTGAGTATTGCAATATCCGCTGTACATGGGAGAGTATCCTGTATGTCTACATGCGATTTGTGTGTTCCCTGGATAAAATCTGAGAACTTTTCAGCACACAGGAGGGAGCTAACCCTAACCCCCCCCCCCCCCCCCCGTAAAAAAAAGTCTACAACTATTGGTTTCATGTACTATACTTGAAGCAATACTTGTAAGATTGAGAAAAAAAACAGGGGAGGGTTGTTCACGCATTTACCGATCGTAAATCGTAAATTACCCATATTAAATTTCGAGTTAGTTTACTGATTAACAATGTACATCCTGTAAGTCAGTCAAGAGAAAATTTGCATATTTTGTGAGTGCCCACATGTAAGTGTAATACAGTGTATGGTCAAAATTCGTAGTAGGGCTTACCAATATAAAGGTCAAACCCACTAACTAAAATTAGTTTTTATTTTTTTTGTGGATGTAATAACAAAGCTTTATTGAACGTTGATAGTAGAAATAAACAGGATTTTCAAGAACGAATTGCCACTGTTAAGAAAAAAAAAAACGAAACAATAAAAACAACAACAAGAAAAGCCTACAGAAAAAATATTATCCTTTCGAGAGTACTACGCGGAGGCTTTTTCAACGAAAGAGGGCGTCCTCCATTCAGCTGTGTGACTCAGTTGTGCAGCATGATTTGTTGCCCGTTAATCAAGCTACATGAGAAATTCATTCAATTGACAAATAACGAACACTGAACTACTAAAATGTTATTGAATCCGTTTTCGGGAAGCGATGTCCCCCCCCCCCCCCCCCCCCTCTCTCTCTCTCCTGTCTCTCTCCTTTCTTTTTTTTCTCTAATTACTCATCTATCTCATTGCTTGTGAATACTTTTCATTTTAGAAAATCAAAGACCTGTAGTTTGCCCTTGATTCTAACCTCTCTTTCTTTTTATCTCTTTTTTCTTTCTCTCTCCCTACCTTTCTGTCCTTGTGTCTCTTCCTCTGTATTTCATTCAGTTAAAGGGAAATCCAACCTTAATAGCAAGTTGCTTTGAAAGAAAGAGGAAAAATCAGAGAAGCAGATTGGTGAAAGTTTGAACGAAATCGGACAAGCAATAAGAAAGTTATGAATTTTTGAAAGTTGTAATCACTATACATATGAATTTCAAATTGGCCAAATAGGTAATGCCACTGTGATGTAGCTGTGGACAACTCCTCCACTCGCTCCAATACACAAAATGACTAAAATGTCACTTTTTTCAAAATGTATTACTCAATAGCATCTTTTTCTTTCATGAGGACCTATAACAATATGCTGTCTCCAATATATTTTTAGTACTGCCCCGAGGGTAAAAGCGCCTAGAAGAAAACCGCAAATTAATATTTTTGTGTAAGACAAATGGGAGAGTTGTCCACAAAAATGTCACAATCCAATCACCAAATTGCCAATTTGAGATTTGCATAGAGGTAGTGATCTCATTTTTCAAACATCCATAACTTTCTTATTCCTCGTCCGATTTCTTTCAAACTTTCACCATCCTGTTTTTTTTATTTTTCTGCTTTCATACAAATCATCTTATTAGCAAGGTTGGATTGCCCTTTAATCCCTTACTCAGACATTTTTAACTTGTCACTTTCCCTCTCTCTCTCTTCTCTTCCTCATCATTTTAAGCATCTTTCCCATATGTACATATCTGATTCTTTCGTCCACCTAGCATCTGTAAGCTTCTGCTATGCCTGATAAACCTAAGACAAGCTTTCAGGTGACTAAGAAGTACATTATCAAAATCTCCTTCAGCCCACGTAGAACCTACATGTGTAGCTGCAAGCGTTAATAAATTCATTTTGGCAAGTTGCATTGTAGAAACAGTCTAATCAATCCTGTTAAATGTCCAGTTATAGTCAGAAATACATACACAATTTTAGTCAAATGTATTTCTATTTTAGATGATATGCATTTTATTATTTACATTCCATTTTAATATTGTAAACCAATATACCTAACATCATAATGCAATGCCATTTTGGTCTAGAAAGCAATAATACATAATTAAGTCCGACTTACATACAGTAGGAACAAATATGTATCTCATATTTATGTACATCATTCCATTATCAATATTGACTCTTAAGAGATGTATCAAAAATGATTTTTGTGATTTTCTATTTACAAATGTCGCCAAGAATCCAATAATATCTATAGGCCTACATTATATCTCACACAGATAGCTAATAACATTGTCTATATCTTGAGTGACTGGTTTTCAGAAAAGCCTACAAACTTCAAGCCCTGGGACCATATTCTTCAAACTACTTTATCGTTTGTGTTAAAACGGTGTTAATTGTCCTAACAAATCAAAATTAGGACAAGTCATGGGCTGATGTCAGTGCAAAACTGGCTGCCTTCACCTAAAGTTTAAAGAAAATCTTGCACAAGCACTAATAATAAGTGTTTATTCAGCTCAATTTCAGTTAGTTAAGACAATTAACATCGTTTTCCTTAACATAAAAGATTTAAAGTTTTAAAGTGCACCAATCACCTGAAAAAATAATTTGTGTACAGCTAGAAAGTATAAAATCAACCTCAAAGAACTTCGTCTGGTATTCTGTAGGTTAACAGTTAATGAGTATGAAGGAAATAAAGGATAACATGAAAATGCTCGCGTGTAACCGAACTCCCGAGTTCGGTTCCGCGTGAGCCTTTATCTTGGCGAGCGCGTACGGGTGCGTCGAGTATTCTACTCACGAGTCGCTTTTACGCTTATAGAAAGTGTAATTAAAATAGCAATATCTCTTTATAGAATTAATATTTGAAGCCCATATTTTGAATATAGTATAACGAAATGAAACCTCTAACATACAGAGCAAAATTACTTTGGTGATTGGTACCCTTTAAAGCCACCGAGTCGCCATTGTCCATGTGCATTGCATCATAATTTGCTGATACCAGATTTTGGTTGAATTACCAGTATGGGTGAGGTCTCCCAGGCAGGCAGGCAGCGAAACCAGGGAGATGGGTCTGACCATGGATCTGTCCCACCATAAAATTACTCCAGCTGAAGAGATTGTTTTTATGAGTCACTTAATTTGTAGATATCATTTTATAAAACAGAATTCAGTAACTTGCACAGAATAACCAGGTTGAATATTTGCACGCGATAAATCAGTCCACTATCATCAGTCAACTAACTTAAACCAGGTTTAATGGGTACCAATCACCCCAAAATATTTTACTCTGTATGTTAGAGGTTCCATGTCATTCTACTATATTCCAAATATGGGCTTCGAATATCACTTCTATAAAGATAAATTGCAAGTTTAAATATACTCTCTAGTAGCATAAAAGCGACTAGTGAGTAGACTACCCAACGCACCTGTACACGCTCGCCAAGATAAGGGCTTGAGTGGGACCCAACTCTGAGGTTCGGTTCTGCGCGAGCAGCTTCGTGTTATCCTTTATTTCCTTCATTCTCCTAAACTGTTGACCTATAGAATTTCAGATAAAGTTCTTTGAGGTTAATTTTATACTTCCTAGCAGTATACAAATTCTTTTTTCAGGTGGTTGGTACACTTTAAACCAGCTTTCCATGTTAAGTAGCATTCATTCAAATATCTATTTACCTGTACTGCATGATAAAGCAATTAGTGACTCTTCGTTTTTCTTTCCTGAAAAATGTTATAATCAAAACTCAAAATTAACTTTAAGTCAGAAAAAGGTCACTATTAAGCATTCTGAACCATCTTTTTGTTAACCACTCTGTACCCCGTAGTTTACTTAAATGAGCTTTAAGCCCACCACACACTATACGATCAACTGCGATCCAATTTTGGAAATAAATTGCAATAGCATTAAATTATTTAATTAGATCTTATTTGTTAAATATGGGCATTTCAACAAATATAATCTATCCCATTCAGATTCTGAACAATGATATCGATAATTAAACTAGGATTCTCATTCGCTGTAAGCCTTAATATCCCGAATAAGGGCCAAATCAGTTTAAACTCATAGACAATCGTAGGACTACTCTGATGGCACTATGAGTCCAAGCCAATTTTGCCTTTCCTCCAAATAGAAAGTTTGCAGTAGGTCATTTTTCGATTTTACTATCTATGACTATTTAGAACCTCAATCAAGGAATTATATTTTATGTGGTTAAACCTTTTTATCTAATGCTATTACATTTTCTTCCGAAATTAGATCACAGATCGGTCAGATTTACACCAGTCATAATAACCAAAGTCATATAAACATAGCACATTTGATATTGAAAATAAATGTATAGAAAGCTGACTGATGGTGCTGCTAAATATTTACAAATATCGGCTAAAAGTCAGTACTGTCCTACCTACAATGCAAAGTATAAAAAGAGAGTATAGTAGTATTTCTACAAGCATTAAGATGGGTACCATTTGGTATTGGTTATTCAAAATATCTCTACATTGCTTGAAAAAAAAAAAAAAAACACGAAATAAAAAAAACAAACAAAAAAATATTTCAACATAAGCAGACTTTCCTTCTCCTGGGTAGAAGGGATGGTCAAACATGAGTAATAATAATTAAGATAAACTATACGCACAGAAATGTAAACAATAATCACAAATGTGGTCCTACCAGCTCAATTTCGGAAACAGTACTATAAATTAGGGTTTTCTCTTCAATCAACCACAGACAGGTTTCCCACAGAAAATAGGGAACCAAATTCCAAGACTTCCATGACCCATATTTGCCTTGTTTCATAACCAGCTCAGCTCCATTTTGCCATGGGTTGCGGCATCCTTATTATTTCATGTTTGTGATGGAAGGCTGCCGTAGCCACACACGGCCTACACCCATGATCAATTTCCATGACTTTCCAGCAGAATTTATCTTTCCATGACAGTGGGAACCCTGCACAGAGGACCCTGTCCTCTTCTGAAATGATGTCTCATCGAAGGAAGTTATTGGCTATTGACAAATATAATAGTTGAAGTCTGTCTTAAGAAAATTCCTCACCAAGTGATTCCAATGAGACAATAAAGTCACTGGAGGCTTGTTAGCACAAATCATAGCTGTGGGACCTAAAACAAAAATCTCCAATGACTTTATCAACATAAACAACAGGGGAGCAACTTAGTAACAATTTATCATTACAATTATTGTTACTGTTCAGGACTGACCAGCCTGTTAGGATTTGAAATAAATAAATATGACTAGCAAAACTTCCAAATGTTTATCCCTACGAATTCATAGGACTAGTTGTTTGAAATTATTTTTGTTTTAAAGTGATTGATTAACTTTGTGAAAAATTGTAAAATCAGCTCAAATGCCAGTGAATTTTGTGCAGTCCTCTAACTACATATATAATTAAGGATATGTGAAAGTATGAGAGAAAATGGAACCCGTTTACTATCCTAAAAAAGAAAATCGCGATCAATCGCTAGCGCAAGTCGCTCGGCTTCTTCGCTGCGCTGCAGTCACAAAAACCAAGCACCAGCGCTTGGCGATTTCAGAGCGGGTTTCCAGCCTGTACGGTATTCTGTGATAGAGCGAGGTATGCCAACCGTAAGAGTTCTTTAGGGTTCGGTGGTACTCTATTCCGACATCAATGTTCAATCGTAAATATCTTGATATATAAACGACCGATCAGCTTATAAAACTCAGGCGATTCCTGTCTGAGCTAAAGGTTTGCAATTATGATTACAGCATTAGCTGGAACAGTGATTTTTTTTCTTTTCAATCCTGGGCAAAGTTAATCAATGCCTTTAAGATGATAATCTGATTTTAAGCAACTGCAAAGAAAGCCAGTACGTGCTTGTAGATAACCAACCAGTGGACAAAGGGAACCAGTACATCAACTTGGTTTCGAAAACAGGACCTCCCGGTTACGAGAACTGCTCTACCACTGAGCATTGTATCTCCTCGAGCCTCCTGTTTAAGCATTCAATTTGTCCCGAGTTCTACAACTTTGAAGATAAAGAAATCTGCACTTGCGTATTCCTCTTCCTCTTTATATACTACATGTAATACTGCCGAACCTCATCATAGCAACTCCTCAAGACCATGTAAATTTCCTTGTATATTTGAAAATGGTTATATCACGGTTAAATAATGGTTGCTAGATCATGGTGTCGAATGAATCCTTGAGCCCATTAGATCTACTTTCTTAGAATAATTTCTACTGGTGTAAGTGGTTGAATAGATTCTTCTATTCTTAATAAATAACTAAAGGTCATTTAAAACGGTTTAAAGCCTTTGACTAAATGTCTCCATAAATTACAATTATCATAACAACTTTCACCTATTGCACCATTCAAACACACACATTTTATTTTATTAATGAATTTCTTTTTAGATTAATCTCTACAGGGCCCTGTTTCATAAAGCTTGTCATCAATGACAGGTTGCAATAACTGTTACATGTATAAGCTACTGAAATCCTTGCATCTGAATGGCTGAGAGCAAATTTGTCAGCAAAAATCACTGACAAGACACTTGATGAAACGCCCCCTCCCCCAGGTGTTCGCATGTTCTTTTGCTTTCAAGATGCTTTCATTCCTTTGGCAACCGTTTACTTTGGAGGGTTGTTGAATAATCTTAGCTATTTGAATTATCTGTTACAGACAATTCAACTTCTAAGAAATAATCAAATAGCTATCAATACAGATATCCTGAAGCTTTTCGTCTTGCATTCATCAAATAAATACAAGTGTAAGATGAAAGCTCAATGGCCCAAATTCACAAAAAGGTTTATTTCAACCCATGGTTAAATCATGATTTAAACCTCCACTGTCGATTAAAATAAGCGTATATAGTAGACCAGCCAAGATGATTTTTTTTTCTTTGGACGGCATATTATTGCACGCCTATTGACATGCACGTACGATGATTATGTAGGTTTAAAGGGTACCAATCACCAAAAAATATTTTGCTCGGAATGTTAGGGGTTCTATGTCGATATACTAAATTCAAAATATGAGGTTAAAATGTTGATTCTATAAAGAGACGTTACAAGTTAAAACACACTCCCAATAAATAATACAGTGGCTTGTGAGGAGACTAGTCGACGCACCTGTACGCACTCGCACAGAATAAGGGCCCGCGTGGAACCGAATTCTGAGTTTGGTTACGCGCAAGGGGGTTTTATGGATTCCTTCATTATCTTCATACTCCTTAACCGTTACTTAACCGTTAACCTACAGAAGGTCAGGTAAAGTGTTTTTTGAGGTTGATTTTATAAATTCTAATTGTACGCAATTTTTTTTTTTTTAGGTGATTAGTACACTTTAAACCATGAATGAAAATAAACCTCTTCCTTGAATTAAGGCCATAATTTCTGTTTCTAAAGCAACTCTTTGATTTTGCACTAATAATCTCTTTATCTATTCTAGGAAAATACTCAATTTGCAAAGGATATCGATAAGAAAAAAGCAATAATAACTTAATACTGTAGCTTTAACACTACACTGCCTTTCATCTATGATTTTAACTGTAAACTTTTAAAGGAGAATGAAACCCTGGGGGAAAATCAATGTACACAAAATTTTATATTTTCCCCATCATCTCTCAAGGTGCAGCTTGTCTCCTTCTTAGCTCAAGATATATCATGGGAAAATGTATTTGACACAACATAGGTTGAGTTCACAAAAAGACAAGCAGCATCTTTAGATATAATGGGGAAAATATGAAATTTTGTGTACAAAACATATGGAGAGTTGTACTACTAAACCTGTCACTTTGAAGCAACATTGCCAATTTGAGGATCGCCATAGAAAGTAAATTGAGACTTTTCAAACTTTCATAACTTTCTCATTTCGAAACCGAGTTTGATGGAACTTTTTTTAAATTGCTTCTCTCTATCCTCTCTTTTCATTAAAATTGATTTTTCCCCTGCGTTTCATTCTCCTTTAAATCATAACTGTTTAATGTGTCTACGTTATTCATTAACACAATAACAAAGATAAGATAATTGTTTTGCAAAAGTATGCGGAAATATGATCTAGATGTCTGTTTTCTACCAACGGTAGGTAACAAAAAAGGCACATATGAAATAGACATGTTAAAAGTAAATGTTTCGGAATACATCATGGTATGTTTGAGCAGAAAAATATCAAATGAAATGACAGACAAACAGATAGATCTTAGCACAAGTAATAGAAAATGGATTTGCCAACAATCACAAAAAAGCATTAAGCATCTGCACATGAAATATTGCTACATTGTTTGAGACATATGTCCAATTTATCAGTACCTTGAAATGTTAGCATACAGGACACATTTGGATAGAAACCCAGTTAATAAAATCAGTCCATTCTTTAAGGAATCTAAGGATGAAATCATGTCCCACACAATCACAAAAAAGCATTAAGCATCTGCACATAAAATATTGCTACATTGTTTGAGACAAATGTCCAATTTATCAGTACCTTAAAATGTTAGCATACAGGACACATTTGGATAGAAACCCAGTTAATAAAATCAGTCCATTCTTTAAGGAATCTAAGGATAAAATCATGTCCCACATTTTAGATGCTGCCATGCTGAGTAGGCCTTGGGCAAGCTTTATCCCATTCAATAATGTGTGGAATTCAATGACATACAGACAGCACAGAGGTGCCTTTCATAAGACCAATATCCTGTATTAAATGGATAATGAAGTGTACATACCACATGAATAAAATACAGTCAAACTGGCTTTAGCAACCACCTGTATAGAGAGACCACCTGTCTATGAAGACCACAATTTTTGTTTCCCTTTAAAAGTATTTCTCATTGAAAAGTGTATTAACGGAACCTCTACAGAAGGACCGCTTTTCTTGTCTCCCTTGAGTGGTCTTTATAGACAGGTTTCACTGTCCCTGGTCTGTTGAAATGAAAATTTATGAATTATTCATTTGAAAGATACTTCCTCTGGTGTTTCTCAAGGAGAACAGGAAAATATGAGCAGGGCTCTACACTAAAAAGCACCTGGACACATGGGTGCCCATAATCTAAGTCCAGACCAAAAAAATTCAAAATCTTTACACATGGCTCAAGCTAAAAGTCCATAAAAATATATAAATCTGGACACCCTATGAGAAAAGTGAACGTAGAGCCCTGATAAGGGTATCGGCATCAAGCATCTTTCACACTATTTAAGAAGTTCAATCCTCGACCATTGAGGATTGGGAGTGTTGGTTATACGATGGTGCCGGGCCATGATATGATGGTAAGCTGGGCCTTCAGTTGGATGTTCTTGAGAAGTGTGACGGCTTCCTTGTGAGAGATATCGACCAGAGACAGAGAGTTGACTGACTCAATAATGTCACCGCATCTATCAAGAAAAAAAGAAGAAAAGGATTATAGTCAATTGTGATCATTCTTCCTAATTTTTTTTTTGACTTTTCTAGAGTTAGGTGTCGTTTGTGATGTAGTCTGAAGGCAATTGATATCATTTTTGGTGTGAGATATCAACCAGGCAGAGAGAGTTGATCGACTCAATGATACCACCACATCTACCACAAAACAAAACAAAACAAAACAGATTCCCATGAATTATTATTCTTTCTAATTTTTTTCTACTTTTCTACATTTAGGTGGCGTTTGTGACATACATGTAGTCTGAGGCAATTGACAGCACTTTTTTTTTTTTTTTTTTGTGAGAGTTGTCTACCAGACTAACAGATACTGTAGACTCTATGATGTCACTGCATCTACCAAGAAAAAAAAGATTACAGTCAATTGTAATTATTCCTCCTAATTTTTTTTTTTACTTTTCTAGATTTAATTGTCGTTTGTGATGTAGTCTGAGGTCATCGATATCATCTTTCGTGTGAGATATCAACCAGGGACAAAGGATTTACCAACTTACTGATGTCACCGCATCTAGCAAGGAAACACTAAAAAAAAATTCTCATCAATTGTTAATATTCTTCCCATTTTTTATTGTATTTTTTCACTTTTCTACATTTATGCCCACCACCCACTAAAACATATGACTGCAAAAAAAAAAATATTATAAGAAAATGTACACTTGCGAAATCTTCCTTACCGAGGATCCTAAAGATTAATAGATTAAGAAGGTACCTTAGCGAAAAGCATGCTGCATAAAGACTCGGGAAAGACACAGAGAGGAAAATTCCTAGTGTTTTCTGTGCTTCTAAAATAAGAATCAAACATAGCTGAATAAAAAAGTTCCTTTTTTTTTGCTTAAAAGTGTTCAAAGAGGTAAATTCTATTTCTACATCCTAATACTTTGGTTCTGCCTCTATAAAATAAAATTAAAATTCTGAATAATTTTATCATATGCGTCAACTCTGTTGGGTATCGTTAACCTTTCAGAAGGAGAAAAAAAGACAAATCGGCTTAAAATCATGAAAAGTCTTGCAACAGGTTTGAAACCACTACGATTCACAGCCAACTGGGCCTTTTCTCTGACCAGAAGGTTCCCCCCCCCCCCAGCTGTCATATTAATGGGGGGGGGGGGGGGAACCTGCCATGTTAGGTGTTAAATTAAAACACTCACTTTAATAGTCCACTTTTTGCTGCTACACCATTACTGACGACAGTCTTCACATAGATAGGTTGAGCACCGTGTGTTGAGTCATTACCACCTACTATACTGAATCCTAGACTAGCATTGGGGCCTTTCTCTAGGGTGATCTGGTGGGATTGACGACAGCATCTGGAACAGCAACAACAGGAGATTCCATTAAAAGTGTGTATATCATTACAGCTGTCCTATGTTTTGGACTCCCTCCCTTTCACATATAAGTAGAATACATTCTAAAAGTAACCTACCAACCCACTGAATGTAGTATCAGGGTTCCCAAAGAAATTTGAGAACCAAAATCCATGACTTTCCATGACCAGACAAGTACAATTTTTGGAATGGCTTGCAACATCCAGCAGCATACAAATACCACACAGTGGTAAATGTATATATTATTTCATGTTTGTGATGGAAGGCGGCCATAGTCACACACAGCCAACACCCACAATGAATTTCCATGACTTTCCACGACTTTGGGAGATTTTGTTTTTCCTATTTCCCATGACTTTCCAGGTTTTTCATTGACTGTGGGAACCTTGAATATACACTTCTTGTCCAACCCGTATCTTTCTTATTTTCATTTTTTTTTTCCAACAAAATGGCCATATTAATTGTACTACACCTCACTTGCTGAGAAGTATCAAAGCCATTTTCTCCACACATATTACTTGTTGGACTTATTCATCGAAACTTACTGGGTAAGAGACAGCTATGACAACTAGGAGGGAATGTACCCATGTGTTTCATTATCAGGGTCATATCCCCCTCTATAATACTAAAATTACAGTAAATGTGTATATCTTGGACTGCTCCATTCCCTTACTGGGGATATTGACAGCTAAATATGTTGCTAATGAAAGAACATTAAAGCGACATTGAATCCTGTAAAAATGGTGCTACCTCACCCTGCATAAACAATCGAGCAGTCCGAAATACAAAATATGAGCATCCAGTGGAATATTCCATTTACTTGCTGGGGTAAGCCATGTTAGCCAAGAGGGAATGTATCCATGTGTTTCGTTATCAGGGTCCGTGTCCCCACCCCCTTATAAAATCATGCATTCCAAAATCATTACAGTACAAGTGTAGCTCTTGGAATATTCCATTTACTTACTGGGGTAGGGATAGCCATGTAAGCCAGCAAGGAATGTATCCATGTGTTTCATTTTCAGGGTCCGTGTCCCCCTCTATGACGCTTAAGGTCAACGACCTCGCGTTGGCAGACTCCTTGAGCACCTTTACTGCTTCTGTGTGAGGGAGATCTAGAAGGCTAGTACCGTTCACGCTGAGAAGAATGTCTCCTTTCTGTGTATGGAATTGAATGTGAGAGTCGTTAGTTTGGAAGAAACGTGAACACATTAGGGTGCGATACAACTGAATACATTCCAAGTAGGATTATGAACTATCATAAACATCCTTTCAAGATTCTAATTTGAGGTTTTGATTCATCATTTTGTTCTTAACCCCTTTCATGCCACCAGATTTTTGAGCAATTGTCAAAAATGAACTTTCAAGAGTTCAATATGAACTTTCAATGCGTTTTTTCATGAGCAAACTGGGCAAAGATAAATTACATGTATATTGCATGGGAATAAACATAATGAAGGCACAGGTTTCTGTATGAGGAAGAATTTTCAAGACATTCTGAGCTTAAACAAAATGTTCAACACTCACATTCTTGGGCGGGATTTGCCGCCCACGGCATGCATGGCAGGGGTTAAATTTGGTTGGACTATCTTTCAAGATATGTACCCATTTATGCTTCAGGAAAAGGCAAATGAATGTAACTCTAGCCAGACTTATGGTAAATCATCTACTTTCTTGAACATTAACCCTTTCAGGAGAGGAAATATTTCAGGGCTAAATTAATCAGATTTTGTTCTTCAAATTGGCAACAATAATTTTTTCTTTCTTTTATTGCTACATGCTTCTAATTAGGTGTAATGTCTTTGAAAACAATATACATGGTTAGGAATTTTGTCAAAAAGTTTTTAAAATTGCCAATTCAGATAAAAAAAACAATGATTTTTGAACCTCTCAATGTGTTGCCAATTTAAGGAATTTAAAGCTTATTCTAATTTTTTAAAATTCCTGGCATCAAACGCGAATTATGGTCATGAGAAATATGGACATATATGCAGAAATTTGTTTCCACTCATGCATCTGGTATATTTTTCAGAGCTCTGAATCAAAAGTTATTGACCCAAACCACAAAATGTGGTCAATTGTCTCAAAAGGGTTAAGTAAAATTCTGTTCTTTATTTTCATAAGCTACATGTATTTCCATCCAAACGATGATTTATCTTATGCACACACATGTCAATTTAACCCATTGGCTACGGGAACTAGGTGGGGCATGTACTAAGCATATGGGAATAAAAGAATTCAGTAATCAACCGGTTAAAGGTATTAGATAGTTTTGGGAAGCCCTCAAAAACTTTGTGAGATTTCTTTGATTTTACTTAATAAATAGCAGGGTACTAACATAACTAAGATGCTGTGAAGTTTTTTCCTCCTCAAGTGAAATATTTATCGAATTAGAGGTGAAAAGAATAAAAATCCCTGGCCCAAAAAAGAGGGGATGTAAATTCGAACAACGGCCATACACATTACTCACATGAGGATTGCTGTGTGTTATAGAATACACTACACACAGTGCTAAGCGCTGGGTTTATTGTGTGGGGAACCTTCGGGTGGATATGGTCTCAGCGTGAGGCAGTGAAAAGCCGTTACCAAGCGTTTTTTACAGATATTTACACTAAGATTTGTTCGAAATCGTGAATGGAATGTTAAATAATCCCGTACATGTGTCTTATGATAAAAGGAGAATAGTATGTGACTATGTTAGATAAGTTTCTTGGCAGTATGATTTTTGCTACCGAGACTGTCTATGAGCTTAAAGAGTCATGCTACAAACATCTACTCCACAATCTTCTTTCAATATTGTTGAGGCTGGTGAATGATCTTACTTTGATTGTAGCTACACATACGTCTGCCTGGATGCCTGTGAGGGAGATGGGAACATCAACCACTCTCACTGATAACCATACACTCAATCAGAAAGTAAAGGCTGGTAAATGATCTCACTTGAGTGTAGCTATACACCCCTCTGCCTAGATGGCTGTGATAAAGATGGGAACATCACCACTCACACTGCAATCATATATACTAAATCAGACTGGTGAATGATACTATCTTGAGTTGACAATGTCTAGCTACACATCCATCTACCTAGATGGCTGTGATAAAGATGGGAACATCACCACTCACACTGCAATCATATACTAAATCAGACTGGTGAATGATCCCTACCTTGAGTTGACCATGTCTAGCTACACATCCATCTGCTTGGATGCCAGTGATAAAGATGGGAACATCACCCTTCCTCTGTCCCTTGCCACCACTCACACTGATGCCCATACACTCCTTGTATCCCTGTGAAAGAAGAAGAAATTGAATATATAAAATTTAAGAAGATTGATCATCAAAAGTTGGCTTGCTACGTATGTTTGGAGTTCTATGAGCATTCCAGGACCCCATCTTAAAAAGAATTGTGATTGCAAATAATTTCCAACTGATATCAATCGAAACTCTTTATTAGATGGGGCCCAGGTATCAGCTTGAAATGTGACGTCTTCAAAACTGATATTGCGCATTCTCTACTGAAATATTCAGTCATACTCCAACTTTCGAAGTTACGAAATGACAAGTCCATGTGATTTTTAGTCTACACAAAAGTTTTTGTGAGGATTTCAATTCATCAAGTAGGCCCTTTGAATTTGTATGTAATGCAACTTTTATTGTTACATCGTATGCTTAATTTTCTTTCCACTTAAATTTACTTTGTATTAGGCTACGTTTTTAATATTAGTTTAGAATGTAAGTTTGTAAATTTCATTAATTATCATTAATTAATAATATTAATGCTATTTCACGATAGGACTTCTGTATATTTTAACAAATTACTGAGTAAAGCACTTAGAAGCTTTTTATTAAGCACTACCGAAAGGTAATCTATTATTATTGTTTATTATCAGATTCTCTTCCTATTTAAATTTCTTACATAAATGAAAACAAAGACATCTAGGAATGCTTGTATTCAAAGTGAAAAACTTTGCTCTCACTTTTTTTTTCTTTGTATGCATTTTTAGAGATATCATTTCTGCTTTTCCTTTTTTTCATCCAGATCTCTTTTCCCCCAAAAGAGTTTTCAAAGTCAGAGTGTGTTCTGTTTTGCATTACTGTTAGAAATTTACCACGGAACAATTGTTGCCAGAGCAAAATTATAACACACGATCTGAGAGCGATCTGAGAGAGGTGTCGTGGTCTAGTGGATACGTCACCGGACCGTGGATCACTAATGTCCTTTGGCAAGGCATTAATCTACATTTGCCACTCTCCAACCAGGTGTTAAGTTGGTACCCGGTAGGATGCGAATGTCATTGTGACTGGAATAGTATATGTGCGCCTGTGAAATGGCCGCCAGACTGGAATGCTCCCTAGTGGAGTGGAGAATGTGCACTATAAGTGCAGAATCGTAAATGGATCCATTGACTGGGGTAATAATACACTGTTAAGCGCTTTGATCAGTTACTAACTGGAAAGGCGCCATATAAATGCAGGTATTATTATTATTATCTGCCCACTGGCTAGAGTGGGCCATAAAATACTACACTCTGATGCCGATCAGTTCTGACCCAATCCATCAAGTCCTATTTCGTTTAAACCCAATTCGTCTATTCTTTGTGGGGTCTAATCATCATTTCGTCTACTCTTCATACCTTTTTGATGTTGACGGTCTTCTCCGCCCTGACTTTTGGAGCGAGGGCGTGCCTCAGCAACGTGAAGGGTTCGGTAGGAAGCTCTGCTGGGGGTGCCTGGATGACCTCAGGGGTCGTAACCTGGACCTGGCGCGATACGACCATCTCAACACGATCGCCACAGTCCTGAGAGGTAAAAAGCATATTAATTACAGAAGAGAAAGAAGGGCCCAACTCTATCCAAACAGTTCTTGAGTTGTTAACCCTTTCAAGACAATTGACCACATTTTGGGGGCTGGCATAATTACCTTTTGATTCAGAGTGCTAAAAAATATACCAGATGCATGAGGTAGAAAGAGCAAAAATTTCTGCACATATTATGTCCATTTCTGTTGCATGACTATATTACGTTTGATACAAAGAGTTTTAAAAATGAGAATAGCCTTTAAAATCCTTAAATTGCCAACATAACGAGAGGTTCAAAATCATTGTTTGTTTCTTTCATCACAATTGGCAATTTTCTCAACTTTTCAACAAAATTCCCAACCATGTATATCGTTTTCAAAGATATTACACCTGAACAGAACCATGAAGCACTAAAAAAAATATTATTGCTGCCAATTTGAAGAAAAAATTGTGATCACGGAACTTGGCACTCCCGAACCTAACCACACCAAATGGAACATAGAAATGGTCATGGTAAGAAAAGTGAATCATAACATGTACATTACATAACATAATAGCAGCAAGCCGTATCATCTGTTTCATTCATTGTTTCTTGTCTGTTTTTCTATTGGGCCATCTCGTGAAAGAAGCCAACACTCATGACACCTTACGATCGGTCTGCGATCCGATTTATGAAATAAATCGCTATGGCATTAAATATTGGCATTTTAACAAATCAAATCGGCCCCATTCAGGTTCTGAAAAGTAACATGAATACTAAACATAGGGTTCGGGTGAGCTGTCAGCTTTCTACAGGGAATAAGGGCAAAATTAGTTTCAAATCGTAGGCAGTCGTACGATTTTTGTGACGTCACTACGACTCGGAGCCGATTTGGCCATTCCTCCGACAAGAAAACTCGGCAAAGGCCGTATTATCGATTTTACTATCTGTATGACTCTTCAGACCCTTAATCAAAAATATTTGTTTTTTTTAAATGACTTGTCAAATGATATTACATTTTTGGGGGAAATAGGATCGCAGCCTAATCATAAGGTGTGCGGCGGCCTTTACATGTTACAAATCACTAGTGTGCAGAATGTACGAGTGGTGACATTTTTGCACAGAATGCCCTCTTTTTCCTTTTCTTTGTGGTTTTTACTCACTCATGTGGGGGACGGCATGTGTGAGCGTAGCCTCAAGAGCTTGGTGATACTTCAGAATTTGCTCTTATCCCAAAACGTCCCTCTCCTACCCCCCTCTCTCTATCTGTTTATCTACCTAAGAGTTATGCATAATGTTCAGCTCAGGGTTGAATTTATGAATTTGGTACAATGTATGTGTCGGTAAATGACTGCGGAGGAATAGCTGCCAGAGCAAGTGTTGTATAACCATTCTACATGTATATCTTACCCTTATAATCCTAGCTACTCTTTCAGGCATCTCATCTTCAACGTTGAATCCATTGATCTGTAATACTCTGTCATCTGCTTTTAACCTCCCATCTCTCCTTGCTAGACTGCTCTCCAACTGCATAAGAAAAAAAACCCCAGAAATTAACAATTTATGACAAATGTGTACACAAAAATAAATAGTATGAACCACAAGAGTGTGATACCATATGTTTTCCCCTGTGATAAATAAATCTAATACAGATTTATCTTTCTATGCGACATCAAATTAGCACAATATCATTTCAACCCTTTCCGTGCCACTAGATTTTTGACAATTGCACAAAAATGAAGTTTCAAGAGTTAAAATATGAACTTCCAATGAGTTTTTTCTTGAACAAACTAGGCAAAGATGTATTACATAGGAATAAACATCTCACATAAATAGATGAAATAGAACAAAGATCAGCAATGTTAATAAGCATCAATAACCCTTTCAAGACAACTGATCACATTTTGTGGTTTTGCTTAATAACTTCTGATTCGGAGCTCAACAAAATATACCAGATGCATGAGTAGAAAGAGCAAAAACTTGTGCACACTCTATGTCCATTTTAGTTGCATGACCATATTGCGTTTGATGGCAGGAATTTCAAAAACGAGAATAAGCTTTAAAATCCTTAAATTGGCAACACATTGAGAGGTTCAAAATCATTGTATTTTATCAACAATGTGATACCTACCACTTCCATGATGTATATTCCTTGCTCACTCCTGTACAAGAAATGAAAAATAAAAGTACAAAAAATTAGGATCACAAGACAAAGCACAGTCTACTACTAAAGCCCTTTCACACAAAAACTGACTTACAACCAATGGACCTGTTTACTAATTTCACGCAAAGTTCTTGAACAAAAGTTTCTCTTGATGACTCAAAAGCTTGCTTGATGCTTGTCCAAAATAGCAACAACTAATATATGCAAAATGGAGTCCTTCCATAGACATGCTATTTGCATAGTAGGTGCACTAAATAGTTTGTAACTAGGGGAACTGGAGAGAAACATGCATAAATTGAAATACATTAATTAACAGGTCTATTTGAGAACATCATTGAATAGAAGCAAACTGAAGCTTTTCGTCTTGGACTCATCAAAGTAAGTCCAATTTGTCCTGGCAGAAAGAGTTTGTAAGGACGCTCGTATTACTTTTTACTAGCTCCCGTTTTTACAAAAACCTGCTAGCAATAAGCCTAATTTCCTGGGGTTTTTTGCAGACAACCAATCAGAGCCGGTTATTATTTTTTGCTTGCTTTGTTCCCTTAGTTTCCGTTTATGTTGTTTGATTTTGGGTTTCTATTCATTCTTGTGATTTACAAGATGAAAAGCTTCAGTATGCGTCTATTCAACGCTATTCTCTGATTCTTAAAGGCGGTCAGTCGGCGGTGCCCGTGTGTTTCTATGCAGTCCAGGCGAAGGCAAGTTCGGAGATTTATGTATTCGTACACATCAACTTACATGTATGTACACATCACAGCGATCTATGCGAATTTTTGCCGAGGAGAAGGACATTTTGCTGATCCTCACTATACTTTCGACTAGACCTAGTTTCGTATGCGCACAAACTATTTTGCAGCATCAGCAAACACCTGTAGATTTTTCTCCAGTGAAACCGCCGCCTGACCGCCTTTAACTACCAAACATCTTTTTTAGTTACAATTACAACCAATTGTAAAAATCTATTGTATCTCCATTCTTGCTGCAATTGTACATTACATGTACGTTCTTTCAGTAACATAAAGCTGATTGTAAGCAGGACTTCACGCTAACTTTTTTCTTAGGGGGTCCCGATTGACATTTTTATGGTGTGTATGCATAAACCTAACTCTCACCCTAACCTTAACCTAAACCCTATTGCTACATTGGAGGAATGGGACTAAAGAACCCAAGTCCAAGTGGTCCTATGACCTAAATGGAACAGGACCATAAGTATGGACTACAAAATCTTTTTTTTTTTAATCACTCACTGTTTTGCTGCTATTTTGATGCCTAAGGGTACACCTGTGACCTTGGTAAGGGAGACTTGAAGAACCTTGGTAGTGAATGGAGCTGCCTTGGATTCCTGCTTCTCACGGTATATCGTCAGTCTGAGAGGGGCCTCAGCCGAACACAGCGCCTCTCTTGCTATGCTGTGAGGGACATCCCGCAAGTCTCTACTATTCACCTACGCATGTATACAACAAAAAGGAGAGCAGAAAGCCATTTAGTTCTGGAGAGCTTAAAAGGAGCACTAGATTGATAGAAGACCCACTACTGTGATCAAGAAAACATATCCTGTTCCTATCAATAAGAATGGGAAAAAACTTTAAATAACATATTAAGCAGATCTTCAAATAGTCAGTCTGAGAGGTCATTTGGCTGAACAAAGCACCTCTCTTGCTATGCTGTGTGGAACATCAAGTCTCTACTGTTAACCCTTTCAAGACAATTGACCACATTTTGTGGTTTAACTAAATAACTTTTGATTCAGAGCTCTAAAAAATATACCAGATGCACGAGTAGAAAGAGCAAAAATTTCTGCACACACTATGTCCATTTTTATTGCATGACCATATTGCGTTTGATGCCAGGAATTTTAAAAATGAGAACAAGCTTTAAAATCCCTAAATTGGCAACACATTGACAGGTTCAAAATCATTGCTTTTCATCGAAATTGGCAATTTTTTCAACTAATCGACAAAATATCTAACCATGTATGTTGTTTTCAAAGACATTACACCTTATTACAACCATGTAGCACTAAAATAAAAATATTATTGTTGCCAATTTGAAGAATGAAATGTGATCAATTTAGCCCTTAAATAATTCCTGTCCTGAAAGGGTTAACCTACATGTATAAAGCAACAAAAAATAGAAAGAAAAAGAAAGAAAAAGAAAGAAAAAGAAGAAAAAGAAAGAAAAAGGAAGAAAAAGGAAGAAAAAGAAAGAAAAAGGAAGAAAAAGAAAGAAAAAGAAAGAAAAAGGAAAAAAAAGGAAGAAAAAGAAAGAAAAAGGAAGAAAAAGGAAGAAAAAGAAAGAAAAAGGAAAAAAAGGAAGAAAAAGGAAGAAAAAGAAAGAAAAAGGAGTAGAAAACAATAAGCTCTGAGAAAGCACTAGGTAGGAAAAAAAAAAGGAGCAATTGTTATTAAAAAAAAATCACTATCTCTCACCTACAGACATTGAGCAAGACCCTAACAATAATGTCTAAGCAAGCTTATCTCTTTATGATACTCTGATTTTACCCTGCTACATTTTGCTGTTTAAGTTTAATTTTTTTTTTTTTTTTTTTTTTTTTTTTTGGACATGCATATATTTGAATATTTTTGTATTTCATATTGTCCTTTTTAAAGTGAATAAAGAACAAATGAAACAAAATTGACAGATAACCATTTTCTCTCACACAACTGACAACACACAGAATGCTGACATGTTGAATATTATTTGTGAGAAACTCGGACTGGAGTTTATGAAAAACGTGTGTTATGAATATTGAATCAAACTATAACCTACAAGATGAGGGATAGTTTGACTATTTCCTTGTTATGAGCTAACTCGAGCTCAAAGTATACAGGAAAAGTAATCACAGAAAAACTATATTTTCATAATATCTCCTTAATTTCGATTGTAACCTACTACCACATTAATAACAAATCCAGGCAATTGAAGCACAGGATAAACCTCACATCCTTTGTTACCACATCTGATAATTTGTTACCAATTTGGTGATCACCCACTAATCACTGACAAATGTGTGCTATAAATATTGAATCAAATCATGACCTACAAGATAAGGGATAATGTGACTATTTCCTTGTTATGAGCTAACTCAAGCTCAAAATATACAGGGAAAAAAAACTCAGGAAAAGTAATCACAGAAAAATATATTTTCATAAAGTCTTCCCAATTTTAATAGATTGTAGCCACTACCATATCAATAACAAATTCAGGCTATTGAAGCACAAGTTCAAAGATAAACCTTGCATCCTTTGTTGCCAATTTGGTGATCACCTACGAATCACTGACCTGTACTATTTGATCACCAGGTAGTATCCTTGCGTCTTCTGCTACCACTTCACCTGGTATGACTTCTTGGACAACAATACCAATCTGAAAAAAGAAATGGAAGAACCATCAGGCCTAGGTTTCTTGCCAGTGCATAATAATAATAATAATAATAATACTTGGATTTATATAGCGCCTTTTCCATAGGATACAAGACGCTTGTCAATCAGTCTATTTAACAGAGTTGTACAAGTAAGTTTTCAGGTGTTTTTTGAAGATGTCTAGTGAAGCACTGTTTCTTAGAAATGATGGGAGAGTGTTCCAGAGACGTGGGGCTAGGGACTGAAAGGATTTAAAGCCAGCTTGTTTATGGGATTTGGGAATGACAAAACACCACTGGTGACAATATCAAGCATGACAGAATTCAGAAAGTTAAAAAAAAAAAAAAAAAAAAAAAAAGTGTACATCAGCCAGTTTGTAATTAATACATGGTACAAATGACCCTGAAATGACCTCACTTTGTACGTGTATGCACATTTGTTTTACTTGTTTAACATGTATATGTATCTGCATATACTGTACAAAGTGAAATTATGAACTGGCTTCTTCTCCCCAACAAGGGTAATAAACGTTTTAAGTACACGTATGTCAATGCATACATGTACTTTCAACCCCTAAAATTGCTCTGGTTCTCCCAAACCATCTCGCTGGGATACTAGAAAAGGACATATTTCACTTGATGTGGACCTGCAAGATACATGTAGCTGTGGTCCTCTAAATCTAAACTCCCCCCCCCCCCCCCCCCCCCCCCCGCCCCCCCCCCCCCCCCTTCATTCTGGAAAGCCATATATTGCTTTGATTATGTTTTTTTTTTTTTTTAATGCTTTTATTAAATGAAACAGTCGATTGCAAATTGGAAACTGCAGAACATTTTTCATCTCAAAATAGTCTTGAAAATGTGAGGCAAACAAAGATGATAATACCTGCAAACTTACAAGGTTTGTTCCTTAGTACGATAATCATTTAAATAGAGATGATGAGATTCATTCCAAGAGCCCATTTAGCAAAGGAATGTGATGAGTCCATCACTACTTCCCTGGCTATTAATGAATTGCGATCAGGCTTTCAGGCAGGAGGGCATCGGGGCATCCAAGAGACACCAATTTTTTTAAAGAGGATACCCTATAATTTTTGTTTGAATCCGCATCATTGGAAGGAATGTCTTTTTATGGGCACCTCTTTTCAGTTGGGACACAACCAATTTCGAAATCCTGAGAAAATCCATGGTTGCAATTTATATTTTCATACACCTGGGTAGAGACAGTCCACTGAATATAAAATGCTCAATTCAGGCACATGGATTTCAGGAGAGGATTCATACCCACACCACTGTTATTCAAAGAAAGTCACAAAGACAACTCTGTCCTATACATGTTGAACCCCAAACACTGACATACAGTTTCTATCATTTTCATCAAAATCATAAAACACTATCTCCAGTGGAAAGTGGAAATTCTTTATCAAATTACCCTTTCAGCTTAAGAATCAACAAAATTTAGAATGAACAAGTTGTACTTACAAGTGGAGTTTCATTTCCACCAACAAAGTAAATTCCTAGATCTCTATTAGGTTTGCGATTGATCTCTATAGATGTTAGCTGACCATGACGGATTGGGGCTCCTGGACCAACTGTGTGATAAGAAAGAAAAAAAGAAATAAATCTACATAATACAGCATTCACTCATTAATTGTTTTGTTTCATGGAGAAGAAAAAAGTATACTACATACATTATCAATACTAGTTATCAAGTAGTACATTACTTTCTGTAACATCATTATCATCACAAACATTTAGCTTTTTTTAAAATTAAAGATAAAGTTGAGTTCAGATGGTCATGACACTGAAATGTGAAAGAAACTGGCTCAAAGCAATTGAGAAAGGTTGATTATATGGCACAGAAGAATTGGTGCATGCTGTACGGTTCTGGAATCACCAAAATGATAAGAAATTGACTTAATCCTGCTGAGATTCACATGCACTGCACACAGAAATATGTATATGGGACTACACACAAATGTTCAGCCCTAACAATGCAGCTGTTTCTTGTCCTATTTTGAATGTGAGGGCATTTGAAGAGCAATCCTTTTCATGGGGACATACATTGTCCATGTACAGTATCTACTAGAAAATAATCTTCCAAACTAACATAATTTAACAATTTGAGAAAGCTAACAAATCATTATTTTTGAATTACCCAAAACTCAAGTTTCCCTTTAAATACTGGGGAGGGATTATTTCCCAAATAATAAATACATGTACAAGTACCTCCATTTGACCCTAAACCTTGGGGTTAAATTAGGTACCAAAGCACCAAATATCATTCTTTTCTTAAATAACAGTACAGTGGCCTGTAACAATCAATCTTACGATTGATATCGCAAGTCTCTGGCAAACCATGTACTGAAGAGTTACAATTGATCGTAAGATTGATTGTATCTCTTTATGTTACAGGTCCCAGGTGTGGTTCTAAAGGAAAGCCCCATTAACTCAAGGGTATTTACATCTGTTTGGAGCCAGAAGGGAATTAACTCATATACTTCAACACAGAGGTAACGCCCTTCTGACTTTAAACAGATGATATCACAGTTTCACAAATTCACAATACGTTTCACAACTTTACCCCTACATGAATCTCCCAAATGGCAGTTTGACTTTGACCATCTGAGCGAATGTACATGTAGGAGGGACCCTATTCTTCATCACATTCTACCACTCAGCACCTTTGTATGGTATCACATTATGACTCAACGCTGGAATGTCAACATATCAAAAAGTGCGTGCAACCTTCTGTTTGTCTATGGGAATCTTACATGGAGAAGGTGCGCTGTAGTTTGCAGACACAGACCCTTGTCAGTTTTAACATTTTAAACATCCGTGTAAGGTCTGAAATGTGAGACTACAGAGACTGCTTTCCATAGACCCTGTACTGCATCTGCTCTCATTTGACTCAGGCAGAGAATGATTTAAGGTACGCTAATTTCCAGGCTATATGGAATTGTGTGTACATTGTAAATGCTGTAACAGAGTCTGTTCAAGCAGACTACATGCAGGCCTGGTGTATTGGGTGTACACAGGTAAAAATGACTGGGATTGGTTTGAAGGGTGTACGGAGATTTATCATGTCAACACTTAGTCATTTATAAAAATGTAAGCTAAATGTAAGCTGGGATTCCACATTTTGGTATCAAGTACAAAAGAATGCAAGCACATGTACGTTGTAGCTGTACAATGTAATGTACTTTGCCATGTAGCCCACTCCCCCCCCCCACCCACCCCCCCCCCCCCTCTCTCTCTCTCTCTCTCTCTCTCTCTCTCTCTCTCACCCTGCCTGGCTCTATTTTCCTCCTATCCTCAATGTCTCTCAGACCCCGTTCTCATTTCAAGGGATAGAGTGCTCTAGCGCGTGCTAGATCGCACCATCTCTAAGGTTAGAACGCGGCACCTTCGTTTCGACGCGCTCCACCGCGATCCCAAACCGGACCAGCTCTGGGAGGTGGTGGACATGAGATAGCGCGATCTAGAGTGCGCAGGACTATTCGCAGTTTACTGTGCAGAGAGTGCTAAGATAGATCACGCTACCCCCTGCAGGTGTGAATACGCGGCATCCAGCATTGTGCCAGTGGACCTCCCTGGCGCGCCCCACGATAGAGCGATCCACTTTCCAATCTCGTAAAGAGAACGGGGTTTCAGACTTGTTCTCTCTTTCTTCCTCACCCCAGCTCACCTCCCCCCCCCCCCTCCCTCAGGCTCTCTCTCTCTTTTCCTCTCTGTCCATCTCTAAGTATCAGTGCCTCTATCTCTTTCTTCTTACACGCATCTCAAGGCATGTACTACATGTACTTAAATTTTAAGCCAAGTAAAATGGATTCCTAGAACTTTCCTCATCCCAGCACTTTTTTTTTTCTTTTTTTCAGCACTACCCCTGTTTTTTGTAGTTACTTGATACTTTCTTAGATGACATGAGATAAGGTAGAAGTCCCCCCCCCCCCCCCTCTCTCTCTCTTTCTCCCTCTCTTTTACAGGTATATGAACCTGTTGATAATTAATCTTTTTCTTCTAATCTCCATAATTTTAAGCCCAGTAGACTAATCCCTAGTTTTTGGTCCCTGATCGCTTCACTCCTTTCTTTCATTTGATATTTTTTGATATGACATGAAAACAGAAGTTCCTCCACTCAAGACATTAACCCTTTCAAGACAGGGATTATCTAAGGGCTAAATTGATCACATTTTGTTCTTCGAATTGGCAACAATAATATTTTTCTTTTAGTGCTACATGGTTCAAATAAGGTGTAATGTCTTTGAAAACAATATACATGGTTAAAATTTGTTGAATAGTTGAAAGAAATTGCCAATTTTGATGAAAAACAATGATTTTAAACCTCTCAATGTGTTGCCAATTTAAGGATCTCAAAGCTTATTCTTGTTTTTAAAATTCCTGGCATCAAACGCAATATGGTCATGCAATAAAAATGGACATACATGTAGTGTATGCAGGAAATTTTGCTCTTTCTACTCGTACATCTGGTATATTTTTTAGAGCTCTGTATCAAAAGTTATTGAGCCAAACCACAAAATGTGATCAATTGTCTTGAAAGGGTTAATTCTGCTGCGCACACGATGATGCGACGACGCGTTAGATGAGCTGTGAAGATATACACCATGTCCTGTAAATCCCCTTAATCTCCCTTAATCCTTCATCACTGATCCCCTTTCATCTACAAGCCCTCCCTCCTCCTCCCCCCTCTTCTCCTCAGGCTCATCTGCCAGACCATGTCACCCCCATTCAGACATGAGCAAATCATATCATAAAGCTACATGTATTTCTAAAACAATCGAGCTATATTTGTTTTTTCTTACTCTGAACATCATTATTACCATTATTACCTGATAAGCAATTGTGCAGGTACATGTACATATACGGTGAAACAGAGGTTTCAGCAAGGTTTTGAACAAAATATCTCAATAAAGAATTGGGGTCCATTGCCTGTGTGGACATCGTATTGAATGAAAATCACAAAACTGGACAGGGCTGAGCATATCAAGGCACATACTGAAATATGTGAAAAGTCAGAAGTCATACATGTATTGTATGTTCAACTATGGGCGTTGAGGTAATTGATAAGCCGGGGCCCTGTTTGATAAAACTTGTCATCAATGACAAGTTGCAATAACTGTTACAAGCTACTGAAATCCTTGCACCTGACTGGCTGAGAGCAAATTTGTCGGTAAAAATCACAGAAAAGACACTTGATGAAATGCCCCCCTGACATACATGTAGATATGTTGTGAGAAACAGTGAGATGACCACCCCAAAACCAGTTTTTTTTTCATCATATAGATCATCCTTTTAGGTGACATTCCTATCCAGTATCAACATGTACATCACTACATGATGATTCTTTATACAACAAGTGCTGCGTATAGGTTTTCTCTCGTGTGAATGCCCTGTATGATGCCCAGCCTCTACCTGGTATCCGATAACCAGTGAGTCATCGCCACGGCAACCCAAACTGAGAACATCCAGGTAAGAGGTGGGATGACCATGAATACGTTGATGAAATCTTGACCATAATGGTGGTTGAAATTAGAGGTACGGGGATGCTTGGAGATATTCATAGTTTTGAACTACGCCCTCGATCTTGTTCACTCTCCAAATCGGGATTTCACATACTCGATGTCTTTCCTTCTCAAAATCTTTCTTTCTCTGCAGTTCTCTTCTTTTCCACCCCCCCCCCCCCCTTACACTTTGCCTTTATGCCAAGCTCTCTCTTTCTCCATCACAAATTCTATCTCTCAATGTAAGTTCTCTTTAATACTATTATATCTTCTCTCTCTCTCTCCCACTCTTTCTCAATCAATCAATACCACATTTTCCTGTGAGGTTGGGGTATAAAGAAAGAAAAAACTCATGGTAATGATCATAATATTATTGTTGCCAATTTGAAGAACAAAATGTGATCAATTTAGCCCTTAAATAATTCCTGTCTTTTAACCCTTTCAGGACAGGAATTATTTAAGGGCAAAATTGATCACATTTTGTTCTTCAAATTGGCAACAATAATATTTTTCTCGTAGTGCTACATGGTTCTAATAAAATGTAATGCCTTTGAAAACAACGTACATTCTTAAAACCATTATCGAAAAGTTGAAAAAGTTGCCAATTTTGACAGATAACAATGATTTTGAACTTCTCAATGTGTTGCCAATTTAAGGATTTTAAAGCTTATTCTTGTTTTTAAAATTCCTGGCATCAAACGCAATTTGGTCATGCAACAAAAGTGGACATAGGATGTGCAGAAATTTTTGCTCTTTCTACTCATGCATCTGGTATATTTTTTAGAGCTCTGACTCAAATGTTATTGAGCCAAACCACAAAATGTGGTCAATTGTCTTGAAAGGGTTAAGTTGGAATCATTTCTGATGCAGTACTACATGTATGTATGTATGTACATGGTACATCCATCCCTCTCTAGTGATATACATGTTGACACTCTGGACATTTTTTCCCTTCATTAAAAATGCCATAACAGGTGAATAAAGCATTTCAAGTGCAAAATCATCACTTATTCATGCTTCATAGCCACAGGCCATTTTAGTAGGGACAAATATTGACGTCATAAAAGAGAGAATCTGTTTGATAGTGAAAGGAAAATGCTGAATCCACAACAATCTTCTATTTCACCTGGTCTGTTTGTTGTCAACAACGGAAGAGCTTTGCATATCATGCAGAATACTGAAATGATTTAGAGCCAGCTTACTATAAAACTATACATTTTTTTAAAGGATAAAAATATGTAAAAGAAATTTCAATCAATAATCATCTGGAGTGAATTTTCATTTTTGAATAAAATGAATAAAGTGACAAACACACATACAGATAATCACTCTGTGACTATCCACTATTTCAAAACTCTGATAGCACTTCTGTACATGTATGTATTTGTATGATTGGTACATGTACATTTGGGGAATGAATTTTTCAATCTATGTACATCTGCAAACAGGAGACTGCCACAGTCGACTTTACTCAAACAATTTGGCGGCCAAGAGTTTCAATCCATGGCGGATACAGAATTAACAGCAATGATAAAAAACAAACAAACAAAGCAAAAAAACAAACAAACAGAATATGTGGGAAGAGTAGCTGGTCTCCCTTTAAAATTACCGGTCGTACTTTTCTTTTCCAACTCTTGGATACTACTGTACTGTACATGCATGTACAGGTAGCACAGTACATTATTAACCAAGTCTGATTATGGTTTCCAATTCATGTAACTTTATAACGGGTTGGTGGCCGTGCATTCATTTGTAGAAACTTGATCATGATCGAGTCTGAAGTCTGAGATACAAATAACCATGGTAACGTATAACACGCATTGTACGATTCTTTGGCAGAGTTGGCAATTTTATGACTGTACATATAGGTAAGTAAAAAAAAAGGAACCTTTTAGTAATGTAATAATGTTACTTATTTTACAAAAGTGCACGAAGGGTAATCACACTTTATGAACTCTTTCTTTCTCATTGTATCCCCCCCCCCCCAATTTTTCTCCCAGTCTCTCTCTCTCTCTCTCTCTCTTTCATTTTCTATTGTATTTCTCTGCCTCATAGTGATACACACTGTACAGTTGAACCTCATTATAACAAACTCCTTGGGACCAATGAAATTACCTCTTTATATAGAAACCTTGTTATATCAGGGCTGAAAAACAATAGAATACAAAGTAATGGGACCAGTAAAATGACCTTGTTATAACGAGTTTGTTATAACTGTATTCTTCATAACGAGGTTCCACAGTATTTCCTTCTTTCCTCCTTTGCAATATTTCTCTGTCATACTTTCTTTTTCTCTCTCTCCAAAAGGTTCTGTGGTGAATTACAAATTACATCAAGTTTCATACTGCCCTTGATCTCTCTCTCTCTTTCTTGCTCACACTTTCCAATGCACTCTTTTTCACCATAATTTCAAGCTCAAGAACGTAACAAGTTATAACTCAGCTTAATGGCATGTAAAAGTAGAGCTGCAATCGAGGTGTAGTCTAACTGTGTGGAAGAAATCACACCGTACTCTGTACATGACCACCTTGAGAAATCATGCAGGACATATCGATTAGTTTGTGCAAGGAGGTACCATCCATGGTTTGTGGACAGCCCTGAGGTACGGTATGCAGGCAGCATTCGCTTTATTGACAATGTCAGGGGCAAGTCAAGGGCAAAGATCTCACCGTCAAAGAGGTGGTAAGAGAGCAATGAGGGAGACAAGAATTATTGATCTTTGGATATTCTACATGTACATGTACACGAGTCCAAATGTGGCACATTTGTTCTTTCATAACTAGATAGAGCTCAGGGGTGGTATTCTGAGATTTATTTTATCTTGATTTTAGTGAAATAATTTTAATTGTCATAAGAAATATATGCTTATGGCGCATCATTGGTTAATGCCTGCGCAAAAGTGGCTGCGTACGAGGAATTCATCTGCGCAAACACCAATGAAATGTTGAAATTTGAAATTTGTTATGACAATTACAATCTTTTGACTAAAATCAAGATAAAATCTCAGAATACCACCCCTGTACTCATTGTACATGTGCAGTGTACTAAAATAACCTGGATTGCAAAGTGATATTTTTAGAGCTTTTGCCCGAAACATCAAGTTTTATTGTACTCATAAAAATAAATATGACATACATTTCAAATAATCCCCCCCCCCCCAACAACAAAAAAAGAAAGAATGTCTCCCTCAATCTCAAATTACTAATTATAATCTATCCCTCCCTCTCTCTTTCTCCTTTTTTCTCTCTTGTTCTCTCTCTCTCTCTCTTATTTCTCCCTCCAGCTTTTTCTCTCACTCTCTCTCTTGTTCCCCTATCATTCTCTCATCCATCTAAATGTATGTTACCTCATCTATCTATCTTATCTCATCCATCTACATGTATCTTTCACTCTGTCATCCTTTTTCATCATGACAGACTGACCATATCCACCAATCTCTCTATTATCATCATCCCATCCCATTGATATCCTGTGTCACAGTAATCTTGTTTGCAGTCTAATAGCCCGGTGCAACCACAGGAAAGTTGATTACGAGATTCCTACAGTGTTTTATACAGAAGCGAAAGCAGGGTACAGACTGCACTACAACATCATACATATACATGTATACAGAAACGTCTTACAAAAAACTGGTTTTGGAGAAGCCAGCTGACACCTTACATACATACGTGTACATGTACATGTACATGTAGGAATGTATGGTACATGTATAAAGTTACGTAATGGACAGCGATGGAGCATATACTGTAGAAAATTACAGCTGGACAGCAGTGTAAAACTTAAAATTTATTTTGTGAGGGCTACTTCGAATTCCACCTACATGTATTGTGTTCAGAGATTTTTATGCGCTACGACCCATGGGCAGAAATATTATTTAATGGTGGCTCTTTTGTCTTGTACGGTAGCTTTTTCAAGAGTTTCGGGGGCTAAGGGCGATTAGCCCCCGCTTATTTTCTTCACTACTGAACAGGTCAGTTCAGCCCTGCCCAGTGATACCAAGGAGTTGTTCTGTGATAACTCCTTGGTAATACAGTTTATATTGTAACATACAACGTTCACACTACATGGGGATGCTGATTCTTCATCCAGTTTTTGTTTAAAGTGATGCTCAAACATGTGTATAACATGTGTATTACTATACAACATGTTGTCAAACGACGTTCAACTTATCTTTAATAGGGTATAGCCATACAATGAATTTAGGCCGTCTGAACTGGGGGTCAATCATCATCCCATCCCAATGCAATTCTCTGTCACAGTAATCTTGTTTGCAGTCTAATTCATCTCAAAAGCTTCTCAATAACCTCTAATCTCAGCAACACCCTCTACTAATGCCACATCAAGTTGCCCAGATATGTCCTAAAATTGACTACACTCTTGACCTGTCATAACACATTTCTCTACAGGAGGGACTACAACAAGGGTAATGGTTTTACAAGACAGATGCTTGTAAAAATACACTGCAAATTTTCACCTCTCTATAATGGTTATATTACACATGCTCCTGTGTCAATTTCCTACAGTATTTTAACATCAACCAAACTTATATCAACCCTTGACTAAACACTCTACTTGTACTTAAAGATGAAGTTGAGTTCTGGGGCCTGCAACATAAAGAGATAAATCAATCTTATGATTGATATCAATTGTAAGTCTATGGCAAACCATGTACTGAAGAGTTACAATTGATCGTAAGATTGATTGTACATGTACATGTATCTCTTTATGTTACAGGCCCCTGGTCATACAATTACATGTATATTGTGAAAGAAATTGTCTCAAAGCAATTGGGAAAGGTTGATCAAGTCTATGTACAGTACATGTAAGAACTGGTGTATACTGTGAGGTTTTGGAAACATCAAAATGACATGTATATGAAATTGACCCAATCTTGCTGAAAAGCACATGCACTGCACACAGAAATGACGAGGAAAATCCTTCAGTCCCGACAGACTCGGTATATCGAGTTTCCCCTGTATGCAGTCTCACAATCAAAATCATCATTTTTATAAACAAATTATCAATATCGTTAATATACATGTACATGTAGATAATATTTCAACAAAAACAGCATTATTTTCTCATTCTATTCTTTTCTTAAATTACAAGTGAAACCATATTTCTGTCACAGCCAATCAACCATCCACATCCATCACCCATACATGTAGTCTTGAAAAGTTGAAAACACAAAGAAAAATCCTCTCCCCTTTTTCCCTGACTCCTAAATAAATCATATAACCCTCTCACTTACATGTACATGTGTCTCAACTCATTGTCTTCTTCCATTCACAAACTTTGACTGGGGGGAGGGGGGGGGGGGGGGGGGGATTCCCAAGTGGCATGAATATGATACCGTCTGGTTACATATTTCAGGCAAAATTTATGAAAATATTTATCTGTCTGACATCCTCAATATTCTTTCGTCACGTTTTGATATATGCCAGGGGGGGGGGGGGGGGGGGTAATAGGTACCTCTATCTGTTATCACTGGTATAATATGATAGGACAGTGGACTAGAAAGGGAACTTTTTAATGCAAATCTGATGTTTACTAATCAAAACACCCAAATACATGTAATTTTCCCTTTTATAATTAAGTTTATAAAGGACCATAAAGCTGCTTCACACACTTCTGTCTTTAAAAAAAAAAATTGTCTTTTTTCAAAACACATTGTGAACCGTTTTTGTCGGTGTTCTTATTTTTTCTCATTTATTTTCTATTCGACATTTCCTTCTAAGCCCATTCTACAATTTTATCCCCTTTTCCCATGCTGTCTCTTTCTCACTCTTTGTTCTCTTTCTTTCCCAGGTTAATCCTTTTGATATTTTTTTTCTCACACACTCCCCTGACTGCCCCTCTCTCTCTTCTAAATATCCTATGATCTCCCCACTCCACCTCTCCCTCCTCCCTACCCTCTGACCATCCTCCCTCACTCCTCTCTCATTCTTTCTTTTAATCACTCTTTCTTCATCTTTTCCCCTATAATGCCACAGTAGCCACAACATTTCTCTCTTAACATTTTCCCTTCTCACTTGCACCTTCGTTAAATTCCTCTCTATCTCTACCCCCCCCCATCTGTTTCCTTCTCTTGCACGCTCTCTCTCTCTCTTTCTCTCCCCCCCCCCCCCTCAGCACTATGTATCTATTTCCCTCCAATGTCTCCATCTCTATCTTGCATCTTCTTTTTATACCATTAACGGCATTTCTCTCTGATCTTTTTCCCTTTCTCGCTTCCACCTTCTTAGAATTCGTCTCTACCTCACCCCGCCCTCTCTCTCTCTCTCCCTCCCTCCCTCCCTCTCCCCCTCTGTATCCATTTCCCTCTAAGACCCCGTTCTCACTCACTTTGAAAGTGGACTTTTGGAGCGGTCTATCTAAGACCCGTTCCTCAGGAACGGTTCTTAGGTGAGTGTGAACGGTCAAAGTGGTCCAGGAAGTGGTCTTCTGGACCGCTCCAGAAGACCACCTCGGGGAGGTGGTCTTGAGGAACGGGTCTTATTAAGAGCGGTATGGACCGCTCTAAACGTGCAATGTGAACGAAAGCGTACTTCAACCGGAAGTGAGCCAGTGACGTTCCGCGCACAAAACAAAGCAAAAGCAATCGATCGGGCAGCCGGCAGGCACGCTACGGTACATCAGTTTGTATTCCGCGCGAAAAATTTGACCCGCTGAACTGAGCTGCCATAGCAACAAGGCCACTTTGAATCGTGGAGCGGTTTGAGCGAGAAAAACTGCTCGGAGTGTGAACGCTAGCAAACCGTTCCTCAAGACCCGTTCCTCTGGAGCGGTCTAACTAAGACCACTTTCAAAAGTGAGTGAGAACGGGGTCTAATATCTCCATCTCTGTCTTCCATCTTCTTTTTATACCACTAATAAACCGCAGTTCTCTGTCATCTTTTCCCTTTCTCGCATGCACCTTCTTTAAATTCATCTCTACCTCTACCCCCCCCCCCACTCTCTCTTGCTATCTCTCTATCTCTCACTTTCTCTTGCCCTCTCATTTTTTCTCTCTCTCTCCCTCCCTCTCTCTCTCTCTCTCTCTCTCTCTCTACCTCCCTCTCTCCCTCTGTATCCATTTCCTTCTATTGTCTCCATCTATGCCTACCATCTTCTTTTTATTTTCATACCACTAACTGGCCAACATGTCTTCTCCTACCTCCAGTCCATATTAGACAACAGGGCAATGAACTTGAGTGGACAATACACATTACACCCAGAGTTCTCCATGTCACCCCCGGGGGAAATTAAATGCCTGTGTCTTTATACATGGATGATATCATCCCATCTGCCTACAAATTTATCTCCTCTATCTTTTTTTTCTTTCTTTTTTTTTTTTGGGGGGGGGGTTGCTTCTTTTCTTTTCTTTTTTTTGTATACCTCCTCAAAAGAATTAAATATTTTATGAAAGACAACAAGACAATAATTAATATCAATTTTGTCTCCCTAACTGTGGAGACAATGTACATGTAGACGTGTATGCTTCAATTGATTGTCAATTTCCATCAAACACTAGTAACCACATTCTTCAACTTCAAACTTGGACCCCACACTATGTACATAATACATGTACATGCACATATATTTAAACCATAACCCTAATCCTACCCCTAACCGTACCCTAAACCTACATTTCTACGACAAATTTGCTCTCAGCCATTCAGACGCAAGGATTTCTGTAGCTTATAACAACTATCGTACCTTTCATTGATAACAAGTTTGATGAAACAGGGCCCTAGCTGAGCGAATGTAAGAGCAATGAGTTTTTGTCTTTGTATTTAATCCTAGAACTATGGTGATTTTGTAGGATTAAAAGAGGGTGACATTTAGCTCTCCATAATAAGCCAGTTCGTAGATACAATCTGAGCATGAGCAGATAAAGGTCATTTGTACCCAAATTGTAAAACCCACTGAGACGGGTACTAGATACATGCTCATGATAGTCATGTAATCATTATTTTTATGTATTTATCAGAGGGACATTCTTTGATACACAGCTGGAAGTATTCTTCTACAGTGGGCTGACAAAAGGTATTCATGAATCACCTTCACCCTTTTGGGCAGTGACTATTCTAAAAGGCACAAAGTAGGATGTCTCTATGTGCAGAAGATATGTGGATTTTGGGGGGTCATTTGTACCCAAACTCCGAACTGGTCTATTCAGTGGCCTAAATCTACACACTTAGGTGGGGGCTTAAGTTAGTCCCCTTTGAAGAATACGGGCCAACAAGTCTGATGAAACAGGGCCCTAGGTGAGCAAATGTGAGAGCAATCAGTATTTGTTGGACCTTACCTATTCTTCCAGGGCATCTGTTGGCTAAGTGTGGCTCTAATTCACTGCGTGGCACCTTGGCAGTACAGAAGTCTGTGTTTGGACATAACACTATTAGTCTGTCTAACATCCTGTGAGGAGGAAAATAGACAAGAGAGAAAACAAAATAAAGATAAGAACTATAACAAATTATACAGTCCAACCTGCAGCTTTAGCCACCACCTGTGTAGGAAGACCACCTGTCTATAAAGACCACAATTTTTGTTTCCCTTAAAAACTGACATTTCTCATTGAAACATGTACATGTTTGTATAAAGGAACCTGTACATGTACGTAAAGACCACCTGCTCATAAAGACCACTTTTTTGTCTCCCTTGAGCAGTCTTCATAGACAGGTTTCAGTGTAATATTATTTTGTCACTAAGTACATGTATGTATGTATTTATGCTGAGCATAGACCTAAGAAATAATAAAAACAACATGTTTATTTTCTATACATGTACATGTATGATTATACGGTCAGTGTCACAAAAACACTAGCAAATGTTAAAAGTTAGAGACAGAAAAGAACTCCCTGAAATCTATGAATCAGCTACATGTACATATATGTTCGATACATTAATAATGCAAACGATGCAGGTTTTTACCTAAAGTTCAATGTCATTGAGCTACTGGTCATGCTAGGCATGCACCTAAAAAAATATATACATGTATATTTCAAGAAGATACATGTACTTGAGCCATTTTGTCATGCGAACAGCAGTGAACAATACATGTAGCAGTTGCAGGAAAAAAAGAAGAAAGAAACTCTCTGAACATTCTGGAATGAGCTGTAAAAATTCAGTAATAATGCAAACGATGCAGGATTTATCTAGAGCTATACAGCTACTGGTCATGCTAAGCTGCAACGCATGCAACTCGAAAAACAACAACATATTTTTGAGAAGATACTATAGTTATGGTGTCACGCAAACAGCAGCAAACGATGAAAGTTGGAGAAAGAAAGGAAGAAACTCCCTGGATGATATCATGCTCCCCATGGAGATAAATGATAAGTTGACTAGACACTGTGCTTGTCTATCAAATCATATCGGCTCATCTTACAAAAAGACCCATTCTCATTACACTGAAAGATGCTTAAACTTGTCTCATTTTACTAAAGACCTCATTATCCTGAAAAATGCTCAAACTTGACTCATCTTACAAATAGACCTGTTCTCATTATCCTGAAAGTTGCTCAACCTTGTCTCATTTAACTACAAACCTTGTTTCCATTATCTGAAATCCACACAGTATGTGAACTATCAAAAATAAATCAATCGTATTTTTCCTTTAAAAATAAAGACCTGTATATATATATCAATTATCCTGACATTGTACCTTAAAAATAAAGATGGGTTCTGGTCATACGGTTAAATAGTGAAAGAAATCGTCTCAAAACAATTGGAAAAGTTTGATCAAGTTTAAGTAAGAATTGGTGTATCCTATGAGGTTTTGGAATCATCAAAATGATAAGATACTGACCCAATCTTGCTGAAAAGCACATCCCCTGCACACATACATGGGTATATGGGACTTCACACACATGTGGCATGAATATTCGGCCTGAACATTTCAGCTATTCTTCGGCATATTTCGAATACATGTACTGTATGAGGGCGTTTGAAGAGCAATCCTATTCAAGGGATATTTCTACTACTCGTCAACTGACAAAAAAGGAATGAGAAAGCTCACAAATTATTTTTCGCCTTTCCCATAACCTTCTCTTTAATTAAATCCATTTTTTAATACAAAATTGTACATGTACATACAGTGTATACAAAAATAAAAAGGGAATTTTGGAAACCGCATACATGTACGTACATGTGTATTATACTTTCAAATGTTTGTTATTCGTTTTCATACAGCTGGCACTAGTGAAATAATGATTCACTCCCATTCTAAACAGCCTCTGTCAGGAAAAATTAAAAATGTCATGTATTTCAACTAATTTGCAGTATACATGATAAAGGCATGAAGCTAGTACAGCTACTTTTATACATGTAGGAACACAAAGAAAGAAGCATTAAACAATGACAGCTACATTACATGTATGCATAAGAAACTGTTTAAAAATAATCTGCATGCTATATTTTCAAACAAGATAATAGGAACACATCTTTCATAAATCTATGATTCTGTTGTCTCCTATTCCCCTATGTACATGTAACTGTATCTACAATGCCTCAGGCTGTGTAAGTGTATCAGCTTTGGGTTTATCTTCTATTTCACTTCTGCAGTAGTACAGTGTCACTTTCATAACAAAGGGAAGTTGATACTCTCGGTATGATGTGTTCACATTTTGAAATAGTCTGGTTCTTCATCAGAATGTGAAGTATGATGGGGGGTCGTGTGTCTGGACACTTAAACAAAAATTAACCTGTCCATTTTGTCGTCAGATTTCACGAAAATTATGCATCAGGTAACACTATTAAAAATCAGTGAATATTTGCAATTCACATGATTTTCAGCCTATGCTGCGAAAGATTTGTGAAAATTTACATGAATAGTTAGTTGTTCGATTTACTGTTTAAAAATGACCTGTCCGGATAACCAACCTGTCCGGATACACGTCTGGGTATACATGTACCTGTACATGTATGTAGTTGTAAATATTGTTCTCTCTTTCCCCTCTAAATATATTGATAATTTTGCTATGTTAATTTTTTCTATTAACCCTTTCAGGACAGGAATTATTTAAGGGCTAAATTGATCACATTTCATTCTTCAAATTGGCAACAGTAATATTTTTCTTTTAGTGCTACATGGTTCTAATAAGGTGTAATGTCTATGAAAATAATACGCATGGTTAGGAATTTTGTCGAAAAGTTGAAAAAATTGCCAATTTTGATAAAAAAATAAGGATTTTCAATCTCTCAATGTGTTGCCAATTTAAGGATTTTAAAACTTATTCTCCTATTCAAAATTCCTGGCATCAAACGCAATATGGTAATGCAACAAAAATGGACTTAGTGTGTGCAGAAATTTTTGCTCTTTCTACTCGTGTATCTGGTATATTTTTTAAAGCTCTGAATAAAAAGTTATTGAGCCAAACCACAAAATGTGGTCAATTGTCTCGAATGGGTTAAAGGCGGTCAGTCGGCGGTGCCCGTGTGTTTCTATGCAGTCCAGGCGAAGACGAGTTCGGAGATTTCCGTATTTGTACACATCAACTTACGTACACATCACAGCGATCAATGTGGATTTTGCCGAGGAGTTCTAAGGATATTTTGCTGATCCTCTATATACTTTTCGACTAGACCTAGTTTCGTATGCGCACAAACTATTTTGCAGCATCAGCAAACACAGAATTTTCTCCATTGAAACCGCCGCCTGACCGCCTTTAATTAGTTAGATCTTAGCAGAGAGAAGATTTAAGAACATGTTCTGTTACATGTGTACACTGTACAGGTACATGTATGTCCACATCATTACGTGTCTTGATTTTTTTTTTTTCCCATCTTTGAATACTGTGCACATTTGGATGGTACACTGTAGCTCAGCGAAACGCACTGGCACAAACAGACACTTCCAGAATGCAAACTGTGAAATTGTTGATGATATCAATGACATGAAAAGTTGTAATTTGACTACGTGATGACAGTTTTGATTAAGCCTAATCGAGGTAGTAAAGGTATTTTTACCTGCTCTAACGATCATTGATACATGTTTACTACAGTCTACATGACTTGTATAAACATTTTTTGAGAATTTGAAACCCTCTTACATGTACATGTACCATTACAGAGCTAAACAAAATCCAGCATTATGCATGTACTTTGTGGAGCACTTTGGAAGAGGTTTCTAGAGATACTTTATTTACATGTGGGTAATTCCATGAAAATGTCAACTTTTGGTGAAAAAACGAAGTGTAGTTTGAACATTTTCCTTCTATGTCAGTATAATTGTAAATGAAGTATCTCTAGAAACCTCAAATTCTCAAAAAATGTTTATACATGTAGACTGTTTAGTCTAACACATCTATATAAATTTCTACTAGATAAATAATGTATGGACCGTGACAGGCAGCACATCCCTTTACCATTGACAAATACCTACTATGTTAATATTAACAAACATTGCAGACAGTTGAATGAACATTGAACATTCTTTCTTTGAAACACCATGTTCTTTGTAAAAGTCGTTTGATTGTGGTTTGAAACTTTTGTTTTATGATGTGAACCAGTCCTATCTTACATGCATGATTATCTCATTTCATTTTTCTTTTGAGGGGGGGGGGGGGGGGGGGCTTTGTGTAATCCAACATACTTCTCTTCCCCCCCCCCCCTTTCATATTTTTTTTTTTTTTTTTACATTTTGTAAACATCAGTAGAGATAAGAAATATGCCCAACGACTGTGAAATGTTATCTTATTTTCTTAGAAATAATTCCTTTTACGATAAGGCAAGAACACTTGAAAAATTATACATGTACTTTAAAACTTGTACATGTATAAAAGGTATTTACATGTACATGTATGTACATACAGAGAGAAAGTGAGAGAGAGAGGGAGAGAAAGAGAGAGAGAGAGCAAGAGAGTCAATTAGAAGACAGGTGCCATATTTTGACCCTTCTCACTTAACCTACCTATGACCAGTATCCCTTGAGATGTTATTACCAATCTCATTATAACTGACTCATAATTGATTATCAACTGTCTTTTATTCATTCATAAAATCCTCCTGCTAGGCTACAATGACAGACTCTCTTCCATTTCACTTAAATATGTTTGCCTTCTCCCAAGGGATTTCCAGTATCAACAGATCCTGCATCTTCTGAACCGCACAGAAGAAAAAAAAGTTGGTGTGGAGCCAAGGATATCTGGTTAAAACATAAGATTTAAAACCCTTTCTTTTAATCAAACCAAAGAATATTTCATCAAGGTCTGAGTATGACAGACTAGTCTCCAAGATTGGGGAATGAACTTCTCAGAAGTCCTTAATACTACAATATAACTGATGAACAGTGATGAGTCATTCATTCTTCTGTGCAGACCGAGATGAAGACCGTCCATTCCATTAATTCCGTGGACCGGGTGGACACCGCTTTCACACAAATTTTCAGATTGCTTGATAGGGTGATTGCATCCCCACTCCAGACACTTCAAGTTAACCTTTTGATTAAGTAATTCTCTCATTTCCCTATACATGTACATGTAAGCTTAATACATGTACAGGGACCAACTAGTTCAGAGAAGATGCGGAGGCCTCAGCAAAAACAGCAAAGCTGAAACTTTGAGTTTAAAATAAATGAGTGGCAACTTTGAGCAAGACGCATTTTTTTTCATTTATTTATTTTTATTTTTTTCTTGGAGGGGGAGTGAGTGAGGGAGGGAGGTGATACTTCCATTATACTATTAATACATGGTTGGGAGTGCGTTAGTGCGATCTGGCAACACAAAGGTTTTTATCGTGGTGTACAATGTACTAACACACGAGGCGTAGCCGAGTGTGTTAGACACCACGATAAAAACCTGCGTGTTGCTGGATCGCACTAACGCACGAACTCACAACCATGTATTACATGTAATAGTTTTATAAAACGGGTCTACAATTTTAGTGTTTTCTTACAATCTTAGTGTTTGATCCGGATTAGCCGTGCGTTAGTCCCCTGGCCGTGCGTTTAATAGTACTATTTTTTTGCACGGTCACGTGGTGTTATTTGACCAATCAGGATGGCTACATTCTTGAACCCGTTTTATAATCTATAATAATTAATAATTAATCTTTTATCCCTTACAGTGTATCAGATGACCATTTAGCAAATTTGGTATAAAGCACTTTACAGCAGAACCAAATCTGTCAGTGTGGCCAGAGAAAAAAATACTATTCTGCTAGCGAGCAGCAAAAATTCTGCTAAATCCAAAATTTTACTGCTAAATCAAAATTTTAATCAAATATTCTCTGACAAGCAAAAAAAAAAAAAAAAAAAAAAGGGTTATCAGCATTTTGGGGGGAACATTTTACTCAAAAATTCTCTGACAAGCAAAAAAAGAAAGAAAAAAAAAAAAGGTTATCAGCATTTGGGGGGGGGACTTTTTACTCAAAAATGAAACACCAGAATTATGCTAAAATTCTGCTAAATTTTGTCAAATTATGCCTACATGTAGCATAATGCTAGATGCTAAAGCGGTCAAAATTCTGCAAGAAAGCAGAATTCTGCCAACTCTGGCAATGTTGAAATCTGTGCATAAGGGTCTACACTGTCCCTTTTTTTGTTAGGCCTACATTTGCACATGTACATGTACACGTATACATGTACTGCATTTGTTTTGGCACAATTTTTTTTTCTTATTTTTTGTCTACAATCAAGCAAATATTAACTTATTTATTTATTTTTTAGCCTACATACATGTATACTGTAGGCCTACATGTACACTAGTTATCATTGCAGAGGATCCACACGCGTATGTACCGATAAATAGCTAAATCAATTTCTTGCAATTCTAAAATACAAGATAACTCGCTCACAGAATATCATAAACAGGTCTGCAAAATACAGACTAGCCCTCCCAAGCCATTGTGAAGGACAGACACCACTGAGCAATACTTAGCATATCAGACAATTTCTCCAAGCTAACATTTATCATTCATCTCCAAAGCCTACATGTAACTTCCCGCAATCATCTAACTCTCATTTGTCTGAATGGAGACATGAGAGACAGAGGGGCATTAACTGTGTATGTAATGTACTGTATGCTATGAGTCAATGTCCTTCTGGGTCTGACAGGCAAGATTTTCTTGACCATGAATCATTTTTTGCCCCAGGGCCTGGGGAAACCCTCGTATTTAAAAAATGGAGCAAAATTTAATCTCCAGTCTTCCTTCATATTGTGAGACAGTTAAGGCAACAAAGGAAGATGAATAGTCTGGGGGTTCAGACCTTTACGATCAAATCTGAAAAACAACATGAACCTTGTATAGTACCTTGTCAAGATGGGTACTATTTCCAGATAATTGCCTCTTTTGAAAGAAGGTGAGCTTTCTACTGCTTGGTAATATTCTCTTCTCGGGAGGAAAAAGGCATGCAATTCTACTGTGAGCATGTGCTGTGCTGGGGGAAGTTACATACTGTAAATGTACATGTACATACATGTACATACATGTACATTCCACTGTCTATTGTAGAATGTTAGTGTACATGTACATGTAGCTAATGATTGACAGATGATGTCATTGCAGGAATGAGATCTAGAACTTTCTTTTAGGGTGGAGTCTGTCATGTTTTTATTGTCCCATCTGTCACGCTCACTTTTTGGCATTTTCCCCCAAAAGCAAGATGAAATTTCAAATGTACATTGTATAACCAGCAGGTTTCAAAAAGGTACCAACAAGGAATAACATGAATAAACATATATATTTTGTTTAAAGATTTTCCAGTGAGGAGAGCTGAGTCGAAAAGTATCGAAGCAGAAATGGCTTGGTAAATTCATGTCCCATCTCTGTATCATCATTTCTTTAATCGTTCTAGCCTTCTAGTCCATCCCGTTCAGTCTAAGCACTATTTTATAACCATTTGGATCTGATGATAACAATTTTCTGAAGGATTTCTTTGTCATGAAATATGATACATGCTGGGTATGTAAAGTTATTTTTATTTGATGTATACATGTACATGTATATGTTTTGAAAATGTGAGCAAAACGAATTTACTGTTTATACTGGACAATAAATTGAAACTTGAAACTTGAAACTTGAAATCTGTCACGCTGAACTTGAAGCCCTGCCCACAATTTGTGGGCAGGACTTGAAAAAAAAAATTTCCCCCATTTTGTTGACCAAACCATATATAGGGACACTGATTTTCCGTTTCAAAAAATTGCCTTTTCCGTTTCTGAAAATCATGAATTCCGTTTGAACATGGTGGAAAAATGGAAATTCTGTTTCCCCATAGAGATTGTACACACAAAAAAGGCAAATTCCATTTACATATATATATACATGTGGGTGTATGAGGGAAAAAATGCGTGCGCGCGATGTATTGCAAGGCCGGGCTTATTAAGCACCATTGAATATAACAACACTAGATAGGCTCTTCCGGTAATGGCGCTCTGTATACAGAACAGCGCGCAAACGGCGCTATAAATGAGCGATTGTATCTTTCACGGTCTCCTCGCGGAGATGCGTGTGTTTCGTATGATGAGCAGGCGAGGGTAGCAGTGATTTTTCATAGCGCACATTGGCTATGTTTTGTTCGCTCACGCACGCACCAATATTAATAAAACGAATATTGGTCTATGATGTGGTGCATGGTGCACATAAACGTATGAACTATTAAGCCTTCAAACTGATTCAGCCAAAATGGCGGCTTTGCTAGGGATGAGGGAAATTTACTGGTGATTCATGCGTTACGTCCGAGCGCGTGGATCCTCGGCAGTGCAGTGCGAGTGCTGCACATGTCATGCACGCAGTACTTGCAGCTGCCTAGTCTGCTAGGACCTGGGTAATGTACCGGAGTAATCAGGCTTACTTGTAGCTGGATAACATACTATATTACGTTGCAAGTTTGTTTTCTTTGAGAGTCCGTCTTTGAGTGCATGTTAAATGTAATTATTTTTGGTTTCTGCTTGATTTATTATAATATTTATGTATTTTATTGTGGTCAGTAGTGGTTTTCCGTGATTTTCCGCTTGAAATTGTCTTTTCCGTTTCCAACGGCCATTTCCGTGTTTTCCGTCCGTTTTCCGTGATCGCGGAAAATCAGTGTCCCTACATATAGATCACATCTCTACATCAAAATAAGCATCACTTTTTAAATGAAATACAAAATACATGTATCAAATAGAAACATCAAAAAGTGAGGGTTGAATGTCCTATCTGTCACACTCAAATTACCCATATTTACATGTAGATGTTTGAATAACAGAATATTAGTTGTATGCATCCCTGCACATCAACAGCAAAAAACTTGCATTTGGGTTGTATTGGGGTTGCAGGGGCCTTTTAAAGAGAAGGTTCTGGGAAAGGTGAAAAATAATTTGTGAGCTTTCTCATTCCTTTTATTTCAGTGTGGAAGAACATCATGTACATGTAGTAGAAATGTCCTCTGAAAGGACTGCTCTTCAAATGCCCTCATATTCGAAATATTTTTTTGTTGACATTGTAACAATAAGAAAATAGCTGAAGCATTCTGCCCGAACATTCATGCCACTTGTGAGGAGTCCGATATATACATGTACAATGTACCTACATCTGTACATGTTCATGTACATGTACATTGTACGTGTACATACATGTACATGTATACACAGTGGCAATTAATTTTCAGCAAGATTGAGTCAATTTCTTATTGTTTTGATGAATCCAAAACCTTATAGTATACACCGATTCTTATGAAGACATGATCAATCTTTTCCAGTTGCTTTGAGACAGTTCCTTTCACAATACGTAAAATTGTAAATGCATAACCAGAACTCAACTTAGGTACAATTGATGCACACCAGCTTGAATACTGATTGAAATTTCACCACTTGTGACATCACATCAAAGTGGGATAACGCCCAACATCACATTCCATACCTGTACAGCACTATAAAGGTAATTATACTACCAACCTACACCTATTAATCAATTATTCAGGATAGGCAGCAAGGTCTAAGCATAAATTACAGTCCAATTGACATTGAGGGAGTGTATGGTAGTGGCCTCAGTGTGAACTGTTTAGCACAGGGTCAATGGTACATGTACATGTATTTGAGCATTGCTGCGGAGGGTGAAACGTTGAAAAGAACATCAATATTGGTATTGGTATTGGTAATGGCCCGAGTGTAAACTGTATTCTGTGCATATTATACATGTAGGGAGGTTGAAACGATAGAAAGAACGTTAACAATATTTCTAAGTATCAAATCAAGCTCTTTTTATTTCTCAAATTGTTTTTATTGTATATGTTTAAACGAGAAAAAAACTTTGAATTGAATCGACAATGTGCAGAATGGATGGTAGTGACCTCAGTGTGGATTTACAAGGTTCAACAGAATTTGTACATTGCAGCTTTAGAGAGTTCACACGTTGGAAAGAAGGTTGATGGAAACCGTGTGTGCCGTGTACAAGTATTGAACAACCAAAGAACAAAAGAAAATGGGGAAAAAATAATCTTTTTCTTTTTCCTTTCATTTGATTACAAAGTTGTCGTCCTACTACATATAAATTTACCATGCGTTGGATTCCTTTTTTAAAATTTATTTTTCAAAAAAATATAACAACAAATACATGTATCATTTTGCAAAATGTTGGTTAGTCTTGGAATCCATTTTCTGGCTGAAGTGTGAAATGTGAATTATCACAGCCCACAGAAATGTAAAGAAACTGATCATGATCTGATCTACATGTACATTTAGATAACAAAGTACAAAGTACAAACAAAACAAAAAATGTAGGGGCATCCACGTATCTGTCTCGTGTTCCGTGGATACATGTACAATGTGTATACATACATGTACAGCGAAAAATCAAAATAGATGACTTATTGTATACTTTTCTCCCCTTTTTTTCTGACTGCATTGGAATTCGCATGTCTCCAGAACTGTTTGCATTCATTAGGACGATACTATCATAATACAGTAGTCTTCATAGACAGACCCTGTGTAGTGTCTAATGTAAGGTGAACTACATGTGTACAAACAATCAAAATAAATGAATAATACAAAAAATGTAAGCTGTACCTGTAGCAAGCTCCCTATAAATGTACATAATAGATTTATTCTTTCTTTTTTTAACTTGAGAATTTTTGGGGAAAAGGAAAAACTACATGTACTGTACATGTATGTACATGTATATGAGTCTACACTGTGGGTTTACACACTTCTGTGAGATGTATACATGTACATCATGCACATGTGTACATGCACAAGGGTTCTGTTTCCAAGATCTGACCAAGATGTCTTCCATTCCCCAGGCTGCAAAGTGAGGAAAGATCTGGGTCCTCTCTTTCAAAGAGTTGGGATTGATTCGTATTGATCACAACTCTGTGCATACACAGATCTTATTTTTGCGATTGATTGGAGGACTTGTGATCGATCCCGATCCATGCCAACTCTGTGATATTGCTATCAATTGATCACAAAGTTCTCTGTTCAAAAGATGTAGCAGATTACAGTGTATCTTTCTATGGATCATAGGACTTGTGATCAATTCTGATCAGTGCCAACTCCGTGATATTGCCTAAGATCTGTGTATGCACAGAGTTGTGATCAATACGAATCAATCCCAACTCTTTGAAAGAGAGGACCCAGATCTTTCCTCACTGTGGACTACTCACCTTCTGACGATAAGACTTGACGATCTACAATCCTGCTGCGTTAGCGGCCGCCTGTCGATCGGGCAGAATTTATGCAAGTTCAATACACTCCTCAAACATCGCATACAAAAAGTATGTCCACACATTGTATCCATAGGGTTCACGAGGGGTTGAAGGCAAATATTACACGAGAGTTCCTCGTCAACAACATCGCAGTAGTCGTAGACGTGGTTATCGTGGAGTTGGTGGCGCTGGCCACACGTCCTGCAGAGGATGATGGGATTGCGCACGGCGGGGGACGGATCCGTCATCCTGGCAGATGGAGCCTAATTGTTCTCGGATGTAACCGTGATGATGTATCCACGTTTCTGTCAAATATTTCAAGTTTCAGGAATTAACGGGAATAAGATTTCCTTCTCTCCATAGTGACATCAGTGAGCTCTACAAACACACAATACATGAAGCTCCGTAGTGGACATACATCTACATGTACATGTAGATTCATTCATAAATGTACATCCTTTTGACTCCCGTATTATCTGAAGGTTTGTAAACCGAGCAAGTCACATTTAAAGAATATTTAACGATTCAGTAGGTTTCAGTCTTCACATTTCGGTTGCACTGAAATACAGTACATGCATGTAAGCTCAATAGCAACTCCTCACAAGTACATATATACATGTGCATGTACAGTGCACTAAATCAGAAAGAAAAAAGAGAGAAGAGCAGAGACTTCTAAATCAACCAGCAGATTAAGGTCACTTCAACGCAGCCTTTCCGACACTACAGAAACACTTTAGAATCGATGGCCCTATGTCTCCAATCATCTCATGAATATTCATCACAAGAAATATTCATCATCCATCAGCATGAATATATCGATATCTCATTCTCAAGGAGATGGAAAACTAAGAGAGCATGATGATTCCTCAGTTACCCTATTTTAGATCTCGGCAATAACCCTTTCACATCAACAAACAAAATATGCCATCCACTTTGCACAATGCATTTCCTGCTGTGACATCGACAGGGTTAAACAGTGCCCTCGCTCAAAGCCTCAAACACCTAATCAGCTGATCCCATCCGTCTAAATTTCACTAGACGTAATCATAGCGATGCGGGACCATCTTATATCTTTCTCTCTTTCTCTCTCAAGTACCCAGATGATGTTTGCTGACGAAGAGAGAGCTACATGTATTTGAGAAATGGCAGCTTTCAGAACAAGAAGGCAGCTCGATGGATTGGTGAATGAAAGAAGGTTTTACAAGTATCGGTAGAGATGGAAGCAGTGATTCTCTCATTTTATTGCACCATTCTATCAGGCAGTAGAAATGGCTTCATATATTTCCCCAAAAGTCTTTTACGGCTCGGAAGATGGGATAGACGCAGAATGACGATGAAAGTGGAATGCTTCATTGGAATGTGGACCTTTGTTTTCAGGATGTAGCATTCCTGTATTCCTGCAAAATAAGATGATAAAAGACAGCGATATTAAAGCATAATGAAGGAAACAGACAGGTACTGCGATTAGAATACTATCTACAAATAAGCAAGCACAACCTTCATCTCTAAATGACAAAATAGCAGGTAAAATTAGAACATACTGTACCGGAGTGGCCTGTTTAATGCCGTCCCTAGAGCTACAAAGATAATAGCCTAAGTATGTTCTACCCATGTACAAGCCACTATATAATTAAAGGACGAGTTGACAGTGCAAAATCTTTTCATGAATTTCGAGGTGAATTACATGTACATGTACACTATGTAAATGCAGTATTCACTTTAAATGTCAGAGCTCACTCCATGTAAAAACAGATTATTGTTGCATTTTTATAAACCAAATGTTATTGTACACGAATTGCATCATTGTGCAAGAAAATTTTGAATGTAATAATTGGACTTTGGCATGGGAGTTAAACGAGTTTGTGCTCCATATTTATAATGTACGCAAATCAGAGCTTAACAAACAACATGTCTCAGTGTATTACAGTATTAATCATAAAAAAATGTGGACAATACATACATGTACATGTACATGTACGGTATACTGTGAAAATGCAGGTGTAATATACAAGAAAGCTGTAACCTCATTTAAGAAAAGATCGAGATTTGCGATAGTTTCATGACCCAATTTACTTGAATTAGGCCTACATGTACATGTTACTTATTGATCTTTTGTGCAAGTTAACACTTAATGTTGCAAAAATTTACTGCTTTTAACCCTTTCGAGACAATTGACCACATTTTGTGGTTTGGCTCAATAACTTTTGATTCAGAGCTCTAAAAAATATACTAGATGCATGAGGTGAAAAACCAAAATTTTCTACACACACTATGTCCATTTTTATTGCATGACCATATATGCGTTTGATGCCAGGAATTTTAAAAACGAGAATCAACTTTGAGATCCTTAAATTGGCAACACATTGAGAGGTTCAAAATCATTGTTTTTTTCATCAAAATTGGCAATTTTTAAAACTTTACGGCAAATTCCTATCCATGTATATTGTTTTCAAAGACATTACAAGTTATGCGAACAATGTAGCACTAAAAGAAAATATTATTGTTGCCAATTTGAAGAACAAAATGTGATCAATTTAACCCTTAAATAATTCCTGTCCTGAAAGGGTTAAAATGGAGACTGCTCTAACAGTTTGCCAGAGAACATCAAAACTACTTGTACATAAAGCAATGAATGACACAGTGTCACATCAAAACAATGCAATGCTACTACATGTATAATGTACAGTACACAATGCATTATTAATATTTTTGAGCAAAATGAAAGTAAAAGAACAAAAATATCCTCATTAATTTCACATTCGACTTTCACATCAGACAACAAAACAATATACAACTAATGACAATAGATGTCATAATACTTCACAAAACAATACACCCTTCAATCATAAGAGTTTAATACAAACAACTCGCCAGCGGCAGTATCATTAGTAATGGCTCAATAAACACAGAACAATACAGTATTAAACTCTACAGTGTCTCTCATCTATTCTCTCTCTCTCTCTCTATCTCTCTATATCTCTCTCTCTAACACATTCATTCCAGTTCATATCTCCATGCACCACATATCACACGGCAATGCTTCTCATCATCGTAGTATACACAGTAACACACATCATCCCCCTTCAAGCTATTAGTGCTCTTCTTTAACCCTTTCAGGACAGGAATTATTTAAGGGCAAAATTGATCACATTTTGTTCTTCAAATTGGCAACAATAATATTTTTCTCGTAGTGCTACATGGTTCTAATAAAATGTAATGCCTTTGAAAACAACATACATTCTTAAAACCATTATCGAAAAGTTGAAAAAGTTGCCAATTTTGACAAATAACAATGATTTTGAACCTCTCAATGTGTTGCCAATTTAAGGATTTTAAAGCTTATTCTTGTTTTTAAAATTCCTGGCATCGAACGCAATTTGGTCATGCAACAAAAGTGGACATAGGATGTGCAGAAATTTTTGCTCTTTCTACTCGTGCATCTGGTATATTTTTTAGAGCTCTGAATCAAATGTTATTGAGCCAAACCACAAAATGTGGTCAATTGTCTTGAAAGGGTTAATAGCCATTTGCAATCAGCGCAAAGGGTGAGGTCGGTCAACAAATCGATGTCCACTAAAGCAGTGTTCACACTGTAATCTCACATAGCCTACATGTACATTGAACATGCATACTGTATCTTCATAAAGATAGTATCTAGAAGACAAATTGGCTAAATGTCACAAAAAACAACAACCCAAAACCAGGTAACTATTTCTTGTCCATAAATAAAATCTTCAGTAAAAATGAAAAACAATAGATTTATGTACACTATGCACAAGTATCCTGCAGAACAATATTCTTTTTAATGAATCTTGGGTACCGATACTCATTTTTAATAAGGCATTCTACTGTAATGTACAAATGTAGGCCCTATACAATTTAATTTTCTGTCTTGCTGTTAAATTGTACCTTCACATCAAATGCAGATTGCTAAGAGTAATTTATCATTTTCTTCCCTGCATACACATGGCTTTAATATTGTAATTACATGTACAGTGTATGATTATGATTATGATGATGATTATTATGATTATTATTAATGAACATGTAATTACTATTATTATTATCATTAATATCATTGTTATTATCATTATCATTTTTATTATTATCATTACTATTTTCTCTCTTTTCTTTTCAAAAATCATTTTATGTGTTTGTTTTTCGTGGCTATTTTGTTCAAATTGTGGATTGATCAGTATTATCTAATTTTGTGAAATGGACATGTACAAAATGTACGTACATGTACATGTACATGTATGCTCTTATGGTGTCTGAATATCAAATGCGCCTGAAGATATGACATATATATCAGGGCCTGTATTCAATTCAGTATATGAGTATTTTACTTAGTTTTCCGCTGAAATAAAATACTAAAAAAAGCAAATTTGGAATTCATTTTGTTGTGTTTTGTTCTTTATATATATGACGTCACAATGGCCATCAGTATAAGTATTTTTGCCTTAAAGGGAAAGTTCACCCTGAAGATTACTTGAGTTTAAAAAATGCAGAAAAAATAAAGAAAAATATTGGCGAAGGTTTGATGAAAATCGGTCAAATAATAAAAGAGTTATGAGTATTTAAAGTTTTGGATTCGTGACGTCACATGCGAGCAGCTGCCCATTGGTCATGTAATAAATATTCCATATATTCGCATTTTTTTTACGTTCCACGATAAATTAATATTGTTTCTTTTCAGAATCTAGTATTGAATAGCATTTCTGACAATATATCAAATGCACAGACGAAAATATTCTAAATTTTCTGAGAAAACTGTATTTTATGGAATATTATCAAATTACATAATAGAGGAGCTGCTCGCATGTGACGTCACAAAATCAAAACTTCAAAAGTCCATAACTCCGTTATTCTTTAACGGATTTTCTCCAAACTTTCACCAATATTTTTCTTTATTTTTTCTGCATTTTTTAAACTCAAGTGATCTTCGGGGTGAACTTCCCCTTTAAAGTAGGCTTGCTAAAGTACTTCGATTTGATCTGAATACGGGTTAAGTCAGTACTTCATGTATCCAAGCCAAATGCTTAGTAATGTAGTTACTTAAAGGGAAACCCAACCTTTATAGCAAGTTGCTTTGAAAGAAAGAGGAAAAATCAGAGAAGCAGATTGGTGAAAGTTTGAATGAAATCGGACAAGCAATAAGAAAGTTATGAATTTTTGAAAGTTGTAATCACTATGCATATGGGAATTTCAAATTGGCTGAATAGGTAATGTCACTGTGATGTAGCTGTAGACAACTCCCCCATTCGCTCTAACACACAAAATGAGTAAAATGTCACTTTTTTCAAAATGCATTATTCAGTAGGATCTTTTCTTTCATGAGGACCTATAACAATATGCTATCTCCAATATATTTTGAGTACTGCCCTGAGGGTAAAAGCGCCTCAAAGAAAACCGCAAATTAATGATATTTTTGTGTAAGACAAATGGGAGAGTTATCCACAAAAATGTCACAATTAACTCACCAAATTGCCAATTTGAGATTCGCATAGATGTAGTGATCTCATACATGTAATTCAAACATCCATAACTTTCTTAGTCCTTGTCCAATTTCTTTCAAACTTTCACCATCCTGTTTTTCTTATTTTTCTGCTTTCACACAAATCATCTTATTATCAAGGTTGGATTGCCCTTTAATGCACGTTTTGAACTGAATATAGGCCTAGGATCCTAATATTTACATTTACATGTATACTATGCAGCAATCAAAATTCTTTCCATGGAGTACATTGCATCTGATCAAGTATACATTGTACATACATGCAATGCATAGATGGAGCCACGTTCATTCTGTATGATCTGGTGGAAAAGAGATATAAATAGCGCATCATTTGAAGCGTGGGTTCACCCAGGCATTGAACAATCAGAATCCTCGCACAGCGAGCATCCCAGGGGCTCACTGACAAAATGTCACCAAGGGCACGGCTCAACACGAACTTCAATTTTGTAGAGAGTCATTTAAAGATAAAGTTGAGTTCTGGTCATGCTACATGTACATGTATACATCGTGAAAGAAAATTACTAGTATCTGGAAGCAATTTGGAAAGGTCGATTACTGTATGTAGATACATGTACAACTACAAACTGGTGTATTTATTGTATGTACATTTGTAAGGCAAGCTTTTTTAATAATCAAAATGATTATATAAGAAATTGATTCAATCCTTCTGAAAGTCACTTGCACTGCACACAGAAATGTGTATATGGGACTACACATACATGTATGGCACAAAAGCTTGGTCCAGTCTTTTTAGCTATGTTCTCATCATATTTCAATACGGCTGCATGTGAAAAGCATAGATGCAGGTGAGGAGCAAAATGCCATCAAGGGCATACAGTAGCTCTACAGTAGCTCTACACGAACTTCACTTTTGTTGAGGGTCATTTCACGGATGAGGGCCAGGCAATATTAATGAAACTCATGAGAAAACTTTCGAGGATCATTTCACATCAGACCTGGGAAAAAATAACCCTGGGGCAACTGTCCCCGATAACTACATGTACCTCCTTAGGATAATTACAGACACCCTCCCTATAGACAACTGCCCACTAGAGCAACTACATGTGTGTCTACACTGTACATCAGTGTGACCAGCATTAAAAATGGATTTACAGTATGCTAGAGAGCAGCGCAAAATTCTGCTAAATCAAAAAAAAAAGCTCCCCCCCCCCCAAAAGAAGGTTTTTCAGCATTTTGGGGGTGAATTTTTACTCACAAATTCTCTGACAAGCCAAAAAACCAACAACACTAGAATTATGCTAAAATTCTGCTAAAAGCAGTCAAAATTCTGCCAGAAAGCCGAATTCTGCTAACTCTAGCCAACGCTGGTCTACATGTACATGTAACCCTCTAGGACATACATGTAACCCTGGAGGGGTGCAGAAGGGGGAAAGGGAGAAATGGTCCTGGGGGGTGATTCACTAACAGCTAAAATTAATCCCAAATATTAAGAAAAAATCAATTTTAGGAACAATATCCATCCTAAGAGCGATATCGCTTTTAGTGACTGATTCACTAAGGTATTTGGGATTGATTCCAGCCTCTGAATTGATTTTAAGGTTGGGAGTGATTCGGATCGCTCCTAAACAATCACAAACGGCCACTCCACTGCATGCCCGCCCACCCCAACCCGGGCGCGGCTACGCCGTTCCTGCCTGCGCTGCACGCCCATGGCCCTAGGCCCTAGCCATGGCCCCTAGCCCTAGCCATAGCCCCTAGCCCTGTGTTTTGTGCAATCGATGCGTGCGCGCAATTAATGCAGTAGCTAGGTAACGCGCACTAGCTACGCGCTAAGTAGAGAATTAGGTCGGGTGACTGAGGGGCGGTGACTGAAATTTGAGTACGTTGATTGGTTGGAATGAGTGCGCTCGTAAATATTCATTTGCGCTCATATATATTCATGATAAAATTGATTCCATCCTAAAAGCGATTTAGTGAATCAGTAAGGTGGAATTAATTTTAAGCTGGGAATGAAATCAATCCCGAAAATTGATTTTAGGAATGATATCGATCCCAGTTAGTGAATCACCCCCCTGGGGTAGTTTTCTTGAGGGGGGGGGGATAGTCCAGGTATATATATGTAATTTTCCTCATTATATCCAAGCTCTCAACGAGTCTCAAGACAACAACATTGAAAAGAAGGTATGAAACGAAGTGTCTGAGAGAGAGAGATGATCAGTCATAATGGCTGCATGCATTCCTACATCAATTGAACTTGACAGACAACTGGGTGGCCCTTTCATCATCAACTCAATGAGTAAGTACTGTAATGTACCATCTATTGTACTCTAGATGATCTGAAAAGCAAAGCCTCAGTCATGTACCTGTACACGTATTAATGCAGTAAACTTCCCTCCCTTCCAAAATCAAAAGAAATAACAAAAAACTTTTAATGCAGCAAAAAAAAATGAAACCATTTTTTGAGCACACCTGCAGGAATGAAAGGCAATTGTAGAAATCTGCTGCAACAAAGCAACGAAAAAAAACCCTTAAGCATACAATGTACTCGCTGTAATATGTTATAAGATGTAGAAATTATGTAAAGCACAACACACAATACACTGTACATGTACGTCATTTTTTATTTTGCTCTCAAGGCCGTTTTACTGCTCAGGTGGTTTAACTCGTAGGAATTAAGGTTTTAAAGGTCAACATGAGTTCTGATGGTAATGAAAAAAGTACATCAGAATAAATTTTGTTTGTAATTTCTTATTCTCTCATATGACCGATGACAGTAATTTTAACGTTGAGGAGGCTAACGGTTCACCATGTGGTTCGTCCTGAAAAGGACTATTGAGTTAGAAGAAGAAAGTGGAGAAAGTTAATAATAATAATAATAATAACATCATTTATAATGCGCACATATCCATCCCAAGGGATGCTCAAGGGATGCTCAAGGCGCCTAACAAACATACATAATATTAAGAGGAGAAGAAATGGAAAGGCGAGATAGAAAGTAAGAGAATGTAGAAGTAATTTTTCTTGAAAGTATGAAGTCCTGAAAAGGACTGTTCACCAGATGAGAAGGCTGAGAGTGGAGAAGGCTCGACTTTGTGGACAGGTTGACTGTCCGTCATCAGGGGTGAGTACATGTACATGTAGGTGCTGGGAAGGACAGGGGATATCCATCTGGTCTACAGTCCCTTTCAGGACTTCACACTTTCAAGAAAGATTACTTCTACATTTTCTTACTCTCTATCTAGCCTTTCCATTTCTTCTCCTCTTAACTTTCTCCACTTTGTTCTTCTAACTCAACAGTCCTTTTCAGGACTTACAACATGGTGAACCGTAAGCCTCCTAAATGTTATCAGTACCACCATGCAAACCTCTACCTTCAAAGATCATCTGACAGTAATTTTGTGTGGATTTGAGAGTGAAATGCTAGTTCATGAATTTTATTTGGTCATTTAAAATGTTTGCTGGGCCAAGCCGTGCAATCCTATGATAGTCAAAATTGCATTTACAACTTGAACGTGTCCGGAAATGTTTTAAAGCCACATCTAGAATTTTGTCGATCTGATCCAAAGCTGTACCTGTTCATTTTCATTTGATCAGCATTCATGAGTACTGGTTCCCTCCCTGAATCCCAGGCTTTCTCATTTCTGAGATTAAATCTACTCCAGAATAATTCCCCATTTTTCGTGAGTACATTATGGTCAACATATTCTAGTGTCATTTGAAAATTTAAAAACATGTAAATGTACATGCATGGCCAAGTCAATTTGATGGACTATATGTACATGTAGTTTCTTGTCCTCACAGATCTGCTTTAAAGTTTCAATTTCTTGTTTTTGTTTTGTGTTTTTCCCCCTCCTCATTTTTTGTTCTTTCTACATACATATCTGGAACAATCTGTAAAAATCCTAGACATTAAAGTGCAATCAAATTGCCCTTTTTTTTTGGGGGGGGGGGGGCAGCTTGTAAATGTACATGTATGTGGGGCAGTCACAGTGAAAAATATATTTAGGAAACTCCCTTACCAATCTCAAAAGGTATGAATGACATCTACATGTAGGAATTAAAGGGAAAGTTCATCCTGAAGATTACTTGAGTTTAAAAAATGCAGAAAAAATAAAGAAAAATTTTTGCGAAAGTTTGGACAAAATCCGTTAAAGAATAACGGAGTTATGGACTTTTGAAGTTTTGATTTTGTGACGTCACATGCGAGCAGCTCCTCCATTATGTAATGTGATAAATATTCCATAAAACATAGTTTTCTCAGAAAATTTAGAAAATTTTCGTCTGTGCATTTGATATATTGTCAGAAATGTTATTCAATACTAGATTCTGAAATGAAACAATATTAATTTATCGTGGAACGTAAAAAAAAATGCGAATATATGGAATATTTATTACATGACCAATGGGCAGCTGCTCGCATGTGACGTCACGAATCCAAAATTTTAAATACTCATAACTCTTTTATTATTTGACCGATTTTCATCAAACCTTCGCCAATATTTTTCTTTATTTTCTGCATTTTTTAAACTCAAGTAATCTTCAGGGTGAACTTCCCCTTTAACAGAACTGTACTTGTATTTCTCAAGAAAGTATTTAAAGGCATTGATTAACTTTGCCCAGGATTGAAAAAAAAAAATTACTGTTCCAGCTAATGCTGTAACCATAATTGCAAACCTTTATAGCTCAGACAGGAATCGCCTGAGTTTTATATTAAAGCTGATCGGTCGTTTATATATCAAGATATTTACGATTGAACAGTGATGTCGGGATAGAGTACCACCGAACCCTAAAGAACTCTTACGGTTGGCATACCTCGCTCTATCACAGAATACCGTACGGGCTGGAAACCCGCTCTGAAATCGCCAAGCGCTGGTACGTGCTTGGTTTTTGTGACTGCAGCGCAGCGGAGAAGCCGATTGACTTGCGCTAGCGATTGATCGCGATTTTCTCTTTTTTAAGGATAGTAACGGGTTCCATTTTCTCTCATACTTTCACATATCCTTAATTATATATGTAGTTAGAGGACTGCACACAATTCACTGGCATTTGAGCTGATTTTACAATTTTTCACAAAGTTAATCAATCACTTTAAGCTGAACTACATTATGTACATCTACATGTACATACAGTAATTTACCTCTATACATGTACAAACTTGTATAGGCTAGCAATATAATGGGGACTTGTGCACTGTACAATGTTCACAGGAATCACACTGTTAAAAAGAAAAGAAAAAAAAAAAAAGATGAATGCCACTGCATCTCCTATATGCCTCCGCCTAAATTCAGTTGATGGCTCAAACTGTTCTTGAAATCTTGTGATAACCAGAATAAAAAGCCTCTAATTACATGTACATGTTAGTTGACCTCTTTAACATTTGACCTTACACCTTAACCCAAAAGTCTGATCACTTTATCTCCTCCTAGTCATGAATACAAAATAGTTGAGATATGGTGATAACAAAGGTAAAAATACATTAATTTCACATACATGTACACCTGTATACATGTAATGACCTCTATGACCTGTCAACTTTGACCTACGTGAACAAAAAATCTAATCAGTTCGTCTCATTATGGTGATGCATACTACATGTAGTTCCAAGTTTGAAGTTAATGGATCAAATGGTTCTTGAGATATCATGTTAAGGCTAAAACCTGCAATTTCAGAATTGACCTCTAAGACCTTTGACCTACATATCCCAAAATCTAACCAGATCGTCTTTCTATGGTGATACATACTAAAACAAGTTTGAAGTTCATACCTCAAATGGTTCTTGAGATATCGCATTAACAAGGCTAACACCTGAAATGTCAGAAATTGACCTGTGACCTTTGACCTACATACCCCAAAATCTAATCAGATCCTCTTCCTATGGTGATAAATACTAGCACCAAGTTTGAAGTTCATACCTCAAATGGTTCTTGAGTTATCGCTAGAATGAGGCTAACACCTGAAATTTCAGAAATTGGCCCCTGTGACCTTGAACTTTGAACTACGTACCCCAAAATCTAATCAGATCGTCTTCCTATGGTGATACATACTACAATGTAGCACCAAGTTTGAAGTTCATACCTCATGTGGTTCTTGAGTTATCGCTAGACTAAGAAAGTGGGATGGACGGACGGATGGAGGGACAACCCGAAAACATAATGCCTCCGGCACCACCTTCGGTGGGCGGAGGCATAAAAATTAACCAAAGTTCTGTGCATCTCGATTCTCGAGTACATACAATGTACATGTATGACAGCACTGGGCATTCATCCAGGGTTGTCCCCCATTTTACGGCTGAGGCTCAGTGCAATTTACTCTGAAAGGTATTTGGAAATGAACCTCTTGAAATGATGTGTGATGGAGATGATGGCTAGTTACAGATGATTAGAGGCCCTATCGCACAGATCATCAATTGTAGAGTGCAGTGTACACTGAGTGCACTTTATTTTCCTTCTTTTTTATCATGAAGCATTACACATAATCGTGTGTACCGGTACCCTTCCTACATGTACATGTACATGTACATACATGTATACCTGTCCACATCCGAAAACTTGTTTGATAAGAGATACAACATGAAAAATGAAAAAGTAATAATACTAAAAACATCGACAGACTTTTTTTTTTTTAAGTTTGAGGGAGGGGTGGAGATAATATGAGATTTTGCACATATAATACTACTACAGTGTACTACATGTAGGTCGAGCATACATGTACATGTACCTGCACTGATTTGACTCGTAAGCTTTTTCCATTCAGTTCTACATGTATTTTCCATGACCTTTGGGAGTTCCTGCCTCGGTAGACAAGCATGACAAGTATCTTTTTCTAACTGATCGATAAGTAAGTCATTGCTGGATGACCCCTGGTGCATTTACCCCTTGAAGGTTCCCAGAAGAGCATTTAATTTGTGAAATGATTTCACTCTTGCTCCTCCAGCAATGACCACTGAAACGGATAATAGTGTGTAAGGGGCATGACACCAATTTCAGTCTGACTGAAATTGGTGTCATGCCCCTTACACACTATTATCCTCGATAATCTCCCATATCGTCTTCTGGCATTATGATTATTCTTGGGTTATGTATACACTGTAATCTCATTTTGCCATAAAAGATTAAGTCAATAAATATTATAAATATTTGTGCCGACTGTAAAACCATGTAGAAAAATTTGTGATAGGAAACTGTCACAAACTGAAAAAAAAAATCAATGTTGTACAGTATGTACATGACATGTACAGTACATGTAGTCTTCTGTATGTATATTGCCCTCAAAGTAAGACAATAAATATTTACAAGGCTTTTATGCCTACAGGTAAGTATAGAAACATTTGGGTAATTCCATGAAAATGTCCACTTTTGGTGAAAAAACAAAGTTTATTTTGAACATTTTCCTTTTATGTCACTTGAATATGCATGATTTGAACTTTATGGAACAATATTCAGTTTTTTTAATTTTTGAATATTTTGACCCAAAATGGCCATTTTTTAACCCAAATATGAAATTACACAATTTTATGGCAAAATATGGTTAATTACATATTGAGTCATTTTTAGAAATTTCATCTGTTATAATAATAAAGACAACCAAATCTAGTTAGTACTAGGGGGAATTTTATATCTATATACAAAAATTTTAAAAATATTGATATTCTTGTGATTTAATGGCGGTCAAAGGTCAAATGGATTTTTGTCCCGTCTGTCACGTTTTTTAAGGTACTTTTTGCATTTACAATAAATTAGACCATTGTTTTTGAATAAAATTTTGCAGTCTTGCTCTTTGGTAGGGGGGAAATTCATTTCTACTGCTAACTTAGCAGAATTCGATATTATGAAGATAATTATCAATCATAAAGTAATGTCCCGTCTGTCACGTTTGGCATCTGCAGCAAAAATATGTATGGATGGGACTACATGAAAATTTTCCGACAGATGAAAATTAAAATCCTTTTGCTATTATGTTTCATGATATTAAAGATGACCTTTTAACCCCTTTAGAACATGAGAATAAGGTATTTAATGCTGGAAATTTGATTGTCTTTAAAAATTCTATTTTGTGTACAATCTCAATGTGTCCCGTCTGTCACGTTTTTTTTGTCCCGTCTGTCACGCTCACTTTTTGGCATTTTCCTCCAAAAGTAAGATGAAATTTCAAATGTATACTAGCAGATTTCAAAAAGGTACCAACAAGTGATAACATGAATACACATATTTTGTTTCAAGATTTTCCAGTGAGGAGAGCTTAGTCGAAAAGTATCGAAGCAGAAATGGCTTGGTAAATTCATGTCCCGTCTGTCACGCTGAACTTGAAGCCCCACCCACAATTTGTGGGAGGGGCTTGAAAAAAAAATTTCCCCCCATTTTGTTGACCAAACCCTATAGATCACATCTCTACATCAAATTAAGAATCACTTTTAAATGAAATATGAAATATCAAGTAAAAACATAAAAATGTGAGGGTTGGATGTCCCGTCTGTCACGCTGGAATTACCCATTTGTAACCTGAAACTTTCGCTAATTCAGTGAAAAAAAAAAAATTTAATCAACACTGGTCATGTTGTTTCATTGTTAAAGTAATTTGTGGTACAAAACTTTTGAAATTTCCACCTCTCACAAAATTCTCAGAAGATTCATACATTTCATTCATACACTGTACATGTACATGTGTCACATGAACATACGCAATTCGGATTTACATTACAGTAATAAAAAGGCTTAGATATTTGCTGGCATTCTAAAAATTAGCAAAAAAGATGAGAACACTATTAAACTTGCATTAAATAACATAGTTTGTGGTACAATACATGTACCACAAAAAGGAAAGTGAATTTAGCATATTTGCAAGTCACAAACATTATCAACCTTCACATCAATGGCCAGTCACTAGAAGGAGACACAATGAAACTTATGAAAGAAAAAAACTTTTAATTGTTAACATGTTCCTCCTGTCATACATGAATACTGCTCAGAATTGAATGCTCATATTAAATGCAGTCCCTATAAAGGTATCAATGCAATCATAAATTGTTTTGACAGGACGGTATTGAATGAAATGAGAACGATACATGCAGATCATTAGCCAGTTTGTTTGTTTGTTGTTTTTGGGGTTTTTTTGCTGTTTTGTTTTGTTGGTTTTTTGTTTGTTTGTTGTTGTTTTGTTTTTGTTTTTTTTGGGGGGAGGGGTCTTTCTTTTTTTCATTATTCTACAACACTGCACTACATGTACAAAGTACATTTATGGTATAGATTGTGCTCAATATACATTTAATATGCAGTCATTGCAATGGACAATCTTGACACAAAATTTTTCGCTTTGTTTTCAGTTCTTCTGCAAGATACATGTACAGTGTACATACAAGTACATTTGTATGTTTGGTAAGATTCTGAGTGTTTATCCAACTGAGCTTATAGTATAAAAAACAATTTATCATTTGCTCTGCACTCTGCAGGGTGGCGGCAGGAATCATTTTTTTCTTTCTTTCTTTTATATCATTTTTTTTCTTTAACTGAACACTGCATTACAACAACACTTGCATGACGTGAGGGACTTCCCCTGAATTGATTGCATAACAATAGCATGACTCATGGACCAATGAACAATGGTATGAATGAAAAGTTCCCACTGGCTTCAACTATAGAAAGAGTAACAAAAGTTGCTGTGCATGTACTGCCTAGTCGCCTACACTGTAATCTACAATGTACATGTTCAAACATATGTCCCTCCTGTAATGTACATTGCATACATGTGTGTGCAGGGTCTGCTCGAGGGTCATAAGGACCGCTATTCATAATGGCAGCTACATGTAATAATGAATGAATAGCGGTCTTTACTGCATGAATAATGGTCCTTACAGTGTATGACTTTATGAATAGTGACCCCCCTTTCCGTTTTATGAATAGCGGACCTTAATTCAGGTATACATGTACGATGTAGGAACTAATACACGTTATGAATAGCGGTCCTTATGAATATCGGTCATTATGACTAGCGAGGTTACAATGTACATGTACCCCATACAAGTTCTGTATGTCATGTACATGTACAGGGACATGTAAAGTCATGTGTATTTAAAGTTCTTTACAAACAGCTTTATGAAACATCTCGGATATTCTCCCAGGTACCCACTTACTACACCTGGGTCAAGTGTGGCGAATGTGTATTAATGTCTTGCCAAAGGACGTTAGTGCTGCAGCAGGGATTCTATGCAGAACTATATGTTTGTATGTCCTGACCCCCATGGTGCCAACCATCCCAGCTCACAAACATTTACCAATAATTTACTGAGATTTTATGGGACACACTGTTCTTATCAAGGAACTCTCTCATAGTTAATCTCAAACCAACCATGATACAGATTCACCTTAGTGACATTTTAAGAGTTCCTCCTCAGTAATGTTACCACCCCTTCTCCAGGGACCTTATTCCGGAATCTACATGTACATGTATGTCATCTTTTATGTTTAAAAGGAAAATGATGTTAATTGTCATAACAAACTGACATTGTGCGGATGAAATGATACTCATTGGTGCTACCAATGACTTGAATTTGTTGACAATTAACATTGTTTAAACTTAGAGACATAAATGTTGGAGCGCCATGAGCATCACTGTTATTATTATTTAAAAAGATAACATTTTCAGAATACCACTCTTGTACATATATGTACACATGTGCAAGTCTCGCTTCAGATTAGATCTTCATGTACACTGTACATTCTGAACATAATCCCAGCTATGCAGAACCATTTAGCAGATTCTTAAAAATATATAGAATAAGTGGGAAACAATACTTTTAATAGGAAGTTTGTCTGGTTTTGTCTGGTTCTTGTGTGGCATCACATTACCCAGTTGAGTTGGGCAAGGACCTCCATTCTGGGCATACATGTAGGAAAAGCCATCCAAGATTCTCAAGGAGTTTTTTCAACATCATGTTCTATGACTTCAGTGAATGACATGAACCAACACTTAAAGACTGTATGAATCACATTCAATCTGCATCAGTCCAGGGGCAGCCTCAGGATTTTGTAAAAAAAGGGGGGGGGGGGGGTTCAATTCCAAAATGTCAGACAAGCAAGAAGTTAAGCAAAAATAGAAAAAGGAAAATGGTTATTGTGGATAACAAAAGGGTTACAAATACATACCAAAATCTGACGGTGAAAAAAAAAGAAGGGATAGATGGGGTCAGGACTCCTGTGATTTCCCCTCCTCCCCCCCCCCCCCCCCCCCCCCCCCATCCTCCTCGGTGTATCTAATAAAATACATTCATGCTCATACCAATGGATGACAAATCTGTTTTGCTGGAAGGCAAACAGCTCATTCTCTAGAAATAACTTGGGGGAAAAAATACCCAATTCAATCTCATCTTTCCAATTAGACATTTAAACGGGATATTTCTTTACTAGCGGGCTGGCGACATGAAGGAGACAGACAAATTGATTGGAGCTCCCTGTGCGCAACATAAATCATAACATGAATGGGGCGACTAGCTCTCTGGAGTTCTGAACGATAGTGTATGTATGTTGCTAAGTGGGTAAAATCAATTCAAAACTCAAATGGATGTTTTTTACGCATAGTTGTCTACCCCCCCCTCTATATCTCTCTTTATTTATCTCTCTCTCTCTCTCTCTCTTGATGCTGATGAAACCATTTCAGGCTGCCACCATCATAAAAGTGATAAAGCCAGCATTTTTTTTTCTTTTTTGTTGCAGGCAAGACAAAAATAACGAGCAAAACAAAATAGAATGCGTGCTGTTTCATCACAAATATGCTAACCTCCTTGATAAACAAATTTTATCACCAGGGGGGAAAAAATCCAAACTTGTTTCACACAAGGGGCACTTGCATGTCTAATTGTCTATATACACAGTCTACAGGTGCAGATTGTTGTGTACACTGCATCAAGGCAAGGAGTTATCACTCTTGATCAAAGTAATAACATTTCTTTCAAATCAAAGGCTACATGTAGAAGAGCACGACAAAAGGAACACAAAATAGTCATGACTCATACTCTAATGCACTCCAAAATAATGAATGTGTCTTTGACAGCAAATAAATTACCTACATGTACATTTAGCCTACATGATAAAGATCACGAAGGGTGTGTCATCATTCTTTTCTGAGTAAGGCATAACTTCTACATGTACATGTACTCTAGAGTAATACATCTACAGTTACATGTAGGAAAATGATTTTTTTAACCCTTTCAGGACATGAATTATTTAAGGGCTAAATTGATCACATTTTGTTCTTCAAATTGGCAACAACAATATTTTTCTTTTACTGCTACATGGTTCAAATAAGGAGTAATGTCTTTGAAAACAATATACATGATTAGAAATTTGTTGAATAGTTGAAAGAAATTGCCAATTTTGATGAAAAACAATGATTTTAAACCTCTCAATGTGTTGCCAATTTAAGGATCTCAAAGCTTATTCTTGTTTTTGAAATTCCTGGCATCAAACGCAATATGGTCATGCAATAAAAATGGACATAGTGTGTGCAGAAAATTTTGCTCTTTCCACTCGTGCATCTGGTATATTTTTTAGAGCTCTGGATCAAAAGTTATTGAGCCAAACCACAAAATGTGGTCAATTGTCTTGAAAGGGTTAACTGGACTGAATAAAATCTGCTACTCCTTTTTACTTTTTAGGGTTAAAAAAATGAGAACTTTGTATTTTGGGGGGAGGGGGTATTTTTTTATTAATTGAAATTCACATTCATTTCCTTAGCTGACAATAAAGTAAAGACAATTACAGAAATATTAATACAAAGAAGGAGGCAAAAAAGTGAAAAAAAGGAGCTTGTGTTGGGAAGGCCGCAAACAAAAAACAAGCTTAAAAATTTTACTGTAAGGGCATCAGCATGACCATTTAATTTTTTTTCTTTTTCTTCTAATTTTTTTTTTTTTTTGGGGGGGGGAGTCAGATAAAGAAACTGGTATACATGTAGGAAGAAGGATGGAACAGTAAGAGAAAGGCATGTTTAAGTTGATGATAAATACGGAAGAGCATAGCACGAAACTGAACTGTTTGCATTTATGTTAATAACTACAATTGTACTACAGTCAAACCTGCTTTAGTGACCACCTGTATAGAAAGACCACCTGTCCATAAAGACCACAATTTTTTGTTTCCCAAGTGAAAAGTGTTTCGCATTGAAACATGTATATTAAAGAAACCTGTACATGTACATGTACATAAAGACCCCCTGCTCATAAAGACCACTTTTCTTGGTTCCATAACATTTGCTCCTGCGACAATTGCTCCAGTCTAACTTTGCCATGTTAATCCTAAACCTAAACCTAACCCTAACCCTAATCCTAATCTTTGCAATATCCTTAACAAAAAACCAAATCATGACCTTGACCTTAACCTTTGACCTTTCGAGATATAGACGGAGGAGCAAACGTTGCGGGAGCAAATGTTGTGTCACCCTTTTCTTGTCTCCCTTCAGTGGTCTTTATAGACAGGTTTCACTGCAAATCCATGGAATAGGTAGCGTACATGTACATCTTATTTTTGACATCCCTGTCCAGATATCCTGGTATTTCCTCAAAACCTAATTAATTACATGTAAATAAATGTCGAAGTTCATATCTGTTATCAATTTGTATCATGACCACACTACTCTCATTATTCTCATGCCTATCAATATCAGCATCACTATTTCATCCTATTATCATCATCATCACCATCTTACTCCAAGTGTTATCAGAGCTATTATCATCACTATCTTCCTCTATTACATGTATCTGGGTGATTATCATTACAATGTTATCATCATCATCATCATCATCATCACTATCATCATCATTATCATCATCATCCCTATCTCGCTCTCAATATCACTTTCACTGTAATTACTATCTCACTCTATTATCATCATAACTAACTAGTATTATCATTATTGTCATCATCATCACTATCATCATCAATATCATCACTATCATCTTTGCTATCATCATCACCACTATCACCATTTTACATCATCATCATCATCACCATCATCACCACCAATATCATCACTATCATCACCATCATCGTCACTACATATATCATAGGGCTGGGACTAAAAACCGGGTACCCGAGTCCCGCCCGAGAGCCTCGGGACCCGGGTGAAAATATTAGATAACCGATACCCGAAAATGAGTATTTAATTATCACCTATGTATGTACACGACAAGGCGGTAGATGAACGTCGAACAGCCATTTACTATTTACATGTAAAAAGAATCCATGTAGCGCTCTAGCGCACCATTGCAGTGATGCGCTTTTGATTCGTTCAACTCACTGTGAAACATAACCTTACACATTCGTATACACAGAGAGCAAAGCTCACTGCCGCTATTCGAAGACTGCTCATTGGTTCATTGAACCCATGACATAATTTGCATTTAGTGCCCTTCCCCCTTCTTTGCAGTGAACGATAAGTCTATGAGCGATTAACGGGCGTAAAGTTTACAAACTCATGCATATTCAACAGTCGCTCCACACTCGCACGTGGCATCTCACAACTCGTACACTATTAAACAGGTATTTTTAACATCGACGATCACGATCTGACACTGTCACAATATCCTGAAACTTTAGCAAAGAAGTTACCAATTTACTGAAATCAGATTAAGAGTACATGAACGATATATCCAAAATAATATCCTTCATTGTTCATGCGAAAGTGAAAAGCAAGGCTGTGAGAAGCAAAGGATGTCTACAGTGCGCGCGATTAACATTTTCATTCATAAAATTGGCTTGTGACGTCATTTCATGAGCGGTCCGTTAATAACAAGTCATGACAAGTCATATGCCAGCCAGCCAATGAAGGTATGCGCTTTTTTTTTTTGCTTTTTTCTTTTTTCCTTTCATATACCGCGGCGGCATTGGGCGGAAAGGCGCTTTGTATAAACAGATCGAATTTCAAAAGGGAACCGCATGTGTGTGTTAAAGGATGAAGTTGCAGTCGACAGAGAAGAAAATGTTGGCTTGATGATTTTTTTTGATGAATGATGAGTTTGATGAATGATGATATTTGATGTCTGATGAAGATAATTGTTTTGATGATGTTATTATCTTGATAATGATGATATGATGATGATGTCTTTGATGATTATGATGATCGATGATGATATCAATGGTGCTACTGGCGAAGAGAGAGGACCCGGCATGTATTGATGATTTTATGTGTACTAGTAGTGGTACGTGTGTGTGAATTTCAATAATTGGCGGGTTGATCACACGTTGAGAATGAAACTGTCGGTGAGACGATGACCGCGTGCGTGAGGACTCGCAATGTGTATAATTAGAGTATGAGGAGTGTAGATACTACAGAAAGCTCGCCATTTTCGCCAGGCAAATCAATACTCCGTGTGAACAGTGAAGTTTGTGTACAAAGTGAGTAAGTGACTCGATCTCTACGATCACGATGTCAAAATTCCCAAGAGCTGCCCGTACAAAATTATTAAGAATCATCATGATCATCGTCTCAAACAAGTTTTTCTTCATAAGATTTCTTTGTATTCCCCTTCCTTTTTTATAAGTACATGTACATTCATGTATTTTGGATAAACATGTGCGAGGGACTGTTGACCGCGCGTGACTACCTAAGGCGCTGGCGCGCTGGCATGATTAGACGGTAGACAATTTCTACAGATTAGATTTAGGCGGCTTATGCCTATCCTGTCTTGCGCCCACGCGATTTCCTCCGCCTGTTTTGTTGTTTTTGTTTTTGTTTTTTCCTCGAATGGTTTATTTCAGTTGCCAAACACAAAGGAGTTTTCCCACAGTGTTTGTAGCTTCTTAGGGGTAAATATTGGCTTGTAATTCGTGTTATATCATTTTCGGGTAACCGGGAACCCGCCCGAAAAATAGTCGGGTTCCCGAATTGAAAAAATGCCCGAAACTCCCACCCCTAATATATCATCATCGCTATCATCAACATCATCACTATCATCATTGCTATCATCATCATCATCATTATCATCATCACCACTATCACCATTTTATATCATCACTACCATCATTATCACCATCATCATCACTACTATCACCATCATCATCACTATCATCACCATCATCATCACTATCATCATCATCATCATCGCTATCATCATCACCATCACCATAACTATCATCGCTATCATCATCACCATCATCACTATCATCATCATCGCTATCATCATAATCATCACCATCATCATCACTATCATCACCATCATCACTATCATCACTATCATCATCGCTATCATCATCATCACCATCATCATCATTATCATCATCACTATCATCATCGCTATCATCATCACCATCATCATCATCATCATCATTATAATTATCATAAATATCATCATCATCATCTTTACATGATCACTATAACCTTCACTATACACGACATCATCAGTACCACCATGACTACATGTATAATTGTCATCCATCCGTTGTGTAATGAATCGAGTACATGTAGGTGGCCATCCACTCTGCACTGTCAGGAGCCACAATTGCCCCGAAGTGACATTGGGGAGCTTCCAGTGTACAGGGTATCTACAATTTTGCACTGTGAAAATATTCTGATAGAAGATGTAGAATAAACTTCCCATATTCTAGCTAATGAAATTTGGATAGTAGCAAAGTATGAGCTGCTGCTCCTCCCCGCCTCCAAGTTAAGAACTTGGAACTACATAACTGGCCGATTGTTTTATTTGATAGGAGGATGAGTGTAGGCATGCATGTACCAAAGAAATTTTTGAAAGAGTAATTTGCAACAAAGAATTACAAGAGCTCTCTCAAAGACCATCATTACGACATTGTTACCATTTACCATCTCTTACAATCATTACCATTATGATGTACTCATCTTCATCATCAACATTATCATCAACATTATCATCATTATCAACATCATCCTCATCATTTTTCATCATCTTTATCATTACCAGCCATCACCATCATCATCACTTTCACCAATGTCATTGAACTACTTTCGTCATATACACTGTTGCCGTCATCATCATTTTTATGATCTCCATCACCATAATCATCATCATCAGACGTCACTTTCATCATCCACATCACTTATCATCAACAGGCTCAAAAGCATAATATCACATGAATAAATAGTGCCACCACCTCCCCCCCCCCCCCCCCCCCCAAAAAAAAAAAAGTGGTGACCGTCTGTAACCTACTGCCTACGATACGAGTTGAGAATGTCGACGACTGTATTGCACTGTGACCTGTGTTTAACGTGTTTTGTTTATCACAACACTGCGAGTGCGAGCAGCGACCACATCATCGCATTGATATTGAATGAATGAACGTTCTCGTTGGTCGTTGCAATACATTGTTGTAATGTTTCGCATCAACATGCATTAAATATAACCATAGACACCTCATTTTTTCCCTATAAACTAAGAGAGTATTCTTACCATCTCCAACACTTGCTGACGGTGAAAATCATTCACATCAAAGGCTGAAATTGTGCAATAATTCCTCTGCAAATTATCAGCTATCCTGATCGTTGTACAGCTGGCTCAGCTAGCTCAGTACACTATAGACTGTAATACTGTGACTGGAAGAGAACCCATTGCAATCGCTCAACATCTCTAATCCCTATGGAATATGCGTATTGATTTACCGGCGAGGAAAGAGAGATGGGTCCATTACCAGTCTAAAGTATCTTGCCTTTCAACAGTAGAGGGAGACATTCAAATGGACTAAATCGATCATAATTTTGTCTAAAGTTCATTCGAAATCAATCTTCTTTGAAGAATAATCCTGCACCTGGATATATTTTATTTGTATTCATTTTTTAAAATTATTTATTTTATTATTCATTTGTTTTAATTTTTTTCATCAAAGGAAAAAATAAGATCACATGCAGTCTCTCCTTTTTGCCCCCTCCTCTATCGCAATCCTAACCGCCCCGACGTTTGTTTTTGAAGGATGGACAAGAATATTTTGCTAATAAAGTGAGGAATGAATGACAGAGGGATGCACTGACTTTGAAATAAGCCTACTATACAAGGGCGGATCCAGAATTTTGTAAAAGAGGGGCACTGAGCCGGAAAGTACACAATTAGGGAGGCTTTTTTTTTTTTGTCTTGTCTTTTTTTTTTTTTTAATTGTGCACATAAGGTATGCCAGTTGGGTTTCAAAAAAGGGGGGTGGACTGCGGTTGAGTCTCCCCTCCCCTTGGATCCGCCCGTGTATTTGAATATAGGCCAAGAGGGAAAAAAAAATAATATTTCTCGAGGACAACAGAAAGGGCAAAAAGGCACCCGTACCCACAACCAGTTGATGGACTCCTACAGGCATATACGAATAAACAAGTTGGTAGATACGTAGGCCCATACAATCTAGTGAAAAATGACTTGAGGTAGGCCTACTTTCAAAACAATTATTTCAGGGGCCGCGGACTCGTTTTTGAAAGTGGGGGGCGGGGGGGGGGGCTGATCTGATTTCACTCATCAATGACATTTTTCGAGCTTTTTTCCGAGATTTCTTTTCAACGTGTCTACTCAAAAAAGTGTGGGGGGGGCTGCAGCCCCCCCCCCCCCGGCTCCGCGGCCCATGTATTTATATACTTAGAATTAGAAAAACACTGACTGACTTGAATTTATTCAATTATTATTACTTTAGTAATAAACTTGAGGTGTGTCAGATTCAGAAAAAATGGAGCCTTGCATCGCGATCCCATACGCCTGTGCAACGGGCCGTGCAACTCTCTATCCAATACTATACACCCATGTTTAATAAAGTTACAAGATGCCGATCATGCACAAAAATTACGGGGTTGCCTCGCTGGTCATAAGGATGGCTATTCATAAGGATTACTTATTCACAAGGACCGCTATTCATAACGCGTGTTAAATGAATAGCGGTTTTCTATGATTAGCGGTCCTTATGAATAGCGAGTGGACCTCATAATTAGAATCATTAAGATTTTTTTGCTTGTTTGAAAAGCTTTGAATAAGGTGACCTCAAATGATTTGTCTGAATTATTATATAACTTCAAAAAAAAAAAATCATGCATCCATATTCACATAACTTGCGTAGTTCACATGAAAATCTTCTAAAACTCCAATTCCAAAACAAAGTTCTCAGTGGATGATTGTGATTTTAGTTGAATAGAATAATCTATATTATATACCCGCTGTGAAACAAGCCTTCTATACTGTCATAAAAAAAGCCCAATCTGTCGCAGTTTTCAAAGTTAGTAAAAGGCCCTTTTGTTTTCCGAAGCCCTTAATTAGATTTACTATATGTAGGAGTTTTTCACCATAGCGTATAGTAGATTATATACAGTGCCTATAAAAAAGTATACCCAATTTTGGAGCTTTTTGATAAAAGATTATAACCTCTATGAGCCTTGAAATTTATTTTATAGTAAATAACAACTTATATTCTGTCTTATGATGCCTTATTAAAATTCATAATCGTAGTCTGCCAAAGATGATTGCAGGCTATTCAAAAAGTGGTGTCAAAATCCTCAGGCTCTTATAGCGAATTTGGGCTGAAGCACGTTGGTCAAAACCAATTATACATTTGTGATTTAAGTTTGAAAACAATTGCTGAGTTATTTCAATTAATTTTGTGCATTTGAATAGAAAAGAGTGTTAATGTCAACTCAAACCCGAAAAGATGATTATTTCAAGCAGAATTTATGATATTCTCTTTGCCACGGCGATACAATAAGGCGGGCTTCATCCACATACCTTTTTAATGTATATATATAAGCCCTTTTCCTGAGTTATTCAAAATGTACAAAATTTTTGTTTTTTGTTTTTATTTTTGTTTTTTAATGATGATGGAAATTTACAATCCATTACTTTACTTCAGTGGTAATTCTCAATATATGGAACCTTCCTTGAATTTTTGAGGTTATTTGAGTCCGTTGTGCTTTTCGGGAAAAAGAACACCTTTAATATGCACCTTCTGCAGATAGGTGCAATGGAGAACTGAGCAGAGAGTTTAGAGTTAGCACATGAGAAAAGAAATCAGCAGGCTGTTAAAATAAATTAAGATTATCGTATGGATTAAAACAAGGTCATGTGAAGGCTTGACCACAGGCGTAGCCAGGATTTTTCAATAGGGGGGGGGGGGGCAGACGTGAAGGATCCAACTGGGTATACGTTGCCAGGATTTCATTTTAGAGGTGGCGGTTGTGAGCACACGAAGCGTGCCTCCCGCAGGGGGTGGATGTAGGGAAGGGAAAGTTTTCCCCCTCCTGCGCAAAGGGCGAAAGCTCTGACATTTTATAGCAAATTCTGAGAGAAAGATAGCGGTTTGTAGCGCCTTTTTAGGCTTTTATTCTCTCATTTCCCCAGCTTTTTCGCTTTTGCTTGAGTCCCCTTTTTTAAGGGGATAAGTAGGGAGATGACCCCCTGGGCCCCCTGGCTACGCCTATGGGCTTGACCCATATCCGTTGCATCAGCCCAAACAAAAACCCTGCTGCTCGGTCATCCTTGGCAGAAATGTCATGAAGAAGGTACACACTAAGAAATTAGGGTGCAGTTGGGGTGCAGATTTGCGCGCATCAGCTCCGGGTGCATAATCTGCTCCCCTGAGGGTGCAGGATCGAGCTCACGGTGCAAGTCTACACCCTGTAGGGTGCACCCTACAAGGGGTGCAGAGCCTGCACCCCGTCATAGTCTTTCTCAAAGCATTCTTGAACGATATATCTCATTTAGACACTGACATCGGGTCAATGTATCGTGTTTTAATTTTGTACTTATTTTGTTACATAACAGTCACTTCACTGTTTAGTTTTTATTCTCAAATTGCACCTCATAAAAAAGTAGGAAATTTGTAAAGAATGAGAGACGCATATTGCATTAAGAATTGAATGAGACCATCAACACCGAAAAACAACTGGGCGTTGTGGCGTGCGCCTGTAATCCAGCTATTAACAGTGGAAGTTATAAACTGATTCAGCGGACCCAGGTTCGAAACTGAGTCACGTCTTTCGGATGGTGACGTTAAAGGTCGGTCCCAGACGTAAATAATCATATCTGATTGATACACGTCTGTAAAAACCCAATTACACACACACACACACACCGCCAATTTCAAATGACCAATGAACATCAAGACCTATGATCAACCACGACAACCACGACAACCACGACAACGTACGTTGGCTGCGGTTACTTTCCTGTTTTTATACAAGGTAAGGTTTCAATTTTATTTTCTTGCTTGAGATATTGCTCAAATGTTTTATATAATATATTAAGCTCTCAATATTTATATTATTAGTTTTAGTCCACATAATAGATCATAATTTGTCTGAAAATTCAGTTCGTGTAATTAATTAAACTTACGATTGGCAACGTAACGTAAGTACGAGCTGAAAGTTTGAAACACCACATATCACACGCCAGCTGACTCAAAATTCTTCCCGGTTCCAGACCATTTTTGCAGATAAAAGTGAGTGTGTTGTTAGTACTTAAGTAAAATGTCACCACACTTCATCCTGTAGATCCTAACTTTAACTTTAACAGTTAAATCTGGATTAAAAAAAAAAAAAAAAATAACGGAACGCTTGACGTTAGCTTGTATTGTTGTAATTGTATGCCTTGTCATGCTTGTGTAGCTGTGGTACATGTACGGTATGTAGCTACGTAGGTCTACGCTTTAACTGTTAAGTTAGTACTTGTGTTAGGTTGGTACGACTGAGTGAGTGTATGAAGCTTTATAAAATTGTGACAGTTGGATCGATCTACTGTTGACGTTGAGACACATATTAAGACTAAAATTTCACTAAACTTGGCCATCTCGTGAAATAAGCCACCGGTCATGGAGTGTGTACGGTACACACACACTGCCGTGTAAAGTCAATGGAGGATGTGAACCCTCATAGACATTTACACGCAATAAACTGCATGTACAAAGTGAATGCGGGGTGGCTTATTTCACGAGAATGCCCTAAACTTACCAAACCTTGTGGATTTATTGTATCATTCTATGGCATAAATCATGATGTAACTTAGGTATGTTCCTGCGAATTCTGACATTATTTGGTATAGGCCTAGCACGATCATAGTTCATATGTTGTCGTTGACGTTAGGCAGTGTTATTACTGTAGTGTTAGGCCTATTCAATCAAGTACACACAACCATTCCAAGATTCTAACGTTACAACTGACCGAACGTTACAAGAGTTAGTCTAACTTTGTTAACGTCAGCAGTTAGATCTTGCTATGATCCAGGACATTTGGACAGGTTTCTTAATCTTGACAACTTCTTGATTCTTCCGTAAAACTGACACAAAAAAACACAACTTTTTTGCAAGTTGTAAATGTTAATTCTAAAAAAGACTAACTAACTTGTAATGTTACTGTAGTGTTATTAGGCCCGGTGGAAAAAATCAGCGGTAACAAGTTAGTCTTAACACTTTTAACAGAGGTCTAATTTTGTGGCCTCAACTAAGTTACATTCCTGAAAATTATTTAAACATCTGAAATTTTCAGATAAAAAGTTAGATCCTTTCAGTATTCTACTTAAATGCACAGCAGATAATACTAATAGGCTACACTTGATTCACCTGTTCACTACACAGCAAACTTAGTGGAAATTGCATGGAAGTGAAGTCAGGAACTCTGTAAATTGGTGCAAAAATGCTTACATGTAGAGTTCTAACGTTACATTTGTACATGTATTGTAACTTAGATCTATAGACTGATGTAGTCAAACTAATTTTCTTAATGCCTACTTAAAATGAATGGTACTTGTAATTTTCTTTAACTTCCTTCCGCCTGTTTTAAAAGTTTTACATGGCAGTGCTGATTGAATGGTTGCTGTTGCACCAGCTGTGTTGTGTTTTGTAAACCAGGGTGGGTTGTAGACAAATTTCATTACCACAAAATTAAAGAATTGTTGAACTTGAAGGGTTTGGTTCTGAATACGGATCTTGTCAGATTAATATTTTAGCTCACTTATAGATGTCCAAGTTTATCTGAAGATAACCTTGTACTCCAGACTATCTTTTACAGGTGAATAGGCTTCAATAGCTTTTATGTGTATCAGCAGGCGTTTTTCCAGTCTGGATCATTCATACATGAGAGGAAAATAATTATTAAAAATTTCACTTTCAATCCTGAATCCCAAATTTGTGGCACAGTAAGAGTTGAAGAGTCCCTGAATCAGGCAACCTAGCAAATTTAAGAAAACTAAATCTTGCTTAGAGCAATTTTGTTGTCTGTTTTTGACTGCTGCAACAGTGAATATTGGACACAGTCCCACATAGGCAAGGGCCTATGAGTGACTTTAGCTATGATAAGTCGTTCTTCGCAACATAATTATTCATGCCTGCAAATGAACATTTTCAAAAAAGTTGTTGTGCAAGGCTAGTTCAACACACAAATATACTATTCTAGGCCACGTTGAGGTTCATTTTATACTTTCTAGCTGTACTCAAATTATTTTTTTCAGGTGGTTGGTACACTTTAAGACAAAGTTTGAGTAATTGGTTAATCAAATAAAAAGTTGATTTTTCTTTGCAGGTGCAGTTATATTCTTTGTCATACAGTTGACTATACAGTATTCAATACTTATTAATTTCTATTTCCAATTTTCAAGCTCATTACTGAACTCGTGCAAAATTATGGAGCTGCTGATGTGCATAAAGCCATCCTGAAGTTGATTGATGGTAGCTCAGCCGAGATCTTCGCAGGATCGATTAGTGCCTGTAAAACTCTCCTACAGCAGTACTATGTAGAGTTTGATGAAGAGACCAACATCAAGAAACAGCAAGGTAAATTCTAGTTTGATTATGTCCTGTTATATATATATTAAAAACATTAGAACAAAGCTTTCAGTAGTGGAAAAGAAAACTTGAAACATCTTCTTCAGGTCCAGTGGGAGTACAGTGTATGAAATGTTGTATGTAGATACCTTTGTAGATAAAGAATATTAGTTGTTCATGATGGTGGCCCCCCTGAGGAATGGGGAGGCAAGGGGGAAAATCACATTTTTATTTTCAACTTCTGAACCAGTGGGCGGATTTCAAGCAAACTTAGTGAGGATCATCTTTTTAGTCTGGGAACCTGTCCCAAAATAGTCACACCATTTTACCCATAAGATTTTACCACTCAAAGTTACTTAGACCATCTAAGTCATTGACAAAAAGGTTGTCAGCCTGACCCTAGCCGTCGGGTTTAGCCCCCAGATCCCCCCAAAGAGACCCCAAAGTCAGGTCGATTTCACTCCACCTCCCCCATGCACCAGACTTTGTCAGTAGGAAGAAGTATGACTGGACATTAAAAAACACAAAAAAACTGACAAAAATTTCTGTCGGGATGGGGTATCAGACGGCCCCTGAAAATTGGGGTAAATTTTTCCCCCTGAAGCCCAGGTACCAAATTTGGTCAGAAGGAAGAGCTACATGTATGGATGTACATTCCAAAAATATAAAAACTGACAAAATTGTCCATTGGGAAGGGGGTGTCAGCTCAGCCCCCCTGAAACGAAAACTCCAAAGTGCCCTTTGACAATGTTTTGCCCCCCAAAATGCTGTGTATGTAAAGAAAAAACATTTTTATACCTTCTGACTTTGATACATTAACTCAAAAGGGTTTTATTCAATTCAATTCAAATTTTCATGATATAATTTTGAGTATAGTAATCTTCTTGAGGTGCAGTTTGGTGTTAATGGGTCTTTTGATTAATAAGTTATTAAATTGTGAAAAATGTGTTGCTTTCTCAAAAGTAGCCACAAAAAAAATGTCGTCAGGACTATGTAAACACACCCATTGTCAATCTGCACCTGTTGGACAAGACATATTAGGGGAGCTTGTCATGTATCTGGAATGTGCCTGCCAGGCTGAAATGTAATATTTTTGTGTTAATTACACAGATACCAAGGAAGCTCCTGTATTATGCATTTTCAGATGGTCAGTGGATGATGAATTTCTGTATTTTAAGTCAGACAAAAAATTATACTTAATACTGAATGTTTATTAGAAATGCATTTTGAAAATTTATGCATTTTCTATATATTTTGTATGTTAGACCTGACAGTTGCAGTTTGCTGCCTCCTGTTCCCCCTGATACTTGGAGAGAAAGATACTACATATGTCATTGACAAGGTACAGAATTGACATGATGGAAATAAGTGCTGTCATGATTGCATTTGGTACACTTTCAAGTTGTGTGAAAATCTAAACTCTCGAGTTGTTCATATTTAAACTGGAAACTTAATGATAATAATACTATAATAATAATAGGATTTATAGGGTGCCAAATCCACTAGGCAATTAATGAAAAAAGAAAGATGTGTTACTGGTCCAACAGTTTTCTAACCAACCAGGCTCTAAATGTTTTGATGAACACATTTAATTGATCTATAAAAAAAAAAAAAAAGGCTTGACTTATAATACTTATATTGTAAAATAATGTCCTTGTTATTGAATAAAATAAAATTTCAATGTTTTTTACGAAGAGTTGCTCTTTATAAATGGGAAATACACATTACATGCATGAATCAGATTGTACATTTACTCATTTTTCTAGGACCCAGTGGTACCAACGCCAACCCTTGTCATTCAGGGAAACCCATTGACTAGTAAAGACATCTGCATCCACATGGATGGTGAAGTGCTGTGCTCATGCAGTACAGTTTGTCTTGGTTGTGTGGCTGTGTTTGCTGCAATTTACACATTTGGAGTCAAGTACCCACAACATGGTAAGCGGACATTGCTGTTCTACCAACACTTCCTGGCTGGACTCCATCATACAAAACCACTTCCATCTAAGGTACAGTGTTTCATAAATATGATGTCACTTTGAAGCCAGGATGGAAGCATGCATTTTCATTAACTCATCAGTCTTTTCATTGAGCTTAATTCATTTGGGGTTTCATAAAGACATTTTTAAAGGGGAATGAAATCCTGGGGGAAAATCTATTTTAATAAAAAGAGAGGATAGAGAGAAGTAAGTTAAAAAAAAGTTCCATCAAAATCAGTTAAGAAATGAGAAAGTTATGAAAGTTTGAAAAGTCTCAATTTACTTTCTATGGCGATCTTCAAATTGGCAATGTTGCTTCAAAGTGACACGTAGAGTAGGACAACTCTCCATGTGTTTTCTACACAAAATTTCATATTTTTCCATTATCTCTAAAAATGATGCTTGTCTTTTTGTGAACTCAACATATGTTGTGTCAAATACATTTCTCCATGATATATCATGAGCTGAGAAGGAGACAAGAGAGATAATGGGGAAAATATGAAATTTTGTGTACAAAACATATGGAGAGTTGTCCTACTAAACCTGTCATTTTGAAGCAACATTGCCAATTAGAAAGTAAATTGAGACTTTTCAAACTTTCATAACTCTCTCATTTCTTAACCGATTTTGATGGAACTTTTTAAAAATTGCTTCTCACTATCCTCTCTTTTCATTAAAAATGATTTTTTTTTCCCAGGGTTTCATTCTCCTTTAAGGTTTTTTATGCTGTGGAAAATTGTCACCACATACAATGACAGTTGGATTTTTCCCATGTCTATTCAGAACTTACATGTAGTTGGGATATACATGTGAATTATATCTTGTCCAAAGTACATTCCATTGTCACAACATTATTGGAGAAGTATCGAGTTGCATATATTTTTATGAAGCAGCAATTACTCATTGTACTAGACACCTGTCAATTTTGTTGAAAAGTTGAAGGACTTTTTTTTTCTGCCTAAACATACCAGGTTACTCAATTTATCATCCTGTTGCCACCTTCCCATATATGAGGTTAACATATAGATTTTTTTTTTTTTTTTTTTACATTTGAATAGTTAACAATTCTAAGAATTTGAGTGTTGGAAATGCAATCTCTGTCACATTGAATTTCCTGTAAGGGGGGGGGGGGGTAGACATTTGCTGTCATTTCTTTATGAAATACAGTTTCTTGCCACTTGTCACATGAACAAGTGTGGTTTTATTTTATATTTGCATGAATATGAACAACTGAAATAAAAATGGTTAAATTTTCCTTGTTTTTGTCACATGCCCCCTTTGCCAACTTTATTGAAATTGTTATGAAAAGAATTCATAATCAACATTTCTTTGTTACGATGTCTGACCATAAAATGTTTTTTTTTCAGTGTTGAAGCTCAGGACTTGCTCTGATCATTTTAAGTAAACCGGTATTCTGACTGTATTTACAATCTAATAAACAAAATGACAAAAGTTAAACAGGCATGAGGGTGACTCTAGTATGTGCATGTGCTTCTTGGCTATTAGCAGTTAAGTACAAGTATTTCATAATGGGGCACTATGCAGGTTTATGTATCATGGATGACATATAAAGCAATATTATTATAGATATATGTGGTTAATGCATAAGGAAGTAATATAAAAACACTTTTGTTTCACAAAAAATTGTTTCTTTATAGCTTAACAACCAAATTGGTGTGTGTGTGTCATGGTTCATTTTTGACAAAATTGAAACATTGTTAGAGAGTACATGTATCTTTAAGGTCAGCAGACTACTGGATGTAATGTAATTTATGTATATACTGTACATTCATTTTTATCTGATAGTTTTCCAAAATGTGTAGAAAATTATTCAAGCTTGTTCTGCATGTTTCCAAAGTAGATCAAGTGACATTAGCATGTATTTGAACTCAAGGCTATAGCCTTGTTGAAATTCATTGTTTTCTAAATTCTTAAGTGAACTTAACTTAACTTACCGTTCATGTATGGAAAAATAAAAGGAATGGCAGAGTTAAGGTGACTGTGCAGATGGTGCAAGTTACAGGCTTACTTTAATGTAATGTGTGAGTGTCGCATTGATCACTCTTGTTGTATTTCTCACGTGTGTTGTAAATAGGAAGTCCAGAATTAGGACAAGCAGGACATACTGTGGAAACTCCGTATAACGAGGTCCTTGGGACCATCAAAAATACCTTGTTATAGCAGAAATCTTGTTATATAGGTTAAAAAAACAGAATATAAAGAGCTGGGACCAGAATATTACCTTGTTATATCAGAAATATTGTTATATCAGACCTCTTTATACCGAGTTTCCACTGTATTATTATGGTACCTAAAGCACTACCCGAGCAGAAGTAGTTTCATGTGTGCTAACAATATTACAAATTTTTTTTCTTAATTAAACATACTTTGAGCTTTTGATTTCTGACACAAATACACGTATCTGAATTTTAAAATGAACAATAATACACTGAATATTTCATGTATTATTGTTCATTTTAAAATTTAGATATTTGTGTCAGAAATCAAAAGCTCAAAAAACACCCCCCCCCCAAAAAAAAAAAGATGACTATAATCTTACACAGTATTATTGTGTATATCTTGTTCTCATCTTGCAGTTTTGCTTTCTTTATAACAACTCTTACCACCTAAAATGTAACCTTGCACAAAATTCAGTGTTTACTAAATTTTACAATAAGTTAATTTTATTCATGTTCATGTGTGCATTAGTTTACTGAATTCTTATATACACCTAAGTTGCAATATATTTTTTCGGCATGACTTTCGTCAACCAAAGAGTACTCTCGTGTGTGTGAACATAGTGTATTGCCAAACAGTATTTTCTTTAAAATGAATTATTCAAAGTTTGCCAACCTTGAAGTACATGTAGCAGTTTTCTTCAATACTTACTGTCTGTATTGTAACTACATGTACATTGTTCTTGTATTGCTGCATGAAATGTCTAAAATATTTGCCAACATATTTTATATGAATTTTCTGTCAAATATTGTTATTTATTTAATATCTATTAATTTTTCTATTCATGAACTACATTTATGTACCTGTATCATCCTGCAATTCTTTAAAAAATGCTGAAGGCAAGTGATATGTTATGCATGTATATTTGTTAATGTATGTTTCATCCTGCAATTCTTTAAAAAATGCTGAAGGCAAGTGATATGTTGCCTTCAGTGCATATGTTTTTGGGTTTGTTTTTTTTAATGTTACATGTGTAAGGGAAGTTCATAAGAGCTGCCATTAGATTGTGGTAATACATTTATTATCTTCAATAAAGCAAAGTTTTAATTGTTACCATTTACGACAGGTTTTTTCACCCGATTATTTTCTTTTGACATGTAGGTGAGTGACCTAGATGTGAGGAAGAATGTGACAATGGAGTACGAAAGTGCTGACATCATATTCGCTCCTCGTCCTGGATACTGGTTCAAAAAAACAGAGCCCGCGCATCAGGTTCTCCGCGAAATCATTCAAGCAATTGGCTGGAGCAGGGCAAATTCAGTGTTTGGCGCTGGTGTGATCACCACTCCATTGTCTGGCACAAAATTGTTTAGAACCAGTAACCTTGACAACTTGGCCAGTATGACGTCACACTTCAGTACTCTATAACATGAGTAAACCAGTCTAGTAAAAATGAGATAGCATGATTTTGTGTACCATTCGTCCTATACGATGTGCATCTAAAGGGCAGCAGCAGATTTTCACTCAGGTATGGGTGCTAGTCTGTTCTATTGGGGAGCAGATTTGCACCCTAAGGGGTGCTGCTATTCTCTCACTGGCCAGCATCCTTCCAGGTGCATATCTGCTCCCATTAAGGTGTACATTTGCTCCCCATAGGGTGCAAGTCTGCACCCGTTAAGGGGGTGCAGGTTTGCACCCCATTTTGGGGTACATGTCTGCACCCTATGGGGTGCTGCTATTGTACCACTGGTCTGCACCCCTAGGGGTGCACATCTGCTCCCAATAGGGTGCACATGTGCTCCCCATAGGGTGCAAGTCTGCACCCGTTAAGGGGGTGCAGGTTTGCACCCCATTTTGGGGTGCATGTCTGCACCCTATGGGGTGCTGCTATTGTACCACTGGTCTGCACCCCTAGGGGTGCAAATCTGCTCCCAATAGGGTGCACATATGCACCCTAAAAGGTTCAAGTCTGCACCCTTAATTGGGGTGCAGAATCTGCACCCCAATTAAGGGTGCATATCTGCACCCTAAAGGGTGCTGCTATTGTACCAGTGGTCTGCACCCCTACGGGTGCAAAACTGCACCCTAATTTCTTAGTGTGTATCATTGGGCAGCAAACAAGTTACTCTTCACCATGAAACAAATTTCAAGGTCACATTTTGTTTTATCAGAAGCTATCAAAGTTGGAAAACTGTTGTTTTTTTTTAATACACACTTTATAGTCATTACAGAGCCTCAGAAGGAGTGTAAAATTCAAAGAAAGCGTTTTCGTATCTCACACACTAGTTGAGGGGGGGGGGCAGACTGCCCCCCTGACAACTTATTTCCCCATTTTTGTTTTTTGTGTGTAGAATTATGGATGAATCTGAACCCTTTAAAATCTGAGGACCCCCCCCCCCCCCCCCCCTCAATGAGTGACTTTTGGAGGGCCGGCGAGAAGAAAAAAATATGGATGCCCCTTTTAGAGCTGATAACCCTTTTTTTTTTTATTGTCAGAGAATTATGGAGGAAAACATCTGATAACCCCCTCCCCCCTGAACGACTTTTTTTGAGGGCTGGCGAAAAAAAAAATGATTTCAAATTCTCAATTCTTAAGGGGGGGGGGGTATGGAAAAAGTTCTGCTCAGAGTGCCATGTTAAATAGGAAAGCACCCATGACCACAACATGGAGGTACTTTTTTTTGGTCTGAAACTTGCCATTTCAAGATGCAAACGTACTACTACATGATCACACTCACAGACTCGAATTGCCCGATCGACCGTGTCGATTATTGGTCTAGCTCCATCTGCGATACAAAACACAACAACCATTAGTCTGCTCACTTTCAGCTTCAAAGACGAAGTTGGTCCTTCCAAAATTAGACAATTTTCAGCGAGGCTCCATCGTATATATTGTAAGTATGAAATATGAATTGAGTTAATTTAGAAGTCAAATTATGAGATATAGCTTGATGAATAAAGTTGAATGAGTCAGAAATGAACAAAAATAATTGAATGAAGCTTTTGTGGACGCGGTTGCACGAAGCGAGTCTCACGAGAGCACTCCAGCCGGAACCTCGGCGGAGCTGCTCAGCATGGCTTCGTAGACGTTGAGTGTTCGCAGATTCGTGCGGCGACTTTCGAGTGTATGGATTGATGGGGGAGTCCAATAACCTCGCTTAATTGTGAGTGGGGGAGCCCTATGTCTGCGCACCTAAGATTTAACCTGAAAATGAACAAGAATTTCTTTAATATTCATCTCATGCTTAATTTTATATTAGGTCTATTCCTGATATTCTAAAAAGTGAGTTTGCAAAAAATCGCGTCAAAAGACTCGATTTTCTAGACTCTACTCTCTAGATCTAGACTAGAGCAAGAACAATGCCATTTTCACAAGAAATGACGGCCATGTCATTTCAACATTGAAAATACAATGGTGCCCGTGTCTGCACACTCATCCATTTTACACACAGTTTGAGAGTTTTGACGTGAAATATTCACCTGTATTCACCTGTCTTGTCGGGCTCCTTGTAAGACGATTGTCTTGTAAGTTGTACTGCCCTCCCACTTTCAATCTAACTTCCACTGTATGACAACTTGAATATCTTTAACATTCTTTTTGAGGCTTTTGGATGAAATATCTGAAACTAGACCGAAAATTCTGTCTCTCGTTCGATAGCTCTTCACTTAGAGACAGAAACGGTCGTATCACTCAGCTGTGCAAACCGACTACACGCCAATGTGTATGTGGAAAAATCGCAATAATTTGATTTTTCCTCATAGAGGGTCTATATCTAGATCTACATATTATTACTCAATTGGTTAGGCCTACATGTAGGCTCTACTATTTAAGGAATCGGTTCAACTTACCAATTTGACTGAATAATTCGTTCAAAGCTCCTCAGGGTCCAAGGTATTCTCCGTTTGAAAATCTAGCAGCCGTATTCAAACTGTTATTAGTGTGTATAAAGTCAATGCGTATTAGGTTTGCACAGCGGAGTGATACGACCGTTTCTGTCTCCAAGAGAAAAGCTAGCGAACGAGAGACAGAATTTTTGGTCTAGTCTGAAACACTTATACATGTACAAGCTTATCTGAAGATAACCTTGTACTCCAGACTAGCTTTTACGGGTAAATAGGCTTCAATAGCTTTTGTGTGCATCAGCAGCCTTTTTCCAGTATACAAATATTGACTGCTCATGAGGATGATGGTGGAAATTATCACTCCCTAGGTGGTGTTCATACCGGCCCTTCTATCATAGAAGGGCCGGTATGAACACCACCGAGGGAGCGATAATTTCCACCATCATCCGATTAAAGAGCAGTCCATATTTGTTTTATATACCTCATCCGTTTTATTGATTCAGTTGCTAAGTCACTCGCCGTGTTGAATTCTTACGCGCTGCGTATATATTGAACGCAGTCACGTAGCATAGAAACTCGCGAAAGCGCTCTTAAAACCTGAACCAAATGTTGTGTACGCACGTGTGTGCAAAAGTCGCGGAGGGGTTACGCGTTCTATCACAGGGTTTTGGCGTTCTATCATTTGACCTTAGGTCAATTGATAGAACCCCAAAACCCTCTGACGCAATGATAGATCGAGATGCGCCGTGTCATGTGATATAGTTTTGACCAATCAGTGAATAAGAATCTATGTATGAGGTATATAATATAGATTATTCATACATGAGAGGAATAATTATTTAAAATTATTTTCTGAATCTCCAAATTTGTGGCACAGTAAGAGTTGAAGAGTCCCTGAATCAGGTAATCTAGCAAATTTAAGAAAATTAAATCTTGCTTAGAGCAATTTTGTTGTCTGTTTTTGACTGCTGCAACAGTGAATGTTGGACACAGTCCCACATAGGCAAGGGCCTATGAGTGGTCTGAAATAAGACATTTTTTCAATATTATGACTCGTTTTTTGGATGAATACCTATTGCTTTGATAATGATGAAGAGTTTGTGTTTGTTGAACATCAATTTACTGGTAATAGCATTTTAGCAAACATGGAAACCACTCAATCATTCTGCATAAAACTTAAATTTAAATTAAAAGCATTTGCCTTTTGGCTTTGTGTGTTTTTTAAAAAATTTGATGTGGAGCTACTTCCAGATTTAATGATAATATCATTGACATCTTTTTTTTTTCTTTTCTTTTTTTTTTCATATTAAAGCAGAAGTCTACTAGGATGGCGTTCAAGAGGGACGGTGATGATGGCAGTCAGTTAAATCTCCTTAAGGTTTGTGTCTCAAGTTTTACTAATTAGGGTCTATTAGATCAATCTACATGTAGATCTAACGTTAGATCTTGAAAATAGTACATGTACATGTAGATCATTTTCTGCAAAAAATGTCTAAGACCAAATCCATTTTTCTGTACATCTATCAATTTTTATGCTAAAAAAATCTGTTCAAATTAGGTAATGGGATGCAAGATCTAGCCAGGACAGTCTGTCAGCAGAGGTATGAAATTCTTTTAGAATTAATCCTGTAAATCTATAAATGATTTAACTAGAGCTCCATTTACACATGTCGTAAGAATAGATCTTTCACGTTTTATGAAAATAACAGTTATTTTTCTGTAGGGTAGTGCTGTAGCTCACAACCCAAAGTCCTGTTCTTGTTTAGCTCGTTAACTTCTGAAAACCCTTACCGGGTTCTGGACCGTTCTGGTAACTCGTTGAGGAACATAGGTACAAGTAGTTAAATCCATCTTCAAACTTTTGACACCACTATATATATGTCCGTTCTTTTTCTCAGAAAGCTTTGAAACACATAAAACAATACTCTAAAACTATGCACTTTGTTTCCAGCAGCTAAAAATTCACTTTTTTAATGATCTATGCCAATTTCTTTCATATATCTTAGTTCTACTTACTCCTAAAATTAAATCCCTGAGAAAAATTAGGACGGACAGATATCAATAACATTAAATTTCAAGTCGATGTCGATACCCATGTCGAATTTGGTCAGCAAAATGAAAGGGTCCTAAAGCTACACACACGTAATGAATGAATGCAAATCTTGACTTTGAAGCTGACTGATGTGAATATAACCCTGATATGCAAATAATGATAATATCACCAAAAATAAAGGGAAATTACTCATTCTTTTTGGCAAACGTAAATGATAATCTTGTTGCTTAGTCACACCAAAAGTTTGGCGCATTGAATGCGTCGCATTGCACATATATTTCAAAATTCCAACAAGATTGACAACTGAAAGGACATAGGCTCAGGAGACAGAGATATTAATTTCAGCTTAAAGATCTGTGGAGGTTGGTGGTACATTTATTGTTTGTCGTTTTCAAATTATTTTAATGTTAGAAACGAAGAGTGGCTGAGCTGTTGGCTAAAGATATCCCTGATGATGAAGCTGTGCTTATGAGTAATGGCAGGTAAGTAGATAAAAAAGTGCTACATGTAGTTAGGGAGCTTAGCGAAACGAAGTGCCACAAAAAGACGTGTGTGGAATGCTAACGGCGAAATGGTTGGTGAATTTAAAAATGTAATTTGACATTTGTAATGTAATATTCAGCTTAATCAAAGAAGTAGATGTGTTCTTACACACAATGGGCCGTATTCTAAAGTCTGGTTTAACTTAAACCATGGTCTAAATGTGTGGTTTAACTATGGGCAGCCAAATGTGACACAAATATTTAACAGTAGATATTCAATTGATCAGCATTTTTGGTACTCAAACTATTAAAGAACTGTCTGGGAATGATAAGTACAACTGTTCAATAGTTTTCTTGACCAATAAAGCATGAGACCAGAATCTAGTTTACAAACATAAGGAACATAAAGTGTAAACAAAGTTTTGACATTTTTGGCTGCCCATAGTTAAACCACAGATTTAGACCATGGTTTAAGTTAATCCGGAGTTCAGAATATGGGCCTATAGGGCTTATTTTTATGTTTCTACCTTAAGCATATTAAAATTATGATTTTCAGCAATATGCAGTTTGCGTTCTGGACGCGTCTTTTCGTGCTGCTACGTTTCGCTAAAGTTAAGCTACCTCACAGTTTGTTTACATGATGTAGGGTTGCACAAGGGATACACAGGTGCATTCAACCTCCCCCTTCAGGTAGAGATTCTACACCCCCATGTTTTATTATTTCTGAATATACATGTACTTTTGTAACCTCGTATTATATGTTCATAGTGGAACAGTCTTGTTACCATTCACAATGGTTTACAGAACAATTTCACATTGGAGGGGATTCTGCCCCCTGTCCCCCATCCCTATTTTATTATTTTCTGCATACGCCACTTTAAACGCCATTGTTACGTTGACTGTACATACTCTCAGGTACGGTACATCAAATGTCTTTGATACCTTTGAAATACTGATTGTTCATAATGATTAACACTGGTTTATTGTACGCTTATTACGATGACTGTATACATACATGTACATGTATAATTTTTAACTGTGTTACACTTAGCTATGCCTGTACGGCATGTGCCCAATATCTTTTACACCATTGATACACACTGACTGCACCAAATGATTAAAACCCAATTAAAAACACCCTTTGTAATACAGTCTAGTACGGTATATCTTTAACACCATTGATACAATGTATATTGACCATACATGATGATTAACACTGGTTTAACATCCTTTGTATTACACTTAGGTATGCCTGTATGGTTTGTCACTATAAACCCATTTTTGACACCGTTGATATGCTCACTGTACACCGAGCCGGGAAAAAACACCAACATGGTATGTATGTCCAGGTTTGAATCTGAAAGTCCATTCATTCATAAGGCAGCAGTGAACTGCTCCCAAGAAATGCTGGAAAAAAAATAATCCTTTGACTCCTGAATTCTCTCATTCCATAATCTTAACCCTTTAGTCACGGAACTGCCCGTGGATTTTGACCTGCTGTAACAGCAGAAGTAGGGGATTTGGGGTGATGAAATTCTGTGTGTGCCATCTTTTACACATAAGCCATTTAGAATCCACATTGAAAACGGGCGTTACTGTAGCCTTTTGACAAGGCCTCGTGACTTGGCTATTTTCCTCGTCATGCTGTGCCTGAGATGAGACTAGCCGGCGACGAAAAGAATCAACACAGCCCGGGTGAACGCGCGATCGAGCGACTTTAGTCGCGAGGCCTTTTGAAACCTGGGTTTCCATCGTCCGATATGAATTATTCACGAGTTGACATTCGTATGCTAACAGGCCTACCGAGGATTATCGACCAATCACAACGGTATCTGCAGGGCTTGCTTTCCATGTGATTCGTTCATGGTGCCTGCTTGTCCTCCAGCTTGAGCTTGCGATCGAAGATAGTCCTTACACAACGGGATCGCCTGGTAAATAGCGCTTTTGCCATATCCCGTGGGAAGGCTCACAAATGCATCCTGTCCTTTGAGGACTGAAAGAATTGCCCTCAGTTGTAAGTCCTTGAAAGCTGAAATTTTCAGCATTTGCGAGGCAAATTCCGTGCTTTTCAGCAACAATTCTTCTTCGGACGCCATGATTGATGTAGCTTGCATGGGGTGCCGAGATGAAGGCGAATTTGCATACCAAATTTATGCTGACGTCATGCGAAGATACGTTCGCTGATTGGCTCCTATAAGGTAGCAGATCCTCGCTAGGAACAAGGGATAGCATAAGAAATACAGGCCAGGCTCCAAAAGGCCCTCACGAATTTTGGCATACAGCAGAGAGTCCATGCTGCAAGATGGTTTACTGCACAGTGAGTTCAGTGAGTAAATGGTGACAGTGCACATTATCCATAGGTGCTAAAGGGTTAATGCAGGGCCACTTGGTTCCTATAAGCATTGAGTTACTGAGATGAGTGTTGTGTGCTTTGCAGTTCTATATCTTATACCTGGATCAGTGTGTACAAGTTGCGCACAGCTGTCTGCTTTTACAACTCTCGTCCCCACTTAAGCAGAATGCCGTCCACTCATACTATGTTTTTTAAAAACTTGAAAACATATCTCATATCGGAATTCTTGAAATATTTTTTTTGTATTTTCACAATGTTCTGCATTCATTATCGTGTATTTATTTTTTCTTATGTAATTTTATTGGTTAACCCTTAGGATGCATGCCTTGTAAATGTTATTGTTGTATTGTCATCTCCTGTCAATAGACCTGGGCCCTCTCATCAGTGATAAGTTGCAGTAGCTGTTATAAGCTACTGAAATCTTTGCATCTGATTGGCTGAGAGCAAATTTGTCGGTAAAGACATTTGATGAAATGCCCCCCCCCCCCCTGTTTACTAATGTATTTCAATCTATGCATGTTTATCTCCAGAATCCTTGGTTATCGACTATTTATTGCACCTGCTACGCATAATGGAATCTCTATGGATGGAATCTATTTTGCATGCATTATAAGTTGTTGCTATGTTGGGCAAGCCTCTGGCAAGCTTTTGAGTCATAAAGGGAAACTGTTGTTCAAGCTGTACATGTATGCATAAAATTAGTAAACTGGTCTGTTCTTTCTACCTTCTATTTCTCTCTTTCCAGCTACTGAAAATCACTTTGCCAAGAAGAGAGAGCTTGCTCTGCTGGTTCAGAAGAGAAGAATGGAAGCAGAAATCAAGAAAGGCAGTTTTAAAGATAGGAATGAGGTATATGTACAAGTCAATTCAATTCAGTTCAAGGTTTATTTGAACATATCATCATAGCCGGATAGCTGAAGTGGGACACTTCTGTAGTTAAAAAATGCAACAATAACGATTTACAGATCTAAAATGACATTGAATATACTTAATACGTAGTGGAACCTCATTATAACAAACGTCTTGGGGCCAAGGAAATTACCTCTTTATATCAGGGCTGAAAAATAATAGAATACAAATAGGTGATACCGGCAAAATTACTTTGTTATAATAGTGTTCTTTATAATGAGGTTCCACTGTATGATGAATCAATAAATTGAAATACAAAAAATAGAATTTTAATCTGCCATGTTAGAGTTGTCGTGGCCTACTGGATATGTCACCGGACTGTGGATCCATGGTTCGGGGTGCGAGTCCCGCCGTGGCACTAATGTCCTTTGGCAAGACATTAATCTACATTCGCCACTCTCCACCCAGGTGAAGTAAATGGGTACCCGGTAGGAAGAAATTCCTTGAATGCTTTACCGCCATATCATGGCAGCTTGGCTTAAGCCGTGGTAATAATATGATACTTTGTAAAGCGCAGTAGAGTATATTTGTATAGTAGCTGCGCTATATAAATGGACAGTTTTTATTATTATTGTGATTATACTTTATAATATCATTTAGTTGAATAATTCTGCTTCAAATCATGTGGGGTACAGATATTTATTATAGCATTTTTAATGTATGATTGGAAATTTCATATTTTCATATAAAGGGAAGTGGGTGCTGTACAAAGCTTTTGTAATTTGCAGGGAAAATCCTTTTATTAACTGCTTCCTATTGTTGTGCCATTATTGCACATGTGGCAGGCCTGCTATTGTGCCGATTTGCACTCGTGGCAAATTAAACGTTAAATCTACATGTATACTCACATAATTATGTGCTATTCTCACATACAGTGAATATGCATAATATATCAATCAAGTGGCGGTGTTTGTGTGCAAAATTTCAAGTCAATCTGATCTTTCACAGCCAATTTCATAGGAAAGGAGTCAAATTGACCTTTCCCCTCTAAAAGCTCTACTTGGAATGGGTTTTAACATTATATGTAATTGAGATAACAACAATTAAGATCAGGTTGGTTTTTATTAAAAAGAATACTTTATGCCTACTGGTTTAATTATGCATTTTAAACACTTCAAAATTCATTCTAATTCCTGTCTAGGAGAAAGAGCCATCACCCCTCCTACAGAAAGTGGAAGCTGCCAAACGACACACACTGCTGAAGGAAGCTCCATACAACCCATGCCATACACACAAGAATGAAGGGTGAGTTCATTATCCTCTGGGATTCTGATTCTACAAGACATGCTTTACCATCAATAACTGTGCCATCAATATCCTACTTTAACTGTATCCCTGACTTTGACCCTGAACCTTAAAATGCACTTAAACCTCTAACCCAATGACTACTGTGACCTCAAAACTATATCTTTTGCATTTCTGTTGCTATCTGTTGATATATACCGGTATATATATATATTTGCTTTTCATTTTCCACATCCTGAATCTCACTTGTTTACTTTTGTACATGTATTGTTAATTTATTTTAAAGAGAAGGTTGAGTTCTGAGAAAGAAGGTGAAAAATAATTTGTGAGCTTTCTCATTCTTTTTATGTTAGTTTGGAAGTTTATCACAGTAGAAATGTCCCCTGAAAAGGATTGCTCTTCAAATGCCCTCACATTTAAAATATGACAAGAAACAGTTGTTCAATGTTAGGGCCGAACATTTGTGTGTAGTCCCATATACACATCTGTGTGCAGTGCATGTGACTCTCAGCAGGATTGAGTCAATTTCCTATCATTTTGGTGATTCCAAGACCTTACAGCATACACCAATTCTTATGTGCTATATACATGTAGTCAACCTTTCCCAATTGCTTTGAGAAAGTTTCTTTCACAATTCAATCCAATGACCAGAACTCAACTTTATAACTTTTTGTTTGATCATGATTTATTTTTAAAGTTCATATCTTGTATTGTACTTTCAATGTTATATTTTTTATTGGCAGGGCCTTCTTGTAAACCAGTGTCAAAATCACTGATGAAGCCACCCCGGTAAAATAAGGCTTAATACATAAATAAAAAGTATATATCTTTGAGAAGATAAGAGCCACAGTACATGTCGCTGCCAAACATCCGGTCAGTGGGGTTCTATGTGACATCTTTTGTAGCAAGTTTGCACCCTTATCAGTGGGAGATACATGTGCATTTTGACAACTATCCGGGCTAGAAATCTGTGTGAGAGAATGTGGGATATGCTTTCAAATTTTGATGCTAAGTGGGAAAACTTTTTTTTTTCAGTCTAAGATGTCTGAACTTGGAGTAAGAAATTTCATTTGTCAATTAATAAGTGAAGATTGCAGTTAATTTATATTCCCAGGGTTTTATGTTGATATTTGAGGGCCAAAATGATAGAGAATTGTAAAGATCTATGGACAAACTTTAGAAAAAAAGTTGTAGAAGATCTGACCAAATGATTTCCTTCATCAAACTATTTTCTGTTCATTTTACAGGCCCTCCAAGAACTCAAAGAACAAGCTCTTCTTTCAAGGCATCTGGCAGGTCAGCTTGAAGAATAAAACCGGGAATTCAACCAATCAGATGGCAAAGAATTCAAATTTAGCCAATCAGGATAGAGCTTTTTCACATACAAGTGAACGCACTATTACTTCTATGACAGCTCAACAGACTCCAATTCCAGGCTTTTCCAAGCACAATCCCATAGCCAGTTCTGCAACTGCTCATAGAAATGCTGGCATCATGGCTGATTCCAAGCCTACCTCACAGACTCCTGCCCCAGGAGTTTCAAGCATTCAAATCAAACCGTACATACCAAAAGCAAAGAGGACTGCCATGAGCACTAAAGCATGCCATTCGAAACAGCCTGGGCCTGAATCTAAGGAAGAGAAGCATCCGTCAACCTTAATCCCAGCTGTTCACAATCCATATTCTTTCTCAATGCAAAGTCCAGTTTATGGAGAAAAGGTTGTGCACTCAAGCATTGAATTCATCACAGATTTCCAAAATGCCGACAATAATTGTGGTGAGAGCACGCTTTCTTCAGTCAAAACTATTTCATCTGCAGGGCACGAACAAAAGCAGAGCGGGGTAGAGGATGCACCCTTGGACTGCCCATCAAGGACCATGCGACATAACCAGAGTCAGAATATTCACAGACCAATTGGTGCCAGATTAGATAAAGAAACGAGAGAGGAGAGGAAAGATGGAAGAATAGGTGGAGTGGAGGTAGACAAGACAAAAAGAACACCAAAGACACAACAGAAGAACAAGTCAAAGATGACAGATGAAAAGAGGAAAGAACTTCAAAGATACTTGGAACTTACTAGGTAAGTAAAATGCATTTGTGCCAAAATACAGTGTGTGTTTTAAAAAAAGGAAACAAACTATCCCAGTAATATGTCATGGAATAAGAATCTAATTTTAGATTTATTGTATTGCACTAGGTAGTTTAGCAAAAGGTAGTGGTGCGTAGTGGTTAGTGTTGTTTCCGAATTTCCGAACCGAACTGAAAATTCCCGAATTTGCGTTGTCGAAACGAATCCTGCCGAATCCGAATTTTGTTGCTTGATTCGGAAGATTCGGAAGATTCGGGAACTACATGTACAGCATTTAATTGAGAATTCACAATTTTTTAATGCAAAATTAAATCGTGGACAAACAAATATCAAATTCAAATCAAATTCAAATGATTAATCTTACGTTGGATAGCTGCATGGGACCCACGTTCGTTTCGTTTGTTCACATTGCTAGAAATAATGCGTGTGTCCAGAAGAAGATTGCCAATTTGATGAGAGAAAACGTTGTACCGATATCAATGTGATCTGGTTATTGCGAACACTCGTACGAAATTACAAACGCCCGTATTCTATCTTGGTCTATTATACAGTCATCAAATTGACAGTGCGATAAAATACTAGTCGCTAATTTAGTTCGGAACGATAGGAATATTTTTCCATAGAGATCAGTGGTAAAGCGGAACGTCGCTCGCGAGAGAAAAAACTGAAGTTAGCGACCGAGTTAGCGATAATTTTATCGCACCGTCAATTTGATGATTGTATAATTGACCAGGATAGAATACAGGCGTTTGTAACTTCGTACAAGTGTTTGCAATAACCACATCACATTGATATCGGTGCAACGTTTTCTCTCATCAAATTGGCAATCTTCTACCGGATATATATACACGACGAAAGCCTTTATTTCTTGCATTATGAACAAACGTAGGTTCCATGATGCAGCCATCACAAGTAAGATTAATTATTTGAATTTGATATTTTTGTGGGCCAGTAATTTTGTATTCGAGTGAATAATCAAGAATCGCGGATCCCCGCGCTTCGCATGTTAAATAAGAAGGAAGTCAAAACAGAAAAACACACATGTAAAGGCGATTTCCGACTTTTTATTTAAAAAAATAACTATTCCGAATCCGAATCGAAACGAATTTCGGGGGAAAAAATATCAAACGAACCCGAATCGAATCGAATCAAAATTTCGGTGATTCGTTGCAACACTAGTAGAGGTACGTCAGGAACGCAAAATGCATGCTTGTTAAGGATCAGAACTTCATTGCATAGGGGGGTCTAATCCTATCTTGACCCTGATCCTAATCCTATATAATGCTAACCCCATTCCTAACCCTAACCCAACCCTAATGCAGGGATAAGCTTATTTTTACTTGTGTGGTAGAGTATTCTGCAGATTCTTTTATTGTATGTTTCATGTTCTCATTGCTTTCTTCTCTTTTTTTTTCAGTGCTGGCTGGGTTCAAGACAATGGAGGAAATTGGGTGAAAAGGGAAGATGTGGAGTTCGACTCTGATGAAGAACCACCGTCTTGAATTGTATATCCATAAATTTCGTATATCCTGTTTTATTCATTCACTGTCTGAAGAATCAAGAAACCGGTAACAGTGATTTTATGAACTCTCTCGACTTAATTTCTTTCTATTTTAATAGACAGAATGGCAGTTTCGAGGGTCATTATATTGGGGCGGGAGGGTACTTGGTGCTATCAGTATCCTGCCAATGTTGGGCTACCTGCGTCCAGCTACACGGGCCACCAGACGCACATGTACTTCAGGAAACTCCTTCATTCATTACTCCACCCGCACCAACTGTTTTAAACGCACTCATATTCCATTGACCATCAAGGACGGAAACTTGCTACCACCCAACATCCAGAGCATAGCAGATAACAACACATTCAAACTACAAGCACCCGATTTCTTCCGCGACCACGGCTCAAACAATTAGATCTGATTAAACAACAGTGTGCACACCCACATCCTTCTCGTTTGGTTTCAGACGTAAAGTTGAGAAGTATTGTCAAAAGGATGAATTCCAATTCAAAGTTTATTTCCACTCAAACATACAATGAAGACAATGATAAATGTATCAGTGTATTGAAGACAATGATAAATGTATCAGTGTATTAGAGGCATAAAAAGATTGAATTATTATTATGTTGCCAATTGGCTCCCCTCGTGATGATAGTAGCGAGCTTTCGATTTGCACATCGACATAGTTGACTGGTACAATCGAACCACATTTTGAAGCTCTGCGCATGCGTCACGTCCTCTCCCTCGTCCACTAGCCGAATCGAGGACGCTTGCACCCTGGTTTTGCCATCGTCCTAGATTCAGCACGAACGTTCATATATATTATGACGTCATACAAGCTCCAAATATGGATGAAGGTGCGACCCACACCGTTGTGAGAGATCGAAAGCGTATAACGCGAAGTGAACAGACTTGGCCTGTGCGACGTCTCCACGCTCTGGTGACTCGTCGCAGAAGTCGTTCGGAGCAGAAATCGAAAGCTCGCTAATGATTATCATTCCCTGAAGAAGCTCCAAAATATTCAAGAGAATCATTGGAAATTAGAGTAGAGAGTGTTCAGTGTAATGAAAGATATTGGGGAGGACGGTAATCAATTAAGATTTACACTTTACCCATTGCCTATGGGTTAAAACTAAAAGAGGAGCGATCACCTGAAACAATCTTGTGTACGACTAAAAAGTAAAAAATACTTAACATTCTTTGGTTAATGGTTGTTAGAGGGCCCTGCCATCAAAATGCAAGTGGATACCTTTTGGTGTGCAGTCCTACATACATCTCATATTTTGCTATTTAAACTTTTAAATATGATTCATAGATTTTTGAATATGTTTTGAAATAATTTTCTACAACCTGCTAAGCCCCCCCAAAATCCTCCAGACCATTTTCCCCCTGTGACATCATTTGTCAATCATCAGTGAGCTAATAGCGATTTTGCAAGTGAAATTGATATTTAACTTTGTCAAAGCTGACACCTGTTACAATACAACATACAATAATAACATAGGAGTTGCTATGTCAGACATGCTGTAGCATCAGCAGGAAAACAAAGGCAATGAGGAGATATTGTGTGTGCTGAGCTGGGGGATCACTGTCAATTGTATTGTAGAATAGTGGAATGTAACTTCCGCCAGCTCAGTACATTCAGTGGATTTTTTAAAGTGGGTGGAGCTTAGCAGGTTGTAGAAAATTAATTCAAAAAATATTCAAAAATCTATGAAACATATTTTGAAGGTTAAATATCAAAATATGAGATGTATGTAGAAATGCACACGAGCAGGTATCCACTTGCATTTTGATGGCAGGGCCCTTTAAATTTGAAGAAAATAAAGGATAACTGTCATAACATAAAACCTCACCCATGGAACCAACTCGGACTTGAGATCCGTGGATTAATGTCCTTTGCTATGTTGAGAAAAGGCTGCACACGGAACCCTAGTTGAATGTGGATTCCATGTGCAGTCGTATTATGCATTGCCTTCGTACTCCAAAACTGTTAATTACACCATAGGATATCCGTAAAGGTCTCTTAAAGTTAATATTAATAAAGTGGAAACTCACTATAACGAGGACCTTGGAACCATAAAAATTACCGTGTTCTATCAGGAATGTCCTTATATTGGGATAAAGAAACAAAATAACTTAACGACCGGAATCAGCAAAATTACCTTGTTCCATCTCTTTATATTGGTGCTCTTTATAATGCGTTTCCACTGTACACATTAGCTGTACACAAATTATGAGTGGTCCCCTCAAAGCAGTGAAGGGTTTTATTGTAAAAGAATGGTGACCAATGACCTTTCAAACTTTTTTCAGTAGTATTTGACATGTACTGTATAATAATCCATTAAAAAAATCTAAGAAAATTGGCATCATTATAATGCATGTACAGAGTGTATTATCATTTATATTTCATATTTCAGTTGAGAATTTATTTCCATGGTAGAAGGATATTGAGGCTATTCTTTTACTTATTGCAGGATGGAAGGATAGGGCATAAACATAAACTGCAAGAAAAGTTGTCTACACTGTGCAATAATTACACCATAATATCTCTTTTTTAATAGAATTATTTGGTTAGATCTGTGTATCGGGAAAAAGAGTACAGACATGTGACCAATTTCAAATATATTTCTCGAAGAAGGTATTTGAAAAGGGAAATCCAACCTTACTGGTAAGTTGCACTGAAAGAAAGGAAAATCAGAGTAGTAGATTCATGAAAGTTCAAAGTGATATGAATTTTCTGGAAGTTGTAATCACAAAACATATTGGAATTCAAATTGGCTGAATCAGTAATGCCACTGTGAATAGTAGTGATGTATGGTCTGTGGAAGACTCTTCCATTTGTTCCAAGACAAGTAGTGACTAGAATGCCGTTTTTTTTTCTTCAAAATAATTACTCGGTAGGATGCTTTCCTCTGTGGAGAACCTATTATGCGATCTACAATATATTTTGAGTACTGCCCCAATGGGAAAAGGCACTTACCAGAAAACAACAGACGCGAGAGTTGACCGTGAATACATGTATGTCACAATTTTGACCGAATTGCCCATTTGAGATATGCATATGTTTAGTGATCTCATTTTTAAAACATTTCATAACTTTTTTCTTATCAGTCGTGTGATTTTCTTGCAAACTTTCACATCACTCTTTCTCCTTTTTTCTTGCTTTCACTTAAATCGACTTATTGCAAAGTTTGGATTGTCATGGAATGGTAGTTGTACCCTGGGAGTCCCCCCGACAAATTTTGCCGCGCATTTCGAACCACTGCAATTCACGCCACACAACTTCCTGACTTTTTTTTTGTCTCGCCCACCGGAGGTGAAGGCGAGACTAAGGGATCCAAATGGCGTCCGTCCGTCGTCCGTCACAAATGTTAAAGTTTACCTGCAAGACTCTCTTAGGACGCATAACTTGGCAACTGTTGCTGCAATGGCAACCAAACTTGGGTGATAGAAGCACTAGGGGTATCTTCATGTTATGGTGTTGTCGGAGGTCACATGATGACGTCAAAGGTCATTTGAGGTCATATATTTAAGATTACCTGCAAGACTCTCTTTTCAAATGTTAAAGTTTACCTGCAAGACTCTCTTATGACAGATAACTTTGGAACCGTCACTCACTTTTCAACCAAACTTGGGTTGTAGATGCACTAAGGGGACCTGCATGTTATGGTGCCGTCGGAGGTCACGTGATAAGGTCAAAGGTCATTTGAGGTCATATGTTAAAGTTTACCTGCAAGACTCTCTTATGACACATAACTCTGCACATGTTAATTGCTGCAATGGCAACCAAACTTGGGTGATAGGTGCACTTGGGGTACATTCATGTTATGGTGCCTTCGGAGGTCACATGGTAAGGTCAAAGGTCATTGCAGGTCAAACGTTAAGGTATACCTGCAAGACTCTCTTATGACAGATAACTTTGGAACCGTCACTCACTTTTCAACCAAACTTGGGTTGTAGATGTACTAAGGGGACCTGCATGTTATGGTTCTGTCGGAGGTCACGTGATAAAGTCAAAGGTCATTTGAGGTCATATGTTAAAGTTTACCTGCAAGACGCTTATGACACATAACTCTGCACATGTTGCTGCAATGGCTACATTCATGTTATTTTCGCGAGTGGGCAAGACACAATATCGCTTATGCTCTTGTCTTTCAAGTCTTGTGCATCTTTTGACACCAAGTTTTCAGAAATCGGTCATACAGTTACTGAGTCGCATGACCTTTTATGACCTCATGTCAGCCCGAAAACGGAGAATTTCTGAGTTGTTTGTTCAAAACTGCATTTCATCATGTTTCTCTTTTATCACCTGTAATTTTGTCTAAGCTGTAATTATCATTTATTCTAACTGAATAGTGGTTCATATAATACTCTGAAACAGCAGACTTAAAACATATTTAAAAAATAAAAAAGTTACGGTTAAAATTAAAACAAAGAAATACATAAGAAATTTGTAAAGCAATAAAATACATAAGAATAGAAATATCTTTTTAAAAATGTTATGTAATAATGTTTTTAAGGTTTAGTGAGAACTTCTTGCATTAACATTTTGATCTCCAAGGCCTTTCTTTACTTGATTATCAATGGAAATGTATATTTATGCATATAATCTGCATAGATTATGATATTAAATGAAGAAATATAGATTTACATAAAACTAACAATGGATTTGTGTTCCTTACGCGATTCTCGAGGTCCGTGCAAAAATTTTGCGCCAATAGGCCATGTCGCGTGGGGGGGGGGGGGGGGAGGGGGCTTTGCATAAAATAAACAATTTTCATCTTGTTTAAAACTGATATTGAAATGGTTTATTTAAAAAACAAACAAAGACATATACATGTACATGCAGCCCGATGGCTGATACTGTTTGCTTTACGTAACAAATGCATATGTATATATATCTATGTAAATCAACATTTCATATTTTAAAAATGTAACACAATACACCATAATATAGAAAAACATATTCTTGAAAAGTTGTAAAAATTCATATTGGCAATGCAACTAAAACTATAACAAGCAGCTTAGGCCGAAGTAGAAAAAGCAAAGTACAAATCAGAAACAATGACGATATTAGGTCACATCTCTTGATACATTTTATACTACATTGCATCTACATTATAACAGTGTTCTTCATCACAAGGTTCCAATATGTATTTATCAACCCCCACTTCAAGGCCCAGGTGAAATTACTGAAATGTTTTTTAGATAGTATTATCGTTCATCGTTGATAATGTCTCCTTTAACTTGACAGTCTTCACTTAAATGCGATAATGGAAGACTGAGCACTGGTCATTACCCCCCCCCCCCCCCCCCTTGGGTAAAGGTAAAGTTGACATGAATCAAGAAAAATGCTATCCTTCAGCTCTCCATGATGAGGATTTAGTGATCAAGATGTCGAGTTAAAGGAAACATGATAGGCTACAATATTTTCTTTGACGAAAGAAATATGTAGCCCTATTGATTACAATGATATAAGACTTCAAAAACATATATCAAAATCAATAAAATCCCTCCATTAGCAGAACTTTGCAAACTGATATTCTGAACAAAACCAGGGATCATATTTACTGTAATCTGTTATCATGTCATGTTCATGTTTTATTCAAGCTTTATTTGAAGTTCTCTTGTTTAATTTTTTCTCATAATTCAATACAGGCATACCGATACTCATATATATATATATATATATATTTTTTTTTTTTTTTTTTTTTTTTTTTTTTTTAATGAATGTAAGTATTAAATATACATGTGTGTTTGTCACATACAACTGTTTGTACATTTTAGAAATGAAAAAAATAAATGAACTCAACTCAAAAGAATCCAACTCAAATGTTTTATGATAATATTCAATAATCCATATTTATAATCTGGGTCTGTCTGATAAACAGTTGCGATTGAGTGCAACTTAATTTGAGATTGATATCAGTCGCAACTCTATAAATAGGAGATAGTATACTGTTAATTGGCGATTTATTTGAGGACTCGCTATTGATTCGGATCAATCACAACTCTTTATAAGACCGAGCCGTGTTGTAGTTTCTTATTCTTAAAGTGTGATAATGTAGATATTGCGTACAGGTCTAGAAAAATATTTATGCAATATAAAGCCGACAGTGGCAATCATATCCAAACAACATATCTTACGTATTGAGTTATATATATATATATATATATATATACACACACAACATATCTTGAGTTTTATATATACATGTATATATATATATATATATATATATATATATATATATATATATATATATATATCCTATCTCTGATAAAATATCAGAATTTTTGCCAATAGGGCTTCTTCAGGACATGATCAACGTTTATTCAAAAAATCCCTCTGGCCGAATTTCGTAACTCTACACCAGCCGATGCAGGACAATTATATATGTTGATACAGTATATATCAGTTGCTTATGGCATTCTGTTTTCAGTGGTGGTGGGGGGGGGGGGGCATGTTCATTTTTGTGTGCAAAATCAAGAACTGTGCCACTCTTGTGACCTACTAATTATTTATCTGAGGAAGGACTGGCATGGTACTATTTTCTCCGAGGGGCGAAGCCCCGAGGAAAAAATAGTAACTTTTGCCAGTCTCTCCGAAGATATACAATTTCCACTATACTTTCGAACTAAATGCTTGGTATATTTGTTTTATATCTCTTCTTTACAACTAATTTTAAAAAAAATAATTAAAAAAATATTGATTTGAAAGTTCCTCAAAAGTGACGTTGAGTCACTCTGCAGAATTCACGAAAAACAACCAAACCAAACTTGGACACTTTCTTCGTATTTGAACTGTCAGTGGAAGCATTAAAATCGTCGATATCTGCCCCTTGTAAGATGTTAAAGCGAACTTCCTCGGAGGCCGCCATGTTTGTTTACATATCCGATCCGAACCGATTAGCTACCAGCTGATCTGGATCGAGCGCTATATAGCGCGGGGCTAAGTACCAGTGACTTGCGCCGATACTGCAGGCGGCAAGGTTATGAGCAGTCCGTATAAGGACTCGCTTAGCGGGTCATCTGCGCGTTCGAATTTGACACAGATTTTGTCAATGAACAGTGAGCATGCGCAGAAGTGCCTTGGAAGAAAATATTAAATAGAGCATGCGCAGTTCTGCCCAGGAAAAAATAGTTAAAGCTATTCGGAGCTCTGGCAGTGATTTGTTTTTCCTAGTGAAATTATATTTTATCACGTGAGCACCAATTGACCAATCATGTATTTAGAATACTCATGAATATTCATAGAAGGGATATAAAAAACAATATATAGAAATATATGCATATACATAACAACCATTATTTATAGTCTTCTATATAGACAGGCACATTCAAATTATGACGTTTAATGATACAAAAATGGTGACATTATGAATTCGATTCATTTACATCTGGGAATATCAATCGACAGGCCAAAAGTTTATGACTACAAAAATAATCTACTGAAGGGAAGGGGCATAGAGCAGGGTATTGCTCAGTTATGTATCTAAGACCTCCTGCCTTAGCCTTATGAAGAACCTGCTCCAAGTCTACCAAAGCCCTCTGGGATTCTGCCTCTTGAAGCTGCATGGAGTTGCACAAGTCTGATGCATTCTGCAGTACTTGTTGGGACCGGTAGGATGCAAAATCCTGATAATCCGCCCACCTAACGGATTATTTTATACCCATCACCTTTCAGCCTATTTCATCATTCTTTAATCCACCCCGTTATAAGAAGCTAATTGTCGTATTGTGGTAATAGATACGGGCAATTCCAGTGTAACGGACATGATCTTCAGACGACATTTGGGTTGTTAAAGACAGTTTTAAGCAAAACGAAGAGTCCTAAAACATATTTTAGTAGCTGAATCAGACACATGTGACCTTTGAGGACATGCACAGTAAATTTCACAGGATGTCACTGAATAGTTGAAAAGAAAATGGACTCTTTGAAAGCGGACTGGCACAAAATGGACGATGTTTGACTCCTTTGAATAGTTTGAAAAGTCTGAGAGTTATAGGGTTCAATGTGTATAATAAACTTATTAACAGAAGCTCATAAAGATACTCTAAATATAAATATTGTTTAGTCATGTTGTTTAGTAATATGAGATCACATAATTTCTTGTCAACGCTAAAAAGGAGTGCAACTGACATTAAGCTTTTGTCTGCTTTTTTTTAAAACCCCTGCAGCATTGCTTTAGAATGTCCATTGGGTCAGGCAAACCTCTTTTGGGTAATCTCTGGTCCATTCATCACAATTTACTCCCAGAAAATCAAATCTGAAGTTCTTTTGGCATAAAATAATGAGACCCAAAGATAAGATGTTTTGAACAAAAATATCGCCACATTTGGACTTCCAAATGAATTGTTTGAGGTTATATTTCACTCTTAATATTGTATCACTAAATTAAAGAGCTTGTTCAGCTCCTTTGTCTGATACTAAATTTGTTACGATTGAAAAAATAACTCTGGAGTTTCAGCCAATTCTGCGTTTTTCTGGGAATCCGTGGAATCTCCCATACTCGTTTCTCCATTGTAGGCCTTTCAATGAGAATTATGGTCAGTCTTGCATTTGTTTCAAAGTCCGAGACTTTACATGAGCTAGTGACAGTCTCAGTTCTCTACTTTGGCTCTAGTTTATATTTGGAACTGAGACGTCCAGCCTTAGCCTTGAAAAGAACCTGGTCCAAATCTGCCAAAGTCCTACGGGATTCCGTCTTCCAAAGCTGCAGTAGTTGCATGTACGTCTCTGGGTAGTCGTACATCTTCTTAACTCTAATGCCTTCTGCAATACCCGCTGGAATTCCCAGGGCAACGTAAAGAGCGGAGAAATGACTCGGAAGAAGTTCTTGAGCGAGGGTTAGCAAATGCGGATCTGTTACTTCCTGTGAACCTAAAGGGCTGGGATTCAAACAGAGACAAAAAAAAAAAAATGAAAATAAAGAAATAAAAATATGAAAACAATAAATGAGGTAGCTTTCACTGTATTTCTACAGATCTGTATCTATTATTTTTCTCTCAGCGTTTAGAACAACTTGCCCCAAACGGGATTTACCTTAAGGGTTATGGAACATATCTATTCACAAGAGAAAATATACCACAGTTGACTCATTTATTTAAATAAATCAATAATCTAGACAAGAATATCGATTGCATAATAATATTTAAACATACACATCTGTATTTATATTACATGAAATTGAACTTGATCCAGTGATAAACAAACAACAAATGACTTATGAAACATATGACATCAGTTTAAATAAAAAAGGCAATTGTAATCTTTTCAACCATCGATTTTGCAATTTATAGCATACACCTTTGTGACAATGATTGGCCTAACAATTATATATATTATTATCTTTATCTCTTTCATCGCAGCCAACTACTTTCCTATAGGGTTACGGAATTATGGGCGTATAACAAATAACCAAACACCCTAAAAAAGCTGTAAAGGAATAGAATTACAAAACTGAATTGTAAATATTGAATTACTCTTGAGTTCCATCTCTAGGAGTAGAATTTTGTGGTCCCTGTGAGTTTGATGTCGGTACTTTCGTTTGCCCTGAAATACAAATATATATAAAATCTTTTATATATATATATATATATATATATATATAATGATCTATTTACATTTAATTGAAATGATGAGATAATTGGTGGAAAAAATACATTGGAAATACTTTATTCTTGAATTTAGACACATTTAGACACCACACAGAATTCTTACTTTGCATATGCGCCGCGCGCACCTTTTAGCGCCCATTCACACTTTAATATTTATTTATTCATGTGCGCGTGTGCTAATGGTGGATATATTCAGGGTTGCATATAACTCCAGGAGCTCCTCAGCGGAGCTACATGTAGGTGTACTCTAAACTGATTCTGCCTTAGGTAAGATTCAAATTTGTATTGAAATACCATGACAAATCTTTTTAACCATCCTTGTGATTAAAAAAAAAAAAAACACCAAAAAAAAAACGTGTTTAATGCTGGCAGCGCAGATATTTTCCCTGTGTTGTAGCCTCGATTCAAAAGACCTCAAAATCAGTTAGTGCGCCACCTCTTTGACCGCCGATATTTCCCCGGAGGGGAGGGGAAAGTTACCCGGGGAATCGGTTCTGCCAAGAGTCTGGGGGACGTTTTCTTCTTTGGAGCGCACTGATGACTTAGTACCTCTCTAGATTCTGATGTGAAAATATAAAGAAAACAATATTGGTAATCACCTCCCTTGAAAGAAAAAACTCAATTCATGCAGCCAATGTCAATGAAAGAAATGTGGAAACCAATTAGTGGACAAATTAAAGAATGAAATTGGCTACTTGACCAGGTCTTTGGCCAGAAGATTTATGATTGAAATACCTCCGCGTTTTCAATTTTACTTTTGCATTACAATTTAGGAGAGCCATCAGGAATAGATGTTATACTGCATAATTACGTAATCCTATTGCAATATGTTTCAGAACCTAGTCGTGTTCCGGCCGTTTTAGCTGTGTGTTTGCTGTTGTGCGAAAAGAGTTTTATTCATTCGTAATCGCAATCCAGTGATACCTTATTTTGGACTTTCTAATGGTTTAATGACTAAATTTTCCGTGAACTTGCAACAGGAATGATTGGGGGGGGGGGGGGGTCTTACTTAGGGAATCGATTCTGCCAAGAGTCTCGACTGGAAGGTTTTTTTTTTTCTTGGGACGACGGTGATCTAACACGACTTGGAGGAACATACAGATGACTAAATTCTCTGGGTTCTGATTTGAAAATATAAACAAAGTAAAAATAATGGTAATCATCTCTATTCGAGAGAAAAATCCTGCGCAATTCTAGCTAATGTCAGCATGGTCAGTAAGATAAATCTGGAAACCAATTAATGGTCAAAATAAAGAATCATATAGGCTACTTCACCAGGGCCTTGGTCAGGAGATTTATACCCACCAAAAGCTTCTTGACAAAGATAAACAATTTAATTGTATATGATGTAGATCTGACCGAACCATATTCTGTCTGTTTGAAAGTACAATACCGAATTTCTGATTTTACTAAAGGAGAAAAGTAACGGACTCTATCTAAACCTGTCTTGATTTCCAGACGGTTTAAGTATGCTTCTTTTCAACGCCATTCTCCTATTGTGCAGTACCAAATATAATCTTACAAGATCAATATCTTATGATAACAGTATTTTCTTCCATGCTTATCATATTTTTGCGAAACCAAACAGGCTTCCTCATGCCAATTTAGCCATGTGATAAACAGGTTAGCAAACGAAACCACAAACTCCTCTTCTCTTCCTCCTCCTCCTCCTTGTTCTTGTTCTCGTTCTTGTTTTTGTTGTTGCTGTTGTTTTTGTTTTTGTTGTTGTTCTTCTTGTTCTTGTTCTTCTTTTTTCTTCTTCTTCTTCTTCTTCTTCCCCTTCTTCTTCTTCATCTTCTTCTTCGCCGTCTTCTTCTTCTTCTTCTTCTTCTTCTACTACTTCTTCTTCTTCTTCCCACTCCTTTTTTCTTCTTGCTTAAAGCTGAAAGCGGACATGAGGAAGGAATGAAAGTGATTCTCCTTACCTGACAAATACATTGGACAGATAATGTCTATCGTTGTGCTTTGTTTCAGAATGAACTGAACGAAGACTTTAGATTTATCAGTGCCTGCAGTGTTCATGACGAATGGTATATTCCCTGCAGAACCCCGGCGTGCAATCAAAAAGTTAGGGAAAAAACGGGATTGCACGCGGCGTGTAGGCCGCCTACACGCCATCTTTTTAATGGCTAATAAATCATGACCCTTCCAAACAGGGTTAGACTGTTCCACTCTACTGAAGGGACGTACAGAAGTGAAGCCAAATGAGGGACTCGTTATTCGAAGGAGCAGACTCTAGGGGGCAATTAGAGGCGCGCGTGAAACCCGATTGTTTACCTTTTGAAGGCCATTGAGGTAGACTGTAATGTTGGAAGTCTTAATCAAAGTGAATTTCCAATACACCCATTTAATATAGTATTTCTTCTCCTCCTTATGTATTTCTTAGTTTCCCTTCTCTTTCTTTTTTCTATCATTTCCGTGTATATCTCTAATATATTTATTTATTTTACTTTTTCTTTTTTCCTCCTAATGTATTCTTTAGTTTACCCATTCCCTTTTTTAATATACTCTTATATAGTCCAATGCTCTTCCTTTTTGCCTTAATGAATTTGTTTTTTCCCTTTTATTTCTTTTCCTTATGAATTTTCTTCTTTACCCATCCTTCACTTTTCTTTTTAATACTTTTTATAATTTCTTCTTTATAATCATCTTTTTATATATTTCTTTTTTTTCCTTCGTTTTTTCTCTACATTGTGTGTTTTTTTGGTTTTCCCTGTTTTTTAAATTTCTTTATATTCTTATGTTTTACTTTCATTTTCTCGATCCACTTCTCTTTATATTTCCCAATGTATTTCTTTGTTTTCTTTTTTCCCTTATATATGTCTTTGTTTTCACCATTTTTTATTTTCCCTCTTTTCCTATGTTTTTTCAAATATTTCTTCTTTTTTTTTCTTTGTCCATTCTTATTTCCTCATTAGTTGTTGTTCTTCCTTTTCTTATTTCTTTGCTCTTCTTTTAAATCCTCTCCTTTAAATATTTCCTCATGTATTTCTTTGTTTTTCTTCATTTTTATCTAATCCGTATGTACTCTATACCTGTGAATTGTGATGTATTACTTTGTTCTTCCTTTTAGCCTTTTCTTTTTATGTATTTATGTGCCTTTCCTCTCTTTTCGTAGATTAGTATTTGTTTTCCCAATTCTTTTATCTACTGTTAAGATTTTGTTTCTTTTTCTTTTTTCTCTCTATTCTTTGCTAATGTATTTTTCCTTATCTTTTTTTCTCTTGATTTTCCTCTCTGGTCTTTTCCTCGTGTAGCTCTTTTTTCTTCTTTTTAGTGTATTCCCCTTTTCTTTTTTGTGTCCTATTTTTATATTTCCTATTCCATATTTCTGGTTGTTTTTTTCTTTTCTATTTCCTTCTCCATTTTCATATTTATAGATGCATTTAATTGCTATTTTAGTTTCACTTATCACACCATGAACAATAAGTTTTCTATCATGTTGAAATCTACAAGCTTTGATCAAGAGCTACTGAGCAATATTGACCCTCCTGGGAAATTACAAATTTTGCCATAGACCCTCCCGAAGAATATTAGACTGACTTACAGTCGGGGATAAAGTGCCAGTAGTAAATACAATACTGTAATAAGTTATATTGTAAATATATATCCCATTAAAAAGGCCATATGATTTTTTCAAATTCTTTTATGTCCCCAGTAAAATCAATTTAGGCAGAGTCTACTGTAAAAATTACTTGACTTTGGGATGTGCATGCGCCCCTCTTCACCTTCTTTTATATCTCTCATGAACTCCATGCACACTACGATGGTGTTTTAAACTTGAGAAATGTAATTTGATTTTCTCTGGGCCGCCAAAAAGTCCCCCTCCCTCCAAACGCACACACACCCTCACGCACATTGATTTGTGGGGAACTGTATTATTTTCTCCTATTGTATTTTGTACCCTGCAAGCACTGCTCCCATTGTATTTTGTACCCTAAGCATGACGGAATAAAGGCCATCATTGTGTTCTGTTGTTCACTGTACCCCAAAACTGAATCTATGTAAGGCCACACACACACACACACACGCACACACACACATGCACACACACACAAAGCGAGGCATGTAGAATCGTCGTTCCCTGTGGTTATGTTGTGGGGTTTTTTGTTTCTTTTTTCTTTTTTCTTTGTTTTTTCTTTGTTTTTTTTTTTTGGGGGGGGGGTTGCTTTAACTAATACTTAGTTATTATTCTTATTATCTAATCATTTTTGTGCCATGTAAATCGATGGTCTAGGCCATCTACATGCCTAAACTTTGGCCAACGCATGTTTTTCCTGCAAACTTTTCTCTCTCTCTTCATCAATATCATCACCAGTGTCTGTCTTGGTTGCCTATATACCCATTGACAATGGGTATGCCAAAAAATAAGAGGAAAAACGTTTCCGTACTGTGTATTTTAATATGTGAATTAATAAACTAAAAATTATTTCTTGGCCATGATGGTTTTGTGCGTGTTGGTCGAAATGAGCTTATAACACGATAAAAATCCATTCTCCTTTTGTTGCAACCAAATGCTTTGGGTTTCATTTTTCTCTCTTTCTCTCACTTTATATAATGTGTATTAATTTATATAAATATATATATATATATATATATATATATATATATATATATATATATATGTATATATATATATATATATATGTATATATATATATATATATATATATAATGTGAGAAGTCAATTGAATTGAATGAGAGAAATAATTTGCGTAGCTAAATTCATTGTTCCTCCTTACTGACTTCCTTTTTGGAAATAACTGCAGGGTTTGCAAAACACACACACCAAACTTTGCTAGCTTCATATAAAAAATCCAAATATTCTGTGACCTTGCAATTCATTTTGTAGTAAAAACTATCTAAAAATACCTCATTCAAAAAGTTCCTGCCACAAATGACCGAGTACAATGGTTAAAAAGTCACGTCAAAATCTTTTTGTACCCGGTTTTGCAGCATTGTCACATTGTTATTAAATAAATTATGTGCATCTTAGTAGATGAAATTCAAATATCAATTTAAATTCCAGAAAATACTCCTTGCAGACAAAGTTCATGATTGATATTCTTGTCATGAAAAAAATAATAATCTTGAAATCAACCCAAAACTTAAAACAGGGAGATTTTGACGACCCTTTTTTTGAAAACATTGGTGCTCTGTTATCCGTGACAGTAGAGATATGAATAATGTATAACATTAGACAGATTATGAGTCTAACATAACATAACTCTTTAACGTGACATTAATATCTAGCTTATAGAGATGTAATTTTCTTTTTAAATTATAAGCATAAATGTATAAGCGTACCATAGTTCGGAATATATTTTTCTATATGCATGGTATAATATAAAGAAGATTACTCGTCATTAAGTGTTTTTAGACTTCATAAACTTCCGTGCACGAAGCATAGGCGTTTTGAAGGAATGTACATTCACAACTTTGATATTTTTTGAAAGTTAAAAATGTTAACTGCTTTAATAGATTTTCGTCACTACTCCTATTACATACACCTGTATATAACATGCCTAAAGTCAATATGCCCTTTCCCTCCTGGGGTTCTTCACTGGCAGTTACATCAAATAACAACAGATATTACCTCACTTATCAATTACATGAATGCATGGGGACAGTTTCCAACTGGTATTGACTTTTCTTGTGCATGTCAGTCCTAATGAAGTTATTTACATATGCCCATTAAAAGGAATCGAATACACTGACCGACCACACACACCAAAAGCACACATATAGGAGTCAGTTTCAACACAAAATCTTTGAAATTAAATATATACATGCACTGCAACCTTCACTCAGCAAAAGTTCTAAACAAGTTTATACCACTAAAGGCTATTTAAATGTTTTTTTTTCCTTTCTTATTCTCTCATCAGAGTCTCCTTTAGCAATGTCACATAATAATATTAGTCTACAAATATGATACCATAATAAGACTTACAATACTGTGAACATATATATGCTAACAAAAGGAATCGATGCGAGCTGAAAGAATGGAAGAAGAGCTGGAGGGGACGATCGAACTAGGAAGTAGGCGGTGTAGGCAGGCTCCAGGGAACGATTTTTTTTTTACAGGGGTGCTGAGCACACAAATCTCAAAAAAAATTCTGACAAGCAAAAAAAAAAAGAAAAAAAAAAGGGTTATCAGATTTTTGGGGACTAGTTTTCCTCCAAGATTCTCTGACACGCAAAAAAAAAAAAGGGGGGGTTATCAGATTTTTGGTGGTTTAGTTTTCACATATAATTCATAATTCTTATATATATATAGTCAACTACAGTATGTGCACAAAAAGTTGGGGGTGCTGCAACTTTTATTTTTTCACAGGGGTGCTATGCCCCCCCCCCCAACTCTAACAAGTGAGGGGTGCTCCAGCACCCCCAGAACCCCCGTCTCCCAGGGGCCTGGGTATAGGGATTAATTATAATTATGCAGCCTTACTAATATATGGGGAATGTTTCTCCGTGAGCTCTTCCTCAACATAAGGGGTATACATGCATAATAATTACCACCACATCATACACTAATTTCCTGCATTATACTGGGCCTGCAAAATATGAGGCAATCGTACCTGTTGTAAACCGCTATAGCCGGCCGGCGGGCTCCATGTTGATGTTGCCATTGTTGCTTTGTCATGCTCGTTGACGTTGGTTCATCTCACTTCTCAGCATCTACCCCTCAGAAAAAGTACCACCATTGCCAAACGTGCGTCCAACATAAATTAGTGGGTGAATAGTTTGGTGTTTGTATTCCACACAATTTGATATTGATGAAATGAAAGGAGCCCTAAAATACGATGATATATTGCTATCTACATAAATTATAGAGCAAGACATTGTATAGAGGAAAACGCGCCAAATGTTGACAAACGCGCCTAAGTCGGTGATAAGCTGTTTGTCATGCCCCGTGTATGTTTTGGCATGTTTTATGGATGCCATGGCAAGGGGGTATCGGTCAGGGAAATCAAATGACCTTGTCTGAGCATGGACCTAGGTCCATGGTCTGAGTAATGACTGCAAGCACAGTTTCCACCAAGTTAGGGTATGTAATGGATATTTATACGCTAATGTAATTTTGACCCCCCCCCCCCCATGTTTTATTTTTCTTCACGAAAGAGCTGCATGCATGGAGTATCCACATTCCCACTCCATACATCAAGAACAGGCGTGGAAAGTGGAAGAGGGAAAAATTGCCATTACTAGTTTTTAGCGTCAGCCGAGTTGACTTGTTTACTGATTCCATTTCTTTCACTCAAGGGTGGCTGAATAAGATAAATGTTGGAATTGGATTTCACTGTCCTACGTTTTCATTTTATTTTCTTGTTTGCTTGGGGGTATAAAAGATTGTTGAAAAATGTTTCATTGTGAGTATATAATGATGTAACATAAATTTAAGGTCTAAAGTTAAGACTACGAGAAAAAAAAAAACGAAAGCGAAAGGGAAATTGTCATCAATCGAGCTGCAACAGGTTACACCTCTTCCACCTCCCTGGTTACACCATAGTCGCGACGTCCACACGGAAAAATAACAGAGGTCACAAATTTCTTGCAGACCATGATTTTATTTTTTTCATGTAAGACTTGTATTCAAATAACCCGGGGGTTATTATTCATCGTGCTTCACTGTAGTGCAAGTTATGTAATTCCCAATTTCCCATGTGCCCATTGTATCGTAGAAATGATAGGCTCGTTATCATGGTTATGAGGCTCAAAATATATTATGCTTCTCAAGAAACGCGGCGCTACCCTTTCGAGTCACTGAAATGATTTAATATTATTTTGAAATCCCTCGACACAGTATCTTAATTCACAAAATTCGATGGAAACACCCTGAACAGTGGTAAGATTTTAGATGTGCACGTATGTCTAAGTATATATTAAACAGCACTAATTAGTTTAATAATAATAGAAATGTTTTATTGATTTTTAAAACGATACGAAGTATACCAGAACAAAAATAACACGATAATGACAAAATTAATATAATCAAATACAAAGAATTAACCCTCCCCCCATCAAAAAAAAAAAAAAAAAAAAAAAAAAAAAACCGCTATGTTTGCGAATGCATAATTGCATCTCTATGGATGGAGTCCACTTTGCATACATTAGTTGTTGTTATGTCGGGCAAACATCATTAAAGTCACGTGTGCAAGCATAGCCGCTCAATATCCATTGAACTGTTGCTAATAAAAGCTACCCCAGGCGAATCGAGAGTCTGGAAATGTAGGCTTATGAAAATAATGAAATCATCTAACAAGGGGAAGATGTGGAAGGGGTTCATTTAGTTTTATTTGCAAATTCATTAAATTAGATCAATTTCTTTCCTTCTAGCTCTCAAGTCTTATTTCTCTTCCTCGTTTCTTTTTCTCTACCTTTTTCTTGTTTATTGGGGGGGGGGGGGTAGAGCCAGGGACTGGAGGGTATGGTACTGGATTATGTGAATATATTATGTTGTATCAAAAAGCCTGCATGGAATAAGTGCATGGGGTCATGACCTCCATGTCCTTGCGTGGATAGGGCGAAGCACGTAATCATGCAGCATTTCCCTGGTATGTGGAAGCGTGTGCAATGAGGTATACGATGCCTGCTTGCATCCTTGTACCTCCTTGGTTCCTTGGTTCTAGTAAAATGCATAGATGCAAACCATTTGCCTCTGTATTTTAAAGGGTTTACTCAACTATTTAAGTGCTACCATCGTAGCATGGCTAGTGTAGCATCATCTGTATACCAAATTAATTTACCTAACGGCTGCTACTGAATGGTGAGAGTAAAAGTACAATGTAGTACAGGCTGATGAGCCAGTGCTTGTCACATCGAAATCATAAAAGGGTCAAGCTCTCAACCTTATAATGTTATTAACATCATGTTATCATTGCCATTATCATTGTTATTATTATTACTCTTATTTTATTATAATCGTTATCATTATCATTATTGTTATCAATGTTATTATCATTATTATTGGCATTACCATTATTATTATTATTATTATTATTATTATTATTATTATTATTATTATTATTATGAATATTATTATTATTGTCATCATCATTATCATTACTATTATCATCATCACCATAATCATCATCCTTATTGTTATTATATTGCCCATGTGAAATTCACCTAATTTCTATCATGTCGTCTTTCTTTTTGTCATGTTAAGACTTAGAAAATAAATAAAATGAATTACAAATATCTTATTTCAACATTTAAAAAAGCCCGAAAACGCCCCCTTTTCCCCTATCCTCATCAATATCCCCATGATCTTGATAATTTTAAACATATCAACGAAGTTTGCTACATCAAAGATCAACATTTTTTTTGCTGTATATAGAACTGGCTGATTTGTGTTCATGCATCAACGGCGGAAATGGGAGGGGGCAGGCGGCAGGGCTGGGCCAACGCCTTAAAAATGATCAAAAGAAAATGTCCCCTTCTAAGTGAACTGGTGCACCTCTCATGATTACACAAATTATGTGGTAATATCGCGTTTTGTTTATCTCATGTGCCCTTCAATCATTATAAGTCATGCAAAATTGGTACTTCTTCAGTAAAGACAATGACTCTAATTCATGTTCTTTATTTCACAGCAATTCTTCACCAACATGGTCCTTATCAAATCCAGGTAACATAAAAGATTGTCAAATTCGTTTTCTTCAATGAATCATTTTTCCTCATAAGATTTAATTTAAGAATATATTAGCTTGAATTGCTCCCTCAGTTCTCGACACTACCCCCCCCCCCCCCCCCGAGGTAAGGGTTAATCGTTCATAAAGTGGAATAGCTTGTAGTGTAAGATTAATTATTAGATTCCTGTAATCTCAAAACATTTTCACCCCAATAAAGACATAATATACTCGCCCAATGCTATCAATGCTAACCTTTTTGTCTATGTTTCCAGTTTTGAGAACTTTCTTTCATTCATTCTATATTCAGGACATTTATCATTTAATTCGACTACAGAAAGTATGTATTCTTAAATATTCCTTATTCAGGGGTCTAAATCATCTTTGGCCTTTGCAACTTACATAAAATGAAGTTTTAAAAAAGATTGGAAGGCTTGATTTTGATATTTTTTTTTCAAACCTACAGTTCTCTCAACTTAAAGGTCATGTAAAGTTTTGGTAAGCCCTCAAAAACTGTTCTTCAGATTTCTTCAATTTTTGTCGATAAATAGCAAGATACAGCAATACTAAGACACTGTGAAGATTTCGCCTCCTAAAGTTTAATATCAAACAAATAAGAGGCAAAAATTAATTTGTGTGCCGGGACAGGCACGTAAAATCCCAACAAAGGCAGCATGTGCTATACACTGTAAACACACGTGTAAAACCAATGATGAGTAGCTACACACTGTGCACACACGCTGTCTCTATGCGAAGCCCCAAGATTGCTGTGCGGGGAGCCGTCGGGGTGGAAGGGTCCTAGCATAATGGCATTGATCAAGCATTCCTTACAGATATTTACACTGAAATTCACCAGAAATCATAGATGGAAAACCAAATGATCTCTTACAGACATCTTTTGATACAAGAAGAACAACATGAGACTATATTTAACATGAGACTATATTTAACATGTAACGTCAGACCATAATTATAAGGCTTGAAATTCATCATTTTCGTTGATATTATAAAATTATGAAAGGTGTATTGACATTTTCAATTTTGACCTCAAAATTACCTGCAACAAGTTGAACCCTATTTTACGATATAATATTGAATTGCCATAATTCCCAAAGTATGTTCTGTCATACACTTAAAATTCTTTTCATTTCTGGATTACACCTTTATCACCAAAGCCTGAAGGTAAAATATATTCCCCCCCCCCCCCCCCCTTCTTCGCTGGAGACATCTCTCTTTCTTCGGAGTTGCGTCAGTGACTTGAGATTGTGTACAGTTGTACTTGCTCTTTGTTCGGGTCGTTATATGCTTCAAGTTCTACCACTTAATTTGATTTATGAATTTTATCTTGTGAAATAACTATCAATTAATCAATTAATGGAAAGGAAAGGGAGCATTTATCATAAGTGAAAAAGGGCATTCGTCAGACTTGAAAAATTGCACTCATCACCAGCATTGAAAAGGGTGCAATAATGTAAAGGAGGGGGCACTTTTCAGAATGAGAAAGAACCACTCATGTTTTGTGTCGATTTCTCAACTTTAAAGGCAATTTCATTTTACATTTATACTGTTAATTATATTGTACCAAAAAAAAATTCTCTAAAGAATTTCTAGCAAACATATAACTCCATTCAAATTACGACATAAGCAACACATTCTAAACCCTGTCATACTCAGACCACTCAGTCACCAGTATTGGCTCTGCGGTTAAAGCCGAGCGGTCCCGCCCAGAGTTCCGGGGAAAGAACCACTCAGGGTTGATGTCGATTTTTATACTTTACAGACAGTTTCATTTTAAATTTTGTAATGCCAATCATATTGTACAACATATTTCTGTCTACGAAATTTCTAGCAAACATAAACTCATATTCTAACTACAACATGTGCAACTCAATCTAAACCCTGTCATACTAAGACCACTCAGCTACCAGAATAGGCTCTCCGGTTAAAGCCCGGGCGTTACCGCCCAGAGTTCCGGGGGAAAGAACCACTCTGGTTTGATGTCGATTTTTATACTTTACAGACAGTTTCATTTTAAATTTATAATGCCAATCATATTGTACAACATATTTCTATCTACAGAATTTCTAGCTAACATATAACTCTATTCTAACTACAACATGTGCAACTCATTCTAAACCCTGTCATACTCAGACCACTCAGCCACTAGTGTTGTGTCTACAGTTAAAGCCGAGCGGTGCCGCCCAGAGTTCCGGGGAAAGAACCACTCAGGGTTGGTGTCGATTTTTACACTTTACAGACAGTTTCATTTTAAATTTATAATGCCAATCATATTGTACAACATATTTCTGTCTACGAAAGTTCTAGCAAAAAAATAACTCTATTTTAACTACAACATGTGCAACTCATTCTAAACCCTGTCATACTCAGACCACTCAGTCACCAGTATTGGCTCTACGGTTAAAGCCGAGCGGTCCCGCCCAGAGTTCTGGGGGAAAGAACCACTCTGGGTTATTGTCGATTTATATACTTTACAGACAATTCTATTTCACATTTATGCTGCCAATTATATTGTACGACCTATTTTTAGCTACATACTTTCTAGCAAGAATATAACTGCAGTCTAACTACAACATAAGCAACACATTCTAAACCCTGTCATACTCGGACCACTCAGTCACCAGTATTGGCACTACGGTTAAAGCCGGGCGGTACCGCCCAGAGTTCCGGGGAAAGAACCACTCAGGGTTGATGTCGATTTTTATACTTTTCAGACAGTTTCATTTTAAATTTATAATGCCAATCATATTGTACAATATATTTCTATCTACAGAATTTCTAGCAAACATATAACTCTATTCAAAATACAACATGTACAACTCATTCTAAACCATGTCATACTCTGACCACTCAGTCACCAGTATTGGCTCTACTGTTAAAGCCGGGCGGTACTGCCCAGAGTTCCGGGGAAAGAACCACTCAGGGTTGATGTCGATTGTTATACTTTACAGACAGTTTCATTTTTAATTTATAATTCCAATCATATTGTACAACATATTTCTGTCTACTAAATTTCTAGCAAACTTATAACTCTATTCTAACTACAACATCTGCAACTCATTCTAAACCCTGTCATACTCTGACCACTCAGCCACCAGTGTTGGGTCTACGGTTAAAGCCGAGCGGTGCCGCCCAGAGTTCCGGGGGAAGAACCACTCAGGGTTGGTGTCGATATTATACCTTACAGACAGTTTCATTTTAAATTTATAATACCAATCATATTGTACAACATATTTCTATTTACGGAATTTCTAGCAAACATATAACTTTATTGATTTCTAACTACAACATGTGCAACTGATTCTAAACCCTGTCGTACTCAAGCCACTATAGCTCTGCCAGGTCTTACTCAGGTAAGTTTAGTGGTGTACATTCTCGGTTTGAGGGTCCATTTTAGTCAAATTCTATTTACATCATGTACATTGGTATAACCTATATTCTTTCCATCTGTGAAATTTCTAAGGAGCACGTGAATCACATTTTATGGAAAATCATATTCTATACCGTTAAATTACAACCAAACACCAATGTTGGATTTAGAGTTTAAGGAAAAGAACCACTTAGATTTTGTGCCGATTTTCAACCTTAACCGAATTCAAATTTGGTTTTAAATACTGATTATTGTGTTGCACAATTATGGAATCTCTTAGGAGCATGTGCATCAAATGTTAAAGACAATATGCCACTTACTTAGTCGTGTAGTAGAGGCTATATATGAAAAATATATTATATAGGCCTACTCGTCCAAACAAACACCTATCTGCTAATGTTGAATATGAAGTTTACTCTGAGCGGTCCAGCCCGGAGAAGGAGAATAAATCTCCGATCTTGTGTCGATCCTGATTAATTGATATACTTCCCCAGGATATCATGATAATGTTTTCCAGTATGGTAAGAAGAATTTTCTCTAGAACCCTTTTAGGAATGACATAATGACGAATCAAAGACAGAGTTTTCCATCGCCATAGTCATAGCTGATGTACAATGATTATGAACCCTAACCGTCTTGTTACGTTCTGGCAAGCTCATTGTTACTTGAAATTCCAAAATGCTACAGAGCTGAAATTTCATCCCTTTAATCCTCAGACACATAAAACATCATCATTTAATTTTGGTGATTTTACATTAGGTTCTTATATTTTTAAAAAATCATTTTGTTCGTTTCTTATTACGCCCTCTATGACTGAATTACTTGCCATTATGTGATTTTTTTTCTTCAGAGTGACACTAATTTCTCATATTCCAAATTGTTTTTAGTATTCGACCTGGTCTTACCTATTCCATCTTATAGTAAATGTTTCATCCCATCATTTACCCTTTATGTATTTGTATTTATTCATAAATTTCAACTCTTTTTGTCATTTTATCTTTAAAAAAAAGAGGGCAATATATTGTTTTGTTACAGTCACCTAATGATTAATAATAATTTTCACAGGATCAGATTCAATGCATCGAATTAAATTTTAAATATATCAAACAATCAAACATCCAGCTCAAAGAGCAAGTAGCTAAAATCTCGAGTTAATACTGATTCAACTGAAGAAAGATGGGGGGAGGGGGATCTAGTTTACCAGCGTCCTAAAATCTTTGGGTTTTACGCAGAGCATTTTCTGGATATAGGTGTAATACACATATGAGATGAATGAAAAGTTTATGTTACACAAAATGCTTTTGAAACTAGCCCAATATTGATGGCGATGGCGAAAATATGGTTCGACGTGCTTTTACACCTGACATACAACAACGGAAACGACGAAATAGGTTTAGATTTTATTTATGATGAGGTACAATAGAAAGAGTGGCGATTCGAGGTGGGGGGGGGGGGGGGGTCGGAGGACTTGTCTCCCGGAAATTTGTAAGACTGAAAGAAAAATGTATAGCAACTAATGTATAAAATCTTCATGTACAATACCCTGTTTTATAAAGGCGTTTAAAGTGCTCTAAATAAAATGCTAAGTTTAGCTACAAAAATACAAAAGGTTATTGGTTGATCGCTACGCTCCCTTGCATAACTTGACAAGAATGTTGTCCCTATACTCGCCCCCCCCCCCCCGACAACAAAATAATGTCTGCTCCTGAGAATAGGTGTGACATTTTCATGGAATTGATTTCATATAATTCATTAGTAGGGTGATAATGCTGGGAAATTATTCTCTTCAGAGAAAGTCTATGTTTTTGGTGGAAAAAGAAGAAAATTGTATCAAAAGTCTACCCATCTTTGCCCCTAAACTAATATTGATAACAGAAAACACGAATAAGTATTTAGATAAATGTCAAGAATAATTTATTCTGTGTAAATCAATATACCTTGACCACAGATCATTAAAACTCCTGAACTCGGATGATTTAAAATTACATCATTTATGTAGACTTAAATAACTCATAGGGATGTTAGAAAGTTTTCAAAGTTGAAGACATGACCCCCAAAAAAACAAAAACAAAACAAAACAACAACAAAAACAAACAAACAAAAAACACAAAAACACAAAAAACACAAAAAAACAAAAAACAACACTTTGAAGTCCAAGTGAAATGCAAAAAAAGAATAACCAATAATACAAAATGACAGTAGGACTTTTCTCCCTGCAGATCTGAGTTATGATACTTAGCATTTACTCATTTTAACTTTAAGATATAGAGCCTTACAAATAATAACACTGATACTGATACTGATACCGATACACTTTTTGACATTTCCTTTTGGTTATCTTTTATTTTAGTGTTTTCATTTTCAAATTTACATGCAATTTCTGTTCGTTTTATAACTATATAACTTATTTCATCTTTTGTCCCATATCTTTTTTAATAGTTTTTTTTTCTTACAGACCCATATTTCGTTTTTCATGTACACTTTGCTTTTGTCTTCCACATTTTAACTTTCTTTGCATCACATGTGTGTGTGTTTTAAAGGAATGTATTGCCTTATAGATGATTTATGTCATGTTTCATGATTTTAGTTCATTCCATTTCATTTCATTCACTGGTTCAACCATTCTATAAAAAAAAAAAAAAAAAAAAGCCAAATTTACATAGTACATAATTACAAATCAATATGACTATTTCAATAATAAATATTTTTAAAATGGTCGGGATGCCCCAGAGAAGCAAGGCTTGTTTGAGGGGCTCCCTTGAAAAGTGAAATAGAGAAAGAGAAAAGGAAAATATATACATGTATACAAAAATGCAGTATACATGTACATGTATATGTATGTATATGTAGTGTTTAAATAAAAACTATTGCAACACTGCATCTAAGTATTGCATATAATAAAAATAAACCTCTCTCTCTCTCTCTCTCTCTTTCACACACACACACACAACACACACGCACACACGCACATCCTAAGAAAGAGATTGGGAAATAGAGATATAAAGAGCGAAGAGAAATACATGTGTAGCTACGCAATAAAATATTGCACAAGTTACATTAATGCATTATTTAAATGAGAACCCAAACATTTTATGACAAGTGTTTTAAAACGGGATAGGCTAGTACTATTTTTTTTTGTTACCGTCAAGCGCATTCCAATGTTGGATGGTATTTTAAAGAATTTTTTGCACAGTACAGTGCGCACCTAGCTTGGGTTTGCTTGCATCATTATTCCATATAATTAGTTTATTTGTATATTGGTTCATTTTTCTTCTTCCCTTATTCGGCCATCAGTCTGATAGTGTGCGAGACATGGGCGAGTCGGTTTCCCTATAGGCCTATTTCTTGTTTGCCCTGTTCCATAAACATGAAAATTATATTGAATAATTTATATATAGGTCATTACCATATCCTCTGTTCCTGATTTATAAAATTTCAGAAACAGGACTTTAAGAACTGTTCCTAAAATTTCTCATGTAAAACAATGTAGGAATTCGATGGGTAGGAGTGCATTGTTAGTGGTTAAGAAGAATGCTTAAATCGCGAACATGCTTGTCCATTTATTGATGGATTCGAATTTCCAAATGTTCGCATTCCGAGCCACCCGCGATTTGGAATGCTTATTGGGTAATGCTTATTTTATCAAAACGCATGATAAAACATGAGCAAGAACTTTCCCCCAAATCAGATTGAATGCTCATTTTAGGTTATAGAATGTTGATCTCAATGAGCATTCAATTTCAAAGGAATTCAAATGACTGTGCATCAGTTTGGCTGGTGTTTTGATAAATTCGACTGAGAAAAACTAGCAGTAGTGCCAGTAGTAGTAGTATAGTAGTAGTAGTAGTAGTAGTAGTAGTAGTAGTAGTAGTAGTAGTAGTAGTAGTAGTAGTATAGTAGCAGTATTACAGAACTAGTAAGACGACTATTACATGGTATAGGCATACCAGTAGCAGCAGCTAGGAGGTGGAAGAGGAAATCGTTTTGATGGATAATGCTTCGTTAGTAAATCTTGATTTGGCCAGGGAGATGTTACTAATATTTCCCTGATATGGCACTTCAAAACACACCAAAATGTTATTTTCATTTTATTCGCAAGGACATTGCACATACACCTGATCAGTTATTATGTATACGATACAGATCTAACAAGTAAAAACTATACATGTATCCTTGGCATCTCCGTGCTGTCTCCATGCAAGGACAGGTCATGACCCCACTCACTGTTAGTGCAGGCTTGATTTTTATATAATCATGGATATACTACTAGAGTAGTATATCCATAATATAATCCAGTACTAGCCCTCCCCCGACATTCTTCGGGCAAGAATATGAACTAGAAAAAAAAAGGAAGTAAACTAAGAAAGAAATTGACTGAATACAATGAATTTGTAACATCCACATTCAGTTCTAGTAGTCGTTCATCTCCATGATGTCAGAACTCCAAAAGCTTATCCGGAGCAATGACCCTAACTTTGACACTTTTTTTTCTAATAAAAGCCCTTTTTACTTCCGATAAGTGCCCTTATCCCCTTCTGAAAAATGCCTTTTCCAAATCTGATAAGTGCCTTCTTTTCCTATCGATTCAATACCCTTTTCCCCTCCAAATAAATGTCCCTTTTAAAATTTGAGGAGTGTTTCTTTTTCATTCTGAAAAGTGCCCCCTCCTTTACATTATTGCACCCTTTTCCCTGCTGATGATGAGTGCAATTTTTCAAGTCTGACGAATGCCCTTTTTCACTTATGATAAATGCTCCCTTTCCTTTCCATTAATTGATTAATTGATAGTTATTTCACAAGAAAAAATTCATAAATCAAATCAAGTGGTAGAACTTGAAGCATATAACGACCCGAACAAAGAGCAAGTACAACTGTACACAATCTCAAGTCACTGACCCAACTCCGAAAGAGAGAGAGATGTCTCCAGCGAAGAAGGGGGGGGGGGGGGGGGATATATTTTACTTTCAGGCTTTGGTGATAAAGGTGTAATCCAGAAATGAAAATAATTTTAAGTGTATGACAGAACATACTTTGGAAAATATCTCAATTCAATATTATATCGTAAAATATGGTTCAACTTGTTGCAGGTAATTTTGAGGTCAAATTTGAAAATGTCAATACACCTTTCATATAATATCAACGAAAATGATGAATTTCAAGCTTTATATCGTCTGACGTTATGGAGTTAGCTATAGCATTCATATACAATGGGCAAGTATTAAGTTGAGAGAACTGTAGGTTTGAAGAAAAAAAATCAAGCCTTCCGATCTTTTTAAAAACTTCATTTTATGTAAGTTGCAAAGGCCAAAGATGATTCAGACCCCTGAATAATGAATAATTAAGAATGCATACTTTCTGTAGTCGAATTAAATGACAAATGTCCTGAATATAATGAATGAAAGAAAGTTCTCATAGCTGAAACATATAGACAAAAAGGTTAGCATTGATAGCATTGGGCGAGTATATTATGTCTTTATTGGGGTGAAAATGTTTTGAGATTACAATCTAATATTCAATCTTACACTACAAGCTATTCCTCTTTATGAACGATTAAGGGGTAGTGTCGAGAACTGAGGGAGTAATTCAAGCTAATATATTCTTAAATTAAATCTCATGAGGAAAAATGATTCATTGAAGAAAACGAATTTGACAATCTTTCATGTTACCTGGATTTGATAAGGACCATGTTGGTGAAGAATTGCTGTGAAATAAAGAACATGAATTAGAGTCATTGTCTTTACTGAAGAAGTACCAATTTTGCATGAATTATAATGATTGAAGGGCACATGAGATAAACAAAACGCGATATTACCACATAATTTGTGTCATCATCATGAGAGGTGCACCAGTTCACTTAGAAGGGAACATTTTCTTTTGAACATTTTTGTTAAGGCGTTGGCCCAGCCCTGCCGCATGCCCCCTCCCATTTCCGCCGTTGATGCATGAACACAAATCAGCCAGTTCTATATACAGCAAAAAAAAAAAAAAAAAAAAAAAAAAAAAATGTTGATCTTTGATGTAGCAAACTTAGTTGATATTTTTAAAATTGTCAAGATCATGGGGATATTGATGAGGATAGGGGAAAAGGGGGCGTTTTCGGGCTTTTTTAAATGTTGAAATAAGATATTTGTAATTCATTTTATTTATTTTCTAAGTCTTAACATGACAAAAAGAAAGACGACATGATAGAAATTAGGTGAATTTCACATGGGCAATGTAATAACAATAAGATGATGATGGTGATGATGATAATAGTAATGATAATGATGGTGACAATAATAATAATAATCCTTATAATAATAATAATAATAATAATAATAATAATAATAATAATAATAATAATAATGGTAATGCCAATAATAATGATAATAACATTGATAACAATAATGATAATGATAACGATTATAATAAAATAAAATGATAATGGCAATGATAACATGATGTTAATAACATTATAAGGTTGATAGCTTGACCCTTTTATGATTTCGATGTGACAGGCATCGATGTGACAAGCACTGGCTCATCAGCCTGTACTACATTGTACTTTTACTCTCACCATTCAGTAGCAGCCGTTAGGTAAATTAATTTGGTATACAGATGATGCTACACTAGCCATGCTACGATGGTAGCACTTAAATAGTTGAGTGAGCCCTTTAAAATACACAGGAAAATGGTTTGCATCTATGCATTTTGCTAGAACCAAGGAACCAAGGAGGTATAAGGATGCAAGCAGGAATCGTATACCTCATTGCACACGCTTCCACATACCAGGGAAATGCTGCATGATTACGTGCTTCGCCCTATCCATGCAAGGGCATGGAGGTCATGACCCCATGCACTTATTCCATGCAGGCTTTTTGATACAACCATGTAGGTCCATGATACAACATAATATATTCACATAATCCAGTAACATACCCTCTAGTCCCTGGCTCTATCCCCCCCCCCCCCAATCCACACACTAAAGAAGGAAGAGAAAAAGAAACGAGGAAGAGAAATAAGACTTGAGAGCTAGAAGGAAAGAAATTGATCTAATTTAATGAATTTGCAAATAAAACTAAATGAACCCCTTCCACATCTTCCCCTTATTAGATGCTTTCATTATTTTCATAAGCCTACATTTCCAGACTCTCGATTCGCCTGGGGTAGCTTTTATTAGCAACAGTTCAATGGATATTGAGCGGCTATGCTTGCACACGTGACTTAAATGATGTTTGCCCGACATAACAACAACTAATGTATGCAAAGTGGATTCCATCCATAGAGATGCGATTATGCATTCGCAAACATAGCGGGGTTTTTTTTTCTTTTCTTTTTTTTTTTTTGATGGGGGGGGGGGGTTTAATTTTTTGTATTTGATTATATTAATGTTTTAAAAATCAATAAAACATTTCTATTATTATTAAACTAATTAGTGATGTTTAATATATACTTAGACATGCATGCACATCTAAAATCTTACAACTGTTCAGGGTGTTTTTTGTGAATTAAGATACTGTGTCGAGGGATTTCAAAACAATATTAAATCATTTCAGCGACTCGAAAGGGTAGCGCCGCGTTGCTTGAGAAGCATAATATATTTTGAGCCTCATAACCATGATAACGTGCCTATCATTTCTACGATACAATAGGCACATGGGAAATTGGGAATTACATAACTTGCACTACAGTGAAGCACGATGAATAATAACCCCCGGGTTATTTGAATACAAGTCTTACATGAAAAAAATAAAATCATGGTCTGCAAGAAATTTGTGTCCTGTGTTGTTTTTCTGTGTGGACGTCGCGACTATGGTGTAACCAGGGAGGTGGAAGAGGTGTAACCTGTTGCAGCTCGATTGATGACAATTTCCCTTTCGCTTTCGTTTTTTTTTTCTCGTGGTCTTAACTTTAGACCTTAAATTTATGTTACATAATTATACACTCACAATGAAACATTTTTCAACAATCTTTTATACTCCCAAGAAAAAAAGAAAATAAAATGAAAACGTAGGACAGTGAAATCCAAGTCCAACATTAATCTTACTCAGGATAAACACAGCCACCCTTGAGTGAAAGAAATGGAATCAGTAAACAAGTCAACTCGGCTGACGCTAAAAACTAGTAATGGCAATTTTTCCCTCTTCCACTTTCCCCCCTTTTTCTTGATGTATGGAGTGGGAATGTGGATACTCCATGCATGCAGCTCTTTCGTGAAGAAGAAAAAAAACATGGGGGGGGGGGGGGTCAAAATTACATTAGCGTATAAATATCCATTGCATACCCTAACTTGGTGGAAACTGTGCTTACAGTCATTACTCAGACCATGGACCTAGGTCCATGCTCAGACAAGGTCATTTGATTTCCCTGACCGATACCCCCTTGCCATGGCATCCATAAAACATGCCAAAACATACACGGGGCATGACAAACAGCTTATCACCGACTTAGGCGCGTTTTTCAACATTTGGCGCGTTTTCCTCTATACAATGTCTTGCTCTATAATTTATGTAGATAGCAATATATCATCGTATTTTAGGGCTCCTTTCATTTCATCAATATCAAATTGTGTGGAATACAAACACCAAACTATTCACCCACTAATTTATGTTGGACGCACGTTTGGCAATGGTGGTACTTTTTCTGAGGGGTAGATGCTGAGAAGTGAGATGAACCAACGTCAACGTTGACAAAGCAACAATGGCAACATCAACATGGAGCCCGCCGGCCGGCTATAGCGGTTTACAACAGGTACGATTGCTTCATATTTTGCAGGCCCAGTATAATGCAGGAAATTAGTGTATGATGTGGTGGTAATTATTATGCATGTATATACCCCTTATGTTGAGGAAGAGCTCACGGAGAAACATTCCCATATATTAGTAAGGCTGCATAATTATAATTAATCCCTATACCCAGGCCCCTGGGAGACGGGGGTGCTGGGGGTGCTGCAGCACCCTTCACATGTTAGAGTTGGGGGGGGGGGCATAGCACCCCTGTGAAAAAATAAAAGTTGCAGCACCCCCAACTTTTTTGTGCACATACTGTAGTTGACTATATATATATAAGAATTATGAATTATATGTGAAAACTAAACCCAAAAAATCTGATAACCCCTTTTTTTAAATTTTTGCTTGTCAGAGAATCTTGGAGGAAAACTAGTCCCCAAAAATCTGATGACCCTTTTTTTTTTTTTTTTTTTTTTTTACTTGTCAGAATTTTTTTTGAGATTTGCGTGCTCAGCACCCCTGTTAAAAAAAAAAAATCGTTCCCTGGGGCCTGCCTACACCGCCTACTTCCTAGTTCGATCGTCCCCTCCAGCTCTTCTTCCATTCTTTCAGCTCGCATCGATTCCTTTTGTTAGCATATGTTCACAGTATTGTAAGTCTTATTATGGTATCATATTTGTAGACTAATATTATTATGTGACATTGCTAAAGGAGACTCTGATGAGAGAATAAGAAAGGCAAAAAAACATTTAAATAGCCTTTAGTGGTATAAACTTGTTTTGAACTTTTGCTGAGTGAAGGTTGCAGAGCATGTTTATATTTAATTTCAAAGATTTTGTGTTGAAACTGACTCCTATAGCATCTTCATAACAGGGTGAAGAACACCCTTTGGAAAAACTTATACACAGGGTAATATAATATTGGGGGGGGGGGGAAGGGGCGCAATGCCTTTTTATAATAAGGCAGGTTACACAATAGAATGCCAATTAATATAATCATTAGATCTTAACATTTTTCTTTCAAATTCTGATCTCTTTAAAAACGGAATTTGTAAACTTTATCCTACTGGGATGCAAAATTATGAGATAATGAAATAAAAATTCATGCAAGGGACAATACAATACCCCATTTCTATGTTTGAATATAATACATAGAGTTTTTAAATGTAATAGTAAATATTTGATGTTAATAAAAGCAAGTCATTTTCAGACGTGAAGAGGTTTGTTTCAGGACTGTGCGTGGTATTCTATTCCACACCCTTCACATTGTATTGACAGGTAATTGTTCGTGGTTCCTGAAATGGAATAGGGGCTATTAATTAGGCAAGGAGAAGAAAGGAAAAAAGAACGAAAAATATATTATTTTTTACAGAAAGGGAAATTCAAAGAAGAGCCATACTTCGAGATTGATGATATTGGAAAAATGAGTACGAAAATGAGAAAAAGGGTAATCTGAATAGGAAACAGTAAGATTAGATATAAAGCTAAATAAATGACAAAAGTTGACGATAAAAAATAGAAGGTTAAAAAAACTAATTCTAAAAGAAGGTCAGATGTATTGATGTATATTTCATGCATCGGAGATAATGGAAGCGTGGCTTAAATCAAAGTTCCCCAGTGCTGTCCTCCATTATTCTCTACCATTATTCTCTCATTTCTTTTCGTATGGTCTGATGGTGTTTATTTCCACGAGAGTTGCCCAAAGCTGTTGTATATGGTATTTCCTTAATTCCTTACAATTTGGTTATATATGTATAAAACATCACATTTATTAGATCTTCCAGCCTGTCTTCCTAAGCAGGTCTAACGGTTTGTCTTGCATTGTGGGTTACTAAAAACCACCAACATTGGCGGCGATAAAAAATTTTACGGTATCCTTTTCAATCATTACTGAAAAATCATCATTATACCAACAATAGTGTTAAATTCTTACGCGTATAAACACACCTCCATATAATAGGGGGGAAATCTGGACGGGAGGGGGAGGATAGTCAGAAGGGGACATACGCATCGCTATATCCGAAGGCTCACTCCCCAGTCATGTTAACATGACAACTTCGCTCTTCTCGATACCTCTTTGTAAATCATATATTTCATTTTCCGTGGTCGTTAGGAAATGTTGTGTTTCTAGTTTTCTAATGTACTTACGACCTCCTTTATTCATAAGCGTAATTCAAAATCTGAGCTTGATGGTAATTGCCAATTTGCCATGCACCCATTTCTCTTTTCTATTATTAGAACAGGCAGCTAAAATCGTCATTATTGCTACTTTCAATTTCTTCGAACAACAGGGAGCTGATTTTCCTTTTTGAATTGTAAAACTTTGCATTTTGTATTAAGCACTTCAGAGCCTAATAACTGCTCTATAACCTTAAGTTATTTATACGTATTTTTCACATTTTCCACAAAATTTTCCCGGGGATAAGTCACCATGCAAGTCCATCCCCGAATTACGCTCCTGCCTGAAGTAATATTTCACATAATTATTTCACATGTCTTTACTCAGGTTCAAAACAAATTTCATGATAATGTTTGAGACTATTTGACCATAATAAATTATTGTGAAGGGGTCTGGTTTGGGTAAAGGTGGAAAGTTTCCCTCCGATAAGAAAATTGTGCAGTCAAGTTAAATAATATCATAATGTTCATGATTTAGTACTCGCCGTATAGGAAACATGACTCAAATTTTCACAAAACTGTTTAGTAAGCACCATATTATATTTTGTTCTTTGTAATACTGGTTTTAAGACATTTTCAACCCAAATTCCAAGGTCAAACGTCAAAATCACATTTTAGAAGTAACTGCCAAGTTGTAGAAGGCCAAGCAGCGTACTTCATCTATCATGTCTATATCTCCAATATAAGGATCTAAAAAACTTATCGTCCTACAAGAATTCGTCGTGCAAATACTATCTCCTTACCGCCATAAGGGTCTTGAAAATATCGTCTCCTCAACAATGTCTCAATAACGGATGCAATGTAGATCAAGTGGCGTATAAGAATAGATCGATGGACGGGAGGGGGGGGGGGCGGCGGCGGCGGCATCTACCCTGACAGGGTGGGGGCGTAATGACTTTGTATCTGTGCAGACCCATGTTTTGCAGACTTGACTTTGTTTTTAGGCTAGGCCTTTATCCGGGGGGGGGGGGGCGGCCACGCGCCGGAAGCAGTTTGGGATTGGAGGGGGGGGGGGGCAAACATTCAAGGGGGCTCACCTTTCAAGGGCTCATGTCTTCTCACCCCTAAAAAAGTTAATTTTTACTCGAAAATTCTCTGACAAGCAACAAAGAAAAAAAAAAAAAGAAGGTAATCAGCATTTTGGGGGTGTATTTTTACTGGAAAATTCTCTGACAAGCAAAAAAACAACAACAAAACACCAGAATTATGCTAAAATTATGCTAAATTTTGTCAAATTATGCTAAAGCGGTCAAAATTCTGCCAGAAAGCAGAATTCTGCCAACTCTGGCAACCTTGCGTCTAATACACTCCACTACGTTAAAGTTTAAAGTTTGAATGCTTTATCTGTCTTCAGTGATCTCCATGAATACGAAAAATGAATACAAAGGCTTACAATTACGTATAAAGCAATCAAGCTTTTAATATACACACGATTTTTACTCCTTTACTACTGATTTTTTTTTTTATGGGGGGGGGGGGGGGGCTTTTTGGGGGGGCGAAAATGCATTCCCCCCCCCACACTTTTTCATTTGGGGGGGGGGGCGACCGCCCCCTGCCCCCCCCCCCCACTTCCGGCGCCTATGGGGGCGGCGGTATAGAGGGTACTTTGGATTTAATAATCCCTATGTTGTGCATAGGCTAATGAGAATGACACTTTTCGTTTCATAATGAGTTTATAAAAATGAGTCATCTTCCCTCAACCATCCATGTGCTTTTGTAAAGAATCTCATAAAACAATACCACACGATTTGACTTTTTCTAGCCAGATATGAAATATACAAATGGATTGTCGTAGCCAAGAGTGGGCTTGCCGTCTGAGAAGTAGATTCCCCTAATGTTGTTTTCTATGTTTGTCTGATTTTTCTGCTTCTGTTGAAAGCAAGTTATTTAATGGTTGGACTTCCCCTTTAATATTTGTCTGATGTAACTGGTAGTGGTAGTACGGAATTTCGCAAGGAATGGAATGGGGCCGTGGAATACAGACTCCCATGTGATAGGGTCCGAAATTGTTTGTTGAGCTGTGCAGGAATCTCATTTTAATTTGGCTCCGAATTCCCTCGAAATTGTGTTTTTAAAATTGCTTCCATATCAAATATTGTTGATTATTGAGAATGGATAACTTAAAACATGTGCCAAATTTGGTGTTTTAGACAAAAGTGAACAATTCTTCAGCTGTATGCCGCCCTACTAGTAAAAATCTAGGGGTCCTACAGCACCTTCAGCATCTCCAGCTCCCAGGACCATGGATGAGCCGATTTCCTCTTTTTTAATGCAGATTATACAATAGGGATCAAAGTTTTTTTTTTCTCACATTTTTTTCAAATTTTTAACGCTCATTCAACGCAAAACCTATATCCAAATGGGCCACTCATCATAAAACATGACATGAGAGAAAGCAGTAAGACCAGAGACCGAGCTTTAGAAAATGTTCGCATTTTAAATATTTAAAAGCTGTGTTTCTAATGCAATTAACACTGCAGGTGATAGGTGCACATAATCCTCAAAGTTCTTAAATTTCCATTTCCCCGTTTTTGCTTCTCTCTTTTTCGCGGTTTGTTGCGCCCCCTTCAAGTGCAACCCGGGGCACTTGTTCGCTGCCCCCCCCCCCACCCCCGGGGAGACGCCTCTGCTTTTTCTTTCTTATTCTCTTATAGATTTCTTTTCTCTCTTTCCCTTCTGTTAGGCTCCTGATGGGGAGGGGGCTTCGTCGTTTCGGCCCCTCGTTCCAACTTTTTATGAACCTTATTCATTTTCGGAATTATGGACTCTTTTCATTCTCGGAAATATGAATCCTATTTCATTTTCGGAATCATAAACCATTATTAATTTTCGGAAATGGGAACCATATTCCATTCAAGGATTTATGAAACTTGGGATAAACGAACCTTTCGGAATAATGAAACTTTCGGAATTATGAACCTTCAGAAAAGCGACATTTAACCAAAAATATATGGGATATAAAACTTCTAGAAAGATGGCATAAAGGGAGGAAAAAGTGAAAAGATACAAAGGGATTAAGGTTACCCAAAAAGGAGGAACAAGGGATAAGAGGTAGAAAGAATCAGAGGAACAGAAGAAAAAAACCTAGAACGACATCAAGTCAAATGGGGAAAAGGAAAAAAGATCACGGACATATTGACATGTAGACCGAGAGGAGGGGGTCAACCCAGCTAAAAAAAAGGGGGTAACTGTTTTAACTGTACATAGCAACGATCTATGGACAAAACTATGCAAGGAAATAATCGTCTGCCATGCACAAAGTTTTCAAGATTCAAGATTCAAGATTCATTTATTTTTCGATACCAGTTCATAAATCATATAAAGTATTTACATTGTAGAAGAAACTCATCATTCAAACATAACGCATATGGACTTGGTCTTACATATTGTTTTCTAAAATAAATGTTATAACAGAGAGAGGTTTACACACATTTCAATTGTTTCTTGATAATAATAATCGAAAAGGTAACGAAAGGGAACTAGCAGAGAAGCGGAGCTTGTAAATAGCATGTTCCCAATTAAAAAACATTATAATTATGTACATGACTCAGATATCTCATCGTTGTTTTTTGTTTTGTTTTTAGTATTTGTTTGTTTTTTTACACATAGTATACGTTAAGTATAACTTAAATAATAAAAACACAAAGGCTCACCTAGATGAAGAAGCAGATGGGGAGGGACAGGTTGATAGAGGAAAAGAGATGAAATCAGGAAAGGGAGTAAGAAAAAGGGGGAATAAATCATACAAAACAAAAAAATAAAATTAAAAAACATAAAACAAACAAGGAGGGAGATCAGGATCAATCTTCCGCGTGTGGCTTGTATCCGGGATATTTTTGGAGGGTTGGCTTTTCCTTGTATGTTAGTAAGAGATGCTGTTTTAATTTTCTTTTAAACGTAAGATTATTAGGAGTTTCAATAATATTTTGGGGAAGGGAATTCCATTTTATTGGCAAAGAGGGTTCTTGTTCGCGGCAGGTGATAGTGGCTAGCTTGTCTGGTAGGGTAAGAGTGATGATTATTATTGGATGTAAACATAGAGTAAAAAACATGTGGAAGTTCGTGCGACTTTAACTTGTGGGGCGGCCAGGATGGCCCTCCATATACACTCAGCTTTTATTCACAAACTCATGACTGCTCTTGCTTTGGACATGGACCTAGGTCCATAATTTGGAATAAAGACAATGAACGGCTGCCAGGGCCTGCAAAATGAGAGAAATTCATCCTGGCCGCCCCATCACATTGTGCGCGGCAGACGATTACTAGTATAGCTTCATGCGCGAAATAAGAACCCCTTTCCTTTCCAAAACGATCCTAAAACAACTGATACTTGGCTTTTGGTTTTAACTTCATATTATCAGTCTTGTCTATGCGACTAGGGTATTATCGGATAAATATATAAGACTGTCCGATCAACATGTTGGTTGATAATGATACAGTACGGTCCGATTTTGAATTGGGAGTACAGTCATTAATGTCTAGTTAAATTCTGGTAAATATGAACAATTATATTGTGACCTTGTTATGATGATTTTCTAATCTTTAACAAGAACAATGTGCAAGGCTTTTGTAGTAGGAATGTTACTATATAATGATTTATCTGAAGATGAACAGAACCCAACATTACTTTCTTATGAGTTATGAGACTATCCAATGGTTGAAATAAGAATAGTTATTATGAATTGGGAAACGCACACACATTTAGGATAATAGGGCAGGGATTTGGGTTATGTTGTAAAGATGTCGCGCTGCCGCACGCTATATGGTCAGCAAATTGTCATGACCCGATAGACGAATGACGATTCCAATGTTATCATTCAAGTAGAAAATTTTGCTAGGGAAGTATTTGTTTTTTTGTATTTGATTGGTGTAGGGTAGGCTCAATCAGAAATAAGCCTTCGTAAAAGTACGGTTTTCCATGGGTTGTATTCTTTAGTTTTATTTCTCTTGAACGACTTTCATCTCGATTGTTCACATTATTTTCTTGATGGATTTCCTATTCCAATGTATGGATCATTATTAACAGTTATTGTTATCATTATTAATTTTCTCGTTGTTATTATTATTAGTATTATCATTATTATCATTATTGTTATCATTATCACTATAAGTATCATTATTATTATTATTATTATTATAAGTAGTAGTAGTAGTAGTAGTAGTAGTAGTAGTAGTAGTAGTAGTATTTGCTTTGTCCACAACCTAATGATCAGTAAAATAGAAACCGGACTTTATAAAAAAAAAATAAAAAAAAGTCTAGGGTCGCATATTATTATTATTATTATTGATATCATTATTATCAATACTATTACTACTACTACTAATGGTATTTATCATTGATGAATTTTTGTTAAGAATATTTTCATTATTACTACTATTATCATTATCATTGTAATGTTGTTGTTTTTTTTAGTTATAAATGATGTAATTAACAAACTTTGGTATTATCATTACTACTACCATTATTACCATTTTTGTTATTATTATCAGTGTTATTATTAATATTGTTCTTTTTGTTATTATTATTAGTGTTATTATTAATAGTGTTATCTTTTATTATTAATTTAGCTTTTTCATTTAATTCTCAGGGTTGTTCAGTTTTAATATTTACGAACTTGTAAAGTTTCTTCGCGAACTGTTTCATGTCTCTTAAGCTCATATCACTAAAATAATATGCTTATGTACTTTACCCTTTACATTTTTGTCCTTAGTTACTCCCCTTGATTGATTCCTTGCTTTCCTCCAAAAGCATTCGACTTTTTTGCTAAGAACGCACACGTAGGCCTAGTAGATAATTATAAGTAAAGTGTAAAAAAGAAAAGCATTTTAGAACAAAGTCATCGCCTTGTTATATACAATATTTTATTACACGTGCCTTTTTGTGCAGGTGCTATTGATTTAATTCCGTAGATGATTCTTTTGAAGGAGAACTGCACCCTAGAATTTTGAGACTGAGTAAAATCCGATGAGAAATAAGAAAGTTTTGACGTTGTAATCAACAAGACATCAATTGGCAACTCTGTGACGTCTTGCGAGGCTTTGAGAAAATAACATACATGTAGTTTGCTAGTTTACGTGTATCTTCATAATTATGGACTCACGCAAAGCACGTCACCCCTTTTTACATACTCCATGAGACTGCATATGATTTATGTCAGCAGTCGGTTCATTCAGGGCCAAAAAGCCCGTTGGGGGCCATAAGTATTATGTGTGGCAGTATATTTACAAAAAGAGCTGTCCCTCTCTAACACTCTCTCACCTACGAAAAGTGGATCAATCCATTAGGCCTTGCACGCAAAATTGCTAGTAGGCCAAAAGGCGTGCAATAAAACAATAAAAATCAAGTAATGGAATGTTAATCGATCGACTGCAACCCAGGGTACGGGCGGGTTGACCTCAACTGATTTACGAAACAATTCTTTCTGTCGCTTCTGTGCAGAAAGAACATAAGGTAAATATGGCAAGTGCACAAAAGATGTTTCAGTAATGTCAATGAAATGACGCTTTCCAGCTTATGAGATATATATATTCTCTGCAGGTGCTAAATGCCGTAAATATGTCTCTTAGACCCCTTTGATATATCGTCAGCCTCTAGGGCAGAACGTTGCTTCGATCCCATGTTAAAAATGGTCGATAAGATAAAAATATAGAAAAGGCTTTCGACTACACCAGATGGTATATAAATTTTTACCAATTTTACCATCTTGTCTTTTTATCCCTCTATTAATGTGCAATGTCATTTTATTGCACTGTGAATTAAAATCACGCACAGGGGCCAGAAAAAAAGAACGGTCGGGTTTCATTAATCAGTCCTTAATAAACAGTTAAACATTTATTGAAAAAGCAAATGAATATCTAATAGACTTTTTCTCTTGTATCTCAGTCACAACGGCTGCAGCCCACGAGAGCAACATTTTTCTACCCTTCTATTTGTAATTAAGCCTATTTTGTCGGTATCGTGGGCTGTGGGTCTACTGAACCTTTGGTAAATATCGGTCTCGTGGGCTGTCGATCTACTGGGATGACCAAGTCACACCAAGGAGGCCTACCCTAGCTAGACCGACAACAGACCGAACAAAAATGCGTCACTCTGAATTGCCAAAAATCGTTCAGTGTCAAGTCGGTGTGGATTCGATTTGTCGATGTGACTGAGTTATATTGTCAACTCACCTTTATGTCAATGTCCTTTTTGTCTGCAATGCAGGTGACTTTAAGATCTCCAGAACGCCATGCAATGAAAAACCGTTCTCCCTTAATCGGTGACGTGTATCCGGTTTCGGGCTTATTATTTTTAGATAAGAAGAAAGTCTTGTATATATACCATGTGATATAATGGAATTAGAAATTCGTATCAGGAAGATATGTTATATTGATTGCTTAAGGGAACCGAGTGATCCCTGTATTTAAGCCCTGGGAATGAGAGAATTTAGTAGCCAATGGGTTAACAGGCCTGCAGAATTCACCGTTATAACAACCGATTGTAAAGTGTACATTCGGGAAACTGCCATGGACAACTTGAGATGTTACTTCCTCGTACATATATGCCCGTATATACTGCTGATGCTTCATATTTAGGAGAAAACTAGCCTGATGGATATTCATTAATATAATTATTCATTAATATATTTCTAGTATTTTCATATAATCCATTGTGCAAAGTGAGGCAAACGTTCTTTGCAATATTATTGACTTTTTATGTAAAAATATGACAATCAGAATTAACTTGCATGAATTAGAACTATTTTAAGTGAAAGTAAATGTGAATTGTTGACACAATTGATCGATGTCTTAGAACAAACTTGTCCAGTCATCTACCTTTACCCTTTCATACCTCTGCTTTCCCAATGTTATTATCTCTTATGCAGAGCCTCAACAGATGCTCAGCGTTCCTCGGTGCAGATTCGGGTACATACGGTGTACAGATAACACGTTTGCCATAGAATTTCCTTGTGATGTAGGCAATAATCCACCACTCTGAGAAGTGATCGATGTAGAGATCAAGGTCGCGCTCTCTTACAACACATCGAGGGTCGTCATGGACAAACGTAATCAACGAAAACCTGTCGGAGCCTTTTAATAGAATCCACAAGATATCACGAGGTGTAATTTGTTGTACTCTTAAAGAAACATTACAAAACAAAAACAAAAACAAAACTCCTGCTAAACACATTGTTCTCGTTGAGTACCCCAAATTTTAAACATCCATCTCCAGTAGGCCTAACAATAGATCTCCCCATCTTATAGGCACTATTTGTTCCACATTTCAGAACAAAAAATAATCAGGGTGCCGTTGCATAAAACTTGCTATTAAAGTAACTTTGCTACTATAGTAACTTTTCATGGAATACTGGATTTTGATTGGCTCTTGAGCAACGTTACCATGGTAGTTACCATTGATGGCAAAGTTAATATAATAGTAAGTCTTTATGCAATGGCACCCAGGTATTGCTATTTGAAAGTGGATTCTGAGACTCAAGTTTTAAAAACATAGGCTAATGAAACATGCTTGGATATCTCGGGCTATGTTTCATCAAAATGTTCCGCCCTTTGCCGTGGGAAAGAAATGAATTAATGAAAAGCATAATATTGTTATTCCGATACGTGGGTAAAAAGATGAAGATTATGTTCTTACTGCTTTTCCGATAGTACGCTCCAATTGATGCAGTATCGAGTCTCGTAAAAATGGCGGAGTGGGGCATCGTAACTTTGACTGGTGTGCTGAACTTTGCATCATATGGTGACATCTCAAGACCGACACAAATAATTGCCTCGTTCTCCTGTAGCAGGTCCAACAGTTCAGGTGGAACTTCAGTTATTGCTCTCACAGTGATGTCTTTAACGCCCAAAGGCTCACTTGCAGGAACCTGGACCTTTACATCATCCTTCTCGAGGCGAATCACGCCTGACTGTTCACTGGATTCGTCTATAGAATGAGAAATATCAACGGAACTCTGTTCTACGACCTCTTTAGGAGCTGATGCAGAGTCCACGTCTTGCTGCTGTAGATGTTCCTTTGCATCTTCGGGTTTTGAGGACTGCTTGTTTGTTTCTTGATTCACCTGTTCCTCGGCACTTCCGTTTTCTTTTCTTGAACCTTCAGCTTGATCTAGAAAGAAACAACCGAAGACGGGTTTTCGTGTTTAGGTCTCCAGTAAATCACATAATAGGAATTTGCGATGACTGTAAGTTCTTGAAGAAGAAAGATGCATATTGTTATATATATCCATGATAATAAAGGCCTATTTGTGATTTTTTTTTTTAAAAGAAGAGGGATTTTTTACCCAACCTAAAACAGAATTACCTTTAAGGGAAAATCCTACCTTAACAGAAAGTTGCTTTGGAAGAAAGCAGAATGATTAGAGAAGCAGATTGGTCAAAGTTTGAACGAAATTGGACAAGCAATATGAAAGTTATGTACATTTTAAAACTGATATGGTATTCTTAAATTGGCCGAATCGGTAATGTCACTGAACAATATGTTGCGGTGGACAACTCTCACATTTGTTTCGACACAAAATCAACAAAAAAAAAACAAAAAAAAGAAAGAAAGAAAAAAAAAGGATTAGGCCTAGTTAGTAGGACCCTTTCTTTTTGGAGGACCTGTGACAATATGCTATCTACAATATATTTTGAGAAATACTGAGCTTAGGAGAAAACTGGAAATTAATTACAATTTACTGTGCGACAAACGGGAGAGTTGACAAGGAATATGTCACAGTCGACTTACCAAAATCCAGTTTAAGATTCGCATAGATTTACTTATGTCATTTTTCAAACATTTATAATTTATGGGTGTTTACATGTAGTGAGCCACTTTTTTCCTGACCCCCCCCCCCCCCCCGACACACTTTTCCTGACACACCTTTTCCCCCTTTACTTTGGGGGCTCTTACAGTTTCTGTGATTGGTATTTTTGCTAGTGAATATCCATTAGCTATCTAATTGATTTTTCATTAGGAGAGGCTTGTTCTGATTTTGTTTCTGTTAAACGCCTTTTTTGCTACTGAATATACATTAGCCATCTAATTTTCTAAACAAGTGTGTGGTCATCTTTAGCGACAACTACAGTCCGGATCCCAAATCAGGAACATCAGCAGCGATCACCTTCGCTAAACTTGAAAAAAAAAACCTCAAAAACAACCTATTACTCCCCCCAAAACGTGGTCCTGAGAACAAATATACGTCAGTTTCATAACATTTCAATATTACCAAATCAAAATACACACCTCAGAGATCCTAAAGTTGACTCATTTCAAAATACTCTCCCTAAAAGATTCATTTTCAGGAACTTTTAAAAAAGTTAATCGTATTTTTCGCGCGATGAAGTATCAAAGAAGCGGATTTTGTTAAAGTTTGAACAAAATCGTTGTAACTGTAATTGCAATTTATACGGGATCTTCAAATTGGCCGAAATTGTAATGTCACTGTTATGTAGCAGAGGACAACCCTCCTGTTACAAAAACACAAAATGACTAAAACAACACTTTTAAAAAATGTATAAGGCCTACTCGTTAGGAGCCTTTTCTTTTTGGAGGACCTGTGACAAAATGCTTGCTGGAATATACTGCCCCGAATGATAAGCCGCGTAGGAGAATATTGGAAATTAAATATTTTTTAGTGTACGATAAACGAGAGAGTACTGCAGTGGGAATAAGTCACAGTCGACTGACCAAATTGCCAATTAAGATTTCCGTGGATTTAGTGATTTCCTTTTTCAAACATTCATAACTTTACTAGTAGTTTCTGATTTCTTTCAAACTTTTGCCACCCTGCTCCTCTTATTTTCTTCATTCATACAAATTAACTTAATTACAAAGGCTAGATTGCCTTGTAATGTACCGCAAAAGTCAATAAGTCATTTATGTCATCTTAATTGCCTATATTTCATTCAGTATTTTCCTGAAAATGTGATAATAATATTATTATTTTCTTTACCCAGGGTAGCCTCTTCAGTACTATGTACTACTCTACCTCAGAGCCCAGCAATCATTATTACACCAGCAGCTTTAGTATGGCAACCGTAGCACTCATTGTATTACTGCACCTTGGTCGAGTGTGGCAAATCCACTAGGCCACAACACCTCTACATCATCAACAAGGAATGTTAAAGAAAGATAAAGTACATACGCTGGCCACCAACTTTCTGTTGAGCTTACCATTATCATACTGCACTTGTATAAAACGGAGGTACTGAACTACTTCAAGGTGTCCATTTTCTGAAGCCAGGGAAAGAGGTGTGCGATCGTCATTATCACCCTTTCTGAAATCTGCTCCTTTGCGGATAAGATATTGTACAACATCAAGATGACCATTTGATGATGCCTTGTGAAGAGATGTCCTGCCAGTACTATCAACTTTCTCAAAATCTCCTCCTTTGGATACAAGATATTGAACTACTTTAAGATGACCATTATACGATGCCTTTAGAAGAGGTGTGCTGTCAAGATTATCCCTCTTATCAAGGTCTTCTCCTTTACGGACGAGAAAATCTACTACATCAAGATGACCATTTATTGATGCTTTGTGAAGAGGTCTCCTGCCAGTACAATCGACCTTCTCAAGATCTCCTCCTTTACTTACGAGATATTGAACAATTTCAAGATGACCATTATACGATGCCTTGTGAAGAGGTGTGCTACCAGTCTTGTCACCCGTATCAAGGTCTCCTCCTTTACTGGCGATATACTGTACAATGTCAAGATGACCATGAAAGGATGCATTGTGAAGAGATGTGCAACCGTCATTATCAACCTTCTCCAGATCTGCCCCTTTACTCACGAGAAAATCTACTACATTGAGATGACCATTATACGATGCCTTTTGAAGAGGTGTGCTACCAGTCTTGTCACCCTTATCAAGGTCTCCTCCTTTACTGACGATATATTTCAGAACGTTAAGATGACCATTAAAGGATGCATTATGAAGTGATGTACAACCGTCATTGTCAGTCTTCTCGAGATCTGCTCCTTTACTCACGAGAAAATCTAATACATGAAGATGACCATTATACGATGCCTTGTGAAGAGGTGTGCTACCAGTCTTGTCACCCTTATCAAGGTCTCCTTCTTTTCTGCCGATATACTGTACAATGTCAAGATGACCATTAAAAGATGCATTGTGAAGAGATGTGCAACCGTCATTATCAACCTTCTCCAGATCTGCCCCTTTACTCACGAGAAAATCTACTACATTGAGATGACCATTATACGATGCCTTGTGAAGAGGTGTGCTACCAGTCTTGTCACCCTTATCAAGGTCTCCTCCTTTTCTGCCGATATACTGTACAACGTCAAGATGACCGTTAAAGGATGCATTGTGAAGAGATGTGCAACCGTCATTATCAACCTTCTCCAGATCTGCCCCTTTACACTGAAGAAAATCTAATACATGAAGACGACCATTATACGATGCATATTGGAGAGGTGTCCTGCCAGAACTATCAAACTTATCAAAATCTCCTCCTTTACTGACGATATACTGTACAATGTGAAGATGACCATGAAAGGATGCATTGTGAAGAGATGTACAACCGTTATTATCAACCTTCTCCAGATCTGCTCCTTTACTCACGAGAAAATCTACTACATTGAGATGACCATTATACGATGCCTTTTGAAGAGGTGTGCTACCAGTCTTGTCACCCTTATCAAGGTCTCCTCCTTTACTGACGATATATTTCAGAACGTTAAGATGACCATTAAAGGATGCATTATGAAGTGATGTACAACCGTCATTGTCAGTCTCCTCGAGATCTGCTCCTTTACTCACGAGAAAATCTACTACATCGAGATGACCATTATACGATGCATATTGGAGAGGTGTCCTGCCAGAACTATCAAACTTCTCAAGATCTCCTCCTTTGCTAACGAGATATTGAACTATTTCAAGATGACCATTGTATGATGCTTTTTGAACAGATGTACTACCGCCATTATCAACCTTCTCCAGATCTGCTCCTTTACTCACGAGGAAATCTACTACATTGAGATGACCATTATACGATGCTTTTTGAAGAGGTGTGCTACCAGTCTTGTCACCCTTATCAAGGTCTCCTCCTTTACTGACGATATACTGTACAACGTCAAGATTACCATTAAAGGATGCATAGTGAAGAGATGTGCAACTGTCATCATCACCCTTCTCGAGATCTGCTCCTTTACTCACGAGAAAATCTACTACATCGAGATGACCATTATACGATGCATATTGGAGAGGTGTCCTGCCAGAACTATCAAACTTCTCAAGATATCCTCCTTTGCTGACGATATACTGTACAATGTCAAGATGACCATTAAAGGATGCATTGTGAAGTGATGTACAACCGTCATTGTCAACCTTCTCGATATATGCTCCTTTACTCGCGAGAAAATCTACTACTTCAAGATGTCCACTGCTTGATGCCATGTGAAGAGCTGTGCTATCATTTTCATCTTTCCTCTCAAGATCTGCTCCTTTACTAATGAGAAACTTAACAACTTCAAGGTGTCCATTATTTGAAGCAAAGTGGAGAGGTGTCCAGCCATCATCATCACCCTTCTCGAGATCTGCTCCTCTACTGATGAGATATTGAACAGTGTTAAGATCTCCATGATGTGATGCATTTTGAAGAGGTGTCCAGCTGTCATTTTTACTCTTTGCAAATCCTGCTTCTGTTCTAAACCACAACTGAGCCACGTCAAAATGATGAGTATCCATTATTAGGATTATTTTTAATTACGCACAGTCAGAAAGACAATGTCCTTCAAAGAATTGTTAAGCACTTTACTCGTGCTAGAGATACATATAGGCGTGTGTGTGTGTGTGTGTTTGTGTGTGTGTGTGGGAATTTCCGTATTTAACTGTCTGCAATAGCCCAAGCGTAGTAATTCCTTTCTTATGTATTGCTCTTTAAACTTATCATCTTTGGGCCTTGAATCAGCCATAATAGTCTATATAATGTTGGTTTGCTGTCCGATTGGCTAGGTAGTGTATCCAGGTGTGGTATCTAGTCGTCTACAACAATTTTTTTTTGAGCTGAAAAAAATCTTACTGTGATGATTCTTTAACTGAAAGTGAATCACTTCTTGCTATTTACTTTCGATTTATTTTTAAATGCTAACTGTAGGGTTTCCTTTCCAAACATACACGTTTTCCATGCATCCATTGATAGTATATCCAATGCACATATGTCATATTAAGCACTTCCTCAAAGTAGTCAAATTCTCGTACGCGTATGACAAAGGTTATTCCTAAAGAATGGTGCCAGCTATTTCGTCAATGAGACAGGTGTCGACGACATAACTGTAGTGTATTTCATTTGTTGCCGATTCAGTGATATCGTGCTTCCTTATATAGTTTTGTCGTTACTGCTATAGCTTCCTATACGGGCTACATGTCTTGCCTGTCCTAACGTGATGCAAGTATGCTGTTTCCGCAAAAAATATGTGTTTTTACAGCAATGTTAATAATAATGACTAAATTCACTCTCTTGTGACTCAGCTAAATTAACAATGGGGCTTCACAGTCGACTGGGTTGTCATGAATAGGCAAAGTATCAATGGAACTCATTCATCTTGAACCTTCTGTAGCAGTATTGAAATTATTTACCGAATGATATAAAAACATCTTCATCACATCGCCTGTGGCTAAGCTTTTGGCGTTTTGAAATGTCTGTTCATGTTAGAACATTAGATTTAATTCATATATGGAATTTTGTGACTAATCCTATTCACCTCGGGGTGGAAAGGAATAGAACAGCACTTCATGAAATGTATGTGCTTTAAACCATTAAGGGGATTAAAGGTATTTAAGAAGACAATGTTCACAGAACCATATGAATACATTATTATCACTTTGAATTACAAAGATCAATCTTTGAGTATTTGAATATTGCATAATCATGGTAGTAATGTAGGAATCAGTAAACTAGTATTCTATTATCTTTTTTTTTTTTTTTTTAAAGCTTATAGACAGTCTCGGTAGCAAAAATCACACTGGCAAGAAACCTATGTAACATAGTCCCGTACTATTCTCCTGTTATCATAAGACACATTTACAAGATTATTTAACATTCCATTCACAATTTCCATCAAATTTTAGTGTAAATATCTTTAAGAAACGCTTGGTAACAGATTTTCACTGCCTCACGCATTGGCGTAGACAGGTCCTCATACCTGGGGGTATGATTTCCCCCAAGGGCCATATATATATATATATATATATACACATATATATATATATATATATACACATATATATATATATATATATACACATATATATATATATATATACACATATATATATATATATATATATATATATATATATAGTGTGTGTGTGTGTGTGTGTGTGTGTGAGGGTGGGTAAACATGTACATGGTTTTTCCCTTTACATATCCAAGATGCAACTTTAGCATCATGCTTCGCAATTTTGTAGTATGATTTGAATATTGAGCGAGAGAGCGCAGCGAGCGAGCAAACAATACCAATTACATTGTAATTGCAAAATTTCACAATGAAATTTTTTAAAATAAGCTATACATTTAATACGAGCTAGCGTAGCGAGCGAGCATTTGGGAATACTGGCTCTTAGTCACTTTGGATTAGGGGCACATGTTATGGAAAAGGGAGACGTGGTACTTATCATGGGGAAAAGGACACTTCAGTTATTAGAAAAATAAATGAATGTGTAGAAAAGGTAGAAAAGGCAGCTCATCACAGGTGAAAAGGGGCACTTATAACACCTGAAAAGGGACATTATAAGAACGGGAAAATGTTCTTATATAAAGTAGAAAAATTAAATCAGTGTCTATATATTACAAAGAAAAAAAAATGACTTGTTACATTAAAAGGAATAAAAGGGATTAAAAGGGGGGAAATGCTCTCGTTGAAATAGGAGCATTTATCAAAGGTAAGGTGAGGGATGAGGTGTAATTATCAAAATGGGCACTTAAAAGAATATGGAACTGGAACTTACTCGAAAGAAAAATGGGGGTACTTATCTGAAGTTAAAGGGAAAAGAAGGGGCACTGTGCCCACATGCAACGCCCGGAGCGGTGCTTCTGACCGGGCCTACATCATACATGTTATGATTGTCATTTCATAATTCTTCTATGTATAGTTGGGTGATGATGACACAGGTCATCATCATCCTCGATCAATATTGGGAGTGATGTATCCCCTCTTTCTCCACCACATTCTATTCCTAAGACTATATTTTCATTTCAATTTTGCACAATTGCATTATAAAGGAAAGTTACCGACTGAACCCTCTAAATCCAGAATAATTACATGTACTTTTAATCTAAATAATTTTTCTGCATTGTGGTTTCGAAAAAAAAAATCACCTCTAAATATATTTGAGGATGGTAATACATGCAGACCAACACCCGCCCCCCCCCCCCCCCACACACACACACTTCATTTAAAAAATATATACATGTACTTCCATATCACTCCCAGATCAACACCCATGTTGTATAATTTAAAGTAGATTTTTTAACTTTCTAACGTGGTGTAAAAATATATCGGGAAAAATCAGAAGCCACGACAGCATTGTAGATAAATATTGATAAATTCATATAAATATGCAATATTGTACACAGATATATAACATTTATATTGAAATATAGAACATATAACAATAAAATTTAATAGATATAATATATCAAATTATATCTACAACATAATATAGAAATGTATATTTTCCACCACTTTTTTTTTTGTGGGGCGAAACCTGGGGGGGGGGGATGTTTGTACACACCATCCCCCACCCGAAAAGTTGGGGGATACATACCCCCCATCCCCCCCCCCCCCCCCCTCGCTATCTATGCCCCTGGCCTCACGCTAAGACTATATCCACCTGAAGGTTCCCCACACAATAAACCCAATAAACCCAGGGCTTCGCAGTCATGTGAGTAATGTGTGTGGCCGTTGTTTGAATTTACATCCCCTCTTTCGGGGGCCAGGGATTTTTATTACTTTTCACCTCTCATGCGATAAATATTTCACTTGAGGAGGACAAAACTAATTAAGTAAAATCAAAGCAATCTCACAAAAAGTTTTTTAGGGCTTCCCAAAACTATTATCTTTAAAGTAATTTTTCTTTTAAATTCTACTGTTCTGTGATGGTAAGACCACTTTTATATTTAGCAATAATTTGTCAATACTTTATCAATACTTAGACACGAACAAAACAGGAGGTTCATATGTTTACAAACTTCACACTTCTTCAGAAAGTAGTACTCATACAACTTTCAACTAAAGCTATGAGGCAATGGACACTTTATGGTCTTTTTATCTTATTCACAACATCACTCCTTTCAGATAACAGCCCCACTCCCGAATACTAAGTTAAAGTTATGACATACTTATGGTCATTTGGTCAAGGACTCAAGGTTGACCAACTCTCAATAGAGGGTTAAGCCATTATAAAAGGGGTTCACTTCAGGACTCCAGTCAGATAGAATCGAGAATACATTCGAGGCACATTCAAGAGAAACAGATTTACTTCAGACTTGCTCTAGGCTTCATCGTTATATTATTCATCTGTATCTTCATGTTATACTTCATCTGAATAAATCAATGCTATGCTTCTATAGCTTTCAGCTGTAGTTGATTTTGTGCAAAGCGTTCATGATGTACTCTCTCTATCATGTCTATACTACAGAAAGCAAACCGTAATTTAACCGATCCCTGTACTACACAACATGCATATGAAGAACTATAGTGCATTTGCTCAGCGCACCGCGTCCTTACACGTGAAAACTTGTCTCAGTTTGTGACACTATCCATAAAATCACACGAGGGCTTAAAAACAAATTGATATTTGACATCATTTCGCCCGGATGGATAATCTTCACACTATATCCTATTATGTAGTGATAATAACCCATAGATTACTTGTGAGGAAACTACTGCACTTTTTGGTTAAAAAAAAGAGGTTAGGCTTAACCATCAACTCAGACCTTTCCCGATTACAGTGAGAGCATTTTCCCCTACTTTAACCTTACATCGCCTCATTCAATCGAGTGGGAATTCTGAACAAGATGATTTATTGAACCATTTCGCATACCAAATCCTGGCTAATGACATCCTCTAACTAGTGATATAACGATTATTCTGATTGGTTGACGGGAATCTGGTGCACTTTTGCAGTTCATTCACAAATGGCCTCTCATTTTTTTGTCACATTATTCACGAACGTGTCACAAGTATAGTGCATGCAAGGCCATTGGATTACGGACGAACGCCTGTGAAGCTGTCTGCTCATCCACGGTTTTTTATCATTTTATCTGCGATATTACCGTATTTTTCTTGATTTATGGACAACTGTGTGAGATAGGAGGTGGTGCATATACCAGTTGTAGATAAGGCTACATATTTACTTCAGTATTTCTACTTTGGTTAAATTTTGATCAAAAATATATCGTTTGATATTAAGGTTTTGGTGGGAAGAACTGATGAACGTCTATCGGATTGTGCCATTCTACCATGGGGCAACTCGATTTGTACAAAGTGACAAATAATTTGTCTAACAACAATGATAGATTGTGAGATGCGTGTAGGCCTATATAAGTAACAGAGAAAAGAGAATGATATAAGAAACGAATGAAAATGCCAAGAGCCGTAATGGAGTATATTGTGAAAATGTCTGCTTTGAGGTGTTAACTACTACGCCTCTCAAAGTGCAACCTTTCCCCCTTTTTATGAAATGAACGCGCCCGATGACTCATGTGCATGACGTAGATCGCTGGGTGTCAAGAGAGGTCATCGATTGCCCGCTCGAAAGTATATGCGTCGAATCTCAGGAAAGTAGTTCATACGATGGAAAACCGGTTTTTTTTTTTTTTTTTTTTTTTTTTTTTTTTGTTTGTTTGTTTTTGTTGTTTTTTGGTTTTGTGTTTTTCATTGAGTTATATAGAGATAGCCTTATCTTCATCTTCAACCTTCGGAGCATCTTTCTATGGTTCTCTAATTCATCTCTCTTCATTCCTTTATCATCATCATCAAAGACGCCAATATTCTTCGTTTGATATATCGAATTTATAAGACATTTCCTGATGTATCTCTACATTGTGAACTCACTTTCTACAACGACTCTTGATAATACGATACCGTATTAAGACACCTTGATTTCAGACGCATAAGCAGACGGACAACCTGAAGGATGTGCTAACAAGTTCAACTTCAACGCTACATCACCGACATGACTGACGGGGACATGGCACAGAGCGCGTTGATAGAGAGAGTTGTGACACGCGCATAATAAGCCTACGCGTACGCGGTCTTTGTTTAAAACATGACGGATCATGGAGCTCCCAATAGTTCCCTTTCACGTACATTCTCTATGGGAGGGAACTATTTGAAGCTCCATGAAATGACTGACCAATCAGAAGCGACTTCCTGTGTCTCGACTCTCTGTATGCATAGCTTGACATCGCCCATCTTCAATAGCCAGCAGTATTCACAAAATCAAGAAAGACACTTGAATTACGCACAAACTGTACCAATCAAACTAAAATATAAGTTTTCTTGTAATTTCACTAACATCAGGAATTCAAAAGTGGTAAGTGAAACACATTGTTTTCTACCGAATATAAATGAGATTGGAAGTGTGTGTGACAGTACCTACTTCATAGTTTAGTGTACTACTACTCTTCAGTTTGGCTATCACCCTTGCTTAATTCATATTTAAATAATTGTAATTAATCTAATTTATTTTGTAATTTGTAATACTCCAAAATGCCTGTTGACCCACCCCAAGACCTAACCCGACCCTATGACATACTGACTTCCTACCAAATAGATTTTCTGGCAACACTATTGACCGTGACCTATGAATTGCCCATTTTTTAACATTTGAGGACTATATTGACGCCCATGACGATATCACGACTGACAATAACCAATTTCCAGACATACTGAAAATATTTAAGCGAAGCCTCCAGGGGCAAGCTAGACTTTGGATAGAAGGACGAACCTTTGAAACATTCGACAAACTGGAATCCTCCTTTATACGGTTCAGCGGAACCAAATCGACATACGCTTACATTAGGGAATTCAATGGCTATGGCGAAACACAGATAAGAGGTAAACTCTTGTCTACTCTTTCACCGAAAATTAGGGAGTTTTCGCTCAACGTTGCGAACGTACTTCTACAACGCACGAATTAACGCCGCGGTAGCGAACGGATGAACGGCCGTCGCGCAGAGACGGTCCTCATTAAGGCGGTTTCACTTTTCGGCGATCGCGGACGGATACAGTAAATATGAATTACGTCATCGCCGCGCACTCGCTGATTGGCTGTTTGATTCACTTGGGGGCAGATATAGAACGAACGTGATTTCTACCACGGACCGTCGCAAAACTCGGTCCCTCATGGAGCGGTTTGCTGTTACTATAGTAACTTCTCGATTTCGCACACGTACGGATCGCAGATTTTCCGTTCTAGATTAACGGGCGTCGTACAGCGAAAACTCTCTAATGTCTCTACCCGAGTTCTCGAGCAGCGACGAAATGTTGACCAAAGTGCAATGCTTTATTGACCAGGACACGCATACTTGGACCAAAGATTCCTTTTCGTCACAAGACGAGATTACTCGACTTAGGGACGAGACACATTCCCTTAAATTACAAAACGACGAGAACAGCTAGCCAGCGATACCGTGCTCGCAGCCAGGATCGCAATCCGGCACCGCGCACATGGCGTAATAAGAGCCGCAGTCGCAAACGCGGCGCTGGGGGTAGCCCATATCGCAATAATGACGGACGCCCTGACCAACGCCCTTATCAAACCGACGGACGAACTAATACCATATGTGACTACTGTCTAATCCCAGGACACATCTGGCGTGTCTGCCGCAAACGACAAAGAGACCTCGAAAAAAAGAGACGTGACAATGGGTATACATGGGAAACTTCATCAGAGCAAGTTTTTAGAATACTAGACTGGTCTACTCTGAAAGATTTGTTTAAAAAGTCAATATTATGTATGGTGTATAAGTGTGTAGGTGGGATAGCACCATCCCAGTTATGTAGTAAATTCGTTTTTAATGACAATGTCTCAACACGTGTAACACGAAGTACCAACAGATTGTTATTACGTGCCCCTCAATGTAAAACCCAATTTTACCAAAAGACATTCGTGTCTGTTGGTATAACTCAATGGAATGCCTTGTCTGATGAATGCCGATCTGCCCAGTCCTTAGCAATTTTTAAAAAGCTCATTAAACCTGGCAATTAATTTTTTACAGGGGGGGGGGGGGGTGCAGTGATGTCATCTTAGTCTTATGCTTGATTTTCAAGGTATAATCTGTAATTTGTAAACAGGTGGTAAGCAGGTAGAGTGGGTGTGCATGTGTGTGTGAAGGGGGTATGTGTGTGATGGTGTGTGTGAGGGTGTACCTGTGTAAGTGAGGTGGGGGGGGGGGGGGTGAGAATGTTTCTGGCTGTGGATGTGTGTGTATCTGTGTGTGTAAGTCTGTCTTACCCCTGTCAGTTCTGTATGTCATATATTGCAATTTTTTCTTTAGATTTGAATTTACAGAGCCCTGTTGTAAACCAGCCTAATGTTAGTTAATGTATGTTTTTGTTTTTTATCAATGTCTTACCCCTGTCAGTTCTGTATGTTATATATTGCAATTTTTTTTTTTAGATTTTAATTTACAGAGCCCTGTTGTAAACCAGCCTAATATTAGTTAATGTATGTTTTTGTTTTTTATCAATGTCATTTTTAATATGTAGCTGAACAGGTTACTCTGTCTAAAGATGTGAAATAAATAAATAAATAAATAAATAACAACAGGATTTTTAGAACAGGAGGCTGGTAATAGCGCTCATTATTCATCCTTCCCGAATTCTGAACAAAAACTCTACTGACGGATCAAAATACATAGGAATCGACGATGTATTCTTGAAACTTAATGGACGTAATTTTGTTAAATGACATGTACCCAGTGGCAAGAATATATTCATTCTCTTTGATAGTGGTGCTTCTAGGACAATCATTTCAGGAAACTTTGTAAAGTCATGTAAATATCTATTTACCCTTCCTACCACCAGAGTCAGTCCTGTTAGATTCAGAATAGGTAATGGTCAATTTCTCATTGCTAGATCAGTCGTAAAATTTCAAGTAACAGTACAAGGACATTTGGACCACCTTCTTGCACAGTGACAGATGCAGCAGCATCATTGACAGGAAAGCTGTTGACACTATTGTGCGATGCACTCTAGATAGACAAGAAAGTCATTAGTGTTGAGAATCATGGTAGTTTGTATGTTGAGAGACATATCCATACACTTTCTCCGTTCTTGAAAGTAAACTTGAACCAATTTGGAAATGATTGGGTGAGGTATATCTCAACTACCTGTTACTCATACATCTCTTTCTACTCAGCTTAATTATAGTCCATATGAGCTAGTGTTTGGACGGGAACCTCCCAACCTGACAAACTTGACCTTTAATCCTGTGAAAGGATTATCCCATACCTACGAGGAGTACGTTGATCATCTCAAGAAGAAATTTCAACAAATCTCACGAACCTTGCTTTGATTACAAAGCAAGCAACAAGAGAAGCAAAACACAAACATCTCACAGAAGCTAAATGTTCCCACGTTTAAATCTTGGGCGGTAAAGAGTAACAGTAGAAAACAAAGAAAAAGTTAAGAATTGGTTACTTTGGACTTTTCCCCTAGTGAAAGATAAAATAGTATTTATGTAGTATTTTGCTGCAAATATACTTATTAAGAATAGAAATGGTGTTCTGAGAAGTTTGATGTTATATAATAATGGTCAGTCATGTAAAAATTTATTTGTATATTACTTAACAGCTTATGATTATCCTTAGTAATCAAGTATATGTGTTCAAAAGTCTGATGAAACCATCAGTGTAATGATACAAAGAATCAGATGTCTTTGTGTTGTTGTCAACATCATCCGAAGGGATGACATCTTTTGTAACATGCCCTATACCTACACCTCTCCCACCCCAGTCAGCCATCAACCCCCCCCCCCTCCATGCACATTAATGTATCTCGAAACTCAGAAGTGATTCTCATCAAAAAGAAAACTGCAGAAGTCGTCCCTATTTTTAAGAAAGGACATAAGCTCGACCTTAGTAAATACAGACCTATCTCACTCCTAACTTCACTATCGAAAATCCTTGAAAAAATTATATACAAATGTATGGTATCCTTCCTTAAAGCAAACAATGTTTTTTGCAACTTCTAATTGGGATTCAGAGAAAAACACAGCACTTTCCATGCAGTCTTAACTCTTCTTGACGCAATAGCCTGCGTTATTGGTAAATCATCACACACGCTTGGAATCTTCCTGGGCTTCTCCAAGGCCTTGACACTATTGATCACACTATTTTATTCTATAAATTATCCCATTACGGGATTAGCAGGGGCGGATCTAGCTTTTTTTCCAAGGGGGGGGGGTTGAGGGGCTGAGCTGGGTATTACGAGGGAGCGTAGCGACCGAGCCCGAGCGAGCGAAGCGAGCGAGGGGGGAGAGTGTGGGAGGGGGATACCCCCCTCCCACAGTAGGGAGATTTTTCATTTTTAGGGTTGCCAGCTTGCGATTTTAAGCATACTTGCATGCTCTATTTTTCTCTTTTTTTGTTTTGTTTTCCTATGTACATTAAATGTTTACTTGGCAGCCCAAGGGGGGGGGGGGTGGGGGTTTAAACCCCCTAACCCCCCCCCCCCCCCCCGTAGATCCGCCACTGATTAGAGGAAAAGCCTTGGAGTGGTTCAGGAACTATCTATCTAATAGAAACCAATAGGTATTACTCAACGAACACAGTTTTTCTATTAAACCATTAAAATGTGGAGTGCCACAAGGATCTCTGCTTGGACCCTTTGTACATTAATGACTTTCAAAAATCTTCATTCATTTTATCTTTCATATTGTTTGCTGGTGATCCCAATCTCTTATTCTCCTATCGAGACCCAGCTGTTTTACTTTCAACAGTCAATTCTGAGCTGAAACTTGTTATGGACTGGACTGGACTGGACTGGACTGGACAGGCGAACAAGTTGTCTCTAAACCTAAAGAAAAACAAATTACATGCTCTTCAGCAATACACTTCAATCCTTGCCTGATGATATTCTTTTTGATAACACATATATCGTAAAAGTGAAAACTTCAAAATTCTTAGGTATAATAATTCGTCGTCGTTTTAACGAACCGACGAATCCGCGCAAGTGCGCAACTACGCGCTTTTGAGAAAACGGTTTTACGAACCGTCGAATCGTGTTTGTATGGGCAGTGCTTCTTTATTCCTTATCAATATACACCATTTCAAAATTAAAGTCATAAGCTTTCTTTTGATGTATATACCGATTCATGAAATTATGCAACAAAAGCAAATTCCGTTATCTAAAAACACCTAAATCCATAAATTCACGTTTCTGCGCACCGCGCACGGATTCGTCAGTTCGTATAAAAACGACGACGAATTGGCGACAGGCTTTCCTGGAAAGCACATACTGATAACTTGTCAAAACAGATTTAGAGAAACATATGAGTAATTAAGCTGAAATATCAATTCCCGCCCTTTACTTTGTTATCTCTTTACTTCTTGATTATGGAATTTTAGCATGGGGCAATTCTACCGCGCAACAATTAAACAGATTATTACCACTCCAAAAAAGGCCATGAGGACTGTATCCCTTACAGGCTGTCTCTCACATACTGACCAGCATTTTCATAGTAATAATGTTCTCAAAGTGTCTGACTTATACCTTTATATAATGTAGGTCAATTTATGTTTCAACTAATTAATAATGAACTTCCGAATGCTCTCGCAGAAGTACTCAACAAGACAATCAAACCCCTTTTCCACCTTCCCCGCAAGATAACGCTCTTAGCACACAAATCTTTCGCCTTTACAGATTCCAAAATCTGGAACAGTCTCGATCCAAACCTCAAGGAAATAGAAAGTCTGCACAGTTTAAAAAAAAAAACTGAAATCTGTTTTGCTGAACCCATATTACACAAATTAATATCCCTCCCCTATCCATCTTAAGGCACAATAAAACGCCCTTGTTTTCTTATCACAGAATGCTGCTTGGTTGCTGATCTCGATCTGCACTTCGCTTCTTTCTTCTCTCTCTCTCTATCTATCTTCCTTTGCCCATCTACATTTATTCATTTTTTTATGTTCTGTTTCCATGTACTGATTTCCATGCTTTCTTTGTTTCTTCTCATCTTGATCTCAGCAATTCTACTTTCCAGCTCCTTTTCTTTGCTAAATGGGGTTCTAACTCGAAAACCCTAACGTTTAATAGGTTCCCCCACAACTATACGTGCTGTATGCGTTTGCTATAACTACTGGGAAATATTTGCTATATGTGAGCTGTTATTATATACGTATTATTCTTTGTATTATGCCATTTGATGTATATGCTTATATTTTGCTTTCTCATGTACATGCATTATGTAGCAGCAAATCAAACCACAACAAATCAAATCAAAGAATCCCTGAAGCGAAGGAAAGTACACATACAGGGTATTAATTTCATCACACAAACAGCAAAATGTTTTCTTACCAACTTTCATAGTTGATACTGTGCCCATTCCCTTTTTATTTACACACAACCATCCTTGCCAGATAATGCATATAGATCCACAAGCATATGTATTTAGGCAAGCAACCCCCTCCTCCCTCCCTTCCTGGTTATACTAAATAATAGGCCTATAATGAAAAAAAAGAGGAACAGATATGAAATATGAGAGATAGATAAATTCAAATGCCTCATGCTAATCTCCCCTATATTCTGGATAACACACATACACAACATGTACGCACACATGGCCCAATCACATATCCCCCGGACCTTCCATGCATTCCTCATTATAGTTTGTTATCTTGATATCTTAATCTGTATTACCCCCCCCCCCCCTCTCTCTCTCTCTCTGATCTTACATGAAAGACAATGCAAGAATTTAAGCATGATACGTACATGTTCACGTTGAATATTTTACCCTGTGATAATATTCAATTTTAGAGTTACAAAAAGTTCACAATACAAGTTTCATTACACTGTTGATATAACCCAGTCTCTATATAGCTTGCATTAGCAGCATACATGTATGAACATTGTAAATGAAGTTAATATAAAATGTTACATAATCACAATGTTTGAATATTTTACTCTTTCGTGTTATTTTAGTAGCTGAAGATGTATTTTATCTGTTCATAATCCATTCAATCATGTTCAGCCAAATTAAGCAGGTAATCATTGTAACTTTTAAGCTCACAAGTATGTACTTTATTATTATTATTAAAGTTTTAAACTCTAACTCAGAGGTGCATTGAAAACGACTTACAAACTAAATGTCATAACCCAGTCTTTATATATTTTGTATTAGCATCATACATGTATGTACATTGCACATGTTTGCACAGTCGAAGTTCATACAAAATGTTATGTAATAATAATAATGATAATAATAATGATAATAAACAAACAAAACATGGAGCCCGAAAGCTGATGCTGTTTGCTTTACAAAACAAATGCATAGATAATGAAATCAATAAAAATGGATCACAATATAGCACAATATGAAATAACATATTCATTAAAAAGTTATTGAATTAAATATTGGCAATTTAAACCTTATATCAATTCCTTTAAGGCAAAAGCAGAAAAGTCAGAGTACAGATTACAACAAGTGACAATAATGGGTCAAATCTCGTGATACATTTAATAACACATTGCATATACAGGTACAGTTTTGTTTTTACAAACTCTGTGGCCTGAATTAACAAAGGAGGTTTGGTTTAAACCAACGAACGTAGAGGGCGTCAACACTTTGCAGTGTTGCTATTCACTGCAAATAGAGCTATCCATACAAAGAGTCCAGACACTGGAGGTTGCTTCTGATTGGTCAGTCATTTCATGGAGCTTCAAAAAGTTCCCTCTCATAGAGAATGTACGTGAAAGGGAACTATTGGAAGCTCCATGATCCGCCATGTTTTAAACAAAGACCGCGTACGCGCATGCTTATTTTGCGCGTGTCACAACTCTCTCTATCAACGCGCTCTGACTGCAAAGTGTTGACGCCCTCTACGTTCGTTGGTATAAACAATGGTTTAAACCCCCTCCTGGGCCGGAATTCACAAAGGTGGTTTCAATTCAGACCATGGTTTATGCAGATTTCGTGGTATAAATACGCTTGATTTAGCGCATACACTTAACAAGATCCAATAATGAACGCGCGCCGGTCGCGCGTGGTAGGCAAAAGCGCTAAATTTACGCTTGTTGCCATGGTTCAGACCATGGTTTATGTAAATTCAGACCATGGTTTATTTAAATTAATTTACATAAACCATGGTCTGAACCATGGCAACAAGCGTGAATTTAGCGCTTTTGCTAACCAAGCGCGACTGGCACGTGTTCATTGTTGGATCTTTTTAAGTGTACGCGCTAAATCAAGCGTATTTTTACCGCGAAATCTGCATAAATCATGGTCTGAATTGAAACCACCTTTGTGAATTCCGGCCCTGGGGTTTAAACGTTCGCACGGAATCTGATCCAATCATATAATTTTCTTTGAGCGCGGGCATGGGCAATGTGCGCTTATTTACGCTTATTTTAGTACGCTTACAAGCAAATTAAATTTTTGTATTGAAACCTTGTTATATTATAACTAAAAAAGAAATAAAATAGTATAAATACAAGTGGGACGGCAAAATGATCTTTTAATAAAACAGTGTTCTTCGTAAGTAAAGGTTCCACTGTATTTATATACATTAATTACACAGTGTGAGTCGATGAAAAGAAAACCCATATTCAACCCCAATTTCAAGCATCAAATGGAAATGTTGACATATCTTCAAATAGTATTATCGTTCTTCGTTGATAATGTTTTAAAGTTATTTAACTTGACAGGCTGCTCATTAAAATACTTTCATGGAAGATTGAGCCCTGGCCATTACCACCTCTCCCCCCTAAAAAGCAAACAAACAAAAAACAAACAAAAAACAAAAACAAACACAAAAACAAAGAAAAAACAACAAGGAAAAAAACGAATAAATAAACAATGAATTTAAAATAAATAATAAATGTAATGTTAGCCTTCACAAAAGTTCGGAATAAATTGTGTTCAGGAGTTACCTTCATTTTGTGAGTGCATTTGATTGGAATGGAGACCGTTCAACGAAATTTTGGGCTGGCCATCCATTTTATTCAAAACTTGTACGGAGGCAAAATTGACATAATATGATAGGCTGCAATAAACACGACTGGAAAGACTTTCAGAAAATTAACTCAAGGGCAATTTCAATAGCCTATTGTACATCCCATAGAGATTGAGTTCGGATTAAATAATGCCCCCATTGTGATTGACATGGGTATTGAAATTGCCTTGGGTTAATTTTTCGAAAGTCCTTCCAATCGTATTAATAAGGGGGGGGGGGGGGGGGGGAGGTGCACGTTTTTAAGAAGGTTCATTTTTCCAAAGGTTCGTAATTCAGAAGATTCGTAATTCCGAAACACATATTTCCCATAGCAGGGGGTTCATAATTCCGAAAATTTGATGCATTACTCCAAAGGTTCCTTATCCGAAAATGAAATATGGTTCATAATTCCGAAGCTTCGTAATTCCGAAAATGAAATAGGGTTCGTAATTCCAAACATGAAAAAGGCTTCATAATTCTGAAGGTTCGTAATTCCGAAAATGTAATGGAGCCCTAAATAACTTTTGGGAATTACGAACCTTCGGAATTATGAACCATATTTCATTTTCGGAATTACGAATCGTCAGAGTAACGAACCTTCGGAAATGCGAACCTTCTGAAAAACGAACTTTCGGAATTATGAACCTTCGGAAAAACAACATGTAACCATTTTCATGGACTAAATCAATATTGAAATGATATAAGACTTCAATAACATAGAGCATATTAAAATCAATACAGTCCCTCCATTTGCAGAACTTTGCACACTGATTATTTTGAACAAAATCAGGGATCATATTCACTAATAATATTCAATAATCAGTATTTAAAATCTGGGTCTGACTTATAAAGAGTTGCGACTGATTGCAACTAAATTTGAGATTGATATCGGTTGCAACTCTATAAACAAGAGATAGGAGACGGTAAATTTGCGATTTATTTGAGGACTCGAGATTTATTCGAGTTAAGCACAACTCTTTATAAGACCGAGCCGTGTTGTAATTTCTTATTCTTGAAGTATGATGATGTAGATATGACCTACAAGTTTAGTATCATATTCATGCCCTATAAAGAGCCAACGGTGGCAATCATATCAAAACAACATATCAACTTATGTATAAAACAAGTAAACAATTATTTCTTAATTGCTAAAGAGATGAAATATTACAAAGTTTAGAACATAGGGCTTCATCAGGAAAAACCCTATTGGCAAAAAGTCGTAATATTCCATCTTTCGGCCAACAGTTGCTAAATCTATTGTTAACTTTTGTGTCATTTTACATCAACAGACGCATGACAATTACATACAGTACAGCGCGAGAGGAAATGAGAAAATAATTGTGTTGTAGCTTAAATCAAATATTCCTTACTAGAGCTGAGCTGTCCTCCCTTTTGCAATAATTATATGCAAAGGTTGAAAAACGTCAACGCCGGGAATATATATATCGGTAGCCTATCATTTTCTTTTCAGGGGTAGGGGTCATGCTCATTTCTTTGCAAAAATCAAGAAAAGTACCCCTCTTGTGACTGGAAACCTACCCCATCAAAGTCAAATGCTCCTTCAACGATAGAATCGGTGCTCTATTTGAGCTAATATTGCCCTCTCTTTTTCTGCTGTGCCATAAATGAAATTCACATTCAATACACAGGGCAAACAGAATGTTCTAACTAGTTTAACGTAGTGCAAAAATGGCCTGCCTCCTGCCATATAATGCCCCTCCTAGGATGAAATTGTGCAGTTTTATTTATACTAACTTCATTCATCCTTTATCGAATTAAAAGCACGTAAAGAAAAATAAATAGAAATATATGCATAAACATAAATATTATTTACAGATAGATAGGCACATTCAAAGTATGACGTTCAATGATAAAAAATGCTAAGGTTATCACTTCCAATCATATGCATATGGGCATATCAATCAAGAGGCCTATAGTTCATGAATAAAAAGATAATCAACTGAAGGGAATTGACCTAGAGCAGGAAATTTCTAAGTTATGTATCTCAGAATTAAAGAAGGGCTACTGCAAAGACACGGTGCATAACAAAATTACAGAGTAGGTTTATAAAAGTAGAAAATGCGCATAATTGGACTGTTAGAGTAAGTAAAGTCATCAAGCTACATGAAAGTCTATTGCTATGTCAGGCATGTAGCAGGTCCAGCAATTCACGTGGAACTTCAGTTATTGCTCTCACAGTAATGTCCATAACGCCCCAATGCTCATTTGGAGAAATCTGGACCTCAATGTGATTCTTCTCAAGGCGAATCACGTCTGACTGTTCACTGGATTCGTCTACAGAGAAGGGAATATTAACGGAACTCTGTTCTACGACCTCTTCATTAGCAGGTGCAGAGTCCACGTGTTGCTGCTGTAGATGTTCCTTTACATCTTCGGGTTCTGAAGTCTGCCCATTTGTTTATTGATCCACTTGTTCCTCGGTGCTTCCACTTTCTTTTCGTGAACCACTGGCTTGATCTAAAGAGAAACAATCGAAGACTGCTTTTCATCTTCAGACGTATTGCTAAATCATTTATTCTTCGTCTTAAGTCATCACTGTTCTCACATGAGTTATGTAAATAATGGGAATCTGTGATATGTCTAATTGACCGTAATTGCTTAGAAAAGACACAGATATATTGCATTATAACAATGATTATAAAGGTCGATTTGTGATTTTCTTTTCTTACAAAGGGAGAGGTATTTTGTACCCAACATCAAACAGAATTGCCTTTTAAGTGAAATTCAACCTTAATAGAAAGTTGCTTTGGAAGAAGGCAGAAAATCAAAGAAGCAGATTGGTGAAAGTTTGAATAAAATCGGACAGGCAACATGAAATTTATGAATTGTTAAAACTTGTAATCACTTTATTTTTTGTTCGTGACCCTCTTTCTCTTCAAAATGTCATTGATGAGTTGATTCTTTTTGGTAAAATAGCCGGTCCAAAGTTAAATAAAGATAAGAGTACTATGCTATGGATCGATGATGTAACTTTGAAGTGGAATATATCCAAACATAATTTGACATGGACTGATAAACCCGTCCAGTATTTAGGTCATTACATTTGTATGGATATTGAATTGGCCTTGAAAACAGATTGGATGAATAGGTTGTCGAAATTAGAAAATATTCTTCAGAGCTGGCAAAGAAGAAATTTAACTGTTTTTTTTTAAGTGACGGTACTTAAGTCATTAGCACTTAGTCAGGTAATTCATCTGATTATTGTAGACACTATGCCAAATGAATTCCTGAGAAAATTGAATAGAAACATTTTAAAATTTATTTGGGGATCCAAGACAGAAAAGGCAAAGAGAGCTGTATTGACAGACATTTATATATACGGAGGAATTGATATGATTGACATACAAAATCAATTGTTTAGCTTTAGACTGAAATGGCTTGGCCAACATTCGAACGAAAGTAACGGCATATGGAAAGAAATGAGTAATTTTTGGTTTGACCAATTGGGTGATTTGAAGTTATTACTACATTGTAACTATGATAAAGATATGTTAAAGATTGTTAAGGAAAAAAATATACCAACATTTTATGGAGAGGTTTTACATGCATGGATGGTAATAAGATCACACGTCAGTAGACAAAATACAGAGAAAGATGATAAAGCTGGCGAGATCTTATGGTTTAATCAAAATATTACTTTCAACAGGAATATGCTTCTTTATAATGATTGGTACAAGGCCGGTATTTCATTTTTGAGCGATATTTTCGAAAACGGCTTCTTCAAGAGAATTGAAGATATTTTGCTTATTTTGAGTACGAGAAGAAGCAAAGCAAATTTGATATTTGATTATATGAAATTACAGAAAGCAATACCAAAAATATGGATACGGCATGCGGGTATGTTAGAAATAGAAATGAGGAACCTTCTTTCCTAAATTGTAAACAAACAAGAAAAATGTATGTATGAAATAAGCAGTAGATTGTACTATAGAATGATCATGTCATGTTATAGGTTACCATATTCGAATTCACATTGTCTTTTTGGGGAAACAATGTTAAGCGTTGATATTGTCTGGTCAAATGTTTTTAGACGATTTTTCATTAATCTTCAAGAAAACAAACTACGTGAGTTTAGTTTTAAATTTCTTTATAACCTATTACCGACTCGAAGAAACCTCCATAAATAGGGCTTAGCAAGTGATAGCAACTGTGTTTTCCTTGTAACGTTGAAGAAGACGTAGTCCATGCTTTTGTAGCTTGCAAGTTAAATGAACCACTTTTTGTTTTCGTAAGAAATATCACGAAAGAGGTTTTTCATGTAGAGATACAAATTGATATCTCTTACATATTAACACTAGAGAATGACGATTTAGATGTCGTGCTATTCATTGCTTTTTGGTGTATTTACAAATTGATTTTGGAAAGAAATACATCTGGTCATGATAGAAGAAAGAATGGTCTTATTTATATATTTAAAAGAGAGATAGAAAAAAAGAGTACTCTTAAATGAAACGAGACGAAAAGAAGCTTGTAAGTTACCTAATAAATTATCGTATTACATTTGAATGGACCATTTATGTGATGTATTCAAACAGTGGGTGCGCGGACTGCATACATTAAATGTTGTTGGGTTAGCAGCGACCGATGTATGCGGTTCGCTAATATCCTGCTTAAGGAGCGCTTCCAATCAGAGACTCTTCCAGTTTAGTACAATTTGTATTATATTCATCGGCAATCAGAAGAGGGAGACCAGGGGAGCGTTTCATGAAGAGTCTTGTCAGTGATTTTCACTGACTAATTTGCTCTCAGCCAATCAGATGCGAGGATTTTCAGTAGCTTATAACATTAGTCGGTGATATTCACCGACAAAATTCTTGATGAAACGCTCCCCAGACATGTATTATGTCTATGATCTCGGTATACTCTATGACCACGACGTATCTAAATGTACAGGTACTATTCTCTGATGACATAATCACCCCTGATCTAGTTGGAATTATCAGTGATCATTATGATGCGTGATTGACAAATCAGAGATCGAAGAATTTAGTATTGCAAATATGATATTGAATAGTACAGTGACTGTATACAATTATGTATATAGGGCCTATATGTGTTATTAAGTTAGTGAGATAATAGCAATAGAGTACTTTATAATCATGTACATGTACTTGCATGAGTTTGGATGATTATTAGTTTTAAGTTAATGTATCATAATTCCTATTTATTTTATCCAAAAATATTGGGGGATGATAATACAGGCCATCCCTCCGGGATCGACACCCATGCTCCTGCCAGTGCATGCCACCTATTGTTAGTTCTAAGTCAGAGAATAATATAAAGGAAATCAGGACTTTTAAGTATCGTTTTAATGCAAAGTAAGAAGATATAGGAGTACATACTAAAAAGATGATTTTATGGGGTTATATGATGAGGGGGAGTGCACAGGGTGAGTGATACGCGCGCGCGGTTAGACAGACGCATAAAGATGCAACACACTTTTTGGTATGTACTCCTATATCTTTAATGATCATTATAAAAAAAATCTCTACTTTCAGAAATACTTATATTTTTTTCAATTTTCATTTAAAACAGAATATGAATATTGAAGAAACACAAAAGCTGCTGAGCATAAAAATGTGACCATTTGATATGTAGAATTCTTGCCAATTTTGTTTGAAAACGGCCTTTTTATGTTCCTACACAAAACGTACAACACCCAAATTACACGTGTTTCTATGGGGAAGTATATCGACTCACAATGACAAGGTGTTTTTGTTGATTGGTTAGAAGTGCTTCTTTTGGTGGAAACTAAAACCAGACAAAATGTATCCTAAAAGAGTAAGAGTACTAGGTTAGACTTTTCTTTATTTTATCTATCGGCTGTATAGACCCCCCGGCCCCCTAAATCCCTAATAATGGGTTTTAACAGGGCAAGTTTAGAATGGTTCAGATCCTACTTGTCTAATCGACACCAAGTAGTGGCCATTCATGATATTCGTTCCAAACTAATGCCGATAACATGCGGTGTTCCTCAGGGAAGCATTTTAGGCCCAATTCTATTTACAAGTTATATCAGTGATATGTGTATTTGTATAAAAGACTGTAAACTATTATTGTACGCTGATGACAGCGTACTACTCTATTCAAATCCTAATCCAAAATTTCTTGAGGAGAAGCTCATTGAACAGCTGTCTACATGTGTCGATTGCATGACTGATAATAAGCTTTCTTTACACTTGGGCAAAACAGAAAGCATTTTGTTTTGTTCTAAAAGTAATTCTAAAAAGTCATTTGAATTCAAAGTGACACACAATAATCAAGTAATGCCGAGAAATTCTCTTTTTGTGTGTCCTTGGTTTTTGCTTGTCTGCACCTCGTAGGGCTGCCTTTAATTTGAAGCCTTACTTCCATCATATTTGCAGTTTAGCGCTAGTAGTGTTATTTCTTAGTTTACGTGTTTCAACAAGACTGGTTTCGATTTGAAGTCTTGTTTCTAGCTTGCACGTTCATTGCCCTTATGTTTTGAGTTTTCTCCAATCACTGTCTTTTTACATATTTTCATGTATATTTTTTTGTTTTTTGATGTTTTTTTATTTCAATGTGACAGATTTTATTTCTGGAGAGAGGCTAATGTACATGAACCCACTGCATTCATTATTACCAGACTTTTTATCCATGATGGAGTTCAAATTGATTCACTGACAATTCCACATATAAAATACGATTGTGATGATTCCTCAATATGGCGCTTAATTTGATTACTTTTAATTGCCGTGGTTTGCAGGATTTTTTTAAACGAAAAATTTTTTTCCATTATCTTAAAAATTTGAACTCTGATATTATTTTCCTACAAGAAGTCCATTCAGACAAAAAAGATGAGAAATTAAGGAAAAACCAGTGGGGCGATCTAGCTTTCTTTTCAAGTTTTAATTCTGCAAGCAGAGGAGTAGGCATTCTTATTAGAAAAACGGTTGATGTTCAGATGTGCTCCCTATTCTGTGACCCTGAAGGTAGATATATTATTCTAAAAGCAATAGTAAATGAATTGCAAATGACATTAGTTAATTTATATGCCCCTAATAAAGACGACCCTGATTTCTTTTAAAGAGTTTTTGCCGAAATTGATATATTAAATAGCCCCATTTTAATTTTAGGTGGAGATTTCAATTTAGTAACCAGCCCTCTTGATTATCAGGGTGCAAGACCACATCACTCGAACAAAAATGCTAGTGAATTGCTTTCTATGTTAATGGAAGAATATGGACTGGTTGATGTTTGGAGACACTTTCATCCTAATTTAAGGCAGTACACTCGCCACCAAAAATCCCCCAGAGCCTTATCTAGACTCGATTTTATTCTGGTTTCATCCAATTTCCTAGATAATTGTTCCAAGTCTAAAATATTGCCAGGAATACAATCTGACCATTCTATTGTGCAAATTTCCTTTCATGATAATCAACCTAGGAGGGGTAAAGGATTTTGGAAAATGAATTGTCATTATCTACATCATGATTCTGATTTTATTGATTTAATTAAAGATACAATTAGAGATTTCAAAGAAAATCACCAAAATTCAGAATGCGATCCCATTATTTTATGGGATTCCCTGAAATGTTGCATTACAGGGGCCTCAATTGCTTATTCGTTTAGGGAAAAAAAAAGAAAGAAACTCTGAAAAGGATAAACTTTTACATGAAATTGAAAAGTTAAGACTGCAGTTGTCCCAAATTTCCCCAAATTCAGGTGATAATTCCCTTTTGATACAGTTAAAAGAATTTGAAAATAAATTGAATAAAATATGTGAGTTTGAAACAAAGGGGTTAATTACACTTTCTCGGGTTAGATGGGTAGAGGAAGGGGAGAAAAGTACAAAGTATTTTTGTAATTTAGAAAATAGGGGTTGGCAGAAAAAGAATATTTCCAGGCTGAAAGATAATGAAGGCAATTTGATTACTAACCCGGATGGAATTTTAAAAGAAATTCAATCCTTTTATCGCAAATTATACTCGTTTCAAGATGATGCTCAAGGGGAAATCGACGAAAGTCTTATTAATGAAACTCTTTTTAATAAACTTAACATTCCACAATTATCACAAGATCTTAAGCACTCTTTAGATTCCCCCCTCTCTAATCATGAGATATTTGAGGTTATAAAATCCATGAAATTAAATAAAACTCCCGGTTTTGATGGCATTCCTGTAGAATTCTATATTGTATTTTGGCCAGACATAGGTGATATGCTGATGAATTCTTTTAACTTCTCCTTACAAAATGGTATGCTGTCTCCCTCTCAAAGGAATGGCATTGTCACTCTCCTCCCCAAGAAAGATAAAGATCCCCTCCTCATTAAAAATTATCGGCCAATTACCTTATTGACTACTGACTACAAAATCCTAGCCAAATGTTTTGCAAACCGTCTTAAACGTTGCTTAAATTCTCTTATTCATGAAGATCAGTCTGGTTTTATGAAAGGTAGAAATATTGCCCACAACACTCGTTTAATATTGGACATTATTGAATTCACCGAAATAAATGATATTCCAGGTACCATTTTGTTACTAGATATTGATAAGGCCTTTGATAGTGTCTCCCACAATTTTTTATTTCTTACATTAAAAAAATTCAATTTTAGCACTCAATTAAGACCCTCTATGCTGCTCGTCATACGTATGTTTTGAATAATGGTTTTCTTACTGAACGTATTCCTATGAAAAGAGGAATTTTCCAGGGATGCCCAATTTTTCCATATTTATTCTTACTTGTAACAGAGATAATGGCTATTTCCATACGTCAGGACAACCTGATTAAAGGTATCCCATTAAAAAACCAAGAAGTTAAGATTTCCATGTTCGCTGATGATTCTGTGTGTTTTTTGGATGGCTCAAATAATTCGTTTTCTCAGCTTTTTGAAATTTTAGACATATTTGGTCAGTTTTCTGGTTGCAAAATAAATTTCAGTGAAACTGAAGCATTATGGATAGGATTAAAGAGAGGAAATCAGGATTTCCCATTTATGAATCATGGTGTTACATGGAAAAGATCCCAATTTAAATGTCTAGGGATTGTATTCTCTCTCAATGTAAATCTAATTTTTGACTTAAACTATAAAGAGAAATTAAAAAGAATGGATCAAACCCTGAATTGTTGGCGGACTAGAAATATCTCTTTAATTGGTAAAGTTTGTGTCATTAAAACTTTAGTGTTGCCTCAGTAAAGTGTGCCTCAGTAATTATATTTTTTTCTGCCCTTTCTATCAAAATACCTCGTTCATTCTTTAATACTTTGAATAAAATGTTATATAAATTTATTTGGAATGGAGGTAAAGACAGGGTTCAGAGAAAGATAATGTGCAATGATTATAAGCAAGCAGGTCTTAGAATGGTTGACCCTTATTCTTTTGCAACAGCTCAAAAAATTGTGTGGGTTAAAAATTTACTTGATGATAATTATGACTCCACCTGGAAAAGTATTGAATTTTCATTTTTGGAAAAATTTCATGAGGATGTTCACTTTTTGTGGAAGTCTCATGCTCCTGAGAGTGTCTTAAATACTCTTGGTAATATACAATTAGCAGATTCATTGAGAAGTTGGTACCTTTATAGAGAAGAAGCAACTTCTGAGTTCTATGGTAATCAGTTTTCAAAATTAAGCAATTGTCAATTCTTGTGGCATAACAGATTTATTCGCTCAAAATCGAAACCATATATTTACTATCCGTCTTGGTTCAGTAAAAATGTATTGACTATGTCTGATTTATTTAATCCTCCCCTTCCTGGCTATTAAATATTTGAAGAACTTATACTTGATTTTGATATCCCTTCTGCTGACAGAAAGAAATACAATTTTTCGATTAAGAATATTCCTGAAGAGTGGTTGGTAAATTCTGATCCTGATATAGTGGGAGTTCATGAAACAATCGTTCATAATTTGTTGAGTACTAAAAATGTCACCAAGAATGCATACAATTTATTATTCTGTTCCAATGAACCAACCAAACGGTATACATTTTGGAATGACAATTTACCTGTACCAGTAACTAACAATTGGGAAAAGATTCATGTTAATAATTTCTTTTGCACTATTGATACCAAATTAAGATCTTTCTATTTTAAGATGTTTCACAAAGCTATTGCTTTGAACGACTGTCTTTTAAGATTAAGAGGAGAGAATCTCCTAACTGTTCACTATGTGATAAAAATGAAGAAACATTGATCCACTTATTTTGTGAATGTGAAAAGGTCACCCCAGTGTGGTATAATCTTCTTACCATAATATTCCAAAATAATGTTCCCTTAAATGTCACCAATTTTGAAAAACTCTTCGGTTTTTGCACTGATAAATTTGTCACTTACTTATTTTTGCTCTTGAAGTATTATATTTACACTTGTAAGTTCAAGAATACTCTCCCCCACTTTGTTTCTTTTAAAACATTTGTAAAGAGTCAACAAGAGTTAGAATATTTAATAGCAAAGAGAAAAAATAAACTACCTGCCCATTTCAAAAAATGGCGTTTTAACATTTGATCCCTACCCTTCCCCATTTCTTGAGACTCCTAAAAATTGAAAGTTACTGTATATTCTTCCAACCTTATTTTAGGTTAGTCTCCCAATCATTTAGATTATTGTTCAAATACACGTATAGTATTACATGTACTTTTCTTTTTATTTTCCCTTTAGTGTATATTGTAGTTGATTTTTATTCTCTATACTTGTATATCCCCTACAAGTTCAGTGCTTTTACTCATTAACAATGTTATAGTGTGCTATTTGTATACATTCTTCTCTATCTTTTAGAAGAATTAATGGTATTACTGGCCTATGCCAGTGGGCCTGTCATGTAGCTTTGAGTAGTTTGAGTTTTGTCTTTTATTGCCTCTGTACTACATGAACGAGTCACCGGGTCTCAGTTGTTAATGTAGAGTGCTCCCCCTGGCTTTCAGCTGGCACCGGTGCGCTGTCTGGCGTGGAGGTCATTGCCTCGTTACAGGGCTGCTTCTTTGGTTTTTTAAAATATCCCTTTATTTGGGTTACAGGCGTTTTTCGCCTTGCTATTTCTGACTGATTGGTCTCGCGAGCCGGACTGGGAAGCCGGGTGATTTGTTGTGTGAGAATTGGGGGGGGGGGGGGGGGGGGGGGTTGTGAAGGGGTGTGTGTGTGTGTGTGTGTGTGTGTGAGAGGGAGAGTAAGGGGGTCTTGCTGTTTTTTCCAGGCATCTAGGAGGGGGGGGGGGTATGGTTTCTCACCAACAGAATGCTCGGCTTGTCTGTTCGGCTTGCTTCGGCCTTGCGGTTGGGTTGTTCATAATTTAAGGCTTTTTGATTGCCAGTTGTGAAGTCTTTCTTGCTAGAGTCATTTGAAGGTCGTGGGGTCACCATCAATGCACCCTTATCCTGGCCTCGTCCTTGTAAACATATGTGCTCTGTGTATAAATTCTGCCACTTTTTTGTTTTTATTTTGTTTGTTATTATGTTTATCCTAATTACATGATGAATCTTCTGTAAATATTGTAATTTGATCTGATTTGTTTAATAAAACACACAATTAAAAAAAATAATAAAAAAGTAATTCCGAGAAAAGAATCTGTGAAGTATTTAGGCATTGAGTTGGCTAGCGCAATTTCATTTCCTTCTTTAGTACAATCAGTTGTAAGAAAAGCAAATTCTCGTCTAAAATTTTTGTACAGATATCAAAATTGTATGAATTTAAAAGCAAGACGTATACTCTGTTTTGCTCTTATTCAATGTTTATTTGACTATGCTAACCCTGTATGGTATAGTAACATAAACAAGTTAGAACAAAAGAAGTTGAAAATTATACAGAACAAAATGGTGAGATTCATCAACTGTTCTGGTCCAAGAACTCATGTTGGCTACAGCGAACTTTCTAAAGCTGGTTTTCTTGAAGTTAACCAAAGATTTAAAAAAACTCGTATTGCATCCCGTGCATAAAATATAACATACTAGGTCAAATCATTATATTCGATCCAACTTCAATCTTGTTACTGACCTACATAATTATGATACAAGAAATAGCAGATTCAACTTTAACTTACCAGAAAGATATAGGTAGCACTGAAAATTCGTTTTGTTACATTGCCATCAAACATTGGAATGCCCTTCCTAATTATATAAAGGAAATAGAAAACGTTGCTCTTTTTAAGAGGAAATCAAGGGAATACCTATCACTTGAGAGTCAGAGGAGAGAGGCTAATGACATGGTATATGATTGAAATTGCCTGAAGACAGAACACTTTTCTTTTCTGTGCCAGGTTCATGCTGTCTAAGTTTGTATATACTTTTGTTTTTGTACGTTTTAGAGATTCACCATATTCTTTATTATTCTTTTTGCTCCTCCTCCTCCTCCTCATCTTCTTCTTCTTCTTCTTCTTATCATTATTATTATTATTATTGTTATTATTATTATTATCATTATTACATATATCATTATTAATGGTGTTGTTGTTATTATCATTTTATTATTCTTAATATTTTTTCCCCTTCTCAGTCTGTAAAATAATACAAATTGAACTTATCAATTTTGTATGTTGGGGACACCACTGGAAATAAGCCCTCGAGCTTTCGTGGGTTATCCTGTTCAAGCTTACATAATTTTGATCTGATATTCTTTTATTGTTGTATGTTAGAGGCTTGGCAAATAAAATCAATCAATTAATCAATCAATCAATCAATCAAAGCCCCCACTGGTTTTAAATATGTTGTAGTTGCAATGGGATTATGAGCCTGTATTGTGTAAGTTTACTGTTAATGTTTTGTTTTTGTTGCGTGTGTGTTGTTGGTTTTTTTTTTGGGGGGGTAGTATTTGCACAAATTCTCACCATTCATGTATTGTTTAGAGAACAGCTTATGATACAATCAGAGGAATGGTTAATAATTTTAAATATAAAGTAATTTTAAAGCAGTGATATATGTTTGAGTATTTTGATGAAATTTATTAGATTATTTCATGGCCGCTCACTCTTCATTCTGAAATGATCAGTTCCCAAGTTCAGGCTCCAAGTACATTTTTTTAATGATTTTGCACTGTTCATAAATTATGTATGTCAGAGCAGCTGCAGCTATCATTGATGGTTTTAATCCGACTGACTTTGAATTGTGATATTTTGTCAATAGATTGACGTCAGTTATTTTTAAACAAGTTTGGTGTCTGATACTTTGTTATTAGAACTCAGATTGAATAATTTACTGCCCCCCCCCCCCTGCCGGATCGCCTCCCCTGCTCGATTCATCTCAGTTATACAAAGTTTAGGTTTTTTTAACGCAAAATACTGCAGTGTATGGAATATTTGGCATGAATCATGTTGCGTTAACTTGCCCTTCTTTTATTGGTTTCTCAATTCTGGGTTACTATTGAAACATAATGGTTGCTTATTTTCAGACCTCTGTTTGGGTTTTATTTTAGTTGCATTTTTGATGATTTTTAATATCAGTCATGACACAGGCAGGATTTGCTTTTGTGGTTTACCTATAAGCAGTCCTTTTATCATGGTGATTTCTCTATGTTTATTCTGCTAATTGGCTCTATGACAATTACGAATATAGTAATCTGTTGAAATCTCTGCTTTCATTCTAGAGTACCTGATGTTTCACGACCCTGTGCTCAGGTTTCATGGATATTTAATCTTTTATGTTGTTGTTGATATTTTGGTATAAGTGGGTCTCTCTGTTTGGGGGTTTCCTGACATTTTTTTAAAATCCTGTTTTCTTTTATTTCTTGGTTTGAAAGATTTGTATTTTAGTTGTATGCTGTTTTCATATTCGTTCCCATATAACATGCAGTGTTATAGTGTCTGTCTATACTACGATATTGATTGGCTTGGATTATTACTTTTTCCAATGGATACAAAGAAGAGAAAGGATAAACCGGATAGTAGTTGGTATTTGTATTAACGAGATTAGTCTTGGTCTATGAAGATTATAAAGAAAGAGAGTAAGGTGTAAATGATCATAATTAAGTTTGGATGTATTTGGATTAGAAATAAAAAAAAAATTATGTCAAGCAGTATGTATTATTTGAAATAGATGGTAATGATGACTGAAGTCAATCTCAGAGAATAGTTTTGCTTTACGATAAAGAAATACTGATATTATGTCAAGTATGTAGTTTTATGTAAAAATCGATTGGACATGTTGGATATACAACTAAATTTAGTAACAGAAATTGGATGTTTTCTACGATGTTCTTATAAATCAAATACAAAAATATGTCAAATAGTTTGAAACGGATCGGAATATTGCTTGAAGTTAAAAGCCAATTCCATGCAGACTGTTCATTTCAATAAGTAAGAATGGGTTATCAAAATGAACGTCTATAACCACACGATATTTGATTTATGACACGTTTAAAATATTGTTATATTGTGACTTTTTGGCAGTTTATTTCTAGATAGTGTCATTTCTAGTCATGAGAGAAGGGGAAAAGAAGACAGAAAATAAGCCAATATTAATATTGTTGTTGATTGTGTGTGTGGCATTTTTAAATGCTTTTTTGCCTTTATTCAGATATTCAGACAAGAAAATTGTACAGAGAGACATTAAACAAAATACATAATTCAATCCAAAAACAAATAATACAATGCAAAATCTGCAATCTGAATAAAGATTTTCAAAAATAGATAAGAAAAAAGGTGAAGGTGCTGCTTTATAACCCATGCTTTATAACCCATAGTATACATAATTATTTTAATTCCCCTACTTCTGTCTGTAAATATATAGATACTAAAATATATAAATATATATATGTATATGTCTGATATAATACGCCTCACTCCTTTTAAAGTGATTGATTAGCTTTGTGAAAAGTTGTAAAATCAGCTCAAATGCCAGTGAATTGTGTGCACTCCTCTAACTACATATATAATTAAAGATATGTGCAAGTATGAGAGAAAATGGAACCCGTTTACTATCCTAAAAAAGAGAAAATCGCGATCAATCGCTAGCGCAAGTCGCTCGGCTTCTTCGCTGCGCTGCAGTCACAAAAACCAAGCACCAGCGCTTGGCGATTTCAGAGCGGGTTTCCAGCCCGTACGGTATTCTGTGATAGAGCGAGGTATGCAAACCGTAAAAGTTCTTTAGGGTTCGGTGGTACTCTATCCCGACATCAATGTTCAATCGTAAATATCTTGATATATAAACGTCCGATCAGCTTATAAAACTCAGGCGATTCCTGTCTGAGCTAAAGGTTTGCAATTACGATTACAGCATTAGCTGGAACAGTGATTTTTTTTTCAATCCTGGGCAAAGTTAATCAATGCCTTTAAGGAGTGAAATTTCCCCATTTTTTTATAATGTAGAGTTAGTTTGTCCTTTATTCTTGCTTTTTCATATTCAATTTTTTCGGAGTTCTGTACAGTCTTACATATATCTTTACTAGTAGGAACCCTTCCATTTTTACGACTATTGTAAGTCATATATTTGACCATAATCAGTACATGATTAACTAATATATTGTCTTTCATATCAGCTCTAAAGCCCAATGACACATCAATCCATTGCAGATTAAGTAGCTGAAACATTTTTAATTCATTTCCCACCTCCTTCCATATACTGGACACTTCTTTATATTTAAAGAAGACATGGCAATATGTTTCTATATCTTTTTTACAAAATGAGCATAAATTTGAATGAGTTAGTCCAAATGCGTATAGTTTATCATTACAAAATACAACGCTATGTAAAAGTTTGTACTGAAATTCCCTTAACTTCCAATCTAGAGTACAAAATCTGGGAACTGAAAAACATGTTGCCACTGCTGACTTATCCAGATTTAAAGCTAATACCTCTGGATGTTTAAAAACAAAGGAATCCTGTATTGTACTAATAAAAATGTTGTAGAGCATTTTGGAAGACAGAGACTCAAAGGAGTACACTCTTTTGTTAATATTAAAATAAATGTTGGAAAAGTCAGGAGTGTCATTCAAAGTATCATGTTTTCTTCTTTTCACCTTCCAAGAAACTGGTAACTTAGTATATACATCATTAAGGAAAAATATATCGTCTACATTTAGACCTTTCCTTATAAAATAATCCCCTGATCTGATAATACCTTCTGCGTCAATCAGAGGTTTAACTTGAAAAATGTTAGCATCAAATAGTTTTTCATTAAAATGAAAAATCCTACCTTTTATAAGAGTATTGTTAAAGATAATTTGATTTTCATCATGTGTTTCTTTGACAATAAACTGTTTCTCTTGTGAATAATTCCAGATATTCAAAAATTCGAAGTAAAGATCGGGTACTTTAATATCAATGGAATTGTAATTGTAATTGCAGAGAAATATTAACCTTCCCCCTACCGTTTTAAATGTATAATAAAACAAACTGTCTCCATTTCATGTCATTGTTGCTACAAAGAAGTCTCTTAATCCACATTACACGTTGGGCGCAAACCATATACTTAAAGTTCAACATTTTTAAACCCCCGGTGTCATATATAAAATATTCCTTTTTATCTTATCGTGGCCATTCCAAATAAAATTAAAACAGATTACCTCCATTTCCTTAAAAACCCATGGTGGTACTGTCATTATAGAAGACACATATAATAATTTAGAAATTGCAAAAACTTTTACTAATTGAATTTTCCCAAAAAGTGTTAGATCTCTTTACTTCCACCACCCTAACAATCTTTTTATTTTGCTCAGTATTTCTTTATAATTCATTTCTTCTTTAACTTAATATCCAAAGAAAAGTATACCCCAAGTACTTTACCCAATGAAACCGTCTTACCCAACGTAATACTCTATATTAGCGCCATCTGTTTTTCGAGATGGTTAAGCGTCTTTTCATCATTCCCGAATAAAGACACTGTTGCACTGCTAACCCTAAGCCGGGGGGGGGGGGGGGGGTTGGGGTGGAATCCACACCCCCCCCCCCCCCCCCCGAGATCTCGGCCGTGGAGTTATGAAAATTTCTACAACTTGGCACACAGAGAAATTATCTTATAAAGAATAACCCGGTAAAGTTTCATATCTATATCTCAAACGATTTAAAAAATTATCGCTAATTGATTATTTACATTGATTATTTGCGCACAGCGCATCGATTTTTTATGCTGCGCTGTACACGAAGGTCAAAATTTTATAAATTTGGTATCAAAGGATGCGTAAGACTGTAGGCAATAAAGTCCTGAAAGCTCGCGGCGCAAAAAGAAAAAAAAAAAATCCTTGAACATATCGTGGCAAATGTCCGTGAGGGGGTGGATTCCACCCGCCCCCCCCCCCCCGGCCCTTTTTAGGGTTAAGCCGGCGTTTGAGATAGTGTGGTATTTGTGTCAATAATGGCACAGGCTTTATTTCATCAAAGATGTAGGATTAGGGCTAGGGTTCCAGTTGGGTTTGGGTTCAGGGTTGAAATTTAACATTCGGTTAGTGTCCGAAAGTGACGCGGAGCAATTATCGCCCGAGTATGTGTCGTACAACCTATAGTAGTGTAAATTTGTTCCGAGGGTTGGAGAGAGAGAGAGAGAGAGAGGGGGGGGGGGGGGTCACAATCAGGTGCCGATAAAACATACACACATATTCACAACCACACCCACACACCCAAGCACATAGACAGACACAACTAATGAACGTGGCTACTTCTCTAAAACCCTAAGGGTTATCAAATGCTAAATCAACATTTAACAGGTTGGAGGAGTGACCACATTTTCAAAATGGTATAGATTTACCTCTTTAAAATACTGGATCTAACAGTATGAAGGTTTGATCCAACATTGTAAAAGTGCAACCTTTTTAATGTTGATTTAACATTTGATATTCTAAAGTGCAGTATTTAATAAATCTGCATTTTCTCTTGTTAAATGGCCGAAAGCCAGCACGACCTCAAACTGCATGCCCAAACTGATATTATTATATATTAAAGTTAACTTCCTTTTATAATGAACCAGTAAAAAATTCCCTTGATGCAAAAATTCCCTTCTTCCTATTTATTACAACCAATGCAACTATTCGCCTCATTGTCTGTATGGGTGAGTGGTTATGCTAAAAGACTCGACATACCTGTAATCAAAGCGCAATCATCTTTACATGAAATCCAAATTCAAGGCGAAGAGCAAAATACAGATCATGATATAAAGGGATAGACAAGAACAATATCCTGTAGCGAATGTATCTGTAGAAACGCGACTGCTTAATATTGTTGAATCGGCTGACAACTATAGGATTTAGAATTGTGTCGTCCAGTTGAATGCAACCTGAATCAAATGCTAATCGTTTTGATGAAATAGCAACCATCATATCGGGATAATAAGGACTGTGATATGTTATATGCTATCTATCTGAACATGGGGAAGTGATCATTATTCTACACACACGCATCGGATATACTGATGAATGCATGGAAGTATTGTGAAGTTTTGTAGCACATCCTAAACGAATGAACGGATTATAATAATTATTGCCAAGTTCTTTATTTATTATTCATTCATGTTTATTTTTAAATTATTTTGGGGGTTGCTTTACCCGAGTTATCTAGAAGACTTCATGTTTAGTAGTAGGAGAGCAACCAACGTTGAGCTATTTTGACTGGACCATAGCACTTAAACTATATGAGCTGAAAGAGCAATACATAAGAAGGTTATTACTAGCCCTACCGCCTTGACATAAATATGGAAGTGCCCATATATACATGTACATGTGCTCAACAATTGTTTTAAGGTCATTGCCTTTCTGACTGACAAATAATTATAATCATGGATTCTCGTCATAGTTGGATATCTCTTCAGAATGCATCACACAATGGACAACTTAACACAGTTGAATATCTCATCAGTAAAGGAGCAGATCTCAAGAAGGACGATGACCATGGCAGGACACCTCTTCACTTTGCTTCAAATAATGGACACCTTGATGTTGTTAAGTTTCTCGTTAGCAAAGGAGCAGATCTTGATAAGAAAAATGTAAAGGGTAGTACACCTCTTCACATGGCATCGTTCAAAGGTCATCTGGATGTAGTTCAGTATCTCCTCAGTAAAGGAGCAGATCTTGAGAAGGGTGATAATTATGGTAGCACACCTCTTCACACGACATCATACAGTGGTCATATGGATGTAGTCCAGTATCTCGTTAGTGCAGGAGCAGATCTTGAGAAGGCTGATAATCATGGTAGGACACCCATTCTCTTCGCATCATATAATGGTCATCTTGACGTAGTTCAGTCTCTAGTCAGTGAAGGAGCAGATCTTGATAAGAGCGATAATGCTGGTTGGACATCCCTTCACAATGCATCCTTTAATGGTCACCTTGAAGTTTTACGTTATCTCGTCAGTAATGGAAAAGATTTCGGAAAGGCTGATAATAATGATTGCACACCTCTTCAAATAGCATCATATAATGGTCATCTGGATATAGTTAAGTATCTCGTTAGTGAAGGAGCAGATCTTGAGAAGGCTGATAATAATGGCAATACACCTCTTCACAAGGCATCATATAACGGTCGTCTATATGTAGTCCAGTCTTTGGTCAGTGCAGGAGCAGATCTTGAAAAGGCTGATAAAATTGGTAACACATCTCTTCAGAAGGCATCAATAAATGGGCATCTTGACGTTGTTAAGTTTCTCGTTGGAGAAGGAGCAGGTGTTGAGAAGGGGGATAATGATGGTAATACACCTCTTCACATTGCATCATACAACGGTCATCTTGACGTTGTTAAGTTTCTCGTCGGTGAAGGAGCAGGTATTGATAAGAAAAATGGAAAGGGTAGTACATCTCTTCACATGGCATCCTTTAATGGTCACCTTGAAGTTGTACGTTATCTCGTCAGTGAAGGAGCAGATCTTGAGCAGGGCAATAATGATGGTAGCACACTTCTTCACACGGCATCATGCAGTGGTCATATGAATGTAGTCCAGTACTTCGTTAGTGCAGGAGCAGATCTTGAGAGTGCTGATAATCATGGTAGGACACCCGTTCTCTTCGCATCTCAGAATGGTCACCTTGACGTAGTTCAGTCGCTGGTCAGTAAAGGAGCAGATCTTGATAAGGGCGATAATTTTGGTAACACATCTCTTCAGAAGGCATCAATAAATGGGCATCTTGACGTTGTACGTTATCTCGTCAGTGAAGGAGCAGATCTTGAGAAGGCTGATAATTATGGCAATACACCTCTTCACATTGCATCATACAACGGTCATCTTGACGTTGTTAAGTTTCTCGTCGGTGAAGGAGCAGGTATTGATAAGAAAAATGGAAAGGGTAGTACATCTCTTCACCTGGCATCCTTTAATGGTCACCTTGAAGTTGTACGTTATCTCGTCAGTGAAGGAGCAGATCTTGAGCAGGGCAATAATGATGGTAGCACACCTCTTCACACGGCATCATGCAGTGGTCATATGAATGTAGTCCAGTACCTCGTTAGTGCAGGAGCAGATCTTGAGAGTGCTGATAATCATGGTAGGACACCCGTTCTCTTCGCATCTCAGAATGGTCACCTTGACGTAGTTCAGTCGCTGGTCAGTAAGGGAGCAGATCTTGATAAGGGCGATAATTTTGGTAACACATCTCTTCAGAAGGCATCAATAAATGGGCATCTTGACGTTGTTAAGTTTCTCGTTGGAGAAGGAGCAGGTGTTGAGAAGGGGGATAATGATGGTAACACACCTCTTCACACGGCATCATACAATGGCCTTCTTGATGTAGTTCAGTGTCTCGTTGGTAAAGGAGCAGATATTGATAAGAAAAATGTCAAGGGTAGTACACCTCTTCACATGGCATCGTTCAATGGACAACTTAAAGTAGTGCATTATTTCGTCATTAAAGGAGCAGATTTTGAAAATGGTGACATTGATGGGCGGACACCTCTTCACTTTGCTTCAAATGCTGGACATCTTGATGTTGTCCAGTTTCTCATCAGTAAAGAAGCAAATCCGGAGAAGAGCGATGACAAGGGTAGCACACCTCTTCACATGGCATCATACCATGGTCACCATGACGTTGTACAGTATCTGGCCAGTGAAGGAGCACAGGTTAATAAGAAAAATTACAAGGGTAGTACACCTCTTCACATGGCATCGTTCGAAGGTCATCTGGATGTAGTCCAGTACCTCGTTAGTAAAGGAGCAGATCTTGAGAAGGGTGATAATGATGGTAGCACACCTCTTCACACGGCATCATACAGTGGTCATCTGGATGTAGTCCAGTACCTCTTTAGTAAAGGAGCAGATCTTGAGAAGGGTGATAATGATGGTAGCACACCTCTTCACACGGCATCATACAGTGGCCATCTGGATGTAGTCCAGTACCTCGTTAGTAAAGGAGCAGATCTTGAGAAGGGTGATAATGATGGTAGCACACCTCTTCACACGGCATCTTACAGTGGTCATCTGGATGTAGTCCAGTACCTCGTTAGTAAAGGAGCAGATCTTGAGAAGGGCGATAATGATGGTAGCACACCTCTTCACACGGCATCATACAGTGGCCATCTGGATGTAGTCCAGTACCTCGTTAGTAAAGGAGCAGATCTTGAGAAGGGTGATAATCATGGTAGGACATCCATTCTCTTCGCATCTCAGAACGGACATCTTGAAGTTGTTCAGTACCTCCATTGTAAACAAGCGCAGTATGATAATGGTAAGCTCAATCGGTTATTGGTATGTTCCACGAGCTTATGTATGAAACATTTCTTTTCCATTCCTTGCTGATAATTGTTTTTCAAAAATTCAGGAAAATACTGAATCACATGACATATTTTACTTCTTCATGACGTACGTGGTACATTAAAAGTTATTCCGTTTGAGGTTGGATACAAACTACCTCCTTCCAGAGGAACATCATAACAGACCTTTCTTGACCTTATTATTATTGCAATTCGCAAGTGTTTTTTTTTAAGCATTTACAGTCAATTTGACGTATCACAGATTCCCATTATTTACATAGCTCTTGTGAGAACAATGATGACTTAAGCTGAAGAATATGTGATTTAGTAAACGCCTGAACAAGAAAATTCCGTCTTCGGTTGTTTCTTTCTAGATCAAGCCAGTGATTCAAGAAAAGAAAGTGGAAGTGCTGAGGAACAGGTGGATCAAGAAACAAACGAGCAGACCTCAAAACCCGAAGATGTAAAGGAACATCTACTACAGCAAGACGTGGAATCTGCATCTTCTCCTGAAGAGGTCGTATAGCAGAGTTTAATTCTATATTGGAATCAGATCCAAACAATAGGAACAACTACTAATTTACAAAATAGAAAATACTTCAAAAGAAGCAATACGTGTGAAATAATAATGTGATTAACAAAGTCAAATCGGCACACCAAAGGCTAATCCCCAAAACATTGAAATACGATAAATACTAAAGAGCTTCAATACGCTTACCCATCAGTCTGGTACAATGCCACATCTGAATTTAAACAGCATATGGTTTGCTCAAGGTTTTGTTTTGTTTTGTTTTGTTTTGTTTTGTTTTTGTTTTAATATAGATGTTTCATTCATTCCTTCATAAATTTCCATTAATATTGCGAAATGATGAAAGCTGTGTTTTGTCCTATGGGGTTCTAATAAAGGGGTGGTCTATAATAGACACATTTTGCACCATTAAAAGTACAGAGGGTAAAGTACTGGCAGCTGCTGCAGCAAAGAGTTCGCAATGGGATACATTTCACACTACGGATCTACCTTACTTATATTTACCCTCTGTCTTTCTTTACAGAAGCGACAGGAAAGTTTGTTTCATGAAGCGCCTGGGACCAATATACCATTCATTGCGAATACTTCAGGCACTGACAAACCCAAAGTCTCCGTTCAGTTCATTTTGGAACAAAGCGCGGCAATAGAAATCAAGTGTACAATGTCCTTGACAGGTAATGTCAATGATAAACGGATTGTTATAAACGGTTACACATTCTGAAAAATTGGTAAAATTTACCCAGTATTGGGTTAAAAAAGCGGAACATGCTTATTCGTTTAGAAAATTTTTTTACCCAGTATAGGGTAGATTTTACCCAGTATTGCGTTGGATTTTACCCATCAAACATGCATGTTTCCCCATTGTTTTATCAAGCACTGGGTAAAATTTTACCCATTTTACTTTAGAGAGCACTGATAATCATTTCTTTTATCACAATTCATCGTCTTTTGTATATTTCTAGTAGTAGCAGAAGAAGTAGTATACTTTATTTCAGGGGCGGATCCAGGATTTTGTATCAAGGGGGCACACAAATGTTTGTCAACTTTTGGAAAAGGTAGAGCTCAATGGGGGGGGGGGGGAGGGGGTATGGGGGGGGGTCCAGTTCCCCTCCATAATTCTCTGACAAGCAACAAAAAAAATGCATATTTTTCTTCCAAAAGCAGGGGGGGGGGGAGGGGCATGGGCCGGATGTGCCCCCCTCTAAATCCGCCACTGTTTTATTTGATGATTACCATATGGCTGATCTGCCTAATAGTCTGAAATTTGGCGAGGAACAATAAATTGGATAAGCATGAAGGGAAATACAGTTTTGACCTGATCTAGTAAAATCATCGTCACTTGTACACTTTAACACAGACAAAACAATGTGTGTCCGATCCGAGCATCTACGTCGTAACTAATCAAATCTTGGTAATCTTGGCTAACCTGTCAGTCATTAAAAGTCTTCTGGTTAAGCCCCTGGACAAATAGGTGATGTTTTTCTGGTTGTTTGACTGACATCCAGATCTAATTGGTTTGGCTATTTAAAAAAAAAAAAAAAAAAACAATTATCCGTGACATAGGTTGGGAAAGAGCATATGTTCAATTTTTATTTCCATTTCGATATTAATTAGTTTTAGTTTTTCCTTTTTACTCCGTTTCAAATCAGACCCCGTAGAGGTAAGTCATCAGTCTTCTCTTCAGAGTCCTGTAAGACCACAGTCATCCCAGGAAGAAATCCCTCTCAAGACTCTAAGCAGAATCGATTCCTCAGGTAACCACCCCCCCCCCCCCCCCGTCCGCAGTACTAGTCATTAAACAATGAGAAGTAAATAAGGTATTATTGCACTACGATTACATAACTAATGATGGGCTATAATTTGTTGTTGTTGTTATTGTATATTAAGGCAACGCACAACGACTGGATTCTGAAACATATTGCAATAAGATTGGAAATGTGATTTATTCTTGACCGATGTCCCAAATGATAACACGAATAGTCTTCCCAGCTGGAGAAAGAAAAAACAATCACAAGTCAGCAAAAGTCGGGGACCGCATGACGTCGCAGCCGAAAAATATGTGCTTGCGTGAAGATACGATATATATACTGTATATGTACCCATAATTATGTACATATATAATTATGTATATATATATATATATATATATATATATATATATATATATATATATATATATCTTTTTATATATTATGTACTAAGGGCACCCTCGCCTCAAGCTTTTACTTTTAGAGGTGTGTCCTCCAAGCATGTACGTACCACATGAATGTATATTTTGTCATATTTTTGTTAAAAATACATGTACATTGTTTTGTTTATTTACTACTTTGTACACTTATATTGAAAAGTGCTGGAAATAGGCGACCGGCTGGAATGCTCCCTGGCCAGAGGAGTGGAGAATGTGCACTGTAATATGCAGAATCGCAACTGAATCCAGTGACCGGGGTAATAATGCTCTAAGCGCTTTGGTCGGTTACATTGTAACTGGTAAGGCGCTACGTAAGAAACAGCTATTATTATTAGTAGTAGTAGTAATATTAAGTACAGGTAATGATTTTTTCTTTCTTTTTCAGGACAACCTCAGAACCCTACTACAGGAGATGGAACTAAAAAGTAATTTCCATTTTTATCATTTTTGTATTCATTTCTTTTTTTGGGGGGGGAGGGGGAATGTGATATGTTGATGTGTTGTTTATGCACTATTTTCTTTAGCCTTTCTTGCAATCATTCACATTCAAGCTAGAATGTATAGGAAGCTTTTATCATTGTCAAGAAGGTGTGTTGTATAAAAAAAAATCGAAAGTTGAAGAGATATGAAAGAAATATGGAATTATTATTGTCTATGTTTATTGAATCATAAACCTATACTTCTAGGCCATTTACGAAAGGTTGTGGTAGATGTATCTTTAGAGGGAAATACAAAGATGATAGCAAGTTGCTGTGAAAGACAAACGAGGAATCTGAGAAACAAATGGACGAGAAGTTGAATGAAATAGAAAAACTAGAAATAGTAGTAGTAGTATAAATTTCACACTTTGAATGTAATGTACAGGCCCGTGGGTAAACTTAGGAGATAAATGGAGCTCAATATATAAGTAAATAAATAAACGTTAGACAACTAAAAAGGGATTGTTGTCTCTATTTCCGTCAGTAGACTGACCAGTTTTGTAAATATGAGATTCACAGAGCCTTAGGTACTTCAGCTTTTATAAATTCATAATATATCACTTCTTCGATTTATTTCAAGGCTTTCTCTTCCTATTTGCCCGAATTTTATTCTTTTACAAAGTTTAGTTTGTTACAAAGAGTATAGATTGCCTTTAATTCATTTATAAACAGTTTAAAATACACGTAGTTTTAGAAGTGTCTTTGTTTTAAATCCCAGCCTTGTAGATTCGCCGACAGTAACAGATACGCATTTGCTAAAACTCTCTCAAGAACTCCTTCCGGGTCATTTTCCCGCTCTATATGTTGCTCTGGGAATTCCAGCGGGTACTGCACAAGGCATCAGAGTTGAGAGGATGAACAACTACCCACAGATGTACATGCAACTACTGCAGCTTTGGAAGACAGAATCAAATAGGACTTTGGCAGACTTGGACCAAGTTCTTGCAAGGGCAAACGCTGGAGGTCTTATATCTAAATATAAATTAGTGCCAAAGTAGAGACTTCAGGTCAACAGTGGAGGATCCAGGCAGGGGCTCCAAAGGCGCCCCCCTTTAATTTTTCTGTTTTGTGATTTTTACATCACCCTCCACTCCCTCTCTGCTTGTGCCCCCCCCCCCCCCCATTTCAAATTCCTGGATCCGCCACTGGGTCAATAATATAGATAACCTTGTAATTTTTGGCTCACTTGCACGCGATAGACTACCAGGTATACTTTACGAATAGGCCTATTAAAAACTTCCAGTATACTCAAATTCAAATTACGATAAAAGATGGATAACGATGATTCGTTAGCTTTAAAAATGATGGGTTCAGCAGTATCATTTAGTGAACGACATTTTAACCAGTTTGACCCTGCAGTTTTCCATCCAAACTCCTTTTTCAACAATGTAGGGCCTGTATTTTTAGGATGATTCTTACCCAGCGAACACCCCACTCTCTTCCTCCTTATATATATATATATATATATGTTATTTCCTTACAATTATATATAATTGTAAGGAAATGACATATACAACAGCTTTGGCAACTCTCGTGGAAATAATTATAATTGTGAGAAATGAAATGAGAGAATAATGGTTGCGTAGCTTAATTCAAAGTTCCCCAGAGCTGTCCTCCCTTTTTGAAATTTTTGCAAAGGTTGAAAAAATGTCTCCGCCGGGAATCGAACCCGGGTCGTTGGCTTAGAACGCCAATGCCTTAACCACTAGACCACGGAGACAGGCCAGTGATTTTCAAAAATTTCAAAAAGGGAGGACAGCTCTGGGGAATTTTGAATTAAGCTACGCAACCATTATTCTCTCATTTCATTTCTCACTATTATAATTATTTCCACGAGATTTGCCAAAGCTGTTGTATATGTTATTTCCTTACAATTGTTTATAATTATTCTACTGTATACATTATCTCAAAGCATTCGCTTGGATCCAGCTGAGGCATGCGGCTTGTCATTGTTCAAAACTCACCTGCCCCCGACAAAGGAATTAATTAAAGAGGTTGAAGATTTGTCAATCTGTCGGTCAATTGAATCTGATGTCACCGAAATCACTGGCCTGTCTCCGTGGTCTAGTGGTTAAGGCAGTGGCGTTCTAAGCCAACGACCAGGGTTCGATTCCCGGCGGAGACATTTTTTCAACCTTTGCAAAAATTTCAAAAAGGGAGGACAAGTCTGGGGAACTTTGAATTAAGCTACGCAACCATTATTCTCTCATTTCATTTCTCACAATTATATATATATATATATATATATATATATATATATATATATATATATATATTCATATATAAAACGTTTAAACGAATTTTAACAAATGAAATCTACCCTATTCAGGTTCTGAAAAGTAATATGAATACTAAACATAGGGTTTTGGTGAGCAGTCAGCTTTCTACAGGGAATAAGGGCAATTAGTTTCAAATCGTGGGCAGTCGTAAGATTTTTGTGACGTCACTGCGACTCGGGGCCGATTTGGCCATTCCACCGACTAGAAAACTCGGCAAAGGCCGTATTATTGATTTTACTATCTGTATGACTATTCAGACCCTCAATCAAAAATATATATATATTTTTCAAAATGATTTGTCAAATGATATTACATTTTCTTCTGAAATCGGATCGCAGACCGATCTTAAGGTGTGCGATGGCCTTTAAGCTTCTCTCTCCGATTTATTTCCCCCCCCCCCTTCTCTATCTTCCTCTCTGTCTCTTTCCCTTTCCCAATCTCATTTTTTTCTCTCTCTTCATATATACACGCTTCTGTTCTTTCTCTCTTTCTTTTTTTTTTCTCTCTCTCTCTTTGACCCTCTCCTCAACTTTTCGTTCCCTTTCTTTCTCTTTTCTAACCTTCTCTCTCTCTCTCTCTCTCCCTCCCTCTATCTCCTTTTTCTCTAACCCTTGATGACACAGAAGTTTAAAATCTTTTAATTTTAAATGCAATATTTGAGAATTCTATTTAGTTTTATTATTTATGATTTATATAGCTACATCATGTAAGTTTAATGGTTGAATCTTCAAGTGATTGTATGAATGTGTTTTATATGTATGACTCTGTAAAGTGAACAATTTCACCTATCAAGCTCCATGTTCTTTTTTATCGCAATAAACCAATTCAATTCAATTCGATATTAAACATTTAAATAGAAATAGTTCATCATTTGGGCCATCATATCTGGCACATAGTATATGCTACTCATCAATAATGTACAGAACATTCCAGTCCAGCTTGATTTTATAATTTTGTTATGATTTTGAAGGTTCCAAACCTAACATTACATAACACAACTTTTCAAGTTATCTTGTATCCAGTAGCTCAATACTTAAATGAATCGTCAATAGTATTCATCATTATAGCCTCTCCTTTAAAGACAAAATTGTAGTTGATTTGAAAGATTCAAAACATGAGATTAATTCACATGTCTGTAGTTAAACTTGAATAACAAAATGAAAGGATTTTCGATCTTCCACTATACCGTAAAACGAGGTGAATAGGAACACAGGGGTAGATAATAACAAAAAGTGGAAGAGTTTTTCTTTGTACTTTCATTTTCAAAGTAATAATGCAAAATTATCTAATTTATTCTAGTTATGTACCATACACCTCTAGCTGTCCAATCATGAATAACATGATGGGAATCAATTAATATTTCCCGCAGTGTGGAATATGATATGATGTCTTGAAATATGTTTAAAATTGAGATGTGGTCAAAACTTTTCTTCTATCTTGAGACCTACTGAAGTAAATCATCATATTTTGCATCAAGACCTTACAAATATGGTCTTGCATATAATTCCCTTGAAAGAAGGTGATTGCAATTGGGTTTATATAATTTTCTTTCTTCATAATTTTTCTAATTTTTAAAGTTATTCCTGAATAACCGGAGTGAATAGGAACAGACTACCAAGCAGTTATGTTCTACATGATGCCCAAAACATACCTAAAGCACCTAATACATATCACATGTACCACAGACAAAGTAATAATGATATTTTAGATATAAATCAAGGTATAAATTCTAGAAAAAGATTGAAAACTGAAGGGTCTTCTTAGAACAGTCATTTCCAGGCGCCTTAAGAGCCCCAACAGGCCAACACCCTGTCCTGCATGTGTGACATAGTTCTGCAAACATCATTTCACCCCGTAAGTTATTAAACAAATCTCAAAACAATCTACACAAGTTTCGAATATAATTATCCATTCATGTGGGCCATTACGTTAATGAAAAAAGTACCAAAATTCAAATATAGTTTACTGATTTTCCTCACCCCCCCCCCCACCCCTCCTCCTCCAACAACCCAACAGCTATTGTTTACTGCCAATATTATATATATGCGATGTCCGTTTTTCCCTATTATATTCTGTAAGCAAGCAGCTCTAAAGCCACGATGCAAACAATATTAACCCTTTCGAGACAATTGACCACATTTTGTGGTTTACTTCAATATCTTTTGATTAAGACCTCTAAAAAATATCCCAAATGCACGAGTAGAACAAGCAAAAAATTTTGCATACATTGCGTCCATTTCTGTTGCATGACCATAATGCGTTTGATGCCAGGAATTTTTAAAAGGAGAATAAGCTCCAAAATTCTTAAATTGGCAACATATTAAGAGGTTCAAAATAACTGTTTTTTATCAAAATTGGCAATTCTTTCCAATTTCGACAAAGTTTATAACCACGTATAGTTTTTTCGAAGACATTACATTTTATTAGAACCATGTAGCACTAAAAGAAAAATATTATTGTTGCCAATTTGAAGAACAAAATGTGATCAATTTAGCCCTTGAATAATTCTTGTCCTGAAAGGGTTAAAACAAATTTAAGTTTCACTAACACATGGTACACATGGTACTGTTTTGATGTCTGTAGTGATTTCAAAGATAGGCCTTTGCATTTAAATTTATAATTATGCATTCCGATGCTTCTTAAAGCATTGTCTTTTCAAAAACCTATTTCACCCAAACCCCTTCCACAATCAATTTAAGTTCCTTCGTATACAAGTAACAGTTTAAAGCATATTATATATTTCACAATTTTCCATTCTATTCACCCTGATGTTGGGGTGAATAGGAAGAGTAACAAAATTCCATATAAAAAATAAATTCGCTATTGATGGAATTTCTTTTATATGTCAATAGAAGGGTAACATAAATGGACATATCATGGCGCCAAAATATTTGCCACTGTCTTTGGAATGAAAATGTTGCAAGGCAAAATGTGTCAAAACTGTTCCTCTTCACCCCGTTTTACGGTACTTGATTTGGAGCTTTCTTTTGATGTATATATATGTTAAAGGTGCATTACAACAGTCTAGACGCAACATATAGCTAAAGAACTGATGTCCTTTGTATATGGTGTATTGAAACATCTGTTATAAAAATGATGTGTATTTCACATGTGTTTAGCAATTGAATTACATAATGACATACTACAGTACTTAGTGATTATTGCAAGCTTTATATGCAAATTAATGATATATGATTGAATATTGTAAGTGCAACGTGATTTTGTGTATGTCTTAATGCATCATATCACAATTATTACAGATTAAAATTATTGATCATTGGAATTTTCTTGTATGACTATGCATGTAATTTGACTGGGGTAACCTCGCTAGTCATAAGGACCGCTATTCATACGGACCACTTATTCATAAGGACCGCTATCCATAACGCGTGCCTAAATGAATAGCGGTATTGTACGAATAGCGGTCCTTCTGAATAGCGAGCAAGCCATAGACAAATTTCCTCGCTTTCATAAGGACATCCATTCATAAGGACCACTATTCATAACTACTCAAGGGCGTAGGCTGGTTTGGGCATGGGGAGGTGCACATCTTGGGGAGGTGGAACTAAAGTTTAGAAAATTAGAATAGATATCACATCACAAGCAAGCTTTTCCTGGACGATACAGTGTATAGGTTATGTAGGTGTTTAAGTATTGTTCAGAAAATTATAAAGCTTGTGATTTGGTACCTAGCCTATAAGCTGCTTTGTTAATCAAATGATTGCTTACCTGATGTCAGTAATCATTCAATCAGCAAAATATCATTCAACAAGTCAAAACTATTTCCAGTAAAAACATTTACTCTTGAAGATGGCTGGTTTTATTTTAATTTAAATGTCGATTTAATCTCAGCTTATGCTGAATTCTGTCAGGCCACATTGCCTCCTTGATTACAACATATCTAAATCCAAGATTATGATGCCTAGGAAGGTTCATAATGTTAGTTTTAAATATACTAATAATGGTCAAGGGTTACAAAGTACATCAACTGAGAAATACTTGGGTCTTGTGATAAATAACACTTAAAATTGGAATGATCATTGTACCGAATTACATGTAAAGTGCAATAGACCTTTTTGGTACATAATACGGAGGGACTGCGTTGACTGACCAAAACCAGTTTTAAAAACCCTTTACAGAATCTTTAGTACGCTCATGTTTGGATTATTGTTGCACAGCATGTGATCCATACAGAAACAAAGCGGTAGCCAACTGATTGTAAAGATTTAAAAAAACGTTATACGTAAGAATGTTGAACAAAGACTGGAGTAGTACATGTAGTTACAACACTTTGTTACAAGAATTTAGTATGAATACATTAGAGAGTAGACGAAAGTACCTCCAACCATGGGCGGAAATCCCGGGGGGGACGGGGGGGGGGGACGCGTCCCCCCCCCCACTATTTGGAAGGTAGGGGACACAATATCAAATGTCCCCCCCCCCCCACAATTTTGGGTCTTTTATTATGAAAAAAATACATCATTCAAAACCGAAATTACCTACATGTACATGTATCCTCAAATTTCGAAATATATAATTTTCTTTTTGTAAAGAACTTAAAATAAAAAAATTTAAAAAAAAAAGGAAAGAAAGAGTGCGCAGAGAGTGAACAGGGGACCATATATGCAGGAATGCTTTTACGTCGTTAGGCCGAGGAGGAACAATGAGGCAAATGGCGACCAACCTCACTTTAGGTTCCTTTGCCTTTGGCTTTACTGATCTAGCCACAGGGGAGGAGGGAAGGAGAAGGAATGCCCATCACTAGACATCACATTTCCCCCTCTCTCCTTTAGTTTACCATTGTAATAATATAATCAACAATTTACATCCACCTACCTCTGCACTGCCCTTGATTTCTCAGTGTTAAGAAAAGTCTTATTAATTGGATCTACATTTCTGAAAAATCATTATGCTAAATGAAATATTCAATAAGATCTAGACTAGCTTTAAATGATAAAGAATATGCTACTGATGCCTGGAATTGATTAATAAAAATGATTATAACAATTTTTATCATTCCTACATAATCATCATTATTATTATTATTGTCACTGATATTTTGACAATATTTACGTTAAAAAAAAATCTCACTTGCTTAAATTCACGAAGGAATTCTTTTGATCGGGGGGGGGGGGTGTGATCATTTTTTCTTGTGTAAGGATTTTTTTTTGGAGGGGGGGGGGGGTTAATGCCCGTGAGTCTTGTTATTTATTACGAATACTGTTAGCCACTAGACTATACTAGCTGCCAGCAGATATCAGTAAGCACGATAGTTGAGGAATTCGTAAAGAATAACTCAGATTCCAGAAAGCGTGTATTTGGAAAGTGTCAACATGTTTGACTGCAAATGTTGTTTGACCCATAGTTGTACTGTTACATATACCTGCATGTCATTATATGAAATTACCAGTTCAAGTGATGTTTCATTTAAATCCGATAAATGAGGGGGTTGGTACAATTTAGATAACCCATAGATGAAAAATGCGACAATTCTTTTACTTCCAAATGGTGCAGGAGAGTATTACAACTTCATTGTTGATTTGATCCTGCAGATGCAATATTTATTCATTTATTTATTTATTTATTTATTTTTATCATTATTATTATTATTATTATTATTATTATTATTATTATTATTATTATTATTACTAATTATTATTATTATTTTATTGTTATCATCTGTTTATTTAGTATCATTATTACTTTTTTTGTTAGTATTTTATTATTACCATTTTTATTATCATTATTTATCCATTTCATCATTATTTATTATTATTATTATCATTATTATTATTATTATTATTATTATTATTATTATTATTATTATTATTAATATTATTATTATTATTATTATTTTGCTGTTGACTTTGATACTGACCTATTGTTAGGAGTAAGGGCGATCAAAAATAGATTATGAACTAAGTTTGGGATGAACATAATGTGAGTTAATCACAAATCCTCCATGAACTGCAATAAAACTCTCTGATATTTTAATTTGTAATCTTTAGTGGCATGACTTAAGACTTTCATCGAAATGTTGGTTGCATGAGAAATCTTTGTAGTTGTTTGATTTGTTTCAAATGACAAAGTCTGTTCAGTTGATTTTCTATTACTATCAGACACAATCATGCTGCTTTGATTGATTTTTATACCCACTGATAGTGCAATGCAATGCTGCATTTCTGTGTCACATCTGGACATGAAGAAATTTCTGTCATCCATTGAAGAAATAAAGAGCATGTTCCAGTGCCTGACTAGTTCTGTACTAAAGGATAAAAACAATGAAATAGTACTACAAAGAGAAGAAAACATGAGATTGTGAAATGCATGTACTTTCACTGCTTAAACTTTCATACCACAATAACTAAGTTTCTGGTCATGGTTTCTGGTATATGTATTCATTTTGCAATTAGCATGTAAATGAAGAAAGTCAAAGTGACTAAATGTGATACTATTTGACATATAAGATATTACTGCTAAAAAAAAAAAATGAATACAACCAAAATGGAGTATGTAAAGTGAACATGTGATAATTGGACTTAAGTTTTCATGTTTCTACTGACGGTGCTCAGTGCAGTCCAAGTACATACACCTACATGTATATATGACAGTGCATTGCAATGCTATATTTCTGTGTCACATCTGGACATGAAATTTCTGTCATCCATTAAAAAATATAGAGCATGTTTCGAGTGCCTGACTAGTTTTGTACTAAAGGAAAAAATGAAATAGTAAAACAAAGAGGAGAAAACATGGGATTGTAAAATACATGTACTTTCACTGCTTAAAGGCATTGATTAACATTGTTTCCAGTGAAAAAATCTGAGTTCTATGGTTCTGCCTGCTTATTGGTGTCTTTGATAAGGTCTAAAAATGAAACCCTGAAAAAATTGTGCTTCAAAACTTTCATTAAGTGCTTTGAAAAGCCGAAAATCTATTGAGTAACCAGATTTACAATGCATGTGTTCCCCCATAGATGGTCGTTTAATTATTATCGCCTACTATAATAAATAATCAAACCTCTGTTTGCGATCAGTATCTATAGGGTTTTGTTTATAATTTTTGTTGGTTTAAGAGTTTTTGAGTACATATGCAAGTATTCATATACATGTACATGTCTCATCTTGACTTGAATTATTTTTAAATCAGGTGCTCACAATGTCTGCCTTTAAACTTTCACACCGCAATAACTAAGTTTCTGGTATTTTTTTATATTCATTATGCAATTAGCATGTAAATGAAGAGGGTCAACAGACTGTGAAAGTATATGACATATAAAATATTACTGCTCGAAAAAAAAATGAATACAACAGGAATAGAGTATGTAAAGTGAACATGTGATCATTGAACTTAAATTTTCATGTTTCCACTGACGGTGCAGTCCAAATACATATATCTATATCAATATCTCATTTGTTAACTGGGAGAATGGTTTGCTACATTAGTGATTACAGCTTTTAAGTACCTGATGTACTACATGTATGTTTTATATTGCAGAAAACTGTTCAAGACTAGACTGCAAACGTTGCAAATGCTTAAGTTGTGAACTTGTAATCGATAAGCCGACGCCTTGTCTGCACACAATATTATGTATGTATATGAAGAGAGGTTATTCATGAAGATCAGGTTCTGACTTGTTAATTTCTACTATAATATTTAATTTGCAATAAAGTCGTACACTAATACAAGAAACGTGAAAGAGATACAAGTGTATTAAGTATACAAATCTCATGCTGCAAAGCTAAGCCTGGCAATAATTGAAGGTACTGGGGAAGAGTGCAAAACTATATGCGAAATGATGGATTGTATGTCAGTTTCCTTGTTTATGCATGAGGAGAATCTCTGAAAATTTCATACCAATCTGATTCATATTATCCGAGATATGAGTGAAAATATAAACAAAGAAAATAAAAGAAAATGAAGCGTTACAGTAATGCTCTCACACTATTACCATTAAATATATTCTTTTTCCACTGACTATTTTTCCAAAGCTTTGCCATAGTTGGGCTTCTGTGATACTATCTGAGATATTTCTTTGCCATTTCACTTCATAACTGAGCACTTTTGCATTCTTCCCTCCTACACTCTTACCCAGGACCTTTAACTTATAATCATTGGTCTTGCAATCCAGTGTACTTTTCTATTTTGTATGTTAACTATAAAGAGACTTGGTCTTATAGACACTGTTTTACCTTTTTAACTGTTGAACAATTTTGTACTGAAGAATACACAGAACACTGGTTTCTAGATTATATTGTCTTTATTTACTAGGCAGCAATGAATGAAGAATATTCGCAAAATTTTCAGAAGAAAAGGTATGGGAATTCATGACGGCATTTAGCTGTAGACAAGAAAGGCAATCTATGTGCATTACCTATAAGGTATTGAAGGTCTACTTAAATAAAGATGTACAATTTGCTGACTTTATTCAAATTTTGTTGCGTAGATTGTTTATTTATTTGTGAGCTTACGTTATGTATCAACCATTTTATTTATTTCTCATTCCTTATTTATTACTGATTCGTTTACTAATAAATAAAAAAAGTATCTAATAGGATGAATTAAGTACACTCAAGGAAGCAACTGGAATCAAACAAATTTAGAAAGGGACAGAATAATGAACTAAATGATTGTGATCGCTACCACAATCATGCTGACCAGGAAGAAGAACTGATTGTGTAGAGGCTGCCTTAAACATTGACAAATGAATATGTGGGAGAGAAATGGGGATGAAAATACCATGTTTGTTAACATTTAAAGTGCGACCGATGAGACTGAGCAAATGAGTAATAGAGACTCACAATTTCTGGCATTCCTTTCGAGCTAGAATGTTTTCATTTATATTTATGCACGCACATTTATTCATGTACTGGAGTACTGATGGATCTAGGTAGGGGGGGGGGGGGCGGTTACTCCCAATACCCCATATATATGTGTGTGTGTGTGTATGTATATATATATATATATATATATATATATACATATATACGTATATATATGTATATAGGTGTGTGGGGGTGTGTGTTTGTGTTTGTTACTCTGTAGAACAGCAAAGTGGAAAACAAAAATGTGTCCCCCCCCCCCCACTTCTGAGGGGAGATTTCCGCCCATGCCTCCAACTTATTTTTTTAGTGTTTTAAGCTTGTTAATGACATCACAGATATATGACGTAATAACATGTGCAAACCTGCGAACAGAATTGGAAGAACAGATCATCATAACTTAAAGATGCATGTACCCAGAACAGCAAGAACAGATTATTATTATATGAACTCATTCTATCCGAAAACTACAAACGACTGGAACAAACTCCCTAAAAGTATAGTCAACATGAAAACTCTTGGCTTGTTTCAAAAAAGTGTTAAAAACCACCTCAACCTGCAGAGTTAAAGGCCAAGTCCACACTAATATCAAGTTGATTTGAAAAAGTAGAGTAAAATTAAACAAGCATAATGCTGAAAATTTCATCAAAATCGGATGTAAAATAAGAAAGTTACGAAATTTTAAAGTTTCGCTTAATTTCACAAAACAGTTATATGCACATCCTGGTCGGTATGCAAATGAGGGAACCGATGACGTCATCCACTCACTATTTCTTTTGTATTTTATCATATGAAATGTGAAATATTTCATTTTTTTCCTCATTATGATGTGAAACAAAAATTGATTCCTCACTGAACTTGTGGAATTGTCATTGTTGTAACATATTGTGATTCAAGGAAGAGCTTCCTTATTGTCAAATCTGCAAAAATTTAAATATTCTATAATTCATATAATAAAATACAAAAGAAATAGTGAGTGTGTGACACCATCAGCTATCTCATTTGCATATCCACCGTGTTATGCATATAACTGTTTTGTGAAAATAGGCGAAACTTTAAAATGTCAAACCTTTCTTATTTTACATCCGATTTTGATGAAATTTTCAGCATTATGCTTGTTTAATTTGACTCTGTTTATTGAAATCAACTTGATATTGGTGTGGACTTGGCCTTTAATTTTACAAAAACCTATCATTGCATATATATCACCATGCAACTCTGTGCTTGAAATGTTACAATCATAAAAACCATGACTGCACTTTCAACCAATCAGATGATAGGATTAGGAAAGATTCTTAAAGTGAGGTATATAAAGGGGGGTGACTCAGAGACTGAGTGAAATGGTACCCATGCCGGGTACCCATGCTTGTCAACAACAACAAAAGTCGAATGAAAGGATCAGATGACGTCTTTGGGGGAAAAGGGGTGTTTTTCAGTCTTACATTCGACGGTTTTGAGAAAACGGGGTGTTTTTCAGTCTTACATTCGACGTTTTTTTTTTTTCTTTTCTTTTTTTTAGAAAAATGGGTGTTGTACAGTCTAACATTCGACGTTTTTTGAGAAATAGGCGTTCTTCGACATTTGTTGGTACATTTTCCTACGCCATTTATGCCTTTTAAGGGTATATTTTACAATATCCTTTTAGAGGTAGAATTTGACACCAAGAATTACTTCCTTTTGGGTCCAGTTTTGAGGTGCTTAGACGAGCATGGGTACCACTTCAGTCCGCGAGTGAGCCCCCCCCCCCCCCCCAGGTTCCGGGGCGTTTAAGTAATCTCTGTTTCGGGCGTCAGTTTCGGGTGTTATAGGTGCGAAAGGGTTTTAATTAACTATAAGTCTCGCGGTACTGTCGTCATGAGACAGGAATGGATTTGGCCGACCTCTATGGATGGCCTGACTTTTAGTATAAGGTTTGGGGCAGAAATCAAGACTAATAATTGTTTTACAGAATGTTTCGGGTCATGTGCCCCCTTGTTTTTGAAGCTGTTGAAAGGAGGAAAAAAGTTTTTTTTTTTTTCAGGGGCGGAACTCCTATGCCTCCGCGGGGGGGGGGGGGTGCACGTGCACCCAGTGCACCCCCCCCCCCCCAGCCTACGCCCTTGCTACTCATAAGGACCGCTGTGTTAAATGAATAGCGGTTTTCTATGAATAGCGAGCGGACCCGCTTTGATTTGATATGGTTTACCAGCTGCTAAAAGCTGATACATATAATTGCATTGACATACACTGCAGAAAGAGTCCATGTAATAACAAATCAAAACAGAAAACTGATGATAGAGTGAAATAGCGCTCCAAAAAATCTTTGTAGTTGTATTGACTTATATCAAATAAATGAATATATATTCGACTCCCGGCGGAGACAGTTTTTGCAAACCCTGCAGTTATTTCCACAAAAAGGAAGTCAGTAAGGAGGAACAATGAATTTAGTTACGCAAATTATTTCTCTCATTCAATTCAATTGATTTCTCACATTATGTAAATTTACCCACAAGAGTTGCCGATGCTATAGTATTAGAACAAATTTCTCACACATTATATATATATATATATAAATCAAGAAGGTTCTGCGTCGGTGTGTTGAAATAGATAGCAAACAATTATGTTGAAATAAAAACACCGCAAGACGTAAAATTTACTGACGTTTCGGTCACAGACCTTTATCAAAGTAAAAGACTGAACACATTCAAGTAATAATAATCAGATGCATGAATTATGAAGACTCGGGCAGTTGCTTGGATACAAAAAATTAGGCGCGAGAATTGAGATTCTCAATTGAGAATCTCAATTCTCGCGCCTAATGATATATATATATATATATATATATATATATATATATATTATATATATATATATATATATATATATATATATATATATATAAAGGATGACTCGAATGCATTGAATGCCAATTCTAAGTATTTTCATTCTCCAAATTTTCGGGGATCCTCCCCCTTTGTCAGGGAAAACGTAAATATATATATATATATATGTATGTATATATTCATTCAGATATTATACTAATATTTTGAGGTTTGGTACCGGTAAACAAATGTGACAAGGCGCTACAGTTTAGGATGTCTGCAGGGCTGGCGTCTTTGACGATGTCGCCATTCTATTATATCAATTGGTGTACATGCTGAGATTTGCTCAATGACTGAAGGGGAAAGCAACCGAGAAAAACGTGATAATAATAAAAAGAAAATGAAATGAGATAAAGCGATTTGCAAAAGTTTATATGATATCGGATGAACAATAACAAAGTTATAACATGTATAATGGTTTTCAAAATATGATGACTTACTGTGATGCATAATAATTATGAAAAGTATACGGACGTACAACATTGTAACATTGTATAATAAAGTTTCTTTCCATGGATGTATAAAATAATGATACCCGTATAGTATAGTATCATGTATGGCAAGAATATACAGAAAGATACCTTTTTTTTCAAGCAAACTATATTTGAAAGTTTTCATGATTTTGTCTTTAAAAGTTTATGATGTCTTCTTGTCATCACCTGATGTGATTATAGGCCTATTTTGGTACATCGGTATTTACTATTTCTGTGCATGACATTATAATAAATTTATTTGTTGTGAACATTACAGTAAAAGTGCGTTGCACTTCATTTTTATTACATGTACGTAGAGTTTGAGTGAGTGAGAGAGAGAAATGATATGGGAACCAACATTTTGATTCAGTCTGAATCAAATTTTTGCTATATGTGCAGGGGCAGACTGGGACTAAAATTCTGTAGGGGAATTTCGATGCGATCGGCCCACTCAACTGATAAGATGCATAAACCGGCCTTCGGACCACAAACCGACCGGCCCTCAAGTCAAAACATCAAGCGGCCCATGGGGGGGGGGGGGGGGGGGGGGGGTCCCCAAACTCCCTATGGCCAGTCCAGGGCGCTGTGGCTATATGTGATCACTTTGGAATACTCGGTAATGTGTATTTCTTCTGTAAAAGAAAGATTTTAACTGATCAGTATTTTACCCTGTTTCCCTATGGCCAATACCAAGATTCCACAGTTCAGCCGTGATGTGTCAATGCAATAAGAAATTAGTCATTTTGGGAATATTTAAAAATTGATTCATTATTCCAAAAACTACTGGAAAATATTTTGCGTTTTTTACGCATCCTGCATGACATGTTTATTGTTGAAAGAAGGGCATTGGGTTCGATGGAATGATTTTAATGAGGATAAAAACTATACCATGCATCTACATTTCGATCCGAGGGTAGAATCCAGGATTATCGGAGGAGCGAGGGGGGGGGGGGGGGGGGGGGTCAGAACTTATTCTTTGTGCTAAAAAACATGATTTTTATAATTTTAGGCGGAATGCATCTGCAGGTGCGGATTGGCCATGGACAATATGATACTATTTTGAATTTTTGTTCGAAGGCCGATCGTTTAATAGTCGGTTGATATAGGTTAAGTGGGCCTCTCACATCAAATTCCCTACTACCGTCCCTGTCCCTATGAGTCTGGACCGAAAGACGGGGTAGAGGGATGTTTTCCTCATATAAAGGTTTGATTTCCTAGTGTCTGACGTCTCTCATCGGAATATTAACTCTCCCAGCCGTTTGCAAGCGAGGAAATAATATTATATTAATTATACAAAATAAGCATTTTTGAGGTTTGATCAATAAATACATTTTGCAAAATTCATGAAAACATGAAATAGGCCTACAAAACAAAGAACGCAATAAAATACATCAGGGGCGTCGATACGTTTTTCGGATAGGGGGGGGGGGGGGAGCAAGACAGCCTAACGTAATGATGTTCATTTCGCACACGATATATTTTTAACGCCTCTTAACTACCAGCTTCTCCACGCAGGGGCGGCGGAGCGTCTTTCATAGTGGGGAGGGGGCACCAGCAAAAAAGGGGGCAACTACAAGGGGTAAATATATAGGCCTAAAGTGAAAAAAGGGACCATTTTTGTGACATTGTTATTACCCTGCAGTCTGATTAACATGATTGATACATTATGTAGCATCATCTTCTTCCTTTTTATTGTGGTTCTGCACAGCCCCCCCCCCCCCCCCCGTGCTTGTGCACTATTTACAGCGTTGTAATGAAAATGACAACAGGAAATTAATTTGGGGGAATGTCGAATGATTTAGGATTACATCGACATCAACATACTTATGCGATTTGCTTGATTTCATTATAAGAGCGAGCAAGCATAGCGAGCGAGTTTGGGGGAATTTTCAAAAAGTATTGCCATTTCTTGGTATAAATTTGGGCAAATTCGAGCGAGCGGAATGTTCAATACTTTGCTTGGGGAGGGGAAGGGGGGGGGTAGGCATTGTGCCCCTTTTACCTCCCCTGCTCCACTTCCTTCATTGAAGTTGTAGCAATATAGCCACCTGTTACTAGATAAAGCCGCACCTATTCTTTGAAGCTAGATATGGCTCTCTTTGTTAGAAACAGTGGGAAATATAAAGGTAAAAGGCAGGCGCGTAGCCAGGGGGCAGTCGCCCCCCCCCCAAAAAAAAGGCGAGAGCGAAAAAGCCGAGGGAAGTGAGAGAAAAAAGCCTAAAATGGCGCTACGAGCCGTTATCTTTTCTCAAAATTTGGTAAAACGTCAAAGTTTTCGCGCTTCCCCCTCCATACACCCACCTCTGTAACATATATACCTACAGAGTAGTGGTATTCACTATAATGGAAAAGCTAACTTTGAAATAATTTAAAAACTAACTTTCCGCCTAAATAAGGTGCTACGAGCCATTATCTTTCTCTCAAATTTGCTATAAAACGTCATTGAGCTTTCGCGCTTCGCGCGGTAGGGGGGAAACTCCCCCTCCCTGGACCCACCCCTGTTACATACAGTGCAGTATTGCGTCGAAATAAGTGAAAGGCTAACTTTGAAATAATGAAAAGAAAAAAAAAACAACAACTAACCTTCCGCCTAAAAAAAGGGGATAGCTGCGAGCCGTTATCTTTCTCTCAAAATTGCTATAAAACGTCAAAGCTTTCGCGCTTCGCGCTGGAGGGGGAAACTCCCCCCTTCCTGCACCCCCCCCCGGAAGCATTCTTCGCTTGCTCATCACAAATTCCACTCAACCCCCCCCCCCCATCCCCATATTAAATCCCGGCTACGCGGTTGGTAATAGGGGGCACTTATCAAAAGAGGAAAGGGGCATTTTTAGTAGTAAATATAGGGCACTTATTAGAGGGAAAGGGGGCATTTTTCAGAAATGAAAATGGCACATATTAGATAGGAAAATGGGCACTTACCAGAAGTAAGGAGGTGGCACTTATCAGATTTAAAAAGGGGCACTTATCAGAACGGAAAAAAGCACTTATTAGAAAGGAAAAAGGGGCATTTTTAGTTGTAAATAGGGCACTTATCAGAGGGAAAGGGGGGCCTTTTTTTCAGAAATAAAAATGGCACTTTTTGGGTACTCTGTCTCCACGGTTTCATGAAGCAGGGGAAATTGGAGAATTTGTGTGCGGAGCGCGTGGCGAAATTGAAGTCTGATCGTGTGTAATACTTTTTGTATTTCATTGTGTGGAGGTTTCACTTTCCGAGTTTTGCATCATTTTTTCTTATCTTATTTAACACCTCCGGATTTATGGGGGGGGGGGGGCAAAACGACATGTTTCCCCATATTTTCTTGGGGGAACCGCCCCTCCCTACCCCTCCAGGATCGACGCCCCTGACATCGAATAATAAAAAGAATAAATGAAATAAATCATAAATGGAATAAATTATTTTCCTAGGTCTCATTCTTTCTATATATAATTATAAGCCCTTTTAGGGACATTGTGAACAAAAATATACCCTCCCAAAGATTTCTAATATGTATTAATTCTACTATAAATTTTCAGGAAAAAAAAATAATTTCAGAAAATTAAAAACATAATTACATGTACATGTATATGCATAATAATCATTTACAATTAAATAAGTACCTCTATGTTAATAATCAAGCAGCCACAGGTTGAGGTCGAGCGCCATCTGCGGTCAGGTCACGGACAACAACTGGTGATTCATATTTCAGAAATGTTATTTACAGAATTTCACGATGCAAAATGCCCCTTTATGTGGTGAATTATAAAGTACCATTCAGATATATATCGAGATAATCGAAAAAGTAGCCGGGATGGAAGTTGATGACTATCATTTCTGTAAGTATCTTATGTGACTGAACGTGTTTTCTGCGGTCCTTGGGAATAATTACTGTTGATGTCCGAAATTCGGCCGTGAAACTGATACTGATAGCAAATGTGTGTGTTGATGACTGTGTTGTTGCTACAGACGCCCTGGACTTGGTTCTTGGCCGTGCATTCGTTATGCAGAACTGTCGGCAGGGCCTGAGCAGACACGGTTAACTACATGTTGCATTACTTGCACTGCAGTGATGTTGATGTTGCCTGTTGGTGTTGAGTCTTACTTGATCTGAATCTAATATTAATAAACTAGATCAGGGTTTTCTTGAGAACTAAAAACAAGAACTTGTCTTTGTTTGACTTTAGTTTATCAATCATCATGACCATTGACTTGTCCATGCCATGGCCATGGCATGATGACATGATAATCATGTCATGATTGTCATCATGGTCATATAGTCTATAGAGGCCCACGGCCAATCACTTATCCAATGAACAAGGTTATACATGTATGTAGACATCAGAATGCAGGCTAACTCAGTCATGTCAGTACTAGGGCGAAGTCTGCCCTACCGGAAATTCGAGGCCGAGTTAGCCCGGAGAGGGTGAATCGATCATGAAATATGGTGGTCGATCCAGTGTCCGAACACTTTTCAGAAAATCAACGATAGCAAATAAAAATTAAAGTATCAAACGAATATCTGTCAAAATTACATAATGAATGCTCAAAGTCCTACAGAAAAAGAAAATGATGGAATTTTAAAAAGACAACGTAGATTTAATACGATATTCCCTTCCGAGTGAACCCCTTCCCAACGACGCGGCGTTTTGGTCCCTTGAAAAAGGTACTGTAATTTCCGAACGTATGAAACCTATGGGAAAAAGACAACCTTTGTTTCAATAGTGAGGTTTTCATACGCGTAATCCCACGCGTATGAAAACCCATTTTAGGCGCTTAACTGTACATGTTCGGTAATACAATCTTTTCGGAATTACAATCCTTGACTATACCAATCCCAAGGTTTCTTTTTTAATAACTTAAGTCTAAATACTAGCTAATAGTAATAATACGTTTTTAGCTGTTCTTTCAACAGAATTGTATGAAATACTTATGTTGAAGATAATCTTGCATTTTTCTTGAGCTAATATGTCAAAGTGACATTTTAGGCAGTTTAATCACAATTCACAGCTCGCATTCGCAATCGCCGTGGGTTGCACTCACTGACTCAGTCAGTGTCTCGGTTTGGTACTCGGACTCGTACCTGGAGATATTTTTGATGAATGAATTACTGCAAAATTCTATAGATATTATCATGTCTGAAACATAAACTGAAACTAACAACCGTTCACAGCAATAGCTGTGCTTTTCCTTAGGTTCTCCCATGATACTGCCTTTTCTATTGACTAATGTAAGTTTTTTCGCTTTTGATTACAATGAAATTGTTATTGATTATGATATCTGTATTCGATATTTGAACGATGTATACTTTCATTTGTAATGGCAGATTTCTGCAGTATTATGAAATAAATTCATTCATTCATTCATTTGATTATATTAACATTACTTCCATAAATTCTTGATGGATAACATTTTTCTACCGACTGAGGTTTTGCAAAATGTGTGTCCGACTCCGAGTCCATGCAAACACAGTGTACTTTACGTATACGCACGGCGATTGCGAGCTGTGTGTTGTGATTAAACTGTCTAAAATCTCACTTTTACATCATGTTACATCAAGAAAATTGCAAATGCGGAACAACCGAAGACACAGAGATACTGAAGCTTTTGGTCTACATTTGTAGGTTATATGCGGCCATATAAATATGTACATGTATGGTCAGGGGTCCTAAAGCTACGCAACCCGCAAATACGCGCAATGCGACACGTTCAATGCGCCAAATAAATGCCTCCTCACGGGACCATCACTACATGTATATGGGGCTGTGTCAATTTCGGCCTGTCATGACCTCTAAGTTGAAGAGGTAAAAACACCAATTATAATCGCAAAAATTTTGAGAAAATACTTCCTCCTACATTTTAGAATGATAGAATATCTAATTTCATGCCAGATCTTTCGATAGGATCTGTATCATCTTGATCAAGTGAAATTTTCAGGCTGTTTTTGGTCGGTTATCTTGCTCCCCTCCTGCACACATACATGTATATGGGCAAGATATCACACACATGCCTACTATGGGAGGCAGTTGCTCACGGTATGAAGGTAATAAAGATCAGGGTTTTTTTGAGAACTTAAAACAAGAACTTGCCTTTGTTTGACTTTATCATGTCATTAATAGAGGTGCACGGCCAAACACTTATCCAATGAACAAGGTTATATGTAGACTAGTGCTGGTATTGACACGCCTGATGTCGCCACTATGGCGACAAAAGTACTGGTTTTGGACTTTGCCGACATGTCGACACACATGCTCCGATGGCGACATAAAATGGGTCTTATATAATTACATGTACCTCGCCGTGGCGTCGTGCGCGCGTACGTGATTTGTTTCACATGCGCATTAGCAGCGCGCGCGCGACACGATCGCTGCGTATCTAGCTGCGACCGGTATACATTACGTACATGTACATGCCTAGATATGCGACACTAGCTGACTCGCACTGCATGACTTTCATTAATGCTTGATAAATTGGATCATACAAAACAAATTTTAGGGCAAATAGTTGACAGTGTGCATCTTTGAGAACTGTAAGTGAGTATGACTGCGAGTGTGAGCCCGTGAGGACATAGTGCATGTATTCCATGTAAAGCTCTTGTGAATTTGTGTCGGGTAACTCTGGTTTAATAGTGTACATGTACGGTCACTACGGGAGCGACCCGAGTTTAGACTTTTTTGACTCATGTCCAGATGTCGACACATGTCGACATCGGCGTTAATTTTATTGCGACATGGCGACATAGATTTTCCATGCCGATACCAGCACTAATGTAGACAGAAATAACCATCTGTTATGGGGAAATCTTTAATATTTATCAACCTTCCCCATATAATCCCCAGGAAAAGCACTATTTCAACAAGAGCCTCTCAGTGCATGGAATATTTGTTTACTAGACTGAAAATTCTTTCTCTAGTTCGTTAGCCTCTTATTTGGGTAGGGTCAGCTCCTTATTTTGGTCTTAGATCATGCCAGAGGCAAGGGGAAATAATTATTTTAAATCCTTCATTTTCATTTAACTGGAAAGTGAAACTCAAATTTGTAGCATGATATTTGAAAATTATTTCAGTCATCAGAAAAATACATGTACATGTATAAGTAAATTCAGCAATGCTTATTGAATTTGGAGTTTCTTTTTGACTACATGTAAGTACTGCAACAGTGAATGTTTGACACAGTCCCACATAGGCAAGGGCCTATGAGTGGAAAGGCCTCTGTCTCTGACGCATATTGTCTGCTGATCATTTTAGATTTAAGATAGAATTCAGCTGCAGCTACATGTATGGCTCTCTGAAGCTCTCTGTGCACAGATGATCCAACTCTTAATGCATGCATTACTGTAATACAAGCAACTTTTCCTTTGATGGTAACAAAGAATTTTTTTCCAAATTAAAAAAAAAAAAAAAAAAAAAATGGGAATGAATACTAGCTACATAGACTCTACCATGGGTCAGTTGTTCGCACATGTATGCATTTCTAGCTCATTTTCATGTCAAGGTAGTTTATTTTTGACCCACAACAATCCTTTGTGAAAGTCATGAAAATAAATTCCTCATGAAAATACATCCTTAGTCTTGACTGCATGTACTGTACATGTATATATACATTATTTGTAGATGTTATGAATTTCCTACAAGTATATATTTTTTGGTTTAATCTTCAGGTGAGTTGTTACAGATGGAGCCCGTAGCTAGGATGCCAGATGAAGACCTACTTCACTCTGAGGTGGCTATCATGTCAGGTAGGTCAAAGGTCATACAGGGCAATAAATGTAAAAGGGGGGGGGGGTAAACATGTACATTATACATTTAGACCTTTGTATGAATAACAAGTTTTGCCACAGATCTATGACAAATTTGCTCATAGCCAATCAAGTTTAATGATTTCAGTAGCTATATCAATTATTGTAACCTTTACTAATAAGTTAAGTGCCCCTGGATGTCATAAAGTCAAAAAAATTATTTATTTCAATGTTTTAAAAAGTTTATTTATTTATTTATTTATTATTTATTCAGCATTTTGAAAACAATACAGAAAACAATGACAGGAATAAACATTGTAAAGAAAGGACCTGGATCAGAGTTGATGGGGCTGCCTGGGTTTTTAAGGTTAACTCAATTACCATGACCTATAGCTCTTTCTTCCCACACCCCCTCAACTCCATCCAGGTCAGGATACGAAAATTAAAAGAAGAATTATAAATTAAAGTGTATCACTGGAAAATGGAGGCACATTAGGTGCAGTAAACGTGGCATGAATATCTCAAGCAATATCTCATTTCAAACAGATCATTTACATATGTACATTAAAGTGATTTGGTAACTTTGTAGAGGCTTGATAAAATCTGAGTTGCCTGAACTGACATGCTATCAGTGTATACATGGTGTAAAAATGAAGCCCGGAAAAAAAAAGCACTTCATAATCATCATGTGCTTCACAAAAGTAAACATAAATGCAAGTGACCGGAAATGCCAGACTCAATTTGCCCCATAGACTCAGTATTAGACTAAAGCGTATGACCATATATATGCTTTCGTAAATGGGAGTATATTCAGTCATAGATATCTTAATAATAGCATATATATTTGAAAACCTTTCTATGCCTGGCTATTTATTTATCCTTCTGAACATCATTATACAAGACAGATATCAAAATTCAACAATTTATTAAATCAAGCCTTCACAAAGTTACCAAATCTCTGTAACATTCAAGTATGATTGATTATAATATTGATGAACACAACATACCACTAACCATCTAAGTTGTCTGCCATCGGATGTACATGTACTGTATAATTCAACCAATTCGCAAAGAAATTTTGTCCAAAAACATTAGGCATTAATTCCTTAATAGTTGTTGAGAAAATATATGTAATTAATATACATGTAACAATTGAGATCTTGTTACATTAAAAGATTAACATGAGACCTCTAGTTTTAATAGACCTCTGCTATGAATTTCTTGCCATGGATTAAATTAGAATTGAGTAATGTACTCAAGTTAAATGGTGTTATAATAAAAGGAATATATATCTTTAGTAATTTGAATAATTTAAAGGAATTTTATGGTAAGAATTACATGTATGTTACCAAAGACTTAATTCTTTCGTATATCAAATATAGTTTTTAATGTTAAGCATACAGTTATTGGAATATTTTTCTCATAAGCTTACATGTACATGTATAGTATCATCAAGAATTTCTGCCCTTGTAACTCATGTTATTTCAGAGAAATTTGAAACTTTAAAACTTTTTCGCCAATGATGAATTTATTACCTAAATTTCATGATTTTGAAATTGGATGAACTTTACTGAGCAGGTGGCCGGGATCAGAGTGGACGACCTCTTGTGACCTTTCCTGCACAGAATCATGGGATATTGGAGTCAAGGGTCATGGGTAGCGGGCTTGATCGCATTCTCCAGTACTACATCAACATCACAAGGTCAGTATTATGGATAAATCTAACCCATAGCAGTTCAAATTTTACAAAATGTCTAAATGAAACAAATTTGACTTCCCAAATTAGCATGAAATATTGTTATCTTTCACTTTTACAGTTGTACATGTACATACAGGTCAAGCAAATCAAAATGTACTTTATATTGAATGAACTAATGTCAATAAAAATTACAAAAATGCAACAAAAAATTGCTGATCTGTACAAAAAAATTCAACTCTGTGTTTCCAATTTACAGACCTTGATGCATATTTTTATTCCATTCCTTCTGAATCCCCATGCACAGGGTCTATGATATTGATCAATTTTATGATCTGTCTTTGAATAATTGTTAAATCAGAAGAAAAAAATAAAAATGCAGTGCATTTTTTTCCTTTTTCTATTTGTTATTCAGCCCCACCACCGAGTTCCATGGTTTTGATCAACTGTGAGATCCATCTTTGAATAACGTTAATCAGAAGAATAATCCAAATGCAATGTCCTTTTTTTTTTTATACATGTATTTGTCATTTAGCCCTACCACCAAGGTTCATGGTTTTGCTTTCATCGCTGATCTACGCTTCTCAACTCTTGATTTCATCTCAATGCTCAAGTCTTCCCTCAACAGTTTACAGGTAATAAGGACATAGTAGTTCTGAGAGCTGGAAAGGCACTGCATTATAATTAGTTTTCTATGTTGGTTAGGGTACCACATTCAGAAATTTGATATTCCAGGTTTCAGGAAATTCACAACAAAGAGCCAGGATTAAGGCTGTGCATTATTATGCTATTCAGTTATCTTCAGCTGTAATATACACAGTCGTCCCTCAGAAATTCTACTTTTATTCACTTGGATAACCAGTACCATACAAAATGTAGGTACGGTTCACATCAAAACTGTTTGGATTTTTTGATGTCCATTGTTTACAAATTTGATTTCACATTGTATTTCAAATAAATCAACAGTTTTGATTTATAAATAAAAGGACATGATTTTGAACGGCAGCGATACTTCATCGTTCTAAAAATGGGGGATGCAAGGGAGAAATCAAGGTTCTTTGTGCAGAACACGTGCAGGAACACAAGTCAAAAATAAGAGTCGATCAGATTGAGTACATTTTCAGCAACGTACATGTAAAGCAACTGCACACACGACCAGAACTCTAATTGAAGTACTTGAAGACAATAACTGCCCTAAAATCCTCAAGAAAATCCCTTAACCATGATGCATATTACAAAGGAGTTAAAATAAAGAAGAGCTTATCAGATTCTAACCTTATCTAATCTCTTTTGTGTACATGCAGGCTGAGACAAGCAGTGTGGTGGGTCCCTTCGTGCTGTACCTGATACAACCTCTGGACAAGAAGAGCCTCAAAGACACTCAGACCTTACTTGCACTCAGGCAGAGTAAGAAGAAGAGCAATAAACACATAGCATCTACACTCTTCCAGGTGAGTATTTCAGGGAAATGGTCAGTGATACCATGCTCTGTGAAATGTCTGATGTCCTGCCAGTAGTGGGGCTGGAGTTCCCTTTGGCATTCTGTCTTACAAACCAAACTTTGTATAATATTACTGTAAACATTGCCAGTATGATTTTCAACAATGATGCTCATGAATGCGTTTCCAAGTTTGTCTATTCAATTACCGAGAGCTACATGTAAGCTATAAGTGTTAATAATTCTTAGCTTCTATACACCTTGCTCCATCCCAGGACCCTGTTTCCTAAAACTTGTCAATAACAAGTTAGTAAAATCTTAATCTTTATTGATTTTGAGCAAATTTGTCATTGTATCCGTAGATCTTTGGCTGTTGTAATTGATAACAAGTTAGGAAACTCAGTCCAGTACTGCCCCAATTTTGTTCCCCTGAACGAGATTGCCAACCACCCAGTCTTCAAATTTGTTCAGTCTGCCGCTCAATGCATCCCCAGAAAAATCCCTTTAATTTTGTAGTAAGTATCAATCTCCTGGTGCACTGGCTTACATTTATTTTTCTTGTGCCTCAATCTTTAGACCATCATGGTTGTAGATGAAATGGACTTGTACAACCATGTTGATAAGAGCCAATTGACGGTAGATCTTGGTGGATATCTTCAATACTCACACAATGCTTGGGTTCGGTTCAGAAAGGTAAGTCCCACGATTCAAATTGAAATTTATTCACAAGGAATCCTTTGGAATGAAATTAATGTTTCAGGGATTTAACCCTTTCAAGACAGGAATTATTTGAGGGCTAAATTGATCACATTTTATTCTTCAAATTGGCAACATTAATATTTTTCTTTTAGTGCAACATTGTTCTAATAAGGTGTAATGTCTTTGAGAACAATATACATGGTTAGAAATTTTGTTGAAAAGTTGAAAAAATTGCCAATTTTGATAAAAAACAATGCTTTTGAAACTCTCAATGTGTTGCCAATTTAAGGATTTCAAAGTTATTCTCATTTTTACAATTCCTGGAATAAAACGCAATATGGTCATGCAACAAAAATGGACATAGTGTGTACAAAAATTTTTGCTCTTTCTACTCATGCATCTGGTACATTTTTTAGAGCTCTGAATAAAAAAATTATTGAGCTAAACCACAAAATGTGATCAATTGTCTCGAAAGGGTTAATACACTGTACAATACAGATTCATGTTATGCAGGCCCCTTCGTTGTTTTTTTTTTATTTATGATTTTTATTTTTTTTTAAAAAATTTTTAGGGGGTGGGGATGGGTACAGGGTACATGTAAGTCTGCTTGCTGTACAATATTTTCTTCTGCCATTTTTATTTTTTGTGAGATATAATTCCTGCATGATTTTTTTTTTTGGGGGGGGGGGAAAGGGAGGGGGTCGGGGAGAGGGATCAGAATCTGTTCAAGATTTGAAACTAACAAAAGAGATAGTAGTTATCAGGTCATATCTCTTAGGCCAAGTGAGATGAGAAACATAGGAGAGGCTAATGTGACCTTTTGTTCTCTCAAGAATTATATTAGTGAATTTGCAGTGAATTGTACAGAATCAATTTCAATACAAATCACCAAATCTTTTTTTACCTTTGTCTTGTTAAATGTGACTGTTACTTGTTGAAACCAGAGCGTAAGTCATTGCATCTCACGGTGTACATCAGGGCAGCTTTACTGACCCATATCCAACTACTGATGATCTAACAGCTGATTAAGGCCCATTAACCTGTAATGTAACATATGTTTGGTGTATTTGTGTGAAGAGAACTGAAGAATTTTAGATTTGCGGTGCAGGATATCGGTTACCCTTGCCTGAACAGTTTAAAATCCGATTTTGTTTGGTGTTGCCCGTTTTAATGTGATTTTTTAACAAGTGCAGTACCAAGAAGATTTGTTTTTTTCTCTTTGATCAGTCATTGGTAGTGAAAAATTCTGAGGCCATTTTGCTTTCTGTGGACGACATTGATTTTAAAGTACTAGTTGGCTTTTTGTAAAAAGCTTTCATGATGGTGGATGTTAATGTGTGTAGAAGGATGCGGTATTCTACATGACCTTCATTTCACATCCTATCCTTGGGATTTGGGTTTATGTGTAATATTGTTACATGTGGAGGGGACACTGTATACTGAATTTGTGATGTATTCAAATCGTGGGAAGGAACTTCACCTTTTGTCAAACCATTTGGTAAGTTTGAAGATGGTGGCGGGTTGTTTGTTTTTAATAGGATGTACATGAACTGGAGATTTTCTTTGATTTAACTATGACTGCTAACTGTTATTAAGGAACCTGAACATTGAATTCCATTGAAGACGCTTTTTTAAAAGGAAGCAGGCATTATTATAAGGAAATGTGAATGCAATTGAGATAATTTGCAAATAGATGTATATATCCATAGGCTTTGAATTACAATATGTGATGTTCTTGAATGGGTGAATTAGAGTGAAACCTGTATAAATACTGCTCAAGCCAGACAAGAACAATTCCATTGGCAGAAGATCTCTTTATAAAAGTGAAATTATTAAGATTCTATAAAAATGAAATTATTAAGATTTCAATAAGAAACACTGGTCTATGGAAACTACACTGTAAGAGTAGGGTCTTGTCAGACAGGGGGTCTTTCTATACAATACCTAGGATACACCACCATACCTACTCCAAACCTACCAATTCTTCCCAATAAGCCACTTCGTAATTAATACATGGTACAAATGACCTTGAAATGACCCCAATTTGAACGCGCACACGCATCTGTTTCGGTGGACGCGTTACTTGTTAAACAACTAAAAATCATACCGGTGGGCGTATCAAAATGACAGCATATAGAGGTCAATTGTACTCAATATAGATGACCTTTATCTGCACTTGCGCAAAATTTAAATTACGAACTGGTTTATAGAGTGTTATAATGTAATTTTTGGTTTGGTCCATCATCGGTGTTGTTAGTGTGACTGGGCTATTACAACAAATCTATTTGTAAACTCTTAACAGGTTTTAAATTAAAGATAGTACCATCTTTCAAAGCTCAATATATGATAGTGTTTCTCCTTTTTGTTCGTAGACTGTAGAACCTTTCTTCCTGCGTTACGAAGAGGTGATTCCAAAGCTGCCGGATGCCTTCTCCAGGCTTGATGAGCTGGAGAGCTTTGATCTAGGAGGGACGAGAGAGGATTTAGAGAGACAGAAAGAGAACATACAACAGTTACTTAAAGATCTGTTCAGGTTTGTAGTTATCAAAATACCACGTAGGTTTATCCTATTCAAGACAGGGTGTTTTCTAAGGGCTAAACAATGAAGGCCGGTATTCAATGCAAAACCCGCATTAAGTAAGCCTTGTACTTCCATGTAGCATTAGGCTAGGCTCAGTAATTTAAGCGAGATTACTTTAAGGCAACATACTTGCTGATAGCCATTGTGACATCACATAACCAGTTCAATATCATGTGCAATAAATGCATTGCATTGAATGTGCTGAATGTAATTTGTTTGAATGCAGCTTATCATGACCAGCTTATATATGAAAGCCACATGCCTGCCAATCAGGCTTCCAAAATAAATGTTGCTATTGTTATATATTATAAGAATACTACACTTTGAGACAACAGTATGATGACCCTTATTTACTCTCATTCTTAATACACAGGGAACTGGGCCTGGAAACTCTGAGCCAACAGTGCGATGACCTTCTGTCCAAAATCAACCAATCTGACATGGATGAGGTATTTGCTGCGGTTGCCCAGAAGCCTGTTTTTCGTGAGGTTCGTCTTCTTGCGGAGTACTGCAGGGAGAAGCTCACAATGATGCAGCAGAGGCTTGATGCCGCAAAGGGAAGGGTCGAAGGTCGTGTGAGAGATGAAATGAAGCGGCTTGATCTCTTTGAGGATGTTCAGAACGTGAGTAGAAATTATTCAAAGGGTGTTTTTCAAAAGGCAGTTGTCTCCCCCCCCCCCATTTTTTTTTTTTTTTAGAATTAGGTTCCTAGGGCCTTGGGGAACTATCATTGCAGTGAAGCTGCCAGAGCTAAAGCTTATGAAAATACTGATAATCAGGGGCCATAGCCCATTTACTCCAGGGCCCCGTTGCATAAAACTTATCATTAATGGTAACTCTGCTATAGTAACTACCATGGTAAAGTCACTCAACAGCCAATCAAAATCAAGGTTTCCATGGGAGTTACCATTGATGGCAAAGTTACCATTAATGGGAAGTTTTATGCAACGGGCCCAGGGGCTGAAATAGAGTTTCCCTCCTAGCAGTCCTTCAGCCTAGGTGTCATCCCCTTGTAGAGGCTTGGCAGCTTGACAGATGTTAGCCTCCCCATCTCAAGCACATCAAGGATGGACACAATAAGTGTTTCATCTCAATTTCTAGGTTGTAAAAATGTTATATTATTTTGTAGGGATAAGATTATTTTTGATTAATTTTATGTCATATTGCCAAAAAGGCTCAAAATAGAAACAGTCATACAAATGGCTTTATATGAATGGATGGAAGCGCTATATTTTGTTTTATTAAAAATTACAATTTCAAATTTGAATTGAAAAAGAATATGCTTTCCTGTTTTTTATCTTTATTTTTCTGTAGCTCTCAAACTGGTTGCTAAACGAAGGTCCGACAGGACTGAAGAGACTTGAGATAGCAGACTCTCTAGGAAGGGCAGAGATGTTATGTAATCACTTTGAAACGGGAGTGGCCTCACTGGCATTGGTAAGTACGATTCTGTGGAGAACAATGATTCTTACTGTGGTTAGAATTAAAGGTTATCTTGATTTCTGATGAACTTTAAAAATAAAAACACAATAACTTTACATTTCAGATTGAATGAAAGCATATTCTTGAAATGAATTTAAAAAACATCCCTTACTTTCTGCCTGTCCTGTGCAGAATTTCAGGTGTAAGATTCTAGATGGATTAGATACATGTTACAAACACAAGAAGCATACAGAAAGGGGTTATATATTCAAAGGAATTAAGGTACGTTCACACATGACACAATATAACGTCATGGCAAAATAAAATCTATTTGAAGTTTACATGTTTGTGAATGGCAAGTAAGGTGACAAAAGCTATCTACATGTACGTGTAACAAAGGCCCGTAAGGCGTACTACGTTTTTGTCAGTTTATGCCGTTATTGTGTTATATAACACGGTTTAGTGTGTTATATGTGAATAAGGCTTTATATGGTCAGTCAACCTTTTGAATGCAGCACAAGAATATCCTTTTATTTCTGTAGGACAAGTTGGCACTCGCAGACAGCCTGCAAGAACAGGTTCAAACACTCATCAGTGAAGGTAGCAATGGGTTTACCAATTTGAGGAGTGCTGTCAGGGATTTGGAAGGGCACGCCGAGAACTACCAGAGCATGCTTGATGATCGGCGCCACCTGTTGTCCACCGTTAGAAACTTCTACAGTCTTTATGACAAGGTACGTTTATGTTAATTCTTGGTAGATGTCCATTGTACCTTTTTAATTGATGCATTAATTGATTTTTTTGACAAATTAATAAATGGGCAAATCCAAGCTAACCAAGTATTGTGGAGTTCTGAACATAAAAACTGTCTTGTGTCCAAACAGGCTATCCACAGGATGGTGATGTTTCAAACTGGACATAGATTGAAATAATGATTCTAGAATTTTGAAACTCCATTAGGAAAAAAATCAGAGAATTCTGTTTTCATGAAATGCTGTGAACCCTGAAGTACATGTACCTCTGAAGAGTGGTCTTAAGGAAGATACATCAGGCCTAAGTTTGGGTTCAAAATGGTGAGATTTATCTCAAAATTTGACTCTTCAAATTCATTGAGGTGAATGTTCTGGAACTTATTTGTAAACAAAGGGACACTGTAGGAGTTATGGCTGTTATTTTTGCGAGGGTTTAATTTTCGCGAATTTCGCGAGTTGATGTTGGGACGCGAATTTAACAGCTCGCGAAAATATTGTCACTTCTTTATGGCTGCAATAATTCACCCAACGAAAAAAATGAGGCATGTACAGGCCATTGCAGTATGAATATTTAGTATTGGACGTTACATCACCATAATCATATTTGAAGTTCAGCTCAATATGTCCATAAATTTCACTAGGTAAAAGTTGGTTAGATACATGTACTTCCAAAATTGGCTTAAATTTCACTTTTATTCTTCTCAAAGCTAAGATTTTATGCCTCAATTCATCCTCCAGTAAAAGACATTTATATTCTTCCATTGAATATGATTTTTATTGAATTCCTGTTGCAAGAATTCAATTTTAGTGTCAAATTATTGAATTTCTCGGAGTATTCACATAACTCATAAATATTCATGAGTCACATGACTATACGTGTTTGAGAATGAAGGATGTATTCATAGAAATTTATATTTTGACACCAAAACCAACTTTCTGAAATAGGAATCCAACCAAAAAATTAAATTGAATAAAAGAATACAAATTGCTTTTACTGCAGATTGAATTGTGGATTGAGTTTTCAGCTGAAGCTACAATTAAAGTGAAATTTAAGCCAAATTTTTGGAAGAGTCTAACCAATTTTTACATGGCAGAGTTTATGTTCAAATTACATGCAAGACCTTACCGATTAGTAGCTCTATAATCTTTAGCAATTATATCAGTCTTGCGAAGTAATGCTGGTGATGATGGTCATTTGGCCTTGGAAAACCGCGAAAACAACATCTCGCGAAATTGTCTTGGACCTTGCTATTCGCGAAAATTTCTATTCGCGAAAATTTCTGTACTCGAAAATAACAGCTTATACAGTATCTTAAGAATCATGTGATTCTTTATCCTCATTAGATCGCAAGGTGGTGTGTCAAAGCACTCAAGTTTCTTCCTCACGACACCGCCGACATCCAGGACGACATCCGATCGGAGCGAACCAACAGTCGTCGTCGCAAAGATATTGGGGATGCTGAGTATCGATGGATAGAGGACGTGGAGCGGTTCCTTCGAAAGCATCACCCACTGAAAGACGAGGATGTAACGACGATGACGGAGTTTGCAGAGACGATCGGAGAGAGAGTAAGGAAGAGGAAAGCCAAGTCTCTATCTAATAGGTGAGAAACCTTTTTTTTTTTTTTATCAGACCCGGGCCCTGTTTCATAAAACTTGTTATTAATCACACGTTACAATAGTTGTTATAAGCCTACTGAAATCCTTGAATCTGATTGGCTGAGAGCAGATTTGTCATAGAAATGTGGTAGTTGTTACTGATAATAAGTTTTATGAAACGGGGCCCTTGGGTAGTATTCTGAAAACTATGTTTTCTTTTATGCTGGGTTCCCACAGTAATGGAAAAACCTGGAAAGTCATGAAAAGATAAATTATTCTGAAAAGTTATGAAAAGTCATGGAAAATGAAAAAAAATTTCTCCCAAAGTCGTGGAAAGTCATTGAAATGGATCGTGGGTGTGGGCTGTGTGTGGCTATGGCAGCCTTCGATCACAAACATGAAATAATAATTATACAAATGCATGGTATTCATATGCCACTTGGGTTCTGCAACCCATAACAAAATGGTATTTATCTGGTCATGGAAAAATGGGTCATAGAAAGTCATGAAAATTTGTTCTCAAATTTCTGTTGGAACCCTGTTTATGTTTTGAAAGTATGTTGATTCAAGGTGGATCCTGGGCACACATTGTACACTATACATAGCTGTGATCAAACTAAAATTAAAGCTCATTTACAGTATCAGTAGCAAAAAGGAAATTGGAAAGAAACATGTTAAATAGAGTCTCATGTTGTTCTCCTTGTATCAAAAGATGTCTGTAAGAGATCATTTGGTATTCCATCTATGATTTCTGGTGAATTTCAGTGTAAATATCAGTAAGGAAAGCTCGATCACTGCCATTATGCTAGGACCCTTCCAACCCAACGGCTCCCCACACAGCAATCTTGGAACTTCGCATAGAAACAGCATGTGTATCACTCTGTGTAGCTACTCATTGGTTTTACATGTGTGTGTACAGTGTATAGCACATGTTGCCTTTGTTGGGATTTTATGTGCCTGTCCCAGAACATAAATTAGTTTTTGCCTCGTATTTGTTTAACATTAAACTTCAGGAGGTGAAATTTTGACAGTGTCTTAGTATTGTTAATATCTTGCTATTTATCAACAAAAATTGTAGAAATCTGACAAACATTTTTTGAGGGCTTACCATATCTTTACATGACCTTTAAAGCAAACATTCTTACAAATGAAATAGGTTTTCAAGATATGTGTAGACCCAGAAACTGTGGTCACACAAAATTTGATGGATAAATGTTTGGAGCTTCTGCAGTTTCACAGAATGATTGAAAGACATTTCTCCATTGTCTGTAGCCATGATGTTACCTCATGATATTATAGTTGATGGGGATTTAATGTTTTACATATACATAATGTAGGGTTTCCTTCAAGACTAGCTATAAATACATGTACATTGTAATTTATTTGTTTCTAAGTTAACACACCTTCAGCAATAATAATCAGCAAGCAATTATACTGCCATCAATTCTATTGTTCCTGAATCTCTTTCTGTTTGAAAATCTCTTTGACAGATATACCGTTCTACTAAGAGTTCTGAACACCAACAACCTAACCAGTGAGAAGGACGTCCACCTCGCCATGAAGTGGAGGTTGGAGGTCGTGGGTTCCCACGACGATGGTCACAGGGAGAGGACCAAGGGGGTCGCCCATGAGAGGAAGGAAGGTGATGGAGTGGAAGAAATAAGAATGAAAGCAGAGGAGGAGGAGAGGGAGATGGAGTCTGAGGTGGATGACCCCCTGTTGAGAAGGATTGGGAGGCACACACCTAGTAGGGAGCTTGATGTCAGAGGTCAAAGGTCAAAGAGGCGCTCGTCTAAAGGGAAGGTGGACGAGAAGGTGGAGGATAGGAAGAGCGATTCTGATGGAAGAAGGATGAAAGTTGATGATGAAGAAAGGAAAAATGATGATGAAACAAAGGAAGTTAAAGGAGATGAAAGAAAAGAGAAGGATCGGGATGAGCGAGGGAACGAGAGAGAACGGTCGCAGTGGATAAGACCCAGCCAAGATTTCTGGGCGGGGCGGATTCCAGGAGTGGTTCGCCAGAATCAATCGCAAACAGATGAAATGGATGGGAAGATGGAAGACCACTATGACAATGTTGGAATGTCAGCGCAGGATGTCCATCTACACATGGCAGGTAGACTGCCAGCTTCCAATCAAACTGTATTTGCCATGAACTCCCCCAATCTTAGTTCTTCAAGTCCTGGTGTACTTCCACATTACCTAAACAGAAACCAGAATGCGAATCCTTCTCCAAGTTACGTTGATGGTCGCCCCTTGCATACGCTTCATGGGAATGCCATACCGCCCCAGCACATGGGCCAGCTACAAGGCATGTCCAGCCCCATTGACCAATTACGTCTGGGCAATTTTCAAACTGGCCAATCGCAGTTCTTCCTTCCAGGGCTGAACCAATCGCCTTACAGTATTCCAACACGTGCGAGTGACCTAGCCTCCAGGCAACATGCGCAAGTCATGGATGCTGCAGCACAGATGTGTACGTTGTATGACCCAGTGACTGGCCTGCCATACCAGGCTTACATTCAATCTCCTAGGAGTTCAAGCCTGCAAGGAGATCCGCGACCCACAGACTATCTCTCTGATTCCTGCCACAGTAACCCTGGGACGGGGTACCATCGGAGACAGAGACAGGTAGATCCTCACATCTCAGGCATGCATGCCCTCCAAGCACTCGTCGGACACCCTGAACATCGGATCACTAGCCAAGAACGCATGCATGCCCTCAACATCGGCTTATCCTCTATGCAGGACCTACACAGCAGGAGCAGTACACCTCATAGCGAACACAAGAGGGAGCTGTCACCATATGAAGATGTCCTGAATCGAATCGGGCAGATGCGGGCACGAGCTCGACGCAAAAAGAACAGCCGGGACAACGTAAAGACGCAATCAGCGGAGATGCGTGCAGCAAAGTCTGTGCCAAATTTGAGTAACTTGCTAGCAGGTGTACATATTTGTGGGGTTGGGAACGGATATGGCGACAGAGATGTTGACGTAGATGGGGATGATCAGAGCAATTACTATACCAGATTGGCGCACCTTGAAGATCAAACTGGCCGTCGTTCATCAGAGCATGCCACTAAGAAATGGGTAAGCCGTCTTGTGGCAGACGATCTCCATTATGCAGATTCATCAAGTTTGCGCTCTGCTTCGCCAGCTCTTCCCTCCAGCATCGCTAAAAATGGACACCGCCCTCTGACGCCACAGGAGCAATATGAACTTGAATCGCTGACATCGATTCTGAATGAAAGTGACAATGACAACGATGATTCTGCTCCCGTGTCGAATTCACCAACCCGTGACCAGTTTAGACGTGATACGTCTGCTGGCCTCAGGGTCTTACCTGCTAGACCCCAAAACATCGACTTTGACGCAGACCAGCGAGAGTTGGATCAAATAAGGCAGAATCTTTCTGGATCGTATGCTGCAACAAGTAACCATGACTTGGGTATGAACTATGACTCTCTACAGACCGCTCAACATTCACCAAGTCAGCATCACAGTAGTTTCTCATCCAATGAAATATCTCCGCTTCACTACCCCTCAGCCCATAGTACTCAAATACACCCCCATCCAGCAAATCAACCCTCCCATGCTGTCTACCATCCAGCCAACCACAGTTCAGCATCATTTGCTGCAGCCAGTCACGGAAGAACCTCATACCCATCACATCATCAGAGCCAGGCTGGTTCATTTCACAGCAGGGGTGTACCCAGCAGTCACATGACTTCTGCAGGGGCAGAGGGAACAACGTTAGCACCAATGACAGAGCAGCTGAGAGACTACTTTGGTGATGTGGGTGTGACAGAAGAAGAACTGGTGCAGCAAGGGTTGGAGGACAGACTGAGAAATGTCCATGTCAGTCAGGTGAATATCTGTATTTTCAACCCGTTTTCATGCATTACTGAATGTTTCCATTCCCAAAGGCTATACAGGAACATCTCTTTACCATAGGCAACATGTTAAACATTAAATATATATTTGCTATCTTCTCGGCAGTTTACTATGACATACATGTATGTGAACAAGGCACAACTCTTTGGTCATCTACAAACGAGACTGTAACATGTATAGCATTCTTGAAACAGTGTGGCAGTCCAGGATTTCAATCCATGGCAAATCCATTCAAGACACATGTATTTTACTTGAAATATGCAGTAACTTTAACCCGGCCTTAACCCTTTTAGGACAGGAATTATTCAAGGGCTAAATTGATCACATTTTCTTCTTCAAATTGGCAACAGTAGTATTTTTCTTTTAATGCTATATGGTTCTAATAAAATATAATACCTTAGAAAACAACATACATGGTTAGGAACTTTGTCGAAAAGTTGAAAATGTTTCCAGTTTTGTATAAAAACAATGATTTTGAACCTCCCAATGTGTTCCCAATTTAAGGATTTTATAGCTAATTCTCCTTTTTAAAATTCCTGTCATCAAACGCAATATGAATGTGATAAAAATGGACACAATGTGTGCAGAAATCTTTGCTCTTTCTACATGTACTCATGCATCTGGTGTATTTTAGGGCTCTGAGTCAAAAGTTATTGAGCCAAACCACAATTTGTGGTCAAGTGTCCCAAAAGGGTTAATAGTCGGGGTCTGACTGTATTTGCATGAGTCTGTAATTTTCTCTTTTGGTATAACCCATTTCAGGAGAGAGTCACCCATGACCATCTCAGCACCCCAAACTTCCTGGCTGAAGCCATGGACACACTGGTCAAACTGGACTCTGTCGACTCTCAGCTACCACCAGGTCTCCCTCTGGAGGCCAGACACGTACTACAGCGCAACCCTAGCCTACAACTCTCGGACGAGGGCGTCATCATTGATGGTGCATCGTGGGACGGGACCCTGGAGGCGGGGAGTGCCGCAACGACAGAACGGGGGAGCGTGGAAAGCGGAGTGGGATCGAGGGGTCGAGCCAGTAACCCCTAAAGGTCAGAGGTCGTGGATAATATGTTAAGGCATCTGAACAACTTCTACAGACGGGTTTGTTTTTACTATCAACAGAACAACTGAAAATGTAGATTTTCCACCTACTCATTTTTATAGAGGTACTCGTGTACTTTTAAGTAAACAATGTCGATTTTTTAAAGACTCATTTTTATATCTTCAGAGGGTGTATTACTTCCAGATAATAAAATCTCTTTAATTAATAGTAATGCAAGTAAATGTCTATTTTTAAACTTCAGTGAAAAACAAATTTTTGAACATGGTCATTAAATACTGACTGTAACTAAATATGGTAATTGTCTCGGTCTTGTGACTTAACAAAGTCCCAAACGGGTAGTTTATTTACACAAAAATTAAGAACACAGAATATATCTTGCGCATGCTGATTGTTATTTTCCCTTGTATTGTTGCTGGTAGATTTTATAAGGAATGCATTTGGCAACAGGACCCAAACTACCAATGGTGCTAGAAAAGTTTATTTTTTATACCCACACCTCAGTTGTATGTTCGTAAAAGAAAAAATTCAGCGTTTTCGATCTAAACCCTTGTCTAAACTACCAATCTTCTCTGCTCACTCATTACGGGTAAAAATAAACCCCCCAAAAAATCCCATCAAAAACACAAGTTAACCTTACTAATTTTCCCTTTATTACAAGTTTAAAAAGGGACACATTTCTTAGTTTGATTTTGTTTTTCATCATAGTCAGAGCCCACAGTAAATCAGTGGATTAGATTATGGTTTTGATTTCAGCCACCTAAGTAAACTTTGGTCAAAGATTTAAAGCATTCAATTTGATGTATTCATATCTGTTCATATACCTGAGTGTATAATATACTTTACTCAGGAACCGTCTAGATAATGCTGTGGCATGCCTGACATTATTAATCAAAATGAGTGTGAGTGATCTGTGATGCTACATCTGTGTAGCATCAGAACACACATATTACGGAAACTATCATGGCTTATTTTGTACACCTTTCTCCACATGCAGTGAATTATCAATGGTCACTGATATCTATGCAGTTCATCTCCAACTTCCCTGTTTTTATGTTGTTTTATTTTTTACTTTGAATAATATCATGATGTAGGGCAGCCACAGGACAAAGAAAATTCCCTTTGTTTACAATCTGAGGAATGAAAAAATTCTGTTAACTTATCTCAGTTTCCACATACCCTTGTACTTGTGCAGTACATTCATTTTGGTTGTGTTCTTTTGGGGCAACTAGAAACTTTGGACCAAGCCCTTTTTTTTTCAACTTATCCCAGTTTCCACATACATGTACTCTAGTTAGTAGTTTCTGATGCGAAGTACATTTATTTTGGTTGTACTCCCTTGGGGCAACTACCTGTAGAAACTTTGGATCAAGCAGTCTTTTCAACTCATCCCAGTTTTCACAAACTGTTGTAAGTAGTTTCTTCTGCCAGTACATTTTTGTTTTGGGTGTACTCGCTTGGGGCAACTACATGTAGAAACTTTGGACCAAGTCCTTTTTTCCAACTTATCCCAGTTTCCAAATACTCATGTAAAGTAGTTTGCATTGGATTGATCTTTGCTGTGCTGGTCATGATAACTGGCCTCGCCGTGGGGAGTTCTTCCAGGTGGTGGTCCAGGGTAGACTGGAGAGAATCCTGCCCTCGTCTGATGGCCTAGCCATGGGGACCGGGGCCAGAGCCCAAAGAGGGTGGGGGGGGGGGTGAGTAAGTCGCCACTCATCTAGTTGAGCCCAGGTGGCGTTGGCCTGACCCAGCTACGATGTTGCGGTTAGGCTACTCTTTCCTCTTGTCATTTCAGCCTGTTGTTTTCGTCTCTTCTCACCCACGTTTTTTTTTTTCAAAGTTCTGTGAGAGCTTTTAGCACTTGTAGTGACTTTAGACATGCAGAACATGAATGATTTTCCTCCACTGATACCAAAATCGTCCATAATTTTACCGGTTCCTATCAAAATTTGAAAATTTTCCAAAATGCTTTGAGTATCAGTCTATTATATTATACTACAGGTACAAGTACCCTCAGTTTTGCTCTTCAACTCTGCTTCTCTCTTTTTGATTGGCCGGCTCAGCCCCTCTTTGTAATCGGCAATCCGATCCAGAGTCAAGGTATTTGTGCTTTGTCTTTAACCCTTTCAGGACAGGAATTATTTAAAGGCTAAATTGATCACATTTTGATATTCAAATTGGCAACAATATTTTTCTTTTAGTGCTACCTGATTCTAATATGGTGTAATGTCTTTGAAAATAATACACACGGTTAGGAATTTTGTCGAAAAGTTGAAAAAATTGCCAATTTGGATAAAAAATAAGGATTTTGAATCTCTCAATGTGTTGCCAATTTAAGGATTTTAAAACTTGTTCTCCTATTCAAAATTCCTGGCATCAAACGCAATATGGTAATGCAACAAAAATGGACATAGTTTGTGCAGAAATTTTTGCTCTTTCTACTCATGTATCTGGTATATTTTTTAGAGCTCTGAATAAAAAGTTATTGAGCCAAACCACAAAATGTGGTCAATTGTCTCGAAAGGGTTAAGGTATACTGTTGCATTTCCTTGTTGATACCTATATATCAGTTAAAAAGAAATGGTTAAGAGTAAGGTGCATCTCCTCACCCAGGATTCCACATCCCTAGTCATCTTGGCACAGTAACAGCAGGCCTTCACCAATGAGAGGGTCTTGTCTACTCGGAGGTGTCCTGGTCTTATCTTACGCAGATTTTTTATGAGTTTGAAATCCTTTAAATCAAATCCCTATACAAGTAGGTATTCAGCTAGTAGAGCATCTGAATTGAAGATGTACTCGAAATTACTTCTTTCGTGCGAGGACATCGCAAAACTGGGTCTTTGGTCCCTCTCGAGTTGGGCCACACAATCCTTCTCATGGAGCTGTTCATTATGAAGTACCCGGAGTTCGCCAGGGGAGACATCTAGGGGAACCCAGGTACATCAAAGAGTCATGTGGAATGCCTCTGTACAGCTGCCTTATTGTGCCTGCATACTCCTACTGCCAATATTTCTTGCTACGTACACCCTTGAGCCTTCATTTTCTCCATGCTCTCATATCCGAAAGGTGGAATCACATCCTCTTGCTCGAAAAAAAGGGACATCAGTTTCGAGTTTCCCCAATACCCAAGAGGGATACCCCATTACCAAATTCCTGATATGATTGCGTGTTACGTTTTTGGAAGTAGCCATTTCGATGGAAATAAATTGTATATGTCTTTCTCTACGGGTTGATAAGGACAGAATGGTGAAAATTTGGAAGGGAGCGCTTTCGTAAGAAAATCCTGCAAAGAGACACCACTGCACCTCAAGTTCTAATCCTCCTTTTGTGCATGATCAGTGAGAGCTTTTAGCACTTCTAGTGACTTTGGACATGCAGAACATGATTGATTTTCCTCCACTAATACCAAAATCTACCATACTTTTACAGGTCCCTATCAAAATTTGAAAATTTTCCAAATTGCTTTGAGTATCAGTCTATTATATTATACTACAGGTACAAGTACCCCAATTTTGCTCTTCAACTCTGCTTCTCTCTTTTTGATTGGCCGGCTCAGCCCCTCTTTGTAATCGGCAATCCGGTCCAGAGTCTTCCAGATGTCGCCGTCTCCCAACTTTGGGAAATAAGGTTCCCCAACTTGGGTTACAACAACCAGCCAAACTTGTGAATCGAGTCATGGCATTTGGAAGGGAGCTCTTTCTTAAGAATGTACTGTGAAGAGACGTCACTGTACCTCAAGTTGTAATCCTCCTGTTGTACATTATAAATGAGAGCTTTTAGCACTTCTAGTGAATTTGGACACACCAGTTTATCACGATAGAAATGGTGTTACAATGGGAGGGTACCTTTCCCAAAGCAGTTTTGCCACAGTTCTTGCCATCTGGCCTTTTGAAGGAATGGCCTGAGCATAGCGGGTAAAATGGTCGATGATAACGAGGATTATCTTAAAACCTCCTTTGTCCATCTCTAAACTCAGGAAATCCATGCAGACTAATTCCATGGGTTGTGAAGTGGAGATGCTATGTAGCAGAAACTTGGGGCCATAGTTTAAACGTGCCCCTCAAAGCAGTCAACATTTGTAAGTGATAATTCAAATAAAACAGAATAATATAAAAACTAATAGAAAATAATGAATTTGTTGTTTTAAAAAAAAATGCAGTGAGCTTAACAGTGTTAGATTATCAGGGGGGTGTTTCACAAAGAGTTAAGTTTTACACATCACATTGGGCAGATCATGCGAAGGGGACGCGCACTATTGGAAGTCTACCAATGAGATGGCCCGATGACCTGACCCAGAAGCCTCCTTCCATGAACTGCATTAGCATCTGCCGACATGATGATGTCATCAGCATGGACGTTTTCACGATCCGCATCCCACCTTTTTTGCGGCACCAGGAGAGGATAACATGTCTCTGTGAATGTTGCCAAAAGGAGTCGATAATTTGTTGGACATAGATTCTACCTGATGCCTTGTATTTTAAAAGCTTGTGAATGGATCTTGTGGGATGTCATATGAAGAAATCATTTGAAGAAGTCATCTGAGGAGTTAGAGAAAAAATGTAAAAAAATATATTGTATGCATTGTCTTATAATTGTGCATAAATATATAAGCAAAATTCAGAACTAAAATCTCCATCCTTCAATTCATCACTGATATTAAGCTTAATCACAAGCTTTGAACTGTTCCCAATATCTATCAACACATAATTTAATACATCCATCATTAATCTTTAAACTGATCCATGCAAATACAACCATATTACCACTAACAAGCTCTAATATCAATTCAATAAAGAATAATGTATAAGAGATACACACTAAATTGTTATCAGAACTACATGCAAAATATATATTCACACACCTCTAACTTCATTAAAGTGGTCGATTCCAGCCGCTTCCTATTGTTGTATTCTGATACAACAACTGGAGAAGCTTCAATACGTTGGTGGACCGCAACATTCATCGCTGTCAGCTCCCCCCCCCCCCCCCCCCAGACACATACATGTATCAATCCTGTCCTCGCCGTCCTGCAACTCCAAACTCCTCACTCGCTTCCCACAGTTCTTACTTCTCTAACCTGGAAAATGAGATTACAGATAGCCACCCAAAATAACAAAGAGACTTCCAATGATAATAGGCATAAAATATTACACATCACACCACACCAAAACCATGGAGATCACAAAATCCCATTTTCTTTCGCCATTGTGTTCTTTGGGGCTGTGTCAGAGTCTGCTCTGGGTCACCTACATGTACAAGTTTTCTTCTGAAGAGATGCACATTTTCTGTGAATGTCATGAGCCTGCTTTTTTGATATATTTTATTACATGCTCATATCCAAGGATTCAAGGGAAATCCAACCTTAATAGCAGGTTGCTTTGAAAGAAAGGGGAAAATCAGAGAAGCAGATTGGTGAAAGTTTGAACGAAATCGGACAAGTAATAAGAAAGTTATGAATTATGAGCCTGCTTTTTTGATTTATTTTATTACATGCTCATATCCAAGGATTCAAGGGAAATCCAACCTTAATAGCAGGTTGCTTTGAAAGAAAGGGGAAAATCAGAGAAGCAGATTGGTGAAAGTTTGAACGAAATCGGACAAGTAATAAGAAAGTTATGAATTTTGAAAGCTGTAATCACTATACATATGGGAATTTCAAATTGGCCGAATAGGTAATGTCACTGTGATGTAGCTATGGACAACTCCCCAATTCGCTCCAACACACAAAATGACTAAAATGTCACTTTTTTCAAAATGTATTACTCAGTAGGATCTTTTTCTTTCATGAGGACCTAGAACATTATGCTATCTCCATTATATTTTGAGTACTGCCCTGAGGGTAAAAGCGCCTCGAAAAACGCAAATTAATGATATTTTTGTGTACGACAAACAGGAGAGTTGTCCACAAAAATGTCACAATCGACTCACCAAATTGCCAATTTGAGATTCGCATAGATGTAGTCATCTAATTTTTCAAACATCCATAACTTTCTTAGTCCTTGTCCGATTTCTTTTTTTCTTATTATTCTGCTTTCACACAAATCATCTTATTACCAAGGTTGGATTGCCTTTTAAGGCTCGGTCGTTGGATAGTCCAGCATATAGTGTTATTGGAACAGTGATATTTCCATCAACCTCCCACAGAGCTTGACGAGTATGATTACCTCCAAGTTCCCTTTTAACACATCTTCTCTTGTAACATGTATTGAGAACGTATTAGGGATATGCACAGCTAAGGTACTGAAAATGATGTTGCTCTTTTTTTTTTTTTCAAATGATTCTCAAGCTCCAGGACATGTGGTTGGTTCAATTCTCTGACTTATCTCTGATGTGGAGGGCTCAATGATAGATGCATAATCCTGTCCTGTAAATTGAAAATATCGATTATGTTTAGGCAAGCACCAAATAGTTATATCTGAATCTACTGGTATGTACATGTATGTTATTTTGAACAGTCTCTGAGGTCGCCCCCCCCCCCCCATTATGAGTTAAATACAGCTTAATGTATAAAATTAGCTCCAAATAACTTTACCCAGCATTCTCTGGGTTAACAGTTACGGAGTTTGAAGGAAATGGAGGATAACATACATGTAAACGATCTACGCGCAGAACTCAAGTCAGACTTGAGTTCTGCGCGAGCCCCTTTTTATGCTTTTACGCCGAGAGACGCGATAGAGGAATGATTGCGATCACATTATTGCTTTTTCTGCGCTGAAGCTGTCAAAACTCTCCCAATGAAATAAGAATTGAATGAAATATACGACATAAAATATTTTTATCGAATTACAAATTAATTTTGCGCGTAACTTACAGAGAATCTACTACCTAAATTATACATCAAATGAATCAAATATACAATGCAAAATGTTTTTATCGAATCTAAAATGATTTTGTACGTAAATTACTGAGAATCTCCAAGTACCCAAATGAATAAAATATATGACGCAAAATACTTTAGTTTGTTGAATCGAAAATGATTTGGCGCGTAACTTACTGAGAATTTACAACCCACACAAAATAAAAGGTGAATGTAGTATACAGCACAAAATATTTTCATCTATTGAAAAAAGAATTTGGCACAAAAGTTTCTGAGATTTCTACAATGCAGTAAGCAAGTTTTAGCTTAGCAGTGAAGACGTTCCCGAATCGATGTATCGTTGGGTATTAAGAAATCGTGATCAATGAATCAACTAGTCCTTGCTCAAGTCTTACTTACATCAAGTTTTTGAGGTATTTTTTTTTCTTCAAACATTTGCATTTTTCGGAAGTAGCCACTTTGAGGGAAATAAATTGTATGTGTCTTTCTCGACGGGTTGATAAAAACAGAATGGTGAAAATTTGTAAGGGAGCACTTTATGTCCGGTTTCTCCTTGGGCTTGGGATTGACGTCATGCCTTAACAGACACACCTTCATCTGTCGATTCTCCTCGGCAATCAGGTGGAGTTCTTGTCGCAACTCCTCAAAAGGCATGTTCCTTGATCTCACCTGTCTTTCACCACCTTGACCTACAGGCTGCTCATGAATTGCGTGCACAATGTCTTATCCGGTTGGATCATTTTCAATAACGGAGAGAGGGTTATTCTGAAGGATCCCGTCCACGAAATGTCGGGACACTCAGTTGGAGAAATTTGGGATGTGGAATGGAGGTATTTCACTTTTCCTTCTCTACTGGGGTTGTCAAAGGTCTCCGAATCTCTAGAGTTTGCTTCTTTTCCATATCCATCCCATCTGAAAAAAAAAAAAAATGAAGAAATGTATGTCGCTTTAATGGTGTTGCACTGAGGTATTTCAGTCCTCTAGAACCTCCCAGAAGAAATCTACCAGTTTCAGATGGTTGCTTCCTTTCCTTGGGTCACCTAGAAGCATTTAAAGTGAGTCCTTGTACCATTTACTCTAAATTGCTTTCACCTTGACTTCCTCCACTTTTCATGTAAGATTCCTTGATCTTTGTTACCAGTCATTCTAATTTTTTCACTAAATATTTTCATCGATCTTAATATCAGAATCGTGAAGACCACACAATTTTTAATCTAATTCTAACGCCCTGCTACCCCTCCTTCACTGTATAGGCAGTGGAGTAGAGGATCCGAGAAGGAACCAGGTATTTTGGTCTGTTAGCGGGTGGTTCCAACTCGGTGAGGGGTTAGTCAAAAGACCACAGATAAAATGAATAAATCCCAAATGAATTATAAGGAAAATAAATAAACAATTTAATAAAAGCGCTGGGGCACAACGTATAATAAGGTGTCATAATTATTTTATTTATATGGATCATTAACAACTAAAGAATAAAACAATTACTAAATTGGTTTCACAAATATTGTCGTCAAACTCTTAATCTAAATCAAATCAAAGGGACCATATTTTACCCTAATCAATAATTATGATAACCTAACTTAAAATATTAACATTAGTGGGACATTAAGGATAGGAAGAGGTTAATAAGGGGGGGGGGGGGGTGTTAACGGTAGCCACTTACATACAACGCGGTTGTTTAACTACGCAATATCGCGACTTGTACTGGTGCACTGCCTTAGCTGCTGCGGACGACGCGGATGATGATGACGACAATGCAGGAATAGAAAGGACGACGACATCGCATACTGGAAGAAATAGTTCAGGAACATGATGAGTAGAAATGACATTCGGTACCAGGATACTGGATACATACAGCATGCACACGAGTGACAGGAACATGTTGATCATACACTGGATCACTAAGATTGCAAAGGGTCAGTGGTACCCAAATGCAGATGTCTTATATTAGTTCCCGTTGACTTGGAGTGTAGATGATGACTTTGCTCAAACTAGGATGGTCAAACTTCAGACGACTTCGATATTGGTTAGGGTCAGTTAGTGGGGAGGGGTAGTAGGGGATAAGTTGGGGGAGCCAAGTTGGAGGGAGCCAAGTTGGAGGGAGCCAAGTTGGGGGAGCCAAGTGAGTAAAACAGGGTTGGGGTCTGGTTTTTATACCTAATTACACATGCATAATAGTCTGCAGCTGATTGGCACATTATTTACAGAAAATAGGATGGGGAAAGAAACTGCAATTATTATTGGTCAATAGTTAGTAGGAGGGGTCAGAATAGTTCTGCCACACCATCACATTCTTTGACCACTTGGACTTCCTGACCATCTGTTGTATTAATTAAGCCCCTCTCAGTTTCGTTTACACAGGTTGGAAGATAATCCTCTTCCACTGGCCTGGACATAATAACTTCTGGTCATTTCATTATGTAAGCTACATTCTATGAGGATAGAATATCCCTACTCACAGGAACTGGACTTTTGAGAAAAACAAGATTATATTTCTACCACCATACCCCACATGTAGAATTTTCTAGTCCGGAACAAATCAAAGAGATAAAGATAGAGAGGGAGAGGGATTGGGTAGAGAGGGAGAGAAGAGAGAATCGAAGGGGCTAACTCATAGAGATAGAGAGGGAAAGGAGAAAGAATAATTTGAAGGGGCTAACTTTGCTATCGTTACATAATTTTCAGATTTACACTTTATAAAAATCCCTTATTTTTTTCTCTACAATACATGTACATCATCAAACTCCACATTTTCATTATTTTTAGTTATTCTAAGTCATCCATATACCGGACCCCAGTGATGGGTCTGACATAGGCCAATTGCAGGACGGTTTATCCTGGTCTTACGCGGATTTTTTATGAGTTTGAAATCCTTTAAATCAAATCCAGAATCAAGTACATGTAGGTATTCAGCTAGTAGAGCATCTGAATTGAAGATGTACTCAAAATTACTTCTTTCGTGCAAGGACATTGCAAAACTGGGTCTCTCTTCCCTCTCGAGTTGGGCCACACAATCCTCCTCATGGAGCTGTTCGTTATGAAGTAGCAGTACACAGAGTTCGCCAGGGAAGGCATCTAGGGGAAACCCAGGTACATCAAAGAGTCGTGTGGAATGCCTCTGTACAGCTGCCTGTTGTGCCTGCATACTCCAGCTGCCCATATTTCTTGCTGCGTACACCCTCAAGCCTTCATTTCCTCCACCCTCTCATCTCCCAAAGGTGGAATCACATCCTCTTGCTCGAAAAAAAGGGACATCAGTTTTGAGTTTCCCCAATACCCAAGAGGGATACCCCATTACCAAAATTCCTGATGTCGTCGCGTTTTACTTTTTTGGAAGTAGCCATTTTGAGGGAAATAAATTGCGTCTTTCTTGACGGGTTGATAATAGAGAATGGTGAAAATTTGGAAGGGAGCACTTCATGTCTAGTTCCTCCATGGGTTTGGGTTTGACGTCATGCCTTAACAGACTCACATGCATCTGTTGATCCTCCTCGGCGATCAGGTGGAATCCTTAAAAGGCATGTTCCTCCGTCTCATCAGTGCTAACCTGTCTTTCACCACCTTGTCCCGCAGGCCGCCCATGAACTGCGTGCACAATGTCTTATCTTGTTGCGCAATCTCCGCCTGTCAGTGCCCTCCTGAGTAACGCCTCCAGAGCGATCGCATACTAGTACTCGCTTGGTATCTCACTGGGCTGCTGTACACGGGCATAGAAAGCTGCCATTGGAGAGACTGTTAAGTTGGACTCACCATACTCCTCGAGGAGTTTGTTAAAGACGGACTCAGACAAAGGGATGCCGTCACGTCTTCCCTCTAGATTCAGGACGAAGTCTCTTGCTCTCCCGCTCGTGTGCCGTACTGTGTTATTGAACAGAACCTCTGCATCATGGATCCCTTTAGCTGTAGAAGGTGCCTCATGTCCCTCACCCAATCCTCAATCCTGGGGCGCTGCTTATCTTTACAACACAGAAAATGGGAACATTTTTGAATTGGTAAGACGTGATACAATTTACGGGGTTGATGGGTCTCTCTGGAATAGGGTCGAATCTGGCCATCTGGAGTGGGTTCACCACTGGCCGAACCAGGCTTAACGCAGGCATCCGAGTCTGGTTCAGCTGAAGAGATGCCGCCTCCATGTGGAACTGGGGTGCCCGTTGGTCCAGTGAAGTCCATCGCTGGGTACTTTGCTGGTTTTCTCGGTTAGTTTGTTTATGATTATAGTTTCATCAGTGTTCATTAATGTCATTTAGTTGACTGTTGACTAAATTATTGAATAATAAAGACCATTTTCATAGTTAGATTCAAAATGCATAATACTGTTTGCATTGTCTTCCTTTTCACCTTTTCTTGCGAATGAACCAGGGACATGAGGTTGATAGTTGTTGTTTGTGAATTTGATATACATGTATGTGTAAACGAATACTTAATTGTACACTCTTAGTCTGTCACAGGAATATTGTGCAAAGTGTGACTTTGATTCCATTTTCTCATGATTGTTGAAAATTTCGTTGAACTCGGGTATCAAAGTAAAGGCAATTTCGTGAAAATGATAAATTGATAAAAAACAAAGAAATTACACAAAGGCTCAATTCATGCATTCAGATATACACACTAACATCCAGAATAATCCTAAAAAAAGAAAAGTGTTTGCAAATTTCATCCATTTTATACATATTTTTAATCATTTATGAATAGATGAATTAAAATTCCTAGTCTACTTTGGGATGAGCTGTCCGGCATCAGAACTTGCTGTTTATGGCCCGGACAGCTCTAAATACATGTGAGGCTGATTGTAGTAGTGGAAGTAGCAGTGCAGTGAGCTGGCTCTCTTCCCTATATCTATATTCTTTAACTACATTTATTTACAGTCCTATAGCTAATATGTACATATGTACATTTATGGGAAATTAATTAATCTTAATTGATAATGGACACTCAATACAAACACAATAATAGAAAAATTGAAAATATAAAATTGGAATATCATATGGACTAAACAATATATACAAAGGAGGAATAAGGGTTCAAGGCAAAATACCACCGCTAATCAATTAATTGATAAAAAATGCTGTCTTAGAAAGCCCCAGTCTCATAAACTACCCCTTCCCTTTCTGCATACCCCTCCTCTTTCTTTAACTATCCTAATTGCCTCCCTCTTTTTCTTTTCAACCTCTGATGCCTTAATTTCTGCCCCCTTTAATTTTTTACTATCTTTTCTTTGCAATGATAACAAGGCCTGAGCATTCATGGTAATATTCACTGCATTAAAGAATGCTTTTGCGACTCTGCTCTGTGCCACAGTTGAACGCTAGCACAGCCATATTGACTGTGATGCGAACAACACATGGACCTCTCCACAGGTGTTTGGGACACCTTCTCCAGATGAGAGCATTGAAGCTCTCATTCTGGTTTTGGGTGTACCCTGGGAGGCATCTTGAAAGAAGAGATCTGGAGCATTAAGTTGCTTGAATGTACATGTAGGCAAGCGCAGATCGAGAAACACTGCATTAAGGTGGTGGTCTTTGTCTGCCATGCTGCCTTTGTTTCTGTATTTACACCAGTCATCATCTGGACAGTACTGATGATGCACTTCATTATCAGGAAGCTTGACTTGATGATAAAGAATTGCCAACACTGCCCTCTGCATACATTCTACTGCCCATTTTCTTTCCTCTTCATCTCTGTATGCTACCGTATCATTATACTTACAAACTGCATTACGATTAAATTTAGACAAACGCCCTATTGATCCTGTATTGTTTGTCCCAGTTAATCAACCCTTCCCCCCTCCCACATTCTTCCCTCTGACAAAAATGCAAAATTTATCTGAAGCATTGAACATTCTCTTCCTTACGTGCCCTACACAATCGAGTTTCTCCACCAATTTTTTTTTTTTTTTTTAGACTTCCCATATATGTTTCCTTAACCCTATCAAACAATTTGCTATCCCCATCACTTACCATGTATTTATATCTAAGTTTTTGCTTTTTAACTGATCTATAACCATATCTTTGCTGTTGCCTCCACTTCCATCACTCCACTACTATCCTCATGATTTGCCAAACACTCCTCACCATGCCCCCGGGGAGGGGCACTCGAATTATATTTTGACGGGGGTGTGCCTCACGAATCCCCGAAAAGGGGGTCTAAGGAACTGACTTCAAGGTGTAAAATACGGGGTCTTGGGAACTATGATCTATTGGGCAGAGTGAAAAACAGGGTCTAGGGAACTACAAAACTAACCGGCAGAGTAAAAATAGGGGGTCTTGTAGCGACCATGCCATCCCCACCATTCCTTATAACTATCACTATCCCTATCCCAGTCCTTCCTAACCTCACATTCCTGACATATGCGTCATTCCACGGGGTTGGAGCAATTTTTGTGACATACCAGAAGTGAGGAACTATGTCTCCTATCAACCATGACAATGGTTCTTGAAATTGAGTTCAGCGTAAAAAGCAGAGCCACTTATGTTTGGAAGTACTCTAGCTTCGTGGTGAATCATTATCACAGACCATATGTAATGTTATATAAATGTAATGTCCATGTAACGGTGGTAAAAAAAAAAAAGAAATGCATTTCAAGCAAAGCTTTGAAAGAGTACCAACTGAAACAGGAATGATTCTGGCTGGGCACTACTATACATATTCATTGCATAAAAATCTTCAACAAAAGATTTAATCTTTCATGTGTAAAAGAAGATCTCATACCACTGTTACATGGACATCATCATAACTTTTGCCCCAACCCCATGGAATAACCCATATCCTAGACATTACTTTCCTATCTAACACCTCCCCTGTTTCCATAGTGATGACCACCCCCACCCCAGGATGGGAAGAATAACCCTGTTTATGCCAAATCCCATCATCCAACACTGCCCCTTCCACCACATCGTTTTCTTGGATGCTGTCATCCTCTGCCATTCATTCTCTTCCTCCTCAATTCTCTCAGAAACCTCCTTCATTTGAGCCTCACAAACCTGAAACAGTGAGATGGTAAAGAAAATGCTATTAGGATTGATCAAATACACTAGTTTCATTTTCATTTGCAAAACATAATGATCTATTAAGCTTGGTTCTTTACTAAGACTGGATAATGAGATTTACCTCAGTAGATTGAGCTACCAGGCAAGTAAGATGTCCCTGGAATTTGCCGTCTACCACAGGAGGCGCCAGTCCGAGGTTGATGCAAATTGTCACTTAGGCCCTCGGGTCCCAGTCCAGCCTCTGATGCTGCTAGGACGCTGCATCTGTTGATTTCTTCTGACTTTCCGGGGCCTCACATTTAGTGGTGTTTTCAGCTATTTCTGTTTTTAATATTCTGTGATCAATGTCTATTGATATATTTATGATCTATATACATGTACTAGAAAAGTTCTGTGAAATCCTGACATTTACTTTATAGATTGCAGATTCCTTGAAGGATCAATTCACAAAAAATCAAATTGTGTTGATCTTTATTCTCTCCCAGACAGATCCTAACCCTAAAATTTTGTGACAAGCAAACAAAAATGGTTAGTGGCACTTTCCCCAAAAGGAAGTGCACTAAAGACAACCCAAAAGAAAGCTTCACACATGTATGCTTCTATGAGCTCTTTTCATCCAGTGGGAGGGGGGGGGGGGGGGTTCGGGCACGACGGAAGTGGACTGAACTGTTATTTTCCAAATCTGTAAATATGACGTTCCTGAAGTCGACTTCGTTTTCAATGGTAGTTATAGCAAAAGCAAGTCTGGCTGCACGATCGTTCTTTCTAATCATTTGGTCCTTGTGCACATCCAACCGAGTCTCCTCTGGTGCCTCCTGATGATTGGAAGACTGAAATTAGCGTCCATTTCTGACCGAAGGAGATTATGAAGTTTGGACGAGTTCCTCTCGTCGTTGTTTACTAGGGTTTCGTTTAAAATTCCCCCCCCCCCCCCCGCTATCAACACCCCCTGTGCACATGAGCAATACGCCAAGTTTTAGTTTGAAAGAGTAAGTGTTCATTTCAATAACAAAACCTTTATTTTTCATCGCATAAAAATCACAGCTATGAACGTGAAATAAAATTTTAGGATTGAAATATAATAGGGGAAAATAATGTGGCTGGATTATTTTAAAATACTAAAATATATACATGTAGCAGACTTTGACAAAAATATTTTTGTTTGTAGGAAATCTTCACCCCCTGTTTAATCATGCATGCAAGTTGCGTTCTGATATTTATGGAACAAAAGAAAAATTACACTTTGGTCGCCTCGTTATAATTGGCCTTTCAGCATTGCAGTTAACTGCATCCCTCAAATTTTCCTTCTGGTGGTCTGTTGTAATACATCCAGGGAACTGTATTTTTGCTTGGATGATACTTGCCTTGAACATGTAGTCTTTCCTCAGTTCTTTTTGGATTTGGTCATCGTTTAAGCTGTATTTGGCCAACTCTTCCTTGGGATAGAATTCCAACATTAATTTCAAGACCATGTCTTTTCCATTTTTACAATGCTTGTAAGCATGGAGGTATCTTGCTTTCTGCATACAAGTTAGTTTCCACAGTTCCTATGCTAATCGATTCTTCATCGAGATCGTGATATGTTGGTGTTGGTTTTGGGGGTTTGATTATTTGATTGATTGCAGCCAATTCTTTCAAGATAACTTGCTGAGTCTTCATTATAGCCAAGTTTTGTTTAAGTACAACATCTAATTTTCTTTCCAGATTACCTGTGGACTCTGGGTACTGATATGATTGAAGTGGGAATTGATATTGGGGTTGGGGGAATGGGTCTTGCTGTTGGGTGACCCTTGTATCATCTTTTAGCCCCTTTTCCACATTTTTTTTTGGATATATGTGAGTTAACCACCGGCCTCCTGCACTATGGGGGTAGCCACTGTTGGTGTGGACTCTTTTCTTTCTCCTTTCTTTATCCTTTCATTCTACTTTCATCGCACAAGGAATATGTGCAAAATGTTGCACTATGGCCGGGTGAATCTGACCGTCTGTCCCCCCAACAATACCACAGGTTCCTTGTATGATGTCAGCTATTCATCTTGCATTCTCTCCCGAACGGATCCTTTAGTATTTTGTTAAGATCAATTTGGTAATTTTTCCAATCAAGCACTCTTCTCATTTCCTCTCCAATCATTTTGTAGAGCTCTGGTCTGTGAGTTGTTTTCTTTTGATGTACATGTATATGATCACTGCAGTTTATGCAGTTTATTTTCATTGATGAAATTTACTGTATCTGCACGCCCTTGCTCCTTTAATAGCAGTGTTTCTTCATAGGACCTCCTTCAGTTTCTATATGTGAGTGATGTTCTTCTTCTTGTTTGAAGTTCTCTTGAAGCAGTCTATTGAAACTGAAAATGTCATGAAGGATTTCACTTTTCATTGTGGCAAGAATATAATGTGTCCTGTCAAGTACGTCATGAATGACTAGTGGGCCACACCATTCAGCTGCAATTTTCTAGGAATTTGCAGTCAGAGAGGAAGAAGTCGGCTTGTAGAGGTAAACAAGCTGATCAATAGAGTAGATTAGGGTCTTGTCTGATGTGTGTTGTTTCTCTTGCTGTTTCCTTTGCAATGACAGCATGGTGTGGGATAGTTGGTCAAACTTCTTTTTGAGATGGTCTCCATACTCATCGTAAGAGGATGAGAGGCCAGACATGGGGTTGAAAGACAAATTGGAGAGATTAGGGGGCTCTCGGCAGAACACAAGCTTGTATGGGCTGTGGTCTTGTAAGCAGGTCCGTAGTAATTGTGTGGGGGAGGTGGTGGTGGTTGAGTCGCATTCCGTAGTCGTTTACGACATTCGCGCCAAACGTGGCCAGGAATGTGACAAAAGTCACAGATAAGTCGTCGTGATCGTGGTCGTCTGCCTCGTCTATCATCATTGCAATAGGGGCTCCTACCGCGTCTGTCAAAGCTGTTGTCGTGGTGTCTGTCGTGACTATGGTCGTGTCGTTGGTCACGACTCGCTCTGCGATCAGTACTGCGTTGTCGCAGAGTTGACAGTCATGGATGTTGATCTCATCCTCGATTGTCAGCTATGGTGGTCATTTTCAGAGAGTTGATTTGCTCTCTGAGGTCGTCAATCTCTGACTGCGCAGAGAAAGTCAGATCTTTGGTCTTATTAGTCGTGTTGGTCTTGAGGTCTAGAAACAGCTGCGCTTTGGCAGCGATCTCGTCATTAGTGAGTTCAGGTCCATAGTCGAAGCCGAAACCAAAATAGCGGCACGGCAATTGTCTGGCAAGGAGTCTAAGAGTCGATGTTGAATTTGGGTCTCTATCCGTCATCGTCAAGTTATTGAAGTCGCGTACGTGGGTATATGTTGATTTAGCTGGGCTAAATCGCCGTATAAATGAGTCCCTTAGGTCGCCATAGGTCTGGAACATGAGCTTGTCAATCCAGAGTCGGGCCTGTCCCTCTAATGTCCATTTAAATATCATTATTATGGTCGCTAGTATTTGTTGACAAATAAATACATGTACATACAATAACACAAAACACAGATAAACGTGAGGTTATATCAAGTATTGTTTTCAGAATACAAATTTGTGAGATTTGATTCGCACCTAATATTCATTTGCCAGTTTACGTGTACATGTACATGTACATGTACATGTGCACTGTAGGTATGCAGTATCTAAAAGTGGTGGGTCCAGGTAAAAAAAAAAAATCAATTTGTAAGAATATATCTTCCAAGTCTTCACATGACTTCCATCTAAAGAGTGTTTTAACTTGACTGGTGATGGGAAGGTCATGGGGTTCGTACCCTGGCACGGCACAACTGTCCTTTGGCAAGACATCAATCTACATTTGTCACTTGTGGCTCAGGTGTTAACCCTTTCAAGACAATTGACCACATTTTGTGGTTTGGCTCAATAACTTTTGATTTAGAGCCTTAAAAAAATACCAGATGCATGAGTAGAAAGAGCAAAAAATTCTGCACATACTGTGTCCATTTTTGTTGCATGATCATATTGCGTTTGATGCCAGGAATTTTAAAAAGGAGAATAAGATTGAACATCCTTAAATTGGCAACAAATTGAGAGATTCAAAATCATTGTTTTTTGTCCAAATTGGCAACTTTTTCAACTTTTCGACAAAGTTCCTAACCATGTATATTATTTTCAAGACATTACATCTTATTAGAACCACGTAGCACTAAAAGAAAAATATTATTGTTGCCAATTTGCAGAACAAAATGTGATCAATTGAGCTCTTAAATAATTCCTGTCCTGAAAGGGTTAAAATGGGTAGTGCCATGAAGAAATTCCTTGAACATTACTTGTATACAAGTAACCCTCGATGTAGTTGCTCCATTTCCTTAAAATATTGTAAAACTTTGACAGACATTTCTCCCCCAGTGTCTTCTTTGAACAGTGAAATAGGCAAGTTAATTGGAGACCATAACTTTATTACCTGGTGTCGTGTAGATTGAATTTAAAGAGTACCAATCACCAATCACAATTTTGCTGTCTATGTTATGTCATTTCCTTAAAATATTGTAAAACTTTGACAGACATTTCTCCCCCAGTGTCTTCTTTGAACAGTGAAATAGGCAAGTTAATTGGAGACCATAACTTTATTACCTGGTGTCGTGTAGATTGAATTTAAAGAGTACCAATCACCAATCACAATTTTGCTCTCTATGTTAGAGGTTGCATGTCGTTATACTATATTCAAAATATGGGCTTCAAATATTAATTCTATAAAGAGATATTGCAGTTTTGATTACACTCTGTAAGCGTAAAAGCGACTCGTGAGTAGACTACCTGATGCTCACCAAGGTACAGGCTCGCGCGGAACCAAGCTCGGAGTTCGATTCCGCACGAGCATTTTCGTGTTATCCTCTATTTCCTTCATATTCATTAAATGTTGACCTTTAGAATGTAATTCCAGCGTGACAGACGGGACATCCAACCCTCACATTTTTATGTTTTTACTTGATATGTCATATTTCATTTAAAAGTGATGCTTAATTTGATGTAGAGATGTGATCTATAGGGTTTGGTCAACAAAATGGGGGAAAATTTTTTTTTCAAGCCCCGCCCACAAATTGTGGGTGGGGCTTCAAGTTCAGCGTGACAGACGGGACATGAATTTACCAAGCCATTTCTGCTTCGATACTTTTCGACTAAGCTCTCCTCACTGGAAAATCTTGAAACAAAATATGTGTATTCATGTTATCACTTGTTGGTACCTTTTTGAAACCTGCTAGTATACATTTGAAATTTCATCTTACTTTTGGAGGAAAATGCCAAAAAGTGAGCGTGACAGACGGGACAATAAAAACGTGACAGACGGGACACATTGAGATTGTACACAAAATAGAATTTTTAAAGACAATCAAATTTCCAGCATTAAATACCTTATTCTCATGTTCTAAAGGGGTTAAAGGGGTTAAAGGGTCATCTTTAATATCGTGAAACATAATAGCAAAAGGATTTTAATTTTCATCCATCGGAAAATTTTCATGTAGTCCCATCCATACATATTTTTGCTGTAGATGCCAAACGTGACAGACGGGACATTACTTTATGAATCATAATTATCTTCATAAAATTAAAATTCCGCCAAGTTAGCAGTAGAAATGAATTTCCCCCTACCAAAGAGCAAGACTGCAAAATTTTATTCAAAAACAATGGTCTAATTTATTGTAAATGCAAAAAGTACCTTAAAAAACGTGACAGACGGGACAAAAATCCATTTGACCTTTGACCTCCATTAAATCAGAAGAATATTAATATTTTAAAAAATTTTGTATATAGACATAAAATTCCCCTTAGTCCTAACTAGATTTAGTTGTCTTTATTATTATAACAGATGAAATTTCTAAAAATGACTCAATATGTAATTAACCATATTTTACGATAAAAATGTGTAATTTCATTTTTGGGTTAAAAAATGGCCATTTTGGGTCAAAATATTCAAAAAATTAAAAAACTGAATATTGTTCCATAAAGTTCAAATCATGCATATTCAAGTGACATAGAAGGAAAATGTTCAAAATAAACTTTGTTTTTTCACCAAAAGTGGACATTTTCATGGAATTATGTATACCAGACAAAGTTCTTTGGGGTTGATTTTATACTTTCTAGCTGTACACAAATTATTTTTCCAAGTGATTGGTACACTTTAAATTCCAACAGCACCATTTTGAAACTGTCCATTCAAGTATATCATACATTAGGTAATTTTGCAGAAGTAAAAGTAAGTTTCAGATTGCTACCGATTTGTTTTTATAAGTCAAGCATGCCACAGTATTTACCTAGAAAGTGAAGTTTTTAGAAAGTGTTTGAAAACTTTGATGCTCATGAGAGTAAGTGCATCTACTTTTTGCATACATGTACAGTGTAGATCTGTCAACCATTCCTATTTTGGACAAATGATTCCCATTATTGACCAAATATTTTATCAACCTTAGATTCCTCTATTTTTTTATTTTTTTATTTTTTTTTTTTTTTTTGGGGGGGGGAACTTATGTATAAAAGCATACAAAATACATTGTATTTCTCATTTTGCCTTAAGTATTCATACATGTACCTGTACTTTTTGTTGTGGAAGGTCGTCAGCTATGACATTGTATACGCGTACATGTACATGGACATGTACAAGTACTTTGGTATAGCTCCATTTAGTTTTGGATATACTTCTCGAGAAGTATTGTATATCCATGATTTAGTGTACCAATTTAATCCTTTTTACATGTATCAATACATTTGTGTACATGTACATTTATTTATCGAAGAAGAGAACAATCATATTTTATTTAACAACTCATATTGTATTAGTTATACATATAATGTTGTCTTTAGTATTTCACTTACATGTAGTTCCATGTAAATAATGGCCTAGCTTAGGAATTTGTTCAGTTCTCAAAGATTTCATTTGACATTACTACTGTTATGTTATACAAAATGTGTAGAATTATGTTATATTAATACCATATTATTTGCAGTAGAATTTAGTGCTCCATTGCATTGTTGTACTAAATCACTTACATTAGTTGTGTACAACACCTTGGTGCTCCAACGTAAGGTCCTTGGAAATAGCTCTTGGCTTTATTTCATCAAAGATATAGGGATATGGTTAGGGTTAGGTTTAGGTTTAGGGATAGTGTTTGGTACAGAGTTGAAGTTCAAAATTTGGTCAGCGTAAGATACTGACCGTGGAACAATTTTTGCTGGAACAAGTGTTGTACGATTCCCCAGTTCTTGCATTTGAAATCATTGTGAAATTGTTTTTGTTTATAAAATTTACATGTATTGCTCAATTGTGGAAGCAGGAAAGACTCATAATTCCAAAGGTTCATTACTCCGACGGTTCCTAATTCCGAAGGTTCATACAGGTAATTCCGAAAATGACAAAGGGTTCATAATTCCGAAAATGAAATGGGGTTTGTAATTCCGAAAAGTTATGTAGGAACTCTACTGCATTTTCTGAATTACGAACCTTCAGAATTATGAACCCTTTTTCATTTTCGGAATTATATGAACCTTTGGAAAAACGAGTACCCCCCCCCCCCCCATTTTCTGGGGGTCAGGAGCAAAATTTTGTGTCTACATGTACATCTACAACATGTATATTAGGGTCCTTGTTACATTTTATGTTTACTTGTGGTACAATACATGTACATGTATCGTTTCGTTGCTAAGTGAGAAGTTGGTTTTGAGTTTGTAGTATGATGTATAAAGCAATATAAGAATCATCTTGAAGATCATACAAAAATTTTGTTTATAAAATGGACATACATGTATTTCAAGTGCTGCCTTATTCCACCCAGACAGAGATCATTCTACTTAAATTATTCATTTTCATTGCACCTTGATTTCAAAGAAATGAAAGCCATACAAAGTGTATTCTGTATTCCTCTTGATTCCATCATGATCATTGCCTTTTTGATTTGGTATTTGAATACATATTGATTATATCATGTAAATACCATGACAAATGTATTTTTGTCTACATTCTTGCACATATGTAACTAGTTCTCTTCAAATTATGTGTACAACATAGAGCTATATATATGTGTGTTCTATATTCTGGTAAGTTATGTGATTTTATTTATCCCTGTCTTTTCCGTTTTATAGAAATCTTTTACATCAGTTGTGACATTCTAAATCATAACAAACCTTTCATTTAAATAGAAATGTGCCAAATTATGTTTTTGTTCTTGGTATGTGATACAGTTCTCGCAACATTTAAAAAAAAAAAATTTATATCAGCTATGATACTTTTTTATTTATATCCTTGTCTTCTTCACAAATCTAAATGTAGAAGATAATCATGTTTACATTGTATTATAAAATTTGTGTACATGTATATACATATTAAATTATACATCACAATCAAAGTTGAACCACTTGTTTGTTTTGTCTAATGTCATTCATGTTGTCAGTACTATAAAAGGCGTCTTTAGAATTTGAATTTTAGGCAACAATTTTTTTTTTATTGTATTGGCGTAACCCAACCGGCCCTAAAATTTAACCCGAAACTAGATTTATTAAGAAAAACCAAATGCTGAAAATTGCAACCGATCGCTGAAATCATGATTCTGATCGATCAATATTTTGACGATTAACAAAAAGAGAATCGCAGATATTAAATGGTTAAGTTATGAACACTATTTAACAAAGAACACCGAACGTAAGAGAAAATGCTCTTTAGAGCTGGTGAATAGTTGAATCTATCATTTTTTGATAATTTTTTTTTACTCTTTGAATTCAAGTACATGTAGATAGTAATTTTTTTTTTTAAAAGACGTACATGTACCTACCCTATTTTTTAATTGCCTGTTAAGCTGTTACATGTATGTTTGGGGGTTTTTTGCCCTACATAATGATAGATAAAGCAAATCTGCAAGTGTACAATATGTTTCATACAGGTGTACATTAACCCTTTCGAGAAAATAGACATTTTGCGGTTTGGCTCATAACCTTTTGATTCAAAGCCCTAAAAATTATACCAGATGCATGAGTAGAAAGAGCAAAAATTTCTTCACAAACTGTGTCCATTTTTGTGGCATGACCATATTGTGTTTGACCCCAAGCCCCCATTGCATAAAACTTACCATTTAATGGTTAACTCTGCTATCAATGGTAACTACCATGGTAACATCACTCAACAGCCAATCAAAATCAAGGTTTCCATGGGAGTTACCATTGATGGCAAAGTTACCATTAATGGTAAGTTTTATGCAACGGGGCTCGGGAATTTTAAAAGGGAGAATAAGCTTTAAAAATCCTGAAATTAGCAACACATTGAGAAGTTAAAAATCATTGTTTTTTTTTAAATCAAAATTGGCAATTTTTTTCCACCTTTCGACAAAGTTCTTAACCATGTATGTTGTTTTCAAAGAGATTACATCTTATTAGAACCATGTACTATTAAAAGAAAAATAATATTGTTGCCAATTTGAAGAACGAAATATGATAAATTTAGCCCTTAAATAATTCCTGTCATGAAAAAGTCATAGACTCATTCACATATGCCGCGGTAAACGACCACAAGAAAGTGGCAGTTTTTATGCCTCCGCCCACCGAAGGTGGTGCCGAAGGCATTATATTTTTCGGGTTGTCGGTCCGTTCGTCCGCCCGTCCGTCCCCTTTCTTGTTCTAGTGATAACTCAAGAACTACAAGTATGAAACTTCAAACTTGGTGCTAGTATGTATCACTGTAGGAAGACGATCTGATTAGATTTTGGGGTACATAGTTCAAAGGTCAAGGTCACAGAGGCCAATTTCTGAAATTTCAGACGTTAGCCTCGTTCCAGCGAGGCAAAGTTGAGTTCTGTTCATGCAATCTCCATTGTGAAAGAACCATCTTAAAACAATTAGGAAAGGAAGACCATGTCTACATAAGAAAAAAAGGGTATCAAAATGATAAGAAAAATTGACCCAGTCTTGCACATGCACTGCACACAGAAATGGGTATATGGGACTGCACACACAAGGCATGAATGTTCGGCCCGAACGTTTCAGCTATTTCTCGTCATATTTTGAATATGAGGGCATTTGAAGAGCAATCCTTTTCAGGGGAAATTTCTACTATGTAGTTCTTCCCCAACTGACAAAAAAGGAACGAGAAAGCTCGCAAATTATTTTTCACCTTTCCCAGAACTCAACCTTCCCTTTAATATGTCTCTATTCTGCATGTTCTGTACTGAAGAACAATCAACAACAGAATACAAATGAAGAGAAAAAAGACAACACAAAAATCAGGGTTTATACATGTACCAAATTTATTGCAATATTTTTACATGTATCTCGGCTTGGATATAACATGTTTCAGACTTTATATTTTGCTAAACTGATATATAGCAAAGGAGGCAGGGCCTTGGAATTTGACAAATCCTGCGCCTCGTACATGTTTAGCATGCAAGTGGATGGAAATTGGCATCATTTTCCTCAAGATTGTCTCATGCTGGAAGTGTCTTCTGTACTTTAAGACATGGAATTCATCATTATGTTCAATTCATTTATTAACAAAAAAATACTAGGGTTCTGCTGGCCTAAGGGACCACATTTTCCTTGCCTGGCTAAAATGCTCGAATCAAATTTTCTGCCAATTTGAGCCTTCTTTGACTTAAAAAAAAATCTAAAATGCTATGAATTACATGGAACACATGAGGAGAAAGAACACTAGGCAGTGAAATACATTACATGTAGTCATAATATCTGAATCAATTTCCACTACAGTATATAATGCCAATCATGAAGATGAGCATCAAAGTCTTAAATTGGCAACAAGACAGAAATGGAATGCGTAGTCACTATCTTCACAAAGTGGCATTTTGATGCGTTTTGTGACTTTCTTTCATAAAGATTCATTTGGTGTACATACTATGTTGTGTTATGAATGCAAATAAAGAAATATGTAATGGTGCCGATTTCAGGAGGCAAAGCCAATTCACTCGGACCTGATCAGGAAGTAATGTACCCCTATGGGTTGCCCCTCTCATACCACAGCAGTTATGGAAGAAAGTCATTTATAATAAGCACTTGGTGTTGAGTGTATAATGGTGGTTCATACGTTGAACTTAGCAGCTTTCTTGGCTGTAGATTGGACAGGGTAACTGGCTGCAGAGATGTGAAGCTGAAAAGGATAGGGCCGATCTGTAGAGTGAGAGAGAGAGAGAGTGTGTGTGTGTGTGAGAGAGAGGGAGAGAGAGTGTGAGAGAGAGAGAGAGAGAGAGAGAAAGAGAAAGAGATAGAGATAAGGAGAGTAAAGAATGATTTGTAAATGAGCATGGTCAGGAGAGAGAAGATGAGATGAGAGAGAATAAGAGAGGATGAGAGAGAATGGAATAGAGGCGAGAGAGAGAGAGAGAGGGGGAAAAAAGAGAGATAGAGATAAGGAGAATGAAAAATGAGATGCATGATTTGCAAATAAGTATGGTCAGGAGAGAGAAGATGAGCTATGAGAGAGAATAAGAGAGAATGTGAGCAAGAGAGAATAAGAGAGAATAAGAGAGGATGAGAGAGAGAGAGAGAAAGAGAGATAAGGCGAGTGAAGAATGATTTTCATAATTTGCAAATGAGTATGGTCCAGAGAGATGAGATGAGAGAGAGATACAGACAGAGAATAACACAATATAATGCGTTAAAAAGATGGGGGCGGTATATTGAAGGGACTATGGTAGAGAGAGAGAGAGAGAGAGATAGGCTAGAATTAAAATTCTAATTACAATTTGAGTCATGTTTATATTCATCTGTCTGAAAGCAGAATTTTGACTTATATTGGTCTATAATACAAATTTCACAATGTACATAACCATTAAACAACTTAGAACTGGACATAGAAAAGTTAACAAGATGAATGATATTACAGAAGTATTGTTAGGAGGAAGAACATGAAAGAAAGATAGAGAGAGAGAAGAGAGAGAGAGAGAGAGAGAAAGAGAGATAAAAGGAGAATTGAGCAACAGAGGGATAAAAGAGGAGTAGAGAGGATGGCTACACAATGACAATCCTGAAGGCTTTTCAACAAACCTTTTGATTTTCCTCCAAATTTGCCATTGGTATTACTGGGTATGGATGGGGACGACAGCGTCTGCAATCCCGCTGTCACACTACACAGAACAGCGACCTCTGTTGGCGAGGTATTGGCAACAGTCAGCTGAGGGTCACAGAGGTCGCGGAAGCGCTTGTTGGTTGGCCATCTCGTGGGCTGTGAAGACACAATGTGGCAAAGAGAAAATTTTAAAGGTAGGACCTGTGTTTAAATTTCTAGAGGAATTTTCTCAAATGTGCATCAAGCTATGTTAGTAGGTAAAACAACATAACTTTCAAAGAAAGAGACTACATTCTATCTATTCATTTCTTTGAAAGAACGTTCCCATTTCTGTGCCTTTTCTGTTTTTATATGAAAGAACTTTCAATTACTTATTGAATTGCAATACTCTACTTAAATATTTTATATAACTGAAATTTTACAGAGAATTTATGATAATTTGCTTTGGTTTGTTTTAAATACAATGACAATATTGTTAAACAAATGCTCATAATTCACTTATTGTTTCTGAAACATAATTCTTTACTACAATTTTACTCATCATCATCCTTCAAGAAACTGAAAATTCTCTTGAATATTTTTGCATAGCCTTCTGAATATTTTTTGTTAACTTTCTTATTTAAATTTTGTCCTTCAAATGTGTTTCCCTACAATTTCTGTTGCTACAATGATATTATTTGCTATGTTGCTTTTCCTTTTCAATATTTTCTTTATGATGTGATTAATTTTGTACAGCCTCTGTAAAAAACAAACATTATCAGCTTTGGAACTGCAAGTCTTGGTTTGTAAAATAAACCATCACAATTTGATTCTGTTCATCTCACTGTCAAAAATAAGTTTCGAAACAGTCCCTAAAAGAAAATTAAAATCAGTATGAACTCTCAAAAATGGCTAAGTTTTGGAGAATTATGCTAAGGTAGGCTAATCATCAATTAAAAATGTAAAATTTTGTTACAGGTACATGTGCAATTTAAAACTGTTTTAATACAAAATGAAAAAAAAAAAAATCCAAATGACTAATGATGGGAAGCAAGATTATAGTATATATAGTCAAGAATTGTAATTCCGAACAGATTGTATTACGGGATTACGCGTATGAAAACCACACTATTGAAACAAAGGTTGTGTCTTTTTCCCATAGGTTTCACACATTCGGAAATACAGTACCTTTTTCAAGGGACCAAAACGCCGCGTCATTGGGAAGGGGTTCACTCGGAAGGGAATATCGTATTAAATCTAAGTTGTCTTTTTAAAATTCCATCAACTTCTTTTTCTGTAGGACTTTGAGCATTCATTATGTAAGTTTGAGAGATATTTGTTTGATATTTTATTTGCTATTGTTGATTTTCTGAAAAGTGTTCGGACACTGGATCCACCACCATATGGATGGTGAAAATGGTGTGAAATTCCTAGAATAATTCCAGTTCTGATATCAATTGTACTGCACTGAAATTATAAATCTTATCACTACAGGGAAAAGTATTTTTTCCTGTACTGGGGCCATATTCTAAAAACTATGTTATCTTTCACATTAAGGAAAAAGATGTTAATTGTCCTAACAAAATGATAATGCATGGAATAAACACTAATCATTGGTTAGTCCACTGCCTGGACTGTTCGCGCAAAATAATACACCCCCAACGCTAAAACTGAGATAGCCTTTTCATTCGACCCTCTTTTCGACGGGTGAAATTTTGGGGATCGCGCGATTAGTGGAGAGTCGCGCTCTGTGTGGGATATATGTGTAGAGAAAGAGCAGCGTTAGGGAATAAACCAAATATAAAAAACGGATAGAATCTAGACTAACCATTGGTGCTTGGGCAGAACTCCTTGGGTAGATGTTTCTGTTAACTTTACGCAAGCACAGCCAAATTTACGGCACAATCATTAGCCAATGACTTGTTCTAATTTTAATTTGTGACCCTCCACCACAAAACGACCAATGAGTCGGAAATTTGGGTTTTTAACATTTCAACAGAGTTTAAAATCTTAGATTCTAAGCTTTAAAATGATATATAACTTGTCTGTTGTGGACTAAGCAAACCCTTGTAAATTACAATGAGAATGTCAATGTGTCAGACAGGCTATAATGACCAAAACAATAGAGAAAACGGGCTCTAAAGAAGAGTGACCATTGAAGAGCGCCTAATCTGCCTATTGTATGTCCCACAAAAGGTTGAGTCAAAACTTCTTAGCATACACTGTGAAGTACTGAATGGATTGGGTTGAAACTTTTCATACCTTTATAACAGATATATTTCTTTGTTTCTTTATATTTTGAATACCAGACAGTGCACAGTTTTTAAACTATACCAGAAAAGCGATGAGAAGTACAATCCCAGCAAGTTGACACACAAAGTTTAAATGTCCTGGAAAACATGGTCATTTTGAATGAGAGTAAAAACATATTTCGACATGGTATTTTACCCTGAAATTTTGTCAGACAATAGATTACTAAATGAACTTTCAGAAAATACAAAAAACTTAAAATCAAAATTTCCACCCCAAACCACCTTTTTCAACTGTTTACTCTAAAACTCCCATTGCGACTTATTGGTCGTTTTGTGGTGGAGGGTCACATTTGTTAAAACAATTAACATCATTTTGCTAACAAAAAAGATAACATTGTTTTCAGAATACAGCCCCGGGTCTTGAATCATTTTTTTTTTATTGTTCTTTCTGTGAATATTAAGGGGTGGTTTCTCTTTCATTCAAGCCAAGGTGAACAACAATTGTTGATTTATTTAGACTACTTTTAATAACATGAAAAAATGTTCATTAGTACAATAAAATCTGGCTACATCATGGACCCAATACATTTGTATGTTTTGGTGTACATTTATCCTTGCAACTCTTGCTAATCTTCCAAGTTAATGACCTTCCAGAAGGTGCAAAACAGAATGATGTTGCTTTTGCATATCATTGTGTTACCACTGGCTATCCCGCACAGCTTTGCATGTACATGTACTTGTAAGCAATACATGTAGATGCAAGGAGTTATTAATTGATTCTATTTTGAACTCGCAAGAAAGTGACCCATTTCTCATGCAACCACCTTTCATAATTGATAAATTAATTAGGCTGATCTATTACTAAATAGGAAACCATGTCAGGGCACTTTGTTCTAAGACACTGGCACGTGCTGTAGCATGGTGTAATTACGTTTCATTCTCAAGACTATCATTATGCATGCATTTTGAAAGACTTTTCCACCAGCATTCTCTCTCTCTCTTTCAAATTAGCCCTTTTGAGAAGATTAACCACATTTTGTGGTTTGGCTCAATAACTTTTGATTCAGAGCTCTAAAAAACATATCAGATGCATGAGTAGAAAGAGCAAAAATTTCTGCACAAACTATGTTCATTTTTGTTGCATGACCAAATTGCATTTGATGCCAGGAATTTCAAAAACAAGAATAAGCTTTAAAATCCTTAAATTGGCAACATATTGAGAGGTTCAAAATCATTGTTTTTTGTTAAAATTGGCAACTTTTTCAACTTTTCGATTAAGGTTTAAACCATGTAGATTGTTTTCAATGACATTACATTTTATTAGAACCACGTAGCATTACAAGAAAAATATTATTGTTGCCAATTTGAAGAACAAAATGTGACCAATTTAGCCAGTAAATAATTCCTGTCCTGAAAGGGTTAATGTATTTTTCTCATTCACCACCTCTACCAATCTCCCCCCCCCCCTCTATCAATTCCTTTCTCTAACTTTTTTCATCATACATGTACATGTACTGGTCCAATACCAAACTCAAGATATTTTTCTCACACCTTGTACCGACTTCAACTTCCTCCCTCTCTCTCTCTATGTCTCAGGTTTTAACTACATGTACCTTCCCTTCTGAAGTCTCTCATTCTCTTTAAAGATGAACAAGTATAAAAGATTATGAACATGTCTCTTCTAAGTTCTAGATACATTAAGTAAAAGTTCATGACCAATTTAAATATCCTGTGTACATGTACATGTATGCTGCTCTAAAATACAAGTAGCAAGCTGTGTTTCTAAACTGTTATTTATAATTCCATACAAAAGTTTCTTTTGTTATCCTATTCTGGTAGGTAATTAATTTCCTTACTATTTTCTGTTTATTCTCTTGGTTCTTATAATCAGGCTGACTCCCATGATTACCCCTCTCCCTAGCTTTGGTGGTGGTGTTGTTAGTGGGTGTCGACCTGGCTGAAATGGGCATCGACCTGGTTGAGATGGGTGTCGACCTGATGGAGGAAGGCATGCTTGTTGACCTGTGGGTGTTGCTTGTAGGAGAGGCTTCAATGTGGCCCAGACTGGCCTTGGCTAATGGGTGGGACACTACATGTAGAGGGGAAGGGCATCTGGTTGTCTTGGATATGGCAGTGGCAGGGGGTGTAGTGGCAGGGGGCGTAGTGGCAGGAGGCGTAGTGGCAGTAGGGGTGGAGCTGGAACGAGGGCGCTGTTCATGGAGCTTCCGATATGTATAGCCCTCTCTGAACCCCCAAATTTTGTGAAAAATTAAGAAATTAAAATGCTATGGAAGTGTCCAAATAGATGAATAAAATCAAACCATCAAACATACCAATAAAGAATAATCAAACAATTTTCTTAGCTATTGACATCTTCATTTTTAGTGGCAATATTTCGAATCAAAACAGAAACATCATGTATGAAATGAAATCAATTATTTTCACATTTTCATGTCAGCTCATACACAATATTTTGCTCCTCAGGAAGCTTTACCCTTTTCCTGGCCAATGTATATATAGGAACAGTGTTAGAAATGTTGACAAAAGCAAATGAATGTATTTCTTGAGTTCTGGTAATGATGGAAAATCTAGAACCAAACATAGATGATCAAGACTACAAAGTAATTATATCTGCTAAAGATTTTGGAAGAGAATGTACATATAGCCGAGTAATAAGTGAAGAAATATTTATAAAGAAATCAAGCCAGTAGTTCTGACCACAAAGTATAACTTGGACTCCAGTGTGAGTTGAGCTTTTCAGGGAATTTGATTTGGTATGTTTGATTATATCACACTGGAAATTTTAAAAAAAGAAGTAAAGAATCTGCTAAATTAAAAACAAGTCAGAAGTATGTCAAAAGTACATGAAAACTTAACTAGTTCCTCTCAAAGTGCAACTGATTTTACAACTGAAGAAACACTTTAACTCCAATTAACAAATAGCCTTGTTTCACCTTTTAGATATTTTCTAGACCTTTAGGTAACAGCAGAAGCACTGTCCAGCCATACCTGTAATTAGCGGTATAAGAATCCACATCCTGGGCATTCTTGAACGCTACATCAATGACCTCATCTGTAACAGGTCGGTGCTCACTAGAAGATAGGTGGAGACCATCCTCCTGCCGGTCCGCAACTGGGCCAGAGCTCGCTGGACGCACAGGCCCCCTTGTCAAGAACTGTGCGCGGGACGTGGCTGCGTTCTCGGCCCCGGCGACGTGACACGACCTGACCTTCATGGCCGACCTTTGGCCGAAGCGGTGGAGGCTCGAAACGGAGAGCGCACTGGATAGGGAGTGGAGGTTGGTGAGTTTAGTGGATTTGCTGATGAGCTGTGGGTAGTCATCGTAGGAGCTGAGGTAGAGCGAGTTAGACCGATGCAGACGTGCCTTAGGATCATCGGGAAGGCCATAGAGGATTGGTTTGTCATGAATCAAGGAACATAGCTTCCATCCTCTGAACACCTACAGGTGAAAAGAGATAGTGAACTGGATTAATTTGCATCTAATGAACACATCTCCGTTAAAAAAACAAAAACAACAACAATAACTGAACCAGATATGTTATTTGCATCTTTTGAATATGTACATGTACATGTACATTTAGGAGATAGATGGCTAATGATCTGAAAGAAGACAAGTACATCTTTACTCTGAACATGTAATAAGAGTAAAATACATGGGATCTCATCTTTAATTGAGCAGAAATTTTTTTTCTCCAGGATTCAGGATTGAATAGGCTTTAATACACGTATCCCTCCTGTACCAAACTTGAATACTCTTTCATCTTCAGAAGATGTTAATGTATTATTTTCTAAATCTCAAGGCATTTTGTCTAATTTTGAACCAATTGATCCAATGTCCAATGTGATATGTCAGAGTTACAAATTTGTGAATCTGTCTTGAGCAGCCTACTTTGTTGGACAAGTTTTGTCTTAAATTAAAAGAGGTATTTGAAATAGATGTTCTAGGCAAATGGCTGGACGACCTTTTAAAAAACAAAATTTTGTACATGGTTACAAAGATGCTGAATCACTCACATGCCATTCCAATTGCAATATCATCACCTTTCGGAACGTTCAAGCGTTACAAGATGACACTTCTCTAGTTGAATTCTTAAAGTACATGTAGAAGTTTGCAATCATATCTTTGCTATCTTCATAAGATATTGACATGTTCATATAACATTCAAAATGTGAGATATACATCCACTTACTCTTGCAAACCTGCCTCGGACAGAAAATTACCTTGGATAAGGTTTGTCATTCACAATACATGTAGGTATTGCAATTTGATATCCTATGCAAGAAGGCTGACAATACTTTTAAAAATAAGAGCAAACTATGCACTCTTCACAAGATATTATCTTTTTTTTTTGCTGTACAGAAAGAGTAAGAAATGCTTTATCTTCTTATCAAGCCTTCACCAGACTTTTTTCTAGAACCTTTTTTAGAAAAGGTTTTTCATTTTGGAGAGGTACTCAAAAATAGATGTAAAAGGTTGGCACGAGAATAAGAACATATCAAATCTTCATATATATTGACATACTAATTCACAGCGAGTTAGAATGTACATTAACTCTTCTCTATTTGCCTTTGAATAATATATTTCCTTGGATAAGTTTCGTCATTTACAAGAGACTTTAAAAAAAAAAAAAGGAGCTTTTGCAAATTGCTGGAAATACCTTTAAAAAGAATGAGAAAACTACAAGTACACTACATGTATATGTACATGACCACAGAGACTCACAAGAAATGAACCTACATCATTTCAATAATCATGTGCATCACTCTTTGAAACACGTGAATATATATCACAATAATCAGAACATGATTTGTGAAAGGGTCATTCCACGGGGTTGGGGCAATTTTGTGACATTCCAGAAGAGAGGAACTACATATTTTTTATCAACCACAACAATGTTTGCTTAAAACTGAGTTCAGCGTAAAAATCCTACCCACTTATGTTGAGAAGTACTCCTGTTTCATGGTGAATCAATATGGCAGAACAAATGGTATATATTGTTATATAATTGTGATGTCCATGTAACGGTGGTAAAAAAAAAATTAAGCAAAGCTTTGAAAGAGCACCAAAGGAAACAGGAATGATTCTGGCTGGGCACTTAAGTATACTTTTTCATTGCATAAAAATGTTTGACCAGATGATTATATCTTCCAAGTGTAATAGAAGATCTCACACCAGCATACATGTAACATTTTTGTAATTATAATTTTTACCATTTTTTACTCATGGAATGACCCTTAAAATGGGTATTGACATTGCCCGGGAGTTGAATATTTGTGCTATCTTTGTAAGATGTCGACATGTTCATCTGGCACGGAAAGGGATAAGAATACTTACTCTTGTGAATTTACCCCCTCGAGTGAGGATGAGGAAGACCTCCTTGAGAGACATACATGTACTCCTGCAGGAGCCCTCCTCTTCTCCTCGTTGTCTCCTTTTGGTAGGGCTCCCTTCAGAGGTAAAGCAGTGTTGGAAAAAGTCAGAGGAGTGAAAAAATAGGTTTTGTAATTTTGATACACCCATATGAGGGTATAAGGGTCACATACAACTCCAAAAAGTTCACTTTAGAAAAACTGCATTTTCATTAAGTGCACAAGTTTGACTATTATTTCAATATTTGGAAAATACAAATTAATATATGTACTTTTCAAGCCTTGTACTTTTCATATTGAAATAATAGTCAAGTGCACTTCATTCATAACATGAAAATGCAGTTTTGGGGTTTACGTTTTTATAATATTTATTAAAGTTATCTGTTAATAATATACATTGTAACATTCTTCTGGTAGATTTATGCATTTAATTAATGAAATTGTTTCAAAATTTTCAATTTACAAATGGGCCTAATGCTATAATTGCTTGTAAAAGGGAAGACAGACAGCAAAATCAGGGAGATGGGTCTGACCATGGGTCTGTCCCACCATAAAATTATCAAGCTGGCGAGATATATGACGATGACATTTCCTTATCAGTGTATTTAGTAGGAAGAGGGCACAAAGAATTACATAAGAACTGTCTGTCCTTAAAAGTGAAGTCCACTCTCAGTGACTGACAACATCTACATTGCATTACAAGGTGTCAAATTCCACATGAGAACCTACATGTACTGTACAACTATGCACATGGCTTTAACACTGTCCATTTCAAGGCGCAATGGCTCTGGGTAACATGTAGAGAAGTGATCTTGGAACAGGGAGAACCTGGGTTCTTAACCAAGTAGATGCGCTAGTGCCCTTTGGTACTTAGGCATTAATGCTGACATTACCAAGTCCCTCCGAGAGGACGACTAGCCATCGGTCCTCAAGTTGCTTATTTACAAGCATACATATATGCTTTCTTGGTTTAGAGACCACTTCTCTACATCAAACCATACATCATGTTATGTTTACATCTTCTTCTTCTTTTTTGGTAGTTGTAAAATTCTTAGCTAACTTGTCTACAAATTTTGGCTCACAAGGCATTAGTCATTTGCTTATCTTTGAGCTTTGCCTTTAGTTCTGTTTGAAATGCTCTGCTTTATCATACATGTACTTGTAAAGTGAATACTCTATATGTCTAGAAGTACATGTAACTACATGTACATGCATTTCAACTAAGAACTGAAGATTAATGAAATGAAATGAAATAATGTATACTCTACTCCTTGATGTACATGTAAATTAAAATAATCTACTTAAAGGGAAAGTTGAGTTCTGGGAAAGGTGAAAAAACAATTTGTGAGCTTTCTCATTCCTTTTATGTCCATTTGGAAGAACATCATAGTGGAAAAACCCCCTGAAGAGGACTGCTCTTCAAATGCCCTCATAATCGAAAAACGATTAGAAATAGCTGAAATGTTTGGGCTGAACATCAATGCCACTTCTGTGTGTAGTTTCATATACCCATTTCTGTGTGCAGTACATGTGCTTTTCAGCAAGATCGGGTCAATTTCCTATCTATTTTGATGATTCCAAAACAACTCGGTATAAAACAATTCTTACATGTATACAGGCATGGTCACCTTTCCCAATGGCTTTGAGTCAGTTTTTTTTTTACAATGTAATTCCATGACCAGAAGTGGCAGAACTCAACTTTATCCTAAGGCTTAAGTGAGGATTTTCACTGACAAACCTTTTGCCTTCGGTACGACTCGGTTTCTGAACTCAGCTACGAAGTCTGGCTTGACCGTTGGCCTCTCGTCACTGGCAAACAAGAGTTGTTTGAGGGAGCTATCCTCTATGAGCGACTTGTATCGACAAGGAATGTGATCACTGATGAAGCTTGAATACTGCATCATGCAGGGCCAGTGTCTGGGTACTGTAGAGACAAGATAAAAATAATCTTGAGTAGTCTAGATCTAATATGTTAATGATACAGATCTGGCAGAGAGAATCATATGAAATAAGGAGTCAACTCGAGTCATGACACACTGAAAGATCCATCACTTAATTAAGACAAGTTAGATCTAGAAATGTTGGTAGACCACCTTCTCTGGTATTGGCAAATGGGTCATGATGACAATGTCAAACTCATGTTTGGAGTTGGGAGTCTTAACTTAGTTAGATTCTGTTACATCTAACTGTTACAAAGTCTAACTTGTTACATGTGACATATTAGATAACAAACAACAAAACAAATACAAACAAAAAGAGGGTAGGTCTAGATCTAGAGTCTGCAGTAGGTCTAGATCTAATCTAAATAAGTTAGATCCAACTTGTGTTAGATTAGTTATATTATAATCTAACATTAGATCTAACAGTAACAATTAGATTTAGGGTCTAGATCTAGATCTACTGTAGATTATTATTCTAACTGTTGGATGAAAAAAAAACTTTTGCCCGATTATCTAAGTTAGATTTTTCTTTTTTAATGTGCTCTAGACTCTATTTGAAAAGTTCTTTCTTGGACTTTCAAACTTGAAAGGTTGAAGTTTGATTTTGCAGTGTAGCCTAGCCCTGGGCCCTAAAAGTAGTAGACTGTTGTTAACCTCTAACGTTAAGACTAGACTCTAAGTTAAGTCTAACTCTATCTAGTATAACTTTAGTTAATTTGGACTTTGTCTTTGGTAAAAGTTTTTTTCTAGAACCTCTTTCTAGTTAAGTAACAGTGAATGTAACTTAGAACTAAGTTACATATCTCTAGATATAGTCTACATCATTAGACCTAGGCCTACATGTACAGATTACAGTCGTCTGAATAAGTTTGGTCAATTGACCTACTCTAGAGATCTAGATCTAGATCTAGATCTAGATCTAGATCTAGACTAATTTATTTAAACTAAGTCCCTACCTTTATTAAATTTTATCGTCTCTCGCGTTGTAATTAAATCTTCATCAATGTTAATTTGTCAGTTTACGATAAAATTTAGATTTTAAGCAAACGTACAGTTCATCATGAACTTCATGGCGAATAAAGTGAAGTTTTGCTTTGGGTACAGTACAGAAGCACAGGCACAGCTATTCGTCTTGTTGTTGCAAAAAGTATTACGACATAATACAACCGCGCGACCTCACGTGAACTTGCTCTCGCATAATTATGTCAACAATGATACTTAACAACCAATGAAATCCATTCTTAGACAGAGAAAGTTTTGCCATTGAAATTTATTCACATTTCTCTGCACTTGAACCAATGAAAATGGGCGTTGCATACATCTCTCTAATACATCATTTGGACTGGTGGATTATCTACACAGGGGTGGAACCTTCGTTGTACGAGCGTTGGGATATTGCAGGTAAAAGGCTGCCCTGGTATCGGTAATGCGGCCCTATGGAGTTTGTGTAGAATTCATTGAGTGTTCGATAGCAGCAATCGTCGGCATATTGAGGGCGAGTACAGTTCATCCTGGAAGGAGAGATGTCGGATCGGGATAGTACGGAGGATCAGCCCCAGGGCCAAGGTAAAACGCATCCGATTATTAAAATTTACTTCTTTATCACCTTTTCAGCATGTTCTCCTTCATCTGTGATTGTTTCTATGTTTGTCGTTGCCTTTTTCTACCGGCATTTTTCGCCGTAAACTCAGTTCCGATCGCGACCCGCATAGCACAGCATACGTTTCCGTACTGTCATGACGAGCTCAAAACAAGATGGCTGAATAGGGGGAATTGCGAGCCGGTAGGTGATGAAAAACGGCCTTAATTCATGAATTTGCGAGCCTGACAATGTAGAAGCCCCATATAGTCAACAAGGAGATATGTTAAAGAATAGAAAGGAACCATCAGTAAATATATTTTAGAGCGAATTCAGCTTGTACGACTACGAGATTGGTGTAGTCAGAATGTCATTCGCCGGTTGTTTTCACTGGTTTCCACACAAATCGTATTGAGGCAAACTCGCTGAATCCCTGTTGAAATTCAACGCAGCGAGCCGACACTGCTGATCATTGATAATTTCAGGTCCGAGAAGTAATTCATGAATGAATAGAAATTGGGTTATGATGACATTAGTCTAACTATAGACACACATTTAACAGTTTATCTCTAGGGTCTAGATCTAACAAGTAGAATCTAAATCTACCATGTCCATGATTAAGTTATTCTGACAAATTGATCCGCGTCTGACTGCGGACATGTCATTGGTACTGGTGGTAGACAAGATCAAATTTGTTTGCATGAGCTGTGTCTGTGTGGGTGACTGTGAGTTAGGGTGAGAAATGAGCTCAAGTCAGTGCAGTTACAAATGAAGTCTTGCATTTTGTTTTAACTGCTGCTTCATATAAATGTTAGTGTTAGAATGGGATTTTGAAGTGGCTAGTCTTCTTATTGGGCATCCCTTCGACGACTAAGTTAGCGGGATGTGTCAGGATGTGACATTGCTGTCGGAACGATCCAGATACAGATACGACTACGTTATTGAATAAAAGTATACAACTTACAGTGTACATGTACAAGGTGCACACAAAGATGTAGCCCTGGAGGAAAAAATGTAAGGAGAGCCCAAACAAACAAATATTTGTTTAAAGGCAAAGCATAAAGGGTACCAATCGCCAAAAATAATTTTGCTCAGTATGTTAGAGGTTGCATGTCATTAAATACTATATTCCAAATATGGGTTTCAAATATTAATTCTATAGAGATATTGCAATTTTGATTACATTCTCTATAAGCCTAAAAGCGACTCGTGAGTAGACTACTCGAGGCACCCGTACGCGCTCACTAAGATAAAGGATCGCGCAGAACCAAACTCTGAGGTCGGTTCCGCGCAAGCATTTTCATTTTATGATTTATCCTTTATTTCCTAACCTTCATACTCATTAACTGTTGACCTGTATAATACCAGACAAAGTTCTTTGAGGTTGATTTTATGCTTTCTAGCTGTACACAAATTATTTTTTTAGGTGATTGGTACACTTTAAAGCATTAAATATTTAATGGAAAAAAAATCAACGTTTTTCCCCGTATTGCTACGTGTACATGTATGCTTCATCTTGAAATAACAATTTGAGGGATCGACAATAACTAAAAGTATTTAGCCACTAGAGGGCATCAACAAGTGTTTATCAAATGCTTGCTTTTGATTAGTTGATGCACCCTGTGGGAGCAATAGGTCCAGCTTTCTGTTGTGTAAATCCACTTCCTGTTTTTTCGCTTACTGTACATTCCTATGACATGTGTGCACGATCTTCAGCTTACTTCAGCTACACAAAATGTACCTTGCATCGGTAAATGAAGAGTGAAGCTTGTCAGTCTTCGATCGACAACTGCGGCTACATACAACATAATAGTTGATACAGTTCTCCTCTTGTTTTCCTCTAAACAGCGCATCTTTGCTTTGCAACAGAACCCCATACGAACAAAAACAGTGTTTAAGTCACTTTCAATAGCGTTTTAGACAGGTTCTTGACTGAGACACTTTACCTGGTATAGCATAGCATTTTGCTCTGCATTTTGGATATGATTGCTACACAAATTTACAGATGTGTAAAAGTTTGCAACATTGAACTAGAATTTTAAACAAATATTTGTCTTCTGGCTGAAATTGCTATTCAAATTTCAGTAGGTAAATTATTCCCGGCATCAGCTGATCATAACACGCGGATGTACCAGAAGTAGGCATCACAACAAAAGTATTTTTTATAGCACCGCCTTTGGCGAATGTCTGACAGCTATTGTCGATCCCTCAAATTAGATCTACAGTGCAGTAAGTTAGGTCTACATTTTATACATTATTATTATTATTTTTTTTTTGTTGTCTTTTCTCAGTGCTCAGCTGAGCATGAAGGTGCTGATTTTTGATTTTTTTTATTTTTCTATATTTTCCTTGCTGTTCTACAGATATTGCATACTATTGCAGTTTGTAGATAAACATTTGATATTAACATGGCTGTAGTAATTCATGTTACAGAAAAATAGAATCTAAATACTTTTGCAGGACAAGGTCCCCAAACCTGAAACTTGATGAGCCAAACATGAAAAGGCTTTGTCAGCGGGGACATGATGTGAGTGTGTGTAGGTGTGTGTAGGCTAAATGTACATACATGACTATGAAGATGCACTCCAAGAAAAGGAAAAGGACCAGGTTCACAGAGAGTTTTTCTTTTTTCCACAATAGTTTTCCTACATGTGCATGTACAGTACTATGAGAAAGTTGACTTGCAATATTCTCACTAGTTTTTCAGTGGTCACCCAGTAGGTTTACTGTCATTTGTCTGTGCATACATTACATACACATGTGCAAAGGAGGACTCGGGCTACTTTGGCCCTAGCGACAACTCAGACTCGCGAGAAAATCAGGGATGAGATTGCCAAAAGAACTGACTTGATGGCAAATTCAATGTCTTCTAAAACCTCTATTTTCTAAATGATTTTAAATGAATACTACCTGTAAGTACATGTACATGTATGTAAAATAATTACTATTCAGTTAGAGTTACCATGGGAAATTTCTAGGTAAAATTTAAAGGGTACCAACCACCCAAAAATATTTTGCTCTGTATGTTTAATAGAGGTTTCATACGGGCTTCAAATATTACTTCTATAGAGATACTGCCAGTTTAATTACACTCTCTATAAGCGTAACAGCGACTCGTGAGTAGACTGCTCAACGCACCCGTACACGCTCGCCAAGATAAGGGCTCACGCGAAACCTAACTCAGAGTTTGGGTCCGCGCGAGCGCCTTCATGTTATCATTTACATGTATTTCCTTCATACTCCTAAACTGTTGACCCACAGAATGCCAGATAAAGTTCTTTGAGGTTAATTTTATACTTTCTAGCGGTACACAAATTATATTTTTCAGGTGATTGGTACACTTTATTAAGCTACAGGTACATTTATAAATTTAGAAGTCCAGTAGTTTGCACTTCAACTCTTGAAACCTACATGTACATGTAGTCACCAAGCAAGGCCAAGTTAGCCCAATGCCAGAAGGGAGCTGTGAGATTGTCTATAAATGGTTACCACATTCTTCTGCTCATATAAACTGATTTCGACAGACCTTGGTTAAAAAAAGAGTTGCATTGGTTTGATAGCAATGATGATTTATTTTGATTTAAAAGAAAAAAAATGTGCAGTGATACCTTTGACTGGAATCAGGAGTTGAAAAGCAAATGATCAGATTTGATTGATAAAAACAGGAAGAGTGGAGGGGAGAAGAATGCTAGAAGGAAGTGAAGAAAGAAGGAAGAGAAGATTGATGAAGAGAAATGAGAAACTGTGCAAGGAAGAAAGAAAAACATTAAAAAAAAGAATTGATGAAAAATGGCTCCAGAAAAAAAGAAATTGTGATACTGAGTTTCCAAGTCTTTATTACAAATTGTCTTTGAAGGTTTTCATTCAGGTTTTTCTTTTCTTTTTCATCATGGTACGAATATTGTTTGTTGATACCAGACATGAATTCATGGACCAGTTTCAAATTTTGTGGTGATATGTTTTAACCTTTACTGACTTCAGATATATAGTGGTTGACAAGCACATCCAAGGCACTTATTGGGTTTGATTTGATTTATTTTTTTTTTTCTCTTCATGATCTTTTTTCAAATATTCCTTTACAAACTGATTACAACAAAATAAACAATTATTATCATTAATACATATTTATTCAATTGTAAAACTAAAGTAAAGTAATAACATTATAGCTTTAATGGTAATACATGTAGATCATAAAAAAAAGATTCTCACATGAGTGCTCAAAGCTTGATGGTGTGACAATGATCAGTGTTTTAAAAAAAATTGTTCACGGGAGCTTTTTTTGGCTTTGGCGTTGTGAAAGTGCAATTTTCTCATCGCAATTTTTATGTTTTTATGGGTTTTTTTTGGTTTTTTTTTACCTAAATCCTTCGCAAAACATAGGACTTCACTATTACTACATGTACACTATATCTACAACAAAAGGATTACAATCAAAGCAAAGAGACAGAGTCAAAGGAATTTTATATTGATTGATGTAGAATACAAAAAACAAAAACAAAATAGAGATGGCAAGACCAATATGAAAAAGAAGCAGTCTAAGGAAATACAATATTGCAAAAAGAAAAGTAATATCTCATGCGATTCCATAAATAATTTTCTTAACAGTCTATTGTACAGAGAGCATATGAGAACTGAATCCCCTTCCAGCATGCCTAAGCCCCCCAAAATATTCTGAACTATCGTATCATTTATATGTATCAAAAAGTAAATTGGTCGATCCTTCAGTTATTTGGAGCACTACGTGTATGTATGTTGTGATGAAGAGTAATTATTCCAATATATTGTATCAATATTTGGCAATATTTCATTTGACCAACACTTTTATTAAAACTATTTTTAAAAAGAAAGAAAAAGAAAGAATAAAAGGTTCTAAATGTAGGCTCTGCATCGCAATCTAGTGATACAGTGCTTACGGTACTGAGTCCAGTATAATGGCAATGCGCACAGTGCCACCGAAGTCAAATACTTGCATAGTACAAGTATATTTAGAATACACTCATAGTGTTTCATTTCATACGTGTATGTCACCTATGATTTAGAACTTATGTAGCACTATTCCATGTATTTGATTAGAAAAGGATTTAAACACCTCTAGAATATTTTGACTACGCTGTGATTCTGTTAGAAATATTTAAAAAGTTCCCAGCTGCCGGCAGTTCACTGCATGATGATCTGTAGAGAATTTGATGAGTGTGATTCGTTTGCAGAGAGCCAGAACGGCGTTATCTCTTATCAGTTTACATAGAGTGAACGCCCTTCTGCCTCGCAGTGCTCACACACAATTTCTACCCTTTGTTTCATATTCATGGGAAGTTGTAGGACTTCACGACGAGGGAATCCCCAGCTTCATGTTAGAATGGTTTCAGTCTCGGGCAGGATGGCTATTTTTATCCCAGTTGCGAAGGCGCTACTCTCAAACCGGCATCTCTAATGTAGGCCTACAGTACATGTACAATGTGTCACATAGAACGTGGGTTTATCAGAATCAATGCTGCCCACAGATAAATGCAGCTTTACATGTACACGCCGATGAACCGCACCTTATTTCTGAAAATACACAAGAGTCATACATGTATATTGTAGCCATTGTTTGATATATATTTGTTTTATCAGCATTGATCTATTAAATGTTATTCCAGGAATTTTTTTCAACAAAATATTTTGTTAGTATCAACAAGCATGTGCCAGGATTTACATGTATCAAAATCAGTACTTCTCATAAATGATGCTCGTGGGTACAAATATGTACATGTAGTACACTCATTGTTTGATTGTTTAAATTGTTGTTTGTTTTACCAGTACATGTACACTGTAGTGACATTATAATCTGTTATCAGCATTGAGTTCATTAATTTGGTTGCCTTTATTTTCAGGAATTTCTTAATGTAGCATTTCTATTTTAAGTACATGTATAGGAAAAAAAAACATAGTTTGTTAATGTGAGATCCATATTATTAAAGCAATGATAATTATTTACAGGTTTTTAACACTTTATTTAACATTTCTTGAAAGTCACACACTGATCTTGAATAGGCCTGGATTGCAACATCAACAGGAAAGTGCCGAACATAGAATAAAATTTTCCTTTACCTACATGTATTCATATTGATGGTTGTATAAAGATTTTTTTTGTTGAAATGCAACAACCCCCACCCCCTCCCCCACCCTCATTTCCCCCCCCCCCCCCCCCCCCCCACTAATACCATCTTTTATTTTCAGGTTTTATGATTGGCTTTATAGAGGAAGTAATCTTCTGGATATAGATAATGTAATGACCTTTCTGAAATTTATCGAGTTACTAGGAATGACCAATATACATGTATATAAAAAATAGATACATGTACATGTACATGTACATACTGGACTCATGCACGTGACAAATGACATGATTTAAGGCTACATGGTTTTGATTATTTATAAATGTACTATCAAGTGCTATTTTGAAGTTAAACTAAACCGTGTTCAGTGACTTTAGAGCTCATTGACCTTTTTTTTTCCTGATACAGTGGAACCATATAAAGGCTACTCGAGGGAGACAAGAAAAGTAGTCTTTGTGGGCAGGTGGTCTTTAAATACAGGTTCTTTTAATACACGTTTCCATGAGAAACACTTTAAAAAAAAAATAAAAAATTGTGGTCTTCGTAGACAGGTGGTCTTTCTATACAGGTGGTCGCTAAAGCAGGTTTGACTGTAATAGTGTTGTTTTTGTCCAGCCCTGGTTGGGATTACAAGTGGGTTATAGCTCTGTGTAGGGTTAGGTTTATGGTTAGTACATATTTTATTCCACATACTAAGAATCTTGCTGTTAGATTGGTCAAAAGGTAATCACGTGAGAAAGTGTAGTTATCCCCATCAGTCGACCCGAGAAGAAAATTTTGTGACCTTGAGGGAATAGTACTTATGTGTTTCGCTGATTTCTTCAGTCCATTACAGAGTCACAATGCGTTATCAATATTTTGGGTATGCGCGAAATGAAAGTGCGTGAATTTTATGAATAGTAAAAATGAAAAGTGTGTGACCTTTACGAATAGCTCCATAAGCGTACTAAAATAAGCTTAAATAAACGTGTATTGCCCATTCGCGTGCTTAAATAAAACGTGCGCACCGAGGAAGGGGTTTATGTAAAGGTTTAAACTTCTTTTGTGAATTCGGGCCTAACTGTCTTTTTTGAGAAGTAGAATAATTGTCTTTCTCGTACCAGTTAAATGTGTCAGATGTGGAATATGAAGCAAATAATTACCTTTTGATTTCAGGTGATGAGACGTGCTATCACTTCCTTGGCGATCTGAATGTATATACACGTACGCTATCTTTCCTCAGCTTCGCTTCGGAGAGATAGCTATATCCAGATCACCTCGGAAGTGATAGTTTGTCCCATCACCTTCACCAATGGTAATTATTTGCTTACTATAGTTTTTGGTCCAGGGTTGAAGTTTAGATGTCGGTTAACCCTTTCAAGACAATTGATTGCACTTTGTGGTTTGGCTCAATAACTTTTGATTCAGAGCTCTAAAAAATATACCAGATGCATGGGTAGAAAGAGCAAAATTTTCTGCGCACACTACAGTGTACAGGTGTATGTCCATTTTTGTTGCATGGCCGTATTGCATTTGATGCCAGGAATTTTAGAAATGAGAATTATCTTTGAAATCCTTAAATTGGCAACACATTGACAGGTTCAAAATCATTGTTTTTTCAACAAAATTGGCAATTTTTTCAACTTTTCAACATATTTCTATTTAAACCATGTATATTGTTTTCAAAGACATAACACCTTATTAGAACCATGTAGCACTAAAAGAAAAATATTATTGTTGCCAATTTGAAGAATGAAATGTGATCAATTTAGCCCTTGAATAATTCCTGTCCTGAAAGGGTTAATGTACTGTATGAAAATTTTGGCTGAGCAATTGCAGCTATTGCATATATTTTGTATGTCGTACATGTCGAAGGGGCAGATTACCTCATCCCCCCTCCCCTTTTTTTTTTTTACTAACGAATGTTACAGCAGAGCTGCCACCTGTCCTAGATTCCGCCGGAGGCTTCCTGAAAATGCCTCGTTCTCTCAACATTACGATATAACCAACATACATGCACATGTACATGTACATGTGTACAAATGTACATGTACATGTAGTTAAAATCTCCGATATTTTGATGTATATTTTAATGAGTATCTTGTTGGAAGATATTTTTGTAATGTTTTATCATTAAAATTTGTATTTTGTACATCAAATTTTGTCTTTTGTACGTCAAATTTTGTCTTTTGTACGTCAAATTTTGTCTTTTGTACGTCAAAATATGTACATGTACATTGTAAGAAAGAGACGAGGACCCCAGTCCCCAATTATTCAACTTTCGTAATGCATCACATCTGCACAGTAATTCTGTCCTTGGTGCTTAATTAATGTTCATATTGTATGAATTGTGATTATAATGACAACAGTCTCCTAAGCGAGTGAAGACTTACCCACAGTATGAAGATGTCAGCATTGTCATGTGATATTGCGCAATAATGATGGGTGTATTGTAAACAGAGTTACATGTACATGTATGTCATGCCCTAGAGCTTGTACCAGCCTTGCACAATAGTGTCAGGCCTGTGTGACATGCATCGCGTTAGACATGAGTTGACTTGAAAATTTTCCAACAAGCCCCCTCCCCCTACCCTCTAGAAAAAAAAAAGAGGGGGGAGGGTCCTCTGATTTTTAAAATTTACTCAATCAAGATAAAACAATTTCCAACAATAACAGGCAAATTACATACTGTGTACCAAAAAGGCCTTCAAGTATGGATTTGCCGACATGGGTTGAAATTTTTCAACTTTTGTTGACAAAAAATCAGAATGGGGGTGTCATCCCCCCCCCCCCCCCCATTCCCCGCCACTACCACTACCACCACTAGCAAGTACATGTACATGTAGCAACACATCTGTAAGGTGACAAGTCTGATTTTTATTTTGGGTTATTTAACCTGTATTTAAGTACTACATGTACATGTACAGGTACAGTGTACATGTAAGTGTAAAAGCTTGTCCAATTTTAGTATGGAATGTAGACAGTTTAACAAATTCCAGCTTTTAGAACTTCTGTATTGCATGTACATGTATTTAATGGTTTATTGGACTATAAATTATAGAAGGATCATGGGCTATAGGGGCAGATCCAGGGGTTTAGGGGTCCAGATACCCACCCCTCTGGACCTCTAGGTAGAACAGAGCCATTATTAAAGTTAATGGCTCTGAATAGAGCTTTCCGGCCGTTATTTTGTTGTTGTTAATTCTTGATTGAATTCTTGATATTTTTATTCTTGTACATGAATATTTATAAGTGTGTACTGATGATATTTTTTATACGGAAAATAAAACCAACCAACCAACCCTTTTTTTTTTTTTCGTTTTTAAAGATTTTTTATGTGCAAATCAGGAAAACAAAGGGGGGGGGGGGAATCTGATAATAGAAAGAAGATAATTTTTTTTATTTGCACCCCTTCTTTTTCTTATGCTTGATAACCTTTTTTTGTTCTTTTTTTGTTCTTTTTTTTTTTGGTCAGAATGGGGGGGGGGGGGGGAATTGGACACCACTTTTTACATACATTGATATGCTGGCTAATCTTTTTTTTTGGGGGGGGTCTCACATTTTGGAAACTGGAACCCCCCCCCCCTTTTTTTTTTCAAAGTCGTGGAGCTGCCCCTTGGCTACACTGAAATACTATAACTACTGTACAGGTCTGTGCATGTAAAGTTGCTGCAAACTTCTATGGAGGACAGAGACACTACAATATACAGTTGGTCGACGGATCTGTTTCTGTATGTTTGTTCAACCTGTAGATCTCCCAGTCAAAGCACAGCACTACACTATAGGCCCCATACCTTTTTATTTGTTAGGATGATTCATGCAGTACTAGATAGTATAATTTGATTTATGATGGGAGGCCTACTGACAAAAAAGTGGGTCTCTTGTATTTTATGTATAAAAAGAAAGTTTTTATGCCGTATTTTTTCATTTACATGCCATGTTTTTGTACAGAATTCAAACTTGTGGCCTGACGTTTTGTCACTTTGGGAAACTAAAGAATCTTTCTAGAAATATGAAGAAATGATTCTTCCTATAAATTCTCTTACCAATGGCTTAAATGTTTACATTTGTACAGTTATTTAATGTATAATGTAGATGTAAATGTATACTGTATCTGTTGTTTAATGTATATATGTACATCACAATAACTGTCAAAATTAGACATTTCCATTTTGGGGTTAAGGGCAATCTGAGTGGGGGGGGGGGGGGGGGGGGGGGGGGGGGGGGGGGTTACTCATTTTTCTGAAGGTTCGTTTTTTTCCGAAGGTTCGTAATTCCAAAACACAAATTTCCCATAGCAGGGGGTTCATAATTCGTAAAATGAAATAGGGTTCATAATTCCGAACATTTGATGCAATACTGCGAAGGTTCATAATTCCGAAAATGAAAAAGCACTCATAATTCCAAAGGTTCGTAATTTCAAAAATGCAGTAGAGCCCTACATACATTTGTAACTTTTCGAATTACGAACCTTCGGAAATATGAACCCTTTTTCATTTTCGGAATTATGAACCCTACAGTATATTTAATTTTTGGAATTATGAACCGTCAGAGTAACGAAACTTTGGAATTATGAATCTGCGGAAAAACGACATGTAACCTCTTAATCAAGAATTTATTGTTCAGTATTTGCCCAAGAACAAACAGAAATGTAGTGATACATTTTTTTGGAAAAATAAATTCTTAGTTAATTCCAACTACTGTTTCAAAATCAATGTCTGTTATCATATTGTAGAAAAGTATTGAAGAATGAAAAGAAAAGTCTAAACTTTACTAAATTTACTTCAGCTTTTAATTTACTGGTAAGAATTGCTAAACAATTGAGGATCACTTAAAGCTCAATTTATTTACACATGTGCCTTTACTCACTTGACATCGAAAGAATCTTGAAGTACATGTGGGAAATAACTATGAACTTTGATGATCGTGAATGCTAAATATAAAGCCCTTTAGAATGATTGCCAGTTAGCATTGTAAGCTGGCATTGTGTGTTTATTTTGGGAGTTACATGTATATTGTAGATGTGAAGTGGTATTGATCCATAGAGTAAAGGAAGTGTACAATTTGTAGTATCTGTTTTCATACCCTCTTTCTCTCTCTATTTCCCTCCTCTTGTATGGTCTTATTGAGGGCTATTAATATCTTGAAACCAGGAAACGTGCCAAAACTGTGTCTTGTTACTTCATTCACATTTCCATGTAGATACGGCGATGTTGGAATCAATAAGGAATCGTTTGGTGTGGACGTTAAGCCAAATAAAATGAATTCTTAGTTTCACGTCCCCTCCTCTTTCCTTTTCTTTTCCGGCCCTCCTTTATTCATTTATTTTTTTTAATGAATTAAATAAGAATCTGAGGACATTTTTAGACAATGAGGAAATAAAAATCATTATAAAAATACAATGCAATTCACCTTGTTTTGAACCTCAGGAGTACATGTGCCTGTACAAATAAAATTGGATAGAGAAAATCTGTGTGGGAATTTGACCCAGTGGTTTTTTTTGTGCGCAGGAAAAATAGCAAATATTGGAACTCACTCCTTCTCATTTTCAAAAATTCTAGGAATCAATTTTATTTGGCCTTTATACATGTATACATTCCACAATTTAAGTTCTGTTTGTCTAATAATGTACCTTGGTTTGTTTACCCTCTTTGCAGCTCTGTGTAGCTTGTGTACATGGGCATCTATAATTCTTTTAGTCTGTGTACAGTTGTTCTTTCCATTCCTATTTCAAGATGGGCTTAGATGACCTTGCTCCTAGAATTGTAAAATACCTTAATAAAACCTCAGTTTTTTCCAGTCCCCCCCCCCCCCATGTAAACAATTTAGTGTTATTAGTATTTTTAGGGTAACTAATGACATGTATTTCTTTCTTTTAATTTGCTCCCTCTTCTTCCCTCTCCTCTCTCTCTCTCTCTCTCTCTCTCTAGTGAATAGATAATTGCTTCTCGATCCCTTTCCTTTTAACAACAGTTTACATACTGCTTCAGCTACATGTATACTGATATTTTTTTTTAATCATAGCATCATATTTTAGTTCTCTCTTTCTATTTACATGTACCATTGTCTGTCTGTCCCTCTGTTCCTTCTTTTCTCTCTTCAACCGTTTCATTTTCAAACCTTAGTTTTCTTATTGTCTTCCCCGAACCATATTTCAACTGAATTTTTTTTCTAGTTTTCCTTGGTCAATACATAATTTCTACAAAAATTTAAATCCTCTTTCTTACAATTAGCTTTTGAATTCTCCACAAAACTTTATAATTTCAGTTAAACATTACTGAATTACATTTTTGTAGATTAGATGCTCACTTCCTATATTTGTATTTTTATTTCCATCACACATGTTCATGTACAATGTAGTAGCATCTTTACATTCTTTCCAATTCATGGTTCTCATTTATTTCTTATTTTCTTTTTTAGGCTTATATTTTCTCTTCTTTTTTTTTCATATCCACCTTCCTATCTTGCCTCTTTCCATTCTAACACCCTTTTTCTTGATACATGTCTTTCATTTCTCTCTTACCATGCTGTCTTTCTCTTTCTTTGTCTCTTGTCTCTATCTCCTTGTCTTTCTCTCCCCTTTCTCTGTGCACCCCCCCCTTTCTCTCTTTCTCTCTCTTTTCATGTTCTTTGCTCTTTTCCTTCATGTGTCATACTCATCTTGTCTCTTTTTCTATCTTCCATGTCCTTCTCTCCCCTCTCTCTGTGCACCCCCCTTTCTCTCTCTCTTTCTCTAGATCTTTCCATGTTTTTAGTGCTCTTTTTCATTTATGTTTCATACTCATGTCTCTTTTTCTGTCTTCCATGACTTTCTCTCCCCTCTCTCTGTGCACCCCCCCCCCTTTCTCTCTCTCTTTCTCTAGATCTTTCCATGTTTTAGTGCTCTTTTTCATTTATGTTTCATACTCATCTTGTCTCTTTTTCTGTCTTCCATGACTTCTCTCCCCTTTCTCTGTGCACCCCCCCCCCCCTTTCTCTCTTTCCTTCTCTTTCTCTCTCTTTCCATGTTCTTTGCTCTTTTCCTTCATGTGTCATACTCATCTTGTCTCTTTTTCTATCTTCCATGTCTTTCTCTCCCCTCTCTCTGTGCACCCCCCTTTCTCTCTCTCTTTCTCTAGATCTTTCCATGTTTTTAGTGCTCTTTTTCATACATGTATATGTTTCATACTTATCTTGTCTCCTTTTCTGTCTTCCATGACTTTCCCCTTTCTTTGTGCACCCTCCCCCCCCCCCCCCCCCCCCCCCCCCCCTCTCTCTCTCTTTTGATGTTCTTCAGTGCTCTTTTTCCTTTATCTTTCATACTCATCTTGTCTCCTTTTCTGTCTTCCATGACTTTCCCCTTTCTCTGTGCACCCTCCCTACCCCCCCCCCCCCCCGCTCTCTCTTTTGATGTTCTTCAGTGCTCTTTTTCCTTTGTTTCATACTCATCTCATCTCTCTTTCTATCTTCCATGAATTTCTCTTCCCTCTCTCTGTGCACCCCCCCCACCTTCTCTCTTTCTCTCTCTTTCCATGTTCTTTAGTGCTCTTTTTCCTTTATGTTTCATACTCATCTTGTCTCTCAAATGTGTCTTTCTCTCCCCTTTCTCTGTGCATCCACAATTCTCTGTCTTTCTCTCTCTTTCCACGTTCTTTGAGGCTCTTTGTCCTTTATTTTTTATACCTACACTGTACATGTATCTTGGCTTCAGTTATTAAAGCTGTCGACACACTTTGAATAGTTTTGTTGATTTTTCCTTTTTTTTTTTTTTTTTTTTTTTTTTGGGGGGGGTCTTGTATTGCTGCCTTGTTTCCAAGTAAAACTCTGAACTTATTACCCCAAGCATTAACTACCCATGACTTTAATGATGTGATGTGAGTGGTAACTATTTAGAGAGGGAGGGGGAGAGAGAGCGAGACAGACAAACAAACAGAGAAAGAGAGAGAGAGAGAGAGAGAAAGGAAGAAAACAGAAGGCAGGAATGCGTGCATGCTTTCTTGTGGTTTTTCAAATCACCAACCAAAAAGCCAAACTTGAACAATCCGCGTAACGCTCAAAGCACAACCGCCAAACTTCCACTTCAAAGTTACCCCTTCTCTCTCCCTCTTTGTTGGCTGGCGAGTTTGTCTAAAATCCCGGGAAGGGGGGGGGGGGGGGGCAAGCAGGGGCTGGCCAATCTAGTTTACCCAGTCAGACAAGACTTTGCACTGTCTCATTATAAGGGACAAAGCTTCGATATCTCCATTTGTGGTTTGTTAATTGTACATCATTCAATTAACATGTGTGAGCGGGATAGGCAGTGAAAATACAGGTTTTTCTATATACCCTCATTGAAGCAGCTGCCTTACAGTGACTCATTCACGGTGAGCTGGGGCAACAAAGCCTAATTTAGATCCAAAAATGAAAGTAATTCCAGTTGTGGTTTATCAGAGTGTATGCTCTGGTCTTCTTATACTGAAACCAGTCAAACCACATAGTAGTACAGGCCTTTGGAGAATAGAGAAATGTCATTGCGATTTCATGAGCGTCTTTGATGTGTTGGATGTGGATTAGCTTCAAGCAAGGAGTGATAACTCCTTGCTTCAAGCAAATAAGTGTGCCCCCCCCCCCCCCCCATTCCCAATCTCCAATCTCTCTGCATCTTGTTTTTCTATGTTGTATACACCCATATACCACAGACATTCCATTCTGAACAAAGCGAACATCATTTTCAGTTCTGAAGCTCACAAAGAAGAACTGGTTTAGCCAATGATCTTACAGCTTCACCTCATGAACTGATATTTCAAACTGACACAAAGAAACCAGATGCATGTACGTATGGTTTAAAAGTGTGTAAATTGTAAGAAACATACAAGAAGTTTTTCTTTGTCTCCCACTTTTCCAGCCTAAATCTCTTTCTTTCTTTCTTTTTTTACCTCTCTTGTCTAGGTTACCAATTAATGGCATTTCTAAGTTATTGCCCACAAAAAAAAAAAAGTAAGGAATATTTTTGTTGCATGTACATATAGAGTATAATTAGGATCTCTGGTCAGGGATTATTCAGTATCAAGCACATGAATATATTTTATACACACATCGTTTAAAGTACATGGGACTACATATACATTTACAGTAGGAAGTTTCTATGAGTCTATATCTTGTATGTGCTTGGCACCACTTTAGTGTGGCAGTGGCCTTCAGAGGTTTCAGTTAAGATTCGCTTCGTGTCAAGAAAGCATGATGTCTGTCATGGATTCAGCCAAAGGTAAAATAAGAATTTTTCGTCCAAATCAGTTGTGTTTGTATCTTTTATCAAGTTATTTATTTTCTTTAAGATGCTCATTCAGGAAGTTGAATAATAAAATAAATCTTATTATTTTTTCCCCCTTGAAATTTATTCAGATAATGAAACACCCAACTCTGTATTGGAATTTGCATTCAAATTCAACATTACAGCTGTGTGCTTCATATAAAGAATCATTGCAGATAACTCGGTGAAAATTATGGCCTGAAGAAAATGCCTACAGTGCAAACTTTATGAAATCATTTCATCTGCTTAGCAGTAGGGTTCAAACAGATACAGGAATGGTGGATTTACTTTTCTAGAAATCAGTAATTTAATAGGTTAAACCTTTATTTAACTACATGTAATATGTGACCCTCCACCACAAAATGACCAATAAGTTGGAAATTTGGGTTTTTTAATTTTCAACACAGTTTGAAAGCTTAGATTCTAAGCTTTTAAATGATATATAACTTGTCTTGTATGGACTAAGCAAACCCTTGCACTGTACATTACATTGAGAATGTCAACGTGTCAGACAGGCTAATGACCCAAACAACAGAGAAAACAGGCTCTAAAGAAGAGTAACCATTAAAGAGCACCTAATCTGTGTCCTATTGTTTGTTGCACAAAAGGTTGAGTCAAAGCTACTAATTGGATTGGGTTGAAACTTTTCATATGAATAGAAAAGATATATATTTTTTTTTTTTCTGTTTCTTCAGATTTTGGATATCAGACAGTGCACAGTTTTTAAAGTACAGTATACCAGAAAGCGATGTGAAATACAATCCCAGCAAGTTGACACAAAAAGTTTGAATGTCCAGGAAAACATGGTCATTTTGAATGAGGGTAAAAACACATTTCAACATGGTATTTTAACCTGAAATTTTGCCGAATGGTAGATTAATAAATTAACTTTCAGAAAATACAAGAAACTTAATCAAAATTTGCACCCCAAACCACCTTTTTCAGCTGTTTACTCTAAAACTCGCATTGTGACTTATTGTTTGTTTTGCTGTGTAGGGTCCATATTGTATACATGTACCCAAGACATTTCCTTCTGTACATCATCATGTACAGAAGTAAATGTAGATTGTCTATAGCGATACATGTACACTGTACATTTAGGTTGTATTTCTTTATCCTTTTGTTAGAAAACTAAAGATTTGAAAAATTTGACCATTTTCCCCCCTGTTGCTTTGCGTTCTTCTGCTAGCCATGCTACCAGTAGATTAAAGGAGAATGAAACTGGGGAAAAAATCAATTTTAATGAAAAGAGAGGATAGAGAGAAGCAATTTAAAAAAGTTCCATCAAAATCGGTTACGAAATGAGAAAGTTATGAAAGTTTGAAAAGTCTCAATTTACCTTCTGTGGCGATCCTCAAATTGGCAATGTTGCTTCAAAGTGACAGGTTTAGTAGTACAACTCTCCATATGTTTTGTACCAAAAAAAAAAAAAATTCCCTGTCATCTCTCAAGGTGCAGCTTGTCTCCTTAGCTCAAGATATGGGAAAATGTTGAGTTCACAAAAAGACAAGCAGCATCTTTAAAGATAATGGAGAAAATAAGAAATTTTGTGTACAAAACATATTGAGAGTTGTACTACTAAACCTGCCATTTTGAAGCAACATTGCCAATTTGAGGATCGCCATAGAAAGTAAATTGAGACTTTTCAAACTTCCATAACTTTTTCATTTCGTAACTGATTTTGATGGAACATTTTAAAAATTGCTGAACTCTCTATCCTCTCTTTTCATTAAAATGGATATTTCCCCAGGGTTTCATTCTCCTTTAATATAACATCTGCTTTGTTTACAATATTTTGATTGATTAATTAGATAGTAAATTACGGTAAAATATAATGTTACTTACATGTACCAGTACCTAAAAAACTCAATACTTCTGGAACTAAAAATATTGTGATTTACTACTATCCTGGGATTTTTTTATTGTATGGATTCTTCCACCTACATGCATTCCATATTGTTGTGGTTTCAGTTGTTACAATAAGTTTTTTAGGTTGTTTGCTATGAAAGGTTTATACAGTGTATACATGTACATATGTGTATTCATGTGATTTGCCTATATTGGAGTGATATAATCTATTTTTATACCACCACGATTTCAAAATGCGATTGATTTTAAATGTGGTATAATGTCCTTCTGCGGTTCTTGTACTGTACATGTACATAGAGGTTGGATCGTTTGTTGAAAGCCAGAAGCCACTACAAAGTTAATGCCCTTTTGTCTCTCAACAGATGGAATTTAGAAGATAAAACTCATAAAACAAAGTGATTGGCTTTGCAGTCATATCCTTTATCACATAGTTAATGTAGAATATACATACAAAACCCATAAAAGCATTGTGAAATCCTTTGCAGTGTGGTGCAGTCATGAATGTTTCATGATGTCCATTGTACTGCCATTCAGACTACAAAAACGGCCGTATTTTACATACTGTACAGTGTTCATGTATTATAGTGTAGCTAAACGATAATTAATTTTCGTAACTGAATGTCATATAGCGAAATGCATGTTTGGCATCGTTTCGAACGAAAACTTGATAAAGAATCAGCATTTCCTTGTAGTCTGAATGTTGAATGGTATGAAAACCGTATAACTGGCAGGACTTAGCGTGTTGTGACCAGTCCAAAACATTTGGTGTCAGCTGACTTACCCCAAACAAGTTTCTACATTATACATGTATACGAAGTGTCTTTGTACAATGTTTTAGTCCAGCCAGTACGGACTTTTCGCATGTTTCTAATTTTTATATGAATCTCGTATAACTTTTCTATAGCCTGAACAGGCTGAATCATCCTATTCAATGACATTGGTAGTTGACAGGTACAGGGCGTCTGGTCAAGATGACCTTTGCCAACGATCGCTTCTCCTCGAATGAGGCATGAATAAATAGCTAGCATTTCATGGAGTGGAGTATGGTCTAGTTTCTTAACCCCTTCTGGGCAACCCGTTTTTGGACGATGGCCATAAGTGGACTTTCAAGGAAAATTTTGATTTGTACAGTGTATGTTTTGTTTCAGTGATATGGGTGACATGAGATACATGTACATGTACATGTAGGCCTACTCTTTAATAGGAAAATAGGTAAATATTTCTGTTTCTGGATTATAGATGTAGACTTTTATAGTCCAGATACATGTACCGGTATATCCCTTTTAAAACTCAATTTCTTAGGTTTTACTGCCAGCAGCAAAGTCAGTACATGTACATGTAGGGGTTAAAAGCAGGAGGAACAAGCTCGCTTGCTCCATTTCGGGGCATCCACCATACAGTGTATATATATGCATATTAAAATTGTGCTAGCTTGGGCGGGGACTTGATGCTTTTCAAATTTTACATCCAACACAATATTTGAGAAGTTCAGGCAAGTGATAATGATGTCACTGCAAGTAGTGGAAAGTCAGTTGCAAGCCATGGACCATGGATTAGAGCTCTAGACAAGAGAGAAAAGTGTGAGGGGGGGGGGGGGGGTTGGAGAATGGGACCAAGAGATAGAAGATTAACCCTTTCAAGACAATTGACCACATTTTGTGGTTTGGCTCAATAACTTTTGAATCAGAGCTCTAAAAAATATACCAGATGCATGAGTAGAAAGAGCAAAAATATCTGCACACAACATGTCCATTTTTGTTGCATGACCATATTGCGTTTGATGCCAGGAATTTTAAAAACAAAGATAAACTTTAAAATCCTTAAAGGGTGACTGAATTAGAGAGAAAAAAGGTGCTGTTTCCATGTATTTTTGCTTTCAAATCACGAATCTGGCAATTGATTGTCAAAATTATGTCTCGTTTTGGCGAAAAAGGGGGAAAAGTAGAGGTTTTGGGATCATTCCTTAAAACTCGTGAGCTGATTGGCTAATTGATGTCACACCCCCAAGTGACGTATGAAGAGTAAGAGGCACAAGATCTGCAGGCTGCGGCAATGTAACATTGTACACACAATGCGGTATTTGACCCCTCTGTTCAACGGACAATTTATGAAAAAGGGAAATTAATCAATATAGTCTTAGGAGTGAATAATTATTATCAATATATTTTCTACAAGATCAGTGAACACTTTTGCCCCAATATACAGTTCTTGTTTTGTTTTTTTAACTTTTCTTTGAACAATGTTCTCATCCATCTGAGCTTGCCGAACGACAGTTTTGCATTGGTCTTAAACGCGTACACAGCCGTTTTATGCGTCTGCAATGTACTACACATCTTTAGTATGGCAACTATGCTCCCCCTCGTATTAAGCGACTGGTGAACGCTTTTGTTTGGTTTGTTTTTACTCTCGCCTTTTTTTTTCTTCGCTTTACATGTACTATACGGTACAAGTACTGACTTAGATTTTTGGCTGAATTCTTCGAGTAACTTTAATAGAGAGATGGATAGTGATCGCGAGTCCGATTTGGAGGACTTTTTTGAGCCAGATACGAACTTTGATTTATCAGATGATTTAACGATCCCGAAAGAGAAGAAGCTCAAGTGCAGTGGCAAGGGGAATTCGACCATAATATGTTTGAACCCCTCGCAGAAGATGCGCCAGGGCATTGTGAAGGGGTCACTGGGGAAGGGGCCGCGGATGAAGCTGCTGCAGCTGCTGGAGAAGAAAAGTGATCACTGCAAATTGTACTCCACTCGCTTGGCCCTCGCCACTCTGCCCGCATGAGCATACCTTTGCGACCCACAATTTCCGTAGATTTTCATCTTTAGGAAAATGATTACGTAGGCTTACATGTACATCATCTTTAGGGGTCTTGCTACAGCCCGCAACTATACACCGATTTGGCATTACTGATGAAATTGTGTCCCCAAATCAAAGTTATTGTGAGGAAATTAAACACACGAAAATATGCGATGCAATGGTCGATGCGGTGAATGTCATGCTCGGCACCGGTATGGGCCTGCCGGGGCCTGCGGGTGCACACGGTATATACATTAGGTTGGTGGAATATTTTCCCTTACTTCTCGTACGTCACAGATCACGTGATCATGATGTCGCTTCGATGGGTTTTTTTAGGGGCGGGGCTTATGACTGTGTAAATCAGCAAAAATGTACTTTTCAAATGATTATGAAATATGACTGAATGCATAAAAAAGTGTGTGATAGATATTTTTTGGCTCCTGATGACTCCTTCCTACGCAAAAAATGGGCAATTAATTTTCTATTTTAGTCACCCTTTAAATTGGCAACACATTGAGAGGTTCAAAATCATTGCTTTTTATCAAAATTGGCAATTTTTTTCAAATTTTCGACAAAATTCCTAACCGTGTATATTGTTTTCAAAGATATTACACCTTATAAGAACTATGTAGCACTACAAGAAAAATATTATTGTTGCCAATTTGAAGAACAAAATGTGATCAATTTAGCCTTTAAATAATTCCTGTCCTGAAAGGATTAAAGTAGTAATGAAAATAAAGTGCCTGCAGGTGAAAAAGAAAAGAAGAGAGAGAGACAGACAGAGGCAGAAAGATGATAGCGAAAAAAGAAGTGGAGGGGAGGAAAGAAAGAGAGTTCAAAGAGAGAGAAAGATAGAGTATACAGTGAAATAGCACGAGTTTGCTAAGATTTGGAGGGGGATAGAGAGACACACATGTGGGTCATTCCACGGAGTTGGGGCAATTTTTGTGACATACCAAAAGTGAGGAACTACATGTACATTTACATGTATGTCTCCTATCACCCATATCAATGGTTCTTGAAATTGAGTTCAGCGTAAAAAGCATAGCCACTTATGTTGGGAAGTACTCTAGCTTCGTGGTGAATCATTATCGCAGACCAAAATCGTACGTAATGTTATATAAATGTGATGTCCGTGTAACGATGGTAAAAAAAGAAATGCATTTTAAGCAAAGCTTTGAAAGAGTACCAACTGAAACAGGAATGATTCTGGCTGGGCACTACTATAGATTTTCATTGCATGAAAATCTTCAACAGAAGATTTCATCTTCCATGTACAGTAAAAGAAGATCTCATACCAGTGTTACAAGGACATCATCATAATTTTTGCCCCAACCCCTTGGAATGACCCATATCAAAGATATGCTGACAGAGGACTGAGATTCTTTTTAACAAATGAGAGAAAAGAGGAGGAATTCATTTTTTTTTTTTTTTTTAACCCAGAGGATGGGATGAGAATGTGAAAGAGAAACTCCCCAGAAATATTGATTTATTCATTGATTTAAATCATATCCTCCAACTTTCCCAAACCATCATGAATTTGCCCTTGACACAATTCTGTTGGTCTTGCCCCCTACAAGCATCAAACCTCATACCACAAAAAATACTTTCGTTTCCGTTTATCTTCAAGATGATGAAAAAAGTAAGTAGACCCTTGTAATTTACAAATACTTGACATTCTTTGCATGAAATACTTTCAAATTCAGGTTTGCTGTTGAAAGGAAATATTTAAAAATGACATTATTTGGATGAATAAAGCAATAAAGATAAAATTTAGGAGATAATGAAATGTGCTCAAAACATGTCTTACTGCTACTGTGAACAGCATGGTTTTAGGAGATTTCACTCCCTCCCCCCCCCCCCAAAAAAAAGAGCGGAATTTTCAATTTGCTGAGTCTGAAGTAGAAAGAATTGAACCCTTGTTTCCTTTCACTTTTACTAAATATAGTATAATCAAGCCCTACCAAAAACAGAGTTTACTGAAATCAAAGTTCTGCATAATGCAAAATATTCCAATACTTTCCTGCTTGAACTTTTGAGAATTTTACAGGTGGTTGAGATTGTGAAAGAATCATGAGTGGAATAAAACAAATTTTGGTTTTAGACATGTTCATACTCTTGATGTAAGACAGAAAATAAGACCCCGTTCTCACTCACTTTGAAAGTGGACTTTTGGAGCGGTCTATCTAAGACCCGTTCCTCAGGAACGGTTCTTAGGTGAGTGTGAACGGTCAAAGTGGTCCAGGAAGTGGTCTTCTGGACCGCTCCAGAAGACCACCTCGGGGAGGTGGTCTTGAGGAACGGGTCTTATTAAGAGCGGTATGGACCGCTCTAAACGTGCAATGTGAACGAAAGCGTACTTCAACCGGAAGTGAGCCAGTGACGTTCGCGCGGAAAAAAAAAAGCAAAAGCAATCGATCGGGCAGCCGGCAGGCACGCTACGGTACATCAGTTTGTATTCCGCGCGAAAAATTTGACCCGCTGACCTGAGCTGCCATAGCAACAATGCCACTTTGAATCGTGGAGCAGTTTGAGCGAGAAAAACTGCTCGGAGTGTGAACGCTAGCAAACCGTTCCTCAAGACCCGTTCCTCTGGAGCGGTCTAACTAAGACCGCTTTCAAAAGTGAGTGAGAACGGGGTCTAAGTTGTCCTTTTTTGCTCTCAACTAGTGATTGATATTGAATCAAAAGACTATTCTTTTAATGATCAAAAGTTCAAAACTGTAACTTAAATCTGTAAATCTGTAAAGCTGTTTGTAATAAGTAATCTTGGAGAGCTGTATGTAAAGCGCTCTTGATGTAAGACAGAAAATAAGTTGTCCCTTTTTGCTCTCAACTAGTGATTGATATTGAATCAAAAGACTATTCTTTTAATGATCAAAAGTTCAAAACTGTAACTTAAATCTGTAAATCTGTAAAGCTGTTTGTAATAAGTAATCTTGGAGAGCTGTATGTAAAGCGCATAGAGAAGTTTTAATTGATGATGCGCTATATAAGTCAGTTTATTATTATTATTAATATTTAAGCACTAAATAACTGTAGAATATAACTATTAAACTGCCTTTGTCTGTCTGTGCCATTTCATTTGTTACTCTGTTTGCAGATTTGCTAATAAGATATGATTTCATGATAAGAGCAATAAAGAGCATTCCTTTCCTTAGGGCGAGTACATTCAAGTTCTAATGAATGGAACCATACTCATTCATTCCATCATTATTGAAGGCTCAAAGAAATAGGGGTGGAAAAGGTCAATAAACTTCCTCAACTGCATTGATGCAGTAGACCCTTGTGGTTTGTGACAGTCAAGCACATGTACATGTAGCTTTTATTTACTTTTCATCAGAAAATGATTGCAGTGATACAATACACTTTGTCAATAAACTATTCAGGGTTGGAAAGATCTTTAAAGGGAAAGTCCACCCTGATTACAAGTTGATCTTAAAAGAAGCAGAAGAAATTAAAGAAACAGATCAGTGAAGGTTTGAGCAAAATCCGGTAAGAAATAAGAAAGTTATGAATTTTTGAAGTTGTTATCAATCAAACACAAATTGACAACTCCTTGACGTACAGTGTATCTTGCAAGCTCATCTCGCATTTGCCCTATACCAAAAAAAAATCATTAATTTACATTTTCTCTATTAAAAGAAGATATTCAATCATACATGCACATTAGATATCATCATTGCTCATATGTTTTACACACCTGTATGAAATCATTCTATTCCTTCATCAGAAACTAAGAAAATGAAAATTTATGAGATGTTTTATACTGAGCAAATGGGAGAGGAGCTCGCAAGAAATGTCTCAGAGTTGCCAATTTGTGTTTGATTGATTGTAACTTAAAAATTCATAACTTTCTTATTTCTTATATCGGATTTTGCTCAAACTTTCACTAATCTGTTTCTCTCATACTTCTTCCTTCATTCAAATCAACTATACCAGGGTGGACCTTCCCTTGAAACTACATGTACATGTAGGTGCCCCCCCCCCCAAGGGGAGGTCCATATTGAAATTTTCTGTGTGTGCATGAGACCCTTGTTGCAATTCAAATTTGGGGGAGTCTGGAGTTGAAATTTGAGGGGTTTGTATAAAATTACCAGACCCCTCTTAGTGTCAAACTCTGCTTTAGAACGAATGCCTGAATATCACACAACGATATACAGTACATGTAATATCCTATAATTTTGCCTATTCTGATCTTTCAAAGATAATTATATGACCATTTGTGGTGATGCCTTTAAAGGTAACAGATAGTTTTGGGAAGCCCTCAAAAACTTTTCGTGAGATTTCTTTGATTTTACTTAATAAACAGCAGGCTACTAACATAACTAAGATGCTGTAAAGTTTTTTCCTCCTCAAGTGAAATATTTATCGAATAAGAGGTGAAAAGTAATAAAAATCCCTGGCCCCCCCCCCCAAAAAAAGGGGATGTAAATTCAAACAACGGCCACACACACTACTTAAGGCCACCGCACACCTTACGATCGGTCTGCGATCCGATTTCAGAAGAAAATGTAATATTATTTGACAAATCATTTAAAAACGAAAAATATTTTTGATTGAGGGTCTGAATAGTCATACAGATAGTAAAATCGATAATACGGCCTTTGCCGAGTTTTCTAGTCGGTGGAATGGCCAAATCGGCTCCAAGTCGTAGTGACGTCACAAAAATCGTATGACAGCCTACGATTTGAAACTAATTTTGCCCTTATTCCCTGTAGAAAGCTGACAGCTCAACAAAACCCTATGTTTAGTATTCATATTACTTTTCAGAACCTGAATAGGGTAGATTTCATTTGTTAAATTACCAATATTTAATGCCATAGCGATTTATTTCACAAATCGGATCGCAGACCGATCGTAAGGTGTGCGGTGGCCTTTACATGAAGATTGCTGTGTGTGTAGAATACGCTACACATAGTGCGAAGCGCTGGGTTTATTGTGCGGGGAAACTTCGGGTGGATATGGTCTTAGCGTGAGGCAGTGAAAAGCCGTTACCAAGCGTTTCTTTCAGATATTTACACTAAAATTTGTTCGAAATCGTGAATGGAATGTTAAATACTCTCGTACATGTGTCTTATGATAAAAGGAGAATAGTATGTGACTATTTCAGATAAGTTTCTTGCCAGTATGATTTTTGCTACCGAGACTGTCTATGAGCTTTAATTCTAGCCTTATTCCTTTATTGGATCGTTCTAAAAAGTCATTCAATCATAGTTAGAGATCCTGTGAATGAATTTCCTAGCCCGCAGGCTGTCCAATTCTAAGAAAAGGGGAGCTGTAATTGATTGATGGTATTTGGCGGTAGACCAGAGCTTAATGTAGATATTTTTGTTTGTTAGACCCCTAAACCTCATTTTGAAGTTCTTTACATGTACATATGACTTGATTCTATTTGGCATTTTTCTCCTAAATGATATCTAGTCTGTTTAAATTCATTCATTTTGGTGTGATGTTAAATGCATTATAAACATTCATAAGCTTTTAAATCTATAGACTAATCTAATATAAAGTTTGAAAGTTCCAGTGTTTTTGTCTTTTCTTTTTCTTGGTGGGGGGGGGGGGGGGGGTTGTTGCAGGAAATGTGCCACCTATCATTTTCCTGTATTAAAACAAACACGATTGTCCTCAAACTTAATTTTTGTTGTGAAATAGCTTTCTGGGCTGAAATTTTAAATGCTAAATCAACAATTATATTAGGAACAAAGACCACATGAATAATTACTTCAACATTGAAATGTTTTTAATTACTATTGTAATCCAAGCTTGACAGAACTTAGATTTGTACTAAGTTCACAGGGCCAATGACTTTAGAAATTGATTTCCCTCAAAATGAATAATATACATTGTACATGGATGAGTGAACAACTATTCTATTAGCATGAAATAGCAAATAGGGCATACTTTTGTCTTTTTTTTGTTGTTGCAACTTTTCTTAAAAATGACTATGTAACAATAACATACTTATACATATGTGTTCGGTATGTACAGTCCAAAATGCAAATAGAATTTCTTTAAAAACTGTTCAAATCGTTTTTGGCACAGTCCTTTAAACTGTACCTGTAATTATTGTCCCATTTCTGGTGAGTTTAGTAGCGATTGGCGCCTTTTGTTTGTTCTGAGGTCTCTCCCTCTTCCAGGAAAGTGTGGATGATGTCATCTTGAGTAATGGTTGACATATATGTACGGTCTTTGTGATGGAGATGACAGCAATCGTGAATGAAAAGATCCTGGCACATGGGCCAGAGTGATGTGTAAATCAGAGAGAATGTGCTTTGTTCCAGTTTATTTCACTTCCTCCTTTCTCTTTAATCTTATGAATTATTGTTTAGTCACTCTGTTTTGCTCCATTTCGTCTCTGTCTAAATTATTGAAAGGCAAAATTTACTTTTCAAAGTATGCTTTTAATCTCAGTGCTGTTGTACCAATTTAAAGAGTACATACATGTACATGTACATGTACATAATTACACTGTAAATACATTTGTTGTACATGTACATGTATGTGTGCATTTATGGGGAAGTTCTTTTCCTTCTTTCTTTCTTTCTTGGGGGGGGGGGGGTAGGCCCATCTTTGATAAGATAGGCCTTCAGTGGACATGTATTACTTTGAGCGATCGCCAATAGGGTAAAAATGCCCGGATGTACCGTTTTTGGCGAATTCTCATTCAACTTCCGGGACCTGTGTACTTCCGGTGTATACGGATGCTAAGTTACAGTAACCGCGGTACACACTTCAGGAATTTTTCTTCAAACTTATCTAATAAAAGTTAAGGTAATCGTAGAATTGTCATGGCGAGCGTTTCTCAAGACTTCAAGAATATGACCGTTCTGCAGCTGAAAGCTTTTCTGACAGAAAGAGGCATTCCATGCAACGGAAAACGCAAACTCGAATTGGAATTGCTAGTACGGAGAGCCGCTGAATGTTACAGCGTTATTGAGCCTTGCGACCGGGAGGCGTCCGGCAGAAGGCGACGACGGGTGCCCGCTGCGGACGGCTCTGTTCGAGACTTAAATGACAAAGCCGTATCTTGGAAAGCTGATTTGAGAGGTTATGCACGGCCGCCGGGTCATTCACCGACCGGTCAGATTCCGGAAGTAACCAGGTCACAAAAGCTGTCCCACATTGCATAGCAAACGCACCCCGATACCTGCATCCGGGCATTTTTACCCTATTGGCGATCGCTCGAATTGTATACATGTATGTTAATATTTGGTTTCATTCGTATACTACTTACATGTATGGCTGATTATGACCTGTAGATTTCAACACTTTGAACCAAATGTTTAAGCCTGAAAAGAGAAGTTCCTGTTGACACTAGAATTTGATTTTTTTTTCTTTTAAACCATTAAATTTGTTGTTATTTACTAGTAATAAGTACATTGTACATGTATGTACATGTAGACCATACGTGTGTAGTCTAAGCTGATATGCTTTCATTCATTGTTTTATGGAGTTGTTTGTGGTGACTAAATCGCAAGCCACCAAAAGTAGAGCATATTATAGTGATCTTTTAGGGGAGATTCAATTTGAAATCCAAGTCTACGTGGATGAGAAATTTTGAAGAATTCTACCGAATTTATAGTTTTGAATGTTTGCATCCATACTTCAGCATCCCAGATAACCTTTAAAGCCAGTACTGGCTGAATGAGTCTAGCCCAGTTTACATTGTAATTCCCATAAAGGCAGGACTTCAGAAAGGGAGAGCGTTCCTTCACGTAATGACGTACAACTGTAGGACACGATGGATGTAGCACGGTGAAAAAGACGCCAGAAACTTGACAATGCAGTGAAACTCCAGCTGACTGAATGTCACAGAGAGAGAGAGAAAGAGAGAGAGGGAGTGAGTAAGATAGTGAGCAATGGAAACGTGGGAGAGATGATATTGTTGGAAAGAGCTGAGAGAAGAGACAGGAAGAGGGAGAGATACATGTACATAGCACTGGTGATGAGGTTGAAAGAGAGAGAGAAGGAGGGGGGGGGGGGGGGGGGAGGAGTAAGAGATCAAAGAGATTGAAAACATCAGGGCCCCCGTTGCATAAATCTTTTTATCACTAACAAGCTACTATAATTGTTATAAGCTACTGAAATCCTTGCATCTGATTGGCTGAGGGCAAATTTGTCGGATAAAATATCTGACAAGTCCTTTCATGAAACGCTCCCCAGGGCCCCCGTTGCATAAAACTTTTTATCACTATTAAACAAGCTACATTGTACTATAATTGTTATAAGCTACTGAAATCCTTGCATCTGATTGGCTGAGAGCAAATTTGTCGGATAAAATATCTGACAAGTCCTTTCATGAAATGCCCCCAGGGCCCCCGTTACATAAAACTTTTTATCACTAACAAGCTACTATAATTGTTATAAGCTACTGAAATCCTTGCATCTGATTGGCTGAGAGCAAATTTGTCGGATAAAATATCTGACAAGTCCTTTCATGAAATGCCCCCCAGGGCCCCCGTTGCATAAAACTTTTTATCACTAACAAGCTACTATAATTGTTATAAGCTACTGAATTCCTTGGGTCTTATTGGCTGATAGCAAATTTGTAAAAGAAATAAGGCAGAACTTTGTTATTGATAACAAGTTTTATGAAATGGGGGGGGGGGGGGGCAAGAGGAAAACAATGAGAGGAAGGGGGAGGAGACAGGAAGGACCACGGAGAGTGGAAGAAGAGAATGAGGTCAAGAGAAGACATACAAAGTAAGAAAAAAAAGAATATATGGAGAAAAAAGTGAAATTTAGAGGAGAGAGAGCGAGAGCAAGCAGAAGGGAAAAAAATAACAAAAAGCAGGGGGAAGGAGAGATAAACCAGAGGGAAGAGGGAGAGAGAAAGAAAAAGATCTAGATAAAGAGGAGAGCAATCAGATGGTAGAAAAACAAACAGAGGAAAAGACAGATTAACCAGATGGAAGAGAGAGAGAGAGAAAGAAAGAAAGAAAGAGATAAAGATAAAGAGGATAGAGGAGAATATGCGGAGGGAAGAAAGAGTGGAGAGGAAAGAGAGAGAGAGAGAGAGAGAGTGAACATGCAGAGGAAAGAATGAGATAGAGAAAGAAAGGAGAAAGCACACAGAGGGAACAAAGAGCAAGGAAGAAAGAGATGGAGAAAGAGAGAGGAGAGACATAGAGACATGTAGCTTGAGGGAAGGAAGGGTAAGAGAGAGTTCAGTGCATCATTTATCTCTAATAAGAGGATAAAGTAGAGAGAATACTTCAGAAAAATGAGAAAGTGAATGTATGAGAGAGAGAGAGAGTGATAAAGCAGAGGAAAGAATGAGATGTGAGAGATAGAGAGAGAGAAGGAGAAAGCACACAGGGAAGAGATGGAGAACGAGAGAGACAGAGATGTTGCTTGAGGGGAGGGAGGGTAAGAGAGAGTTCAGTGCATCATTTATCTCCAAGATGGCATCGTACGGGGTTCAGACAGAGTTCAACCTCTCTTTCTCTATCTCTCTCTCTCCTATGCGCACACATAGGGGATGAACGAGCTTTGCACAATGCACTTCATGATGAATGAACATGAATAATTCTCTTCTCTCTCTCCCTCTGTCACAACATAACCCTTATCTGACATAAAATTGATAGAGTCGGCTGGCTGCGTATTGTTGCTTCTCTGTACATGTATACCGCTTCTGCTTTCATCGCTCAATAATTGAATCATTTAAACATATACATATAGGAATAAATTTATTCATCTATTATAGTACACGTACATGCAGGTATGTAAACCACTTTGACATAGAATGGATAGAGTCGGCTGTGTGTTGTTGCTTTGTGTCCCCGTCTTTTGATTGTTCCATAGTGAAAACATTTGTACATTTAGGAATAAAAATGGATTTTTAAAGATAAAGTTGAGTTCTGGTCATTAGATTACATTGTGGAAAAGACTGTCTCAAAGCAATTTGGAAAGGTTGATCATGTCTACATAAGAATTGTTTTATCCTGTGAATTTGGAATCATCAAAATGATAAGAAATAGACCCAATCTCGCTGAAAAGCACATGTACTACACACAGAAATGGGTATATGGGAATGCACACACAAGTGGCATGAATGTTCGGCCCGAGCATTGCTCTATTTCTTGTCATATTTCGAATGTACATGTACATGTAAGGGCATTTGAAAAGCTTTCTTCTCCGGGGACATTTCTGGTATGATTTTGATATTCTTCCAAACTGATTAAAAAGAATGAGAAAGCTCACAAAATCATTTTTCACCTCTCCCAGAACTCACCCTTCTGTTGATACATGTAGGCCAACATGTCGGTCGTTTTGAAATAGAATTGATAGAGTCGTCTGCGTATTTCTGCTTTGAAGGTACCCCGTCTCCTTTCATTGTTCCATACATGTAGTTAAAACATGTAAATAAAATGTTGGAATAAAAATAGATTGATAAGCCTACAGAATCCGTTTATGATAATGTCAGTTTAAACAAAGATTTGAAAGCCTACGAAATTCATCTATTCATTGTATTGTCAGTTGGTTATAACTCATTTTGACAGGATACCAATGTTTCGTACCAAGTATTTTTCCAAGAATCATTTTATTCATGTTTGCTCTCTAAGTTACCAATTTGATGGTGTTGCATTTTAAAAGAATATGGATCAAACTTATCTTCATTTTGATTACCGATCACTCGCTGTTTATCATCAACACGCGAACGTTTTGTGAAAATGTGTGACGCATTTGAACATCGCGTTTGAGCTCTTTCCTTGTTTTGGGAGGATCGGTACGGTGATTCAAAATTTTTGGTGGTCCCCATGGGACCACCATTTCCTTGCTTCTTTCAAATTTGGTGGTTTGACACATCATTTTGGTGGACTTTGTCCTCTGGACCACCGCTAGTTTCGAGCCCTGCATTAACTTTAAACTCGGTACTAGTATGCATCACAGTGCGAGACAAACTGATTAGATTTTTTTTGGTTTTTTGTGGGGGGGGGGGAGGCTATTTTTTCCAGTTCATTGTGAGATCTTCAGTGATGAATAGTCAAAAGAAAGAGAGTGAAGTTACAGAATGAGTGAAGGCCTTTCTTTTTCTCTTGTTTTTCTTTCCCATTGTTTGTCTATATTTGTTGTCTCTGAACAGAACACTATTTCCGTTTTGGAACAAACTCCAGACTGCACTGAGCTACGGTTTGTACAATTGTACCTAGATATGCATTCATGTAGAATGGGCAGTCAAGTGTTGCATAATCTGTACACTGCCCAGTCACCCATTAACACCCTGTCTGCTACACACTAAACCGCGCCATTGGGGCTGTGTCCATAATGGGGTTGTGTCCATTACGAGGCAGTAGCAAGGTTATCTGAGGTCAAGTAGATTGTCAACAAACCTTTAGTCCCATACATACCAATCGGTGGACCCCATAACAGAATCGCCCTTCATAGATTTGTGTGCTTACTGCTACCAGTATGGAGTCTGCATACATGTACATTGTGTCCTCTACATATACATGTATGTACCTGTGCCTGGATATAGGGCCATGAATGAGAGTAATAATTGTGGACATTATGAGAATAAACGATGTGTTGTTTAACAGTGTGACAATTGAGTGACATACAATTAATGATTTGGATGACTTTTGTTGATATTGTCATTATCATCATTATCATAATAGAATTTGCAGACATACATGTATACAGCAGACCATGGTGAAGTCTTCAAAAACATTCTTAAAAAGTATCTGTTTAACCCTTTCAGGACAGGACTTATTTAAGGGCTAAATTGATCACATTTTGTTCTGCAAATTGGCAACAATAATATTTTTCTTTTAGTGCTACATGGTTCTAACAAAATGCAATGTCTTTGAAAACAATATACATCATTAGAAACTTAGTCGAAAAGTTGAAATAATTGCCAATTTTGATAAAAAATAGTGATTTTGAACCTCTCAATGTGTTGCCAATTTAAAGATTTTGAAGCTTATTCTCCTTTTTGAAATTCCTAGAATCAAACGCAATATGGTCATGCAACAGAAATGGACACAATGTGTGTAGAAATTTTTGCTTGTTCTACTCGTGCATCTGGTATATTTTTTAGAGCTCTGAATCAAAAGTTAGTGAGCCAAACCACAAAATGTGGTCAATTGTCTCGAAAGGGTTAATTTGGCCTATAATTGATTGCACTTTTGTATATTGTCATCTTTTGCACAAGTTGCGCCTTGAGCAACTTGATCATCAAGTGGATTTGGCGCGTTATAAATCTTACAGTATATTATTATTATTATTATTATTATCTCACCATCAAGCTTTGCTTATGTGACAATCCTTCTTTATGATTCATTTACGTTAATTATACAATGCAGTTATTCTGTTTGATTATGTATTTAATATTTGTGTATTATGTTGTAATCAGTTTGTAAAATATGTTTGAAGAAAAAAAAAGGATCATAAAGATAAATAAATCAAATCTCATACTTGTTCAGACAATGTACATGTAGGCTTGTGTAAATTATCATTTTTAGTCATTTTTTTTTCTTATTTTCTCATTCTACTTGGATCTGATGTGTGACTAATCAACTAGAGATTTTTCTCAAACATTTCCTGAGTTAGTGAAAACTTGAGCTTTGATATGCTCTGATAATCTTCAAAGTATGTTTCTTTTGTTGTTGTTGTTGTTGTTGTTGTTGTTGTTGTTGTTGTTGTTGTGAGAAATCTTTAACCTTACTTCCCAAGTCCCAATAACATTCTAGACTCATTTCCATAAACATGTACAGTACATAACCTGTCTTAAGACTTCTCAAGTGAGTGACATAATTGTAAACATATTGTTTTTGTCAAGATCTTTAACAGCTGGGAATCAGGAACTGGCCCCCCAACACCCTCCCTGTTAATTTCATTTTAGTTCATGGTACGATTTACATGTATATGGGTTGCAAATCTTTAACCTGCTGTTGTTGTTCGTATGTATCTTGACAGCCGGGGTCCAGGAACTGGCCACAAAAACCCTCCACATTCAGAGCAAGAGGTACTACCTCGATGTCAAACAGAACAGGAGAGGGCGCTTCCTCAAGATTGCAGAGGTAAGCGAGGTGCGTTCAACCCTTCCATCTTCATCTTCATATCTTTGCTTTTTTATTAACTTTTTTAATTTTATTAAAATTTCTTTATGACATCATTTTCATTCATATAACAGTTACATACATGTTCATGTACTGATGTACATATGTATGCAAATTTTCTCATTTTTAATTGCATTGGTTAGTATTCTATACTGTATGTACTTTAATTTAAATGTAGCTACCAATAAATCCAATTATTGGTCTATCCAAAGTCATGTTGTGAAAAGAAAAACTTAGACCTCACTCTAACTTCATTTCATAAAACTCGATTTAAAACCTCCTTCATGTACATTGCAATGCAATGTCAGGTTTAAATTTTTTGCAGAATATGGACCATTGTGTATACACTGTACATGAAGTGATCAAAATATTTAGCAAACTTTCCCATTTTAAGGGGCAATTTAACATTTTCTTTATAAATTAACTTTTGCATTATTATGTTACAGGTTGGCTTATTGTTACAACTAAGGGGTTGAATGTTAAACGTATTTTGTCAAAATTCATATTTCCAAATTTTTTTACCCACTGAACACAGTATGATTCAGTCTGGGGTGTTGTGTGAACCAAATATATTGAGGTACATGTACATGTACATGTACATGTATACACTGTAGTCATCAAAGTAATAAAGATTTGTTTTGACAAAATCACATGACCTACATGTAGAATAGTGAAGTGGGGAACTGAAAGCAAACAAACTAAATTAAAAGACCGTTTCATCTTTACTGATGAGATTTATTTTAATTGCAGTCTTTGCAAAGTAATTGCAACGTTTCCCCTTAAACACAGATGCACATGTGTATGTACTCGTACACTATTAACAAGGAAATGTATTGAATCCATTGTCAGCTATATCGCCTAAAAATAGGTACATGTACTTGACTCAAGTAACCAATTATTGCATTGTGGTCAATATCTCTCTTTATATCATGAATTGATAAACATATGATAGTCTGGCATTGAGGAAAAATGTGATCTTCTTTCTTCTCCAACTGAATCTTGGTTTAGAATCTTGATTATATTACATGTAGGCTTGCCATTACACTGGAGACAAGAATCGAAAATTGATTTGGCGCTTAATTTAGGAATATATACAACGCAAATGAAATATAAAATGAATGAAGTGTACAACGCAAAATGTTTTTATCGAATAGAAAATTGGTTCGGCGCATAAATTACAAAGAATCTACAGACCAAGCGAAACAATAAATAAATTAGAACTAAGACGCAAAATATATTTATCGAATCGAAAATTGATTTGGTGCTTAACTTAGGAATAATATACAACCCAAATAAAATATGAAATGAATGAAGTATACAACATAAAATGTTTTTTTATCGATGGAAATTGATTTGGCACGAAACTAATGAATAGTATATAATCCTAATAAAACATCAAATGGATGAAGTATACAACGCAAAATGTTTATATCGAATAGAAAATTTGGTTCGGCGCATACATTTAAATTACAAAGACTATACAGACCAAATGAAACAACAAATAAATTAGAACTAAGACGCAAAATATATTTATCGAAGCGAAAATTGGTTTGGCGCTTAACTTAGGGATACAACTCAAATAAAACAAAATGAATGAGGTATGCAACGCAAAATATTTTTATCGAAATGAGAATTATAAGTTGGGGCGTAATTTATGAAGAATCTACAACCCATATAAAAGATGAAATAGATGAAGTATACAACGCAAAATGTTTATATCGAATATAAAATTGGTTCGGCGCATAAATTACAAAGAATCTATAGACCAAGTGAAACAACAAATAAATTAGAACTAAGACGCAAAATATATTGGTTTGGCGCTTAACTTAGGGATACAATTCAAATAAAACAAAATGAATGAAGTATACGACGCAAAATGTTTTTATCGAAATGGGAATTATAAGTTGGCGCGTAATTTATGAAGAATCTACAACCCATATAAAAGATGAAATGGATGAAGTATTCAACGCACATTTTTTATATCGAATATAAAATTGGTTCGGCGCATAAATTACAAAGAATCTACAGACCAAATGAAACAATAAATAAATTAGAAATGAGACACAAAATATATTTATCGAATCGAAAATTGATTTGGCGCTTAATTTAGGAATAATATACAACGCAAATGAAATATAAAATGAATGAAGTATACAACGCAAAATGTTTTTATCGAATAGAAAATTGGTTCGGCGCATAAATTACAAAGAATCTACAGACCAACACTGTTAAAACATGTATTAAAAAAATACGGATTAAAAAATTGTTGATTAAAAATCGCTCAACATTGGTTATAAAATGAGTGTTGCTTAAAAATGACTTTTAATCTTGCGTGGGTTAAAAATATTGTTGATTAAAATTATTGTTTTTAATCTTGTTGGTTACTTTGTAACCAACATTGATTAAAAACAGTGTTCTCGGCTTTCCCGCCAAAATGATAGAGCTAACTGTCAAGACACTTTATCTTTTTGTTGGTTAAACTTTGATCAAAGTTGATTAAAATACCGATCGCGTGACTTAACAGCGCGCATGGATATGGATTTGGAACAAATTTGCTGCGCGCATATCTATCGCAGAAATTGTTTGCGATAAAAATCGAAGGCGTTGTCATTCAAGTCGCTGAATGATTGGGGACTTTCAAAGAGCTTGTCAGCGTGTTTGAAGGTGAGAAACTCTTTTCATATCTGTGATTGTTGTCTAGCTTAATCTTGGGAAGAAATAGATCTATAGTGTGATCTTTCTTTCTAATTAAAACGGCTTGGAAGCTAGTTCGACCTGCTTGATCTGGACTAGACCTAGCTAAGCCAGGCCCACTGCCACTGGTAGATCTACTGACTACGCCTACGGTAGCTAGGAGGCGACGCCGGTGGTATGGCGGAGTGTTCACCTTCGCGGATGTCCATATTTCGCGGACAGGTCAATACGACAAAAACTGAAACTAGAACTAGAACTTGAAAAAAAAAAAGATATAGCATCAATGTAGGCGTAGGTGTAGTCTACGGCCGGTGGGCCTTGCATAGTCAGGTCTAGTCCAGGTCTGAGCAGGTCGAACTTCCCAAACCGCTTAACTTAGAAAGCAAGATCACACAGTAGATCTATTTCTTTATAAGATTAAGCTAGACAACAATCACAGATATGAAAAGAGTTTCTCACGTACCAAATGAGGCTAACCAACAAATGGTTAAACATTTAACCAACAATTTGTTTAAGTTTAATAAACACCAATTTAACCAATGTTGAGCAAAATACGATTAATCAACAAAGGGTTAAACATTTAACCAACAAAATAAAACTAACCAACAAATGGTTAAACATTTAACCAACAATATGTTTAAGTTTAATCAACACCGATTTAACCAACGTTGAGCGAAATGCGATTAACCAACAAATGATTAAAACTTTTAATCAACCACAGGTTAAACTTTAATCAACAGGCCGTTGATTAAAGTTTTAACCTACAAATGTGTGGTTCACCTGGTAATCCTCGGTTGATTAAAATTTTAACCAACAAGATTAAAAATTTTAATCAACGTTCTAACAGTGAAATGAAACAACAAATAAATTAGAAATGAGACACAAAATATATTTATCGAATCGAAAATTGATTTGGCGCTTAATTTAGGAATAATATACAACGCAAATGAAATATAAAATGAATGAAGTATACAACGCAAAATGTTTTTATCGAATAGAAAATTGGTTCGGCGCATAAATTACAAAGAATCTACAGACCAAGCGAAACAATAAATGAATTAGAACTAAGACGCAAAATATATTTATCGAATCAAAAATTGATTTGGCGCTCAACTTAGGAATAATATACAACCCAAATAAAATATGAAATGAATGAAGTATACAACATAAAATGTTTTTTTATCGATGGAAATTGATTTGGCACGTACATGTAACTAATGAATAGTATATAATTTTAATAAAACATCAAATGGATGAAGTATACAACGCAAAATGTTTATATCGAATAGAAAATTTGGTTCGGCGCATAAATTACAAAGACTATACAGACCAAATGAAACAACAAATAAATTAGAACTAAGACGCAAAATATATTTATCGAAGCGAAAATTGGTTTGGCGCTTAACTTAGGAATAATATGCAACCCAAATAAAATATAAAATGAATGAAGTATACAACGCAAAATGTTTTTTTTATAATTATTTTTCATTTTTTATCGAATTGGAAATTGAATTAGAAATTGATTTGGCGCGTAACTTACGAATAATATACAACCCTTATAAAACATCAAATGGATGAAGTATACAACGCAAACTGTTTTTATCGAAACTGAAAATTCAGTTGCCGCGTAATTTATGAAGAATCTACAACCCATATAAAAGATGAAATGGATGAAGTATACAACGCAAAATGTTTATATCGAATATAAAATTGGTTCGGCGCATAAATTACAAAGAATCTACAGACCAAGTGAAACAACAAATAAATTAGAACTAAGATGCAAAACATATTTATCAAATCAAAAATTGGTTTGGCACTTAACTTAGGGATACAACTCAAATAAAACAAAATGAATGAAGTATACGATGCAAAATGTTTTTATTGAAATGAGAATTATAAGTTGGCACGTAATTTATGAAGAATCTACAACCCATATAAAAGATGAAATGGATGAAGTATACAATGCATATTTTTTATATCGAATATAAAATTGGTTCGGCGCATAAATTACAAAGAATCTACAGACCAAATGAAACAACAAATAAATTAGAAATAAGACGCAAAATACATATATCGAATCGAAAATTGAATTAGCGCTTAATTAAGGGATAACATACAACCCAAATAATATATGAAATGAATGAAGTACATGTATACAACGCAAAATGTTTTTTTATCGATTGGAAATTGATTTGGCGCGTAACTATAATGGATAATATACAACCCAAATAAAACATAAAATGGATGAAGTACAACGCACAATGTTGATATCGAATAGAAAATTGGTTCGGCGCATAAATTACAAAGAATCTACAGACCAAAAGAAACAACAAATGAATTGGAAATAAGACGCAAAATGTATATCGAATCGAAAATTGATTTGACGCTTATAAACTTAGTGATAATATACTGTACAACCCAAATAAAATATGAAATAAATGAAGTATACAACGCAAAATGCTTTTATCGAAATGAAAAATATAAGTTGGTGCGTAATTTATAGAGAATCTACAAACCAAATAAAACAACAAATGAATCAAGTATTCAACACAAAACGTTTATGTCGAATATAAGCTTGTTTTGGCGCTTAAATTACAAAGAATTTACAGACCGAATGAAACAACAAACAAATTAGAACTACGCCGCAAGATACATTTATCGAATCAAAAATTGATTTGGCGCTTAACTTAGGAATAATATGCAACCCAAATAAAATATAAAATGAATGAAGTATACAACGCAAAATGTTTTTTTTTTAATTATTTTTCATTTTTTATCGAATTGGAAATTGAACTAGAAATTGATTTGGCGCGTAACTTACGAATAATATACAACCCACATAAAACATCAAATGGATGAAATATACAACGCAAACTGTTTTTATCGAAACTGAAAATTCAGTTGCCGCGTAATTTATGGAGAATCTACAACCCAAACAAAACAACAAATGAATCAAGTATTCAACGCAAAACATTTAAATCGAATAGAAAATTGGTTTGGTGCATAAATTACAAAGAATCTACAGACCAAATGAAACAACAAATAAATTAGAACTAAGTCGCAAAATTCATTTATCGAATCGAAAATTGAAAGTGAAGACGTTCCTGAATCGATATATCGCTAGGTGAGCTATCGTGATCGATCGACTAGTCTTTGCTCAAGTCTTATTAATATTAATTTTGGGGGGTATTTTATTTTCAAAAATCAGTATCTCCTGTATCCTGTCACCGTTGAATGTCGTGTTAAGTTTTCTGGGGTTGATTTTGTGTAAGCTAACTATACACAAACTATTTTTTTCAGGCCTCAGGTACCCTTTAAACAGAATCAGACATCTAGAGCAAACTCGAAAAACATTGTAAAAAAATGACAGTTTATTGCCCACTATTTAACAAAATTTAGCAAAATCCCATTGACTTTCAAAACCGGGCAATAAATAATTTATCGGCCCGCAATTTTGTTGGCTTGTCAAAGCCGGGCAATAAAATGTAAAAATTTCATTGCTCAGATGTCTGATATGGTTAATAATCAGGACTATTCCGTGCATTTCAAGGTCTACCAGGGGGGTCGATGGAGCAGCACAATCACCATGATAAAAAGCTATATCAGTGCTTTAATATCTTGTCTAAGTCCTCACACAGTTCAAAGTAATCAGTTGTGATTTTAATTCCTTTCCAATTAAGACATACATGTAATACATGTATGTATGTACATGTACATTGTACAATTATAAGTTGCGCCATTAACTTTGGCGAGTGAACTTGAAGATTCACACCTTCTGATGTGTATTAACTTGAAGAGGCTGGCTGTATTGAATTGTGAATGGATAGTGAATTTGACCTTTCCCTCTCAGCTTTTATTAACCATGCATGAATTCTTAGAAAGAGGTCAAGAGCAGTGGTCAATTGACTGCGCTCTGTCATCCCAGGAGCTTCAAATAACTTGATTGCGGCCTACTGCTCTGCCAGGAAACAGAGAGTGAACATAAAGACTCTATTGCCTCTAAATGAAGTTTGAAAGAGATCCATGTTCTTTTGACAACACAATCTCAGTGCTTTAGTCAAATTTTTACAGATAATTTATAGGAATTTTGTGCTTGAAATTCTTGGGTACTTACTGTGTAGAGCTCTGGGCAGATTTCTCCCTGTTGTTAATATCCCCCCCCCCCTCCAAATTTTCATTAAGCAGCCCCCTATTAAAGAACAGAAAGCCATACATGTACATGTAGGCAGAGATACACATGTATGTATATAGGAGGGTAGCAAACCTGTGGGCATTATTAGAAAAAGTCATCTTATTTTACATGTATCATCTTCATCATCATCTTCCTCATCATCTTCTTTATCATCATCATCATCATCATCTTCAACATTATCATCATTATCTTCATCATCTTCAACATTATCATCATTATCTTCATCATCATCATCATCATCATTAACGACATCAATATCATCATCAATATCTTTGCGAGGAAATTTTCCTGTCACAATAGCAAAAAAGTAAAGGTAATTTTCACATTAGTTATTTCTGCCTCTTTTCAAGAACAGGTTTGCTGTTTTTATTGTATTATGTACAGTGCATGTACTGTACATGTATGGAACATTTTGGTTGCCAGTGCATCTACATGTACCTTTTTGGTGTGAGTGTTCACGAAGCCTTTTTTTTCTTTCATTCTTTTTTTCTGTTCGACTTTTTTATGTTAATGTACATGTACATCTACATGTACATGTATGTTAGGATATTTTTTGTTTCGTTTTGTTTTGTTTTCCTATAATCTGTTTTGTTATGCATATATGATTATGCCCCTGCATGTATATATTTTTTTACTGCGATTACAATCGTAGGATATAAAAAAAATATTCTCTTTCGGTACCCAACATGAATAAACTTGGCCTGCACAATTCAAGTCCGAACATGCTTTCAAATGTCAGAGGTCAAAACCAAGAATACATGTAGAGAGTCTGGCTGTAATAAGATGTTCTCAAAGAAAATTCCTCTTTTCACAGAAAATTGATCAAATTAAAAGAAGAAAAAAGAAAATTCTTGTTTGTTTATCAACGGCTGAATTGTGATCCTGTACATTGGAAGTCAAGTAGTATTAAAACAGAACTACATGTAATATTTTTTGTTGTTGAAAGATCTACATTTAGGTTTTTGTTTTTCGCATTCTGGAAGTACAGTGGTAATGTTCTTGATTATTAACGAAAGTCAACATGTACAGTGTATGTACATGTACAGGAGTTTGTTTTTACATGTAACTAAATGAAATGCTTTTTTTTTTTTCATACCCATAGCTGAATCTTATGATATACTATTACTTGTGTTTCCCTGTTCAAATTTCTCCTTGACATTATTAAAAGGACTTGGGAAGTTCCTAATTTAGAATTGTTGCCTGGATGAGTTTTAATGGCAATTGTTTCATCGTTAATCCGCCCACAGCTTCCCCCAGAAATAGAATCCAAGCACTCGATTTATAATTTCACTTTCAGTGTTTCTCAACATAAAAAATTCCGGTGCGATCTCACGCACCAGACGCTGGAAAGGCAGCTTTCGTATGAGAAGCTTGGTGCTCTTCTGGTAGCAGTGATCTAAATTAAGGAATTTAAACTGATATAGAGTGCTCATAATGTGTTATTTAGACTTGTACCATAGTGCAAAAGGGATTTAAATATAGCTCTATAGAAATTCACTTACATGTACTTGCACAGAACTCATAAACAGCATTTTATGAAATTTGCAAAACAGAAAGCAAATATGTACACAATGTAAGGAAGATAATTATATCTTTATAATGTAATTTAAAGTACCAAAAGCATCAGTGTAAAAACAACATCATGAAATGAAATTGAAATAAACATGAAACTTGAGAATGAAAGCAATTACTGTGCATAACATTACATTATATGAAGTACCATGTTATAAAAATAGAGTACTAGGTGTCAAAAAAACAGTGGACACTTTTTATCGTTCATATCTCAAAAATCATACTTCATATGAGACAGAGCTTTTTAAATTGCAAAGTTGATGGATGTAAAATTTATTGGGAGCATTTACAAATGTTACATTTCTCTGAAAACTTTTCTGGAAATATTGCTATGAATATTTAATCAGACTTGTCACTGTTTAAAAAAACAAGGCCACAAAATCTCTGTCTATCAGTAATTAATTCAGGACACAACAATTGTCATTGTGTGTTGCAGCTGTCATTTCTGCCAAGCTTTTGCTGTCCAGTGTCATTAACGATTCATGACTCTGGGTTTAAAAGGTGTTCTGGAATTTCAGCTGCAATGCACATTGGCAATTGTTGTATTTTGAATTAATTACTGATACACACACAGATCTTGTGGCCTCTATTTTTCAAAAAGTGAAAAAATCTAATTAAATATTCAGAGTGATATTTCAAGAAAAGTATTCAGAGAAATATCACAAAACTTGCTTCCAATAAATTTGACATCTTTCAACTTTACAATGTAAAAACCTCAGTCTGATATGAGGTATAATTTTTGAGTTATTAATGATCAAATGTGCCCACTGTGTCCTTGTGCAACACCTCTAGAGTACAAGTACATGTACAGTCTGTACATGTATGTACTGTATATGGGGCATTGGCAAAGGTAAAAAAGGTCTACATGTGTCTAAGGCCAGTCAATAGTGAGATTGAGGTAGAAAAATATTCATACAATGACAAATGATGAATAAAATTAAAATAAACAAAGTGACAAACCATTATCAAAAACATTGCAAGGTAATCATCTACTTGTACAGTATTAAAGGTCATGTAAAGTTTTGGTAAGCCCTCAAAAACTGTTCTTCAGATTTCTTCAATTTTTGTCGATAAATAGCAAGATACTAGCAATACTTAAAGACACTGAAGATTTCGCCTCCTAAAGTTTAATATTAAACAAATAAGAGGCAAAAACTAATTTATGTGCTGGGACAGGCACGTAAAATCCCAACAAAGGCAGCATGTGCTTAATATACACTGTAAACACACGTGTGAAACCAGTGATGAGTAGCTACACATAGTGCACACACGCTGTCTCTATGCGAAGCCCCAAGATTGCTGTGCGGGGAGCCGTCGGGGTGGAAGGGTCCTAGCATAATGGCAGTGATCAAGCATTCCTTACAGATATTTACACTGAAATTCACCAGAAATCATAGATGGAAAACCAAATGATCTCTTACAGACATCTTTTGATACAAGGAGAACAACATGAGACTATATTTAACATGTTTCTTTCCAATTTCCTTTTTGCTACCAATACTGTACATGAGCTTTAAAATGTGAATGATCAAATTATTATTTTGAGATTGAGAGAGTAAGTGCAGACTGCACCCCCTCAAAAAAAAAAAAAAAATCAAAACAAAAACAACAAAACAACAAAACAAAACAAAACAAAAAAAAACCAAAATAAACAAACAAAATACAACAAACAAACAAAAGAATAAAAAGAACAATCACTGGAAGTCCGAAAAAGTTTCCCCAAATTAATTTTTCCAAATATTCTCAGGCAATTTTCATACATGTACAGAGCTTTGGGTCTCTGCTATCAAATGACACCACAAAGTCTGACAATATTTTGCTTTGAGCAAAAGCCATTTTTGTAAAAGGATGCAAACTCCAGACTTGACAAGAATTGGTGTGAGTATGCAATAAATTACAAAAGAAATATAATTGGAAACTTGTGTGGATTTGAAAAGGATTATAATTTGCTTTTATAAAGTAAGTAGTAACAGCAATTTGGTAACACTTTATTTTTTTTTTAGACTCAAAAAAATCGCGTAATCTAAAAAAACATTTTTTTACCGTTCCTAGTATGTGTGTAACTGTGTTGATTTCTGAATAGCTCCGTCTGCTACAAAAGCAAGATTTTCATTTTTTACAAAGGAGTTATAGAACTTGTGACCTTAAAATTTCATAGGCAGTATCTACAGGATGTCTGCTAAATCGGTGCAAAGTTTCGCAGAATTTTGTCTAAGTCTGCAAAAGCAATGAAGTACCTTATAATGGTTGACAACATATTCTACTGCATAGTCAGTGATTTCACAAATGGGAACCTGATTTTTGCCTACAGGTAGAAAGAAGAAAAAATGGAATCTAAAGAATATTCATGTGTGTATGTGATAAATAAAAACCTTTAGAAATGTATATGTAATGCTCTTTGTGATAATTAGAAACTTCATGAATGTTCAAATCTTTGCTTGGGAATCGTATGAATATTTAACCCTTTCGAGACAATTGACCACATTTTGTGGTTTTGCTCAATAACTTTTGATTTAGAGCTCTAAGAAATATACCAGATGCCAGGAATTTTTTAAATGAAAATAAGCTTTAAAATCCGTAAATTGGCAACACATTGAAAGATTCAAAATCAGTGCTTTTATCCAAAGTGGCAATTTTCTTTAACTTTTCGACAAAATTAGTAACCATGTATATTGTTTTCAAAGACATTACACCTTATTAGAACCATTTAGCACTAAAAGAAAAGAAAAAATTGTTGCCAATTTGAAGAACGAAATGTGTTCAATTTAGCCCTTGAATAATTCCTGTCCTGAAAGGGTTAATCCTCTTTGCACGAATAAGCCAGTTCGAAATTAATACATACATGTTACTGGTACAAATGACCCTGATATGACCCCAATTTGTTTTGGTGGATACGCTACTTGTTTAACCCTTTCAGGACAGGAATTATTTAAGGGCTAAATTGATCATGTTTTGTTCTTCAAATTGTAGGGACACTGATTTTCCGCGATCACGGAAAACGGACGGAATTCACGGAAATGACCATTTGAAACGGAAAATGCAATTTGGAACGGAAAGTCGCGGAAAACCCCTTTCACCTCAAAATTTTTCATTTTTTCAAGCATAAAATCGTAAAACTTACACTATTCTTGTGATTTGTTATGCAGTGAAAAAATATCGGGCCTAAAATCATGGTCAATAACTCCGAATACTTAGCGATATTCGTCAGATTCTTTGGAGACAGGGCGCTGCCATTTTGTTTTGCTGGACCAATGGAGATCGTGACATAAAACACGGTACAATAGGAGCAGCAAATCCCTATTACGCAAGTTAGGCGCATACTCATGCGGCCGAGAGGGAAGTAAGCGGGATTGCCGTACACAGCCAGCACTTTTTTAGTAAAGGGGCTGGCGTGTGCGCCTAGTATTACGTAGACGTAAACTAGGCACGCACACGCCAGCAGCGGGCGCTAAGTGCGGCGAGATTGTACACACGCTGTTGTACAGTTCGAAAAAGGGGCTGGCGTGTGCGCCTAACATCGATCGATCGCTGACATGACAGCCAAGACTGAAATGTTTTCGTCGACGTCGGTATACGGTGCGATAGATCGAGTGCTCAGAAATCGTAAGAGTTCTGTGCATCATGTTGAAATAATCTGCTTCCTGCATGGGTACTACACAGATTTTCATGGTTTGTCATGTAAGATCCTTTTTGATCCAGTCATGATTATGAAATGCAAGTCGAATACCTGAATTTTAACTGACTCTGTAATGTTAGAACATTTGTACCCTACAAGTTCATGTTTGTACGCAAATCTTATGTAAATGGAATTTATTTTTTTCATGTGTACAAAGTCTATGGCAAAACGGAATTTACGTTTTTCAACCCATCTGAAACGGAATTCCAGATTTTCTGAAACGGAAAAGGCCATTTTTTGAAACGGAAAATCAGTGTCCCTAAAATTGGCAGCAATAATATTTTTCTTTTAGTGCTACATGCTTCTAATTAGGTGTAATATCTTTGAAAAAAATATACATGGTTAGGAATTTTGTCAAAAAGTTTTAATAAGTGCCAATTTTGAGAAAAAACAATGATTTTGAATCTCTCAATGTGTTGCCAATTTAAGAATTTTGAAGCTTATTCTTGTTTTTAAAATTCCTGGCATCAAACGCAATATGGTCATGTAACAAAAATGGACATAGCGTGTGCAGAAATTTTTGCTCTTTCTACTCATGCATCTGGTATATTGAGTTCTGAATCACAAGTTATTGAGCCAAACCACAAAATGTGGTCAATTGTCTTGAAAGGGTTAACAACATAAATTCATACTGTACGCGCATCATGGTGCACACAAAATGGCAGCTCGTATACATGTAAAGGTACAAATGACCTTTATCTGCACATGCGCATATTGTAATTACGAACTGGCTTGTTGGATACCTAACAACCATTCAGTGATTAGGAGTGTTATGGATATTCAGTGCTTTTTTTTTTGATGATTAGGAATCTAATGAATATTCAACACTCTGTGATTTTAGAATCAAATGGAAATTGCATGCATGCCCTTTTTCAGTGATTGAGAATCAAATTGATAGCCGATGGTCCTTTGGATGATTAAGATACAAATAAGATATTCAGTGCTCTGTATGATTTTTAGCCAGATATGAGTATTAAGCTCTCTTTCTAGTGACTGGAAACCAGATAAATATTCATTCACTATTTTGATTATTTGAATCGTAATAAAATGTCTTCTTTTCTCTTGGTGATTGAACCATTTATGGATATCCAGTGCTAATTCTAGGGACTTAGAATAAAATGGATATGCAACAGCCTTACAAATAAAATGATACAGAACCCTATGAATATTCATTATTTTTAATTTCCAGTCATTCAAATTACGAAATGAATATTCATTGCAATTTCAAGTGCTTGAGAATGTCATAAATATGCAGTGATTTCTTTCTCTAATAAACTTTGATGTAAGTGAATATTCAGTGGAAGAGCAAATCCACAATAATGAATGGAAATTAATATACACCCTTCCCAATAAAACCCCCTGAAATCATTAAGCAAAGGTACACACGGCCATATGATTTTCCCTTTCTTCTTACTCTGCCTGCGTAGTCTACCTACGTAGTCTGCCTGCATGGTCTATACAGAACATGTGTACATAAAGCAAACCACCTGCATGCAGTAGATTCAGCGAGATAGCGCTGATAGCAAGGCTCGTACGCAACCCGGGCTGTCTTAAAAATAGACTGAACCTTGCCTGACTCTCCTCCTTGAATAAAATCACACAGCGACAGCCACCCAGACTGTTCTCACTATAGCGCTAATACGGTTATACGGCAGACTGTTTTTACTGCAGCTCAGTATGAAATACCTGTGTAGTGTTCTCACTGTAGCGCATATAAATGCACATATATCTGCACATATATCTGAGACATTCTTACTACATCTCTTATAAATACATTTTATACCTTACATGTAGGTCATTCTCACTACAGATCTTATACTATACATGCATGTTTATACCCAGACAGTTCTCGCTACAGTTCTTATAAAAATACATTTGTCCCTTAATAGACCAACCGTTCTCACTACTCTCTAAATGTAAAGGAGTGGACATCCCCCTTTTTTTTTTTGAGGGGGGGGGGGAGAGAGAGTCATATTAGGGGTCACTTCATTTTGAGTGAAATTCACTTCCAAAATTATTATAAGAGTAATTCAACCAGTGCTGCTTCGGAGTGGATTCCTCTATATGGAGTAGATTCAACTCCAGAGGAAGTGATCTCTGAATATGACTCCTAAAACAGTGGATTTCAACCCCCTCTGCATTAAGAGAATACAGCTCAAAATTCTCCAGACCTTTCTCACAACAGTTCTTTCAATATGTTTGTCCCCCAGACTATTGTTACTATTAAAAGCTGTTTTACTTTTATAACATGGACCATGCCCAATACCTCAGACTGTTCTCACTGCAGCTTTAAATACGTAAATACCTTCTAATTGCCGTACATGCACTTCCCTCACTTTATTAGTGTCGATTTCATCAAGCTTAGCTATGGTTTTGCTGTATAGTGAACTTATACTCCCCAGGTCTCCCCTTTTCTTGAAGTGTTATCAACACTCAATGTTATTTAGAGAGATATCTGGTGGGCATCTTAACTCTGAAAGTAAATTTGAGAAATTCCTGGTGATTTTGCACTCATGTCAATCAAATGTGTGTCCAGTGTCCAATTCACACATGTATGACGTTTCATACATTACATGTACAAGCATTGGATGTCTCAATCTGTACCATGGATACTTGTTCAACAGCAACAACAACAATGACAATATAAATAAAGATAATAATAACAACAACATGAACAGATCCTAAAAGATAAACTAAAAATTTTGGAAACCAATTCTTCAAATGCGGGTAAGATCTTATTCATTTGTAAGACTAAAAAGCAAGAGTTGACAGATTTTGCAGATGTACATTTATGAAGGATTATTATAATTAAAAATTGAATAATACCCTTTGGTCCCTAATCAAAGTTGAAAGAAGTGATCAACTAAAAAAAATTCCTCATAGATAGACCGTTTCATCCATGCTTTAAATTTGAAAGAATATACAGTATTTAATACATGATAAGAACTGTCTTAGAACCCCCAGTGATTTGCAGTTTGTCTTGTACAAGCACAACATACTTGTATGTCTTTTATCCATTTATTTTATCTACAAAATTTCATGATATGACCACTGAAGGCTTAGCAAAATAAGATGGCATGTAAAAACCACAGGAAAGAAGCAAATGACAACTTTAAATTGTTCAAAATCATAATTTGTATGCAGTTGAGGCAGAACCAAAATATTAGCATGTAGAATAAGTATTTAACTCCATTAACACTTTTAAGCAAAATGATATGAAAACTTTTATTCAGATAAGTCTGATTGTGAGTTTAGATGCACAGACAAAACCAGCAGTGTTGCTTTTTGCATCTTTCTTGCATCTTTAGGTGCTAAGCTGTCTTAGTAATGCTTTTTTGCATCACTACCAATTATTCAATGGTCATTAAAACAATATTTTTCATTTTTGGATGAAATAAATGGATGAGACTGTAGATGTCATACGGGACACAGTCGCCCATGTGTGCTTGAAAATTAAAACTCTCAATTTCATCTTGGTCGTACTTCCTTCTGTATAATTTATAAATGCATTTAAGTTGAAATAATTGTAGTTTATGTAGTCCAAATTAAATCAACTTGAAAACACATGATTAATACACAGGTGTAATTGGAAATAGCAACGTACAATTCCCTCTTGGTCATACTCCCCTCATTTATGTGTTAAAGTTGAAAGTTTTAATAATAGAGCATGAGTCAAAATTACCTGAGAACACATGTACACCCATGTGGCATGAATGTTCAGCCCAAACATGAACAGCTATTGGGGGGGGGGGGCATATATTTCAAATATAAAGGCATTTGAAGAGCAGTCCTTTTTCAGGGGACATTTCTACTTCATGATCTTCTTCCAAACTTACATGAAATGAATGAGAAAGCTCACAAATTATTTTTTTTTTCACCTTTCCCAGAACTCAACCTTCTCTTAAAATCATCATTGAGCAGAGAGTTAAAACCCTTCCAGCTCTTGACATGACAATGTGTACATGTAAATAATTCACATTTCCCTTTAGGCAGTACCCTCTTATTTATGCATAAACATTGGCAGAATTTTTAGTTAAAAAGTCAAATTGAAAACAACTCGAGAACACACAATGCACATGTGTACTTATAAATAACAATTCACACCTCCCTCTTGGCTAGATCCTCTCATTAAATGCACTGCAGTGGAAAGAAAATAATGTAAATATGTATTTTTACAAAATAAAAGATAAATTGAACCACTTTAGAACATAATAATGCACATGTGTAGATAACTTACAGCTCCCTCTAGGGTAGACTCTCTCATTAAAATGCATTAACTGAAAAGAATTTTAATTCTAATGTCAAAATCTAAACAACTTTAATATAGCAACACATTTACAACTCACAATTTTCTCTTGGCTAGAAACTTTCATTTTTATGCATTAAGTTGAAAAGTTCTGAGAACTAAATACATACATCATGTTATTTATAGTCAAAATTAAAATGCACTGGGAACACCCAATGCACAATCCACATGTTACCAGCTTGGAGCATGAAGGACATTACCTCATATCATGTGACACTGTGAGGATAAATGACTTTCTCCCTCTGAAAAGACAGTGGCTAGTAGATATCTTATGAATGAATTGAAGTTCAAAGATGATATGTAAATTTGACAGGAATGTCATAATTGGAAACAACTTCAGAACATATTGCAAAATGTGTACATGTACATGTACTTGAAAACTTACTTGATAACTGCCACTAGGATAGACCCGCTCATTTATGCATTTCGTTTAGTTTTGGTACTCCCTCAAAAAACTTATCGTCAGATTTCTTGGATTTTTGTTGATAAATAGCAAGACACTAGCAATACTAAAATGCTGTGAAGATTTCACCTCCTAAAGTGAAATATTTTACAAATGAGAGGTAAAATATGATTTATATACCGGGCCAGGAATATAAACTCCCAACAATAGCAGCGTGCATTATACACTATAATGCAGGCAAATCCTATGAGGATTATATGTATTCCACACACAGTGACAAACATGCTATCTCCACACGAAGCTCCAAGACTGTTGCATGGGGAGCCATCGGGGTGGAAAGGTCCTAGTGTAGGGCAGTAAGTTACCGCGATCTAGCGTTCCTTACACATATTAACACTAAAATTCAACTGAAATCATTGATCGAATACCACATGATCTCAAACAAACCTCTTTTGATACAAGCAGAACAAGAATACTGAATACCTTTCTCCCCAATTTCCTTTTTGCTACCAAAACTATCCATGAGCTTTAAAGGGCATTGACTTCTCGTTGAAATAATTTTGTTAAAGTCCAGAGTACAGTTTATTTATTTTAAACCATGCATACAATACTTGTGTACTTGTAAATAACATCCTTGTATTCATGTATTACCAGTGAAAGAATTTCAGTTTTGAAAGACAAGCCAAAAATCCATACAACTTGAAAACATTTTAAATGCACATGTACAGTACATTGTACCTCCCACCTGGCTAAACCCTCTCGTTAAAAATTGAAAGAATTTTAATTCTGAAGTCATAATTTAGACAACTTGAAAACACTTTATACAACTTCACAATTCCCTCTTGGCTAGAAGCTCTCATTTCATCACATTGAGTGTAAAAAGGGGATAGCACTCTTTGACATTAATGGCTGTTATTCCCTTTTTACACTGATGCAACGATTTATGCAGCAATTTATGCATTAAAGTTGAAAGAATTGTAGTTCTAAAGTAAAAAATGTAAACAACTTCCAAACACATCATACAACTCACTATTCCCTCTTGGCTAGACCCTCTTATTTATGCATTAAAGTTGAAAGAATTCTATCCACACTTCATCTTCTGTAGGAGTCAGTCCTCTAAAGATCACTGCGTAGATGAGAAAGAGAAAGAGAGAGAAAGAGAGAGAGAGAGAGAGAAAGAGAGAGAGAAAGAAAGAAAGAGAAAGAAAGAGAGAGGGGGTAATTTCAGCCCTCCAGAGATCACTACATTTATGAGACAGAGAGCAAGCAAGAGAGAGAGTAATTTCAGTCAGCTAGGCGGTATCAGCGGTAGATATGAACTCTCCCTGACCCCTACGTGTCATGAATCTATAATGCCGATGCCCGGGAGCACAGAAAAGGGGACTTGCAGCTCACCAACATTTAATACACGTGCGCAGCAGCAACTACATACATATACATGTAGACTCTTCATCTCATTGTGTCTCTACATTCATGGCGTAATGCATAGTTTTAATTTGTCAGTGACAAAGAAAATCTATCACATCCACAAAATGTACAGTAGCTGACTATATATGTAGTTCATGTGTTTGTGATGGTGAGAGTGTTTCATATGAAAACAAAGGAAATGAAGCTCTTTTTTTCTTTTTTCTATTTCTAGATGTGCCTAAAAAGGCCATTTTCCCTCTTTATTTTCAAAGCTAATTTGCATATATGTGTATGTTCAATATTCATCTCCATTTGACCCTCAAAATTATTTGGAAATCCAAATATATCATGATTTACTGGATGGTGCAACTACTTGTTCTAACTGCAAGCTTTGAGAGGTGATAATTAGGAGTTTTTCAGCTCATGGCTTTTCAACTTTGTAGATTTTAGAGAGTGTGTGTTCATAAGAGAGAATTATTCATCATCTGTACAAATGAGTTCTGCGGTGCCGCAAAAGTTGTGTGTGTCTGTGTGGAGTTAGGAGCTGATAGGTTCAGACGGTGTCTTCCATCAATAGATTTTTATTTGTGTTGATGCACATGTGTAATGGTAGCCGAAGCTGTGCTTTATTACTGCCAATCATAGCTACGGAGGCCCTGCAAATGTCGGTAATCCACAAGCAATATCCTCGGGTAAGTCACTCCCCATCCGTTTTCCTTAATTTAAGAGTGAAGAGGATAGCTTTCAGCTACTTTCGCAATTTTAAACAACAGCAAGTGATTAAGGTTGAAAGAAAGGACACTTTTCTTTTCTTTCTCTCTCTCTCTCCTTTTTTTGTCATTTATCTTTCTTGAGGAAAGGTGTAGTGTGGACTGAGCTTTTACCAAATGTGAATGACCTCTAAAGCAACTTCTCATTAAATCTCTCTCCTTTTTGTTTTTCTACATGTATATCCATTGATCTAATGATTTTGTAATTATTTTTGTGTGAACATAAGCTTCTGAAGCACTAAGGATGGGAAGAAGGCTTGCATGTACATTGTAGATCAGAGAAGAATCTTGTGTAAATCCCAGCAAAGAAATACACGTTTATTGAATAGTTTTTTTTACCTTTGTGTGAACATGAAAATAGTAAGGGATGATGAGGAGGCCAGAGTGTAAACAAAGCATTTTTACGTTGAACCCAAATCACCATACATGTTGTAGATCTGTTAATCTTATTTCACCATGTCTTGTTTGCAGTTAGATGTGTAACACAGTTTTTTAAGACTTGTGTGTGAACACGCTCTCATTAAGCAATTGATTTGGTAAGGGATGAGCATTTAGATTAGAATGTGTTGCATCAACAAAGTGTGTTCACATTTATCTGATAATCTTACTGATCAGGTCCTTGTCCTACATAGTCTTAACAACTTTGGTAAGAACATTCTCCCATTAATTGATCTAATATGAAAATATAAAGATATTAAAAGATCAAATAAAAGGGGTAAGAATTATTAAACAGTGTGTAATTAAACTCATTCTAATATGTAAATGCTCATGTATGAACACACTCTCATTGATCAATTCATGAGGAATAAGACACTCACAATAATTTAAGATGTGCAGTTTAATAACTCATTCTTAACTTCCTCTGTATGAACATGCTCTCATTATTAAAAATCCATTGATTTTCTAAGGGACGATAATTACACAAGAATGTATTGTGTACCAGACAAAGCATGTTCACACCGACGTCCAGTGACCATCTGTTGAACCGGCCTCGGCAGCCATAGGTCTGAGGCACGTACATTTTATAGAAAGGCCAACCACCTTACACTTTGAGGGAGCACCAACGAGCATCCAGGCATTACCCTCGGCGATCCATTCCAACTTTCGTTCGTTCGTTAAGCACCCATCGCTCTGCCGTGCTCTCTCTCTCTCTCCTCCGCGCATCCCACCCTGCTGTCTCGGCCGGTGTCCTCTGATTGAACCCTCCTGCTTGTCAGGGGATATTTATGTAATATATGCCTTTTTTCTCTCTCTTTCCTCCTCATGTTGTCTACTGCTGTAGACTGTATATAAGATAGTACTTCGTGTGTGGATGCGTAGATGTGTGTGGGGGAAAATGCATTGGAGGGTTTTCTACATTGTAGGTGTGTTTTGTATTGAGTGCTGGCGAGTGAGTGTGTGTGTGTGTGGGTTACATTTTACATAAAAAAAGCAGATGGACTTAGCCTGGAGAGAGAAATTGTATGAGACTGCATCTCTCTCTTTCTCTCTCTCTCTTTCCCTATTTTTCTCTCTGGTTCTCTATCTCTATATCCTTGTTTCTTTTTCTCTCTTTTTTTTTTTCCATACATATTTTTTATACATAGAGTGTAGTTATGCTAGGAATAGTTTTATAGTGTGATACACTGGAAGTTTGTGTGTCTGCATCTCTCTCTCTCTCTCTCTCTCTCTCTCTCTCTCTCTCTCTTTTCCTCCATCTCTTTTTGTCTGTCGTTTGTGGAAGAGTAGTTTTATAGTGAGGTGCATTTTAAGTATATGTGTGTCTAGATCTATCTCTTCCTCTCTCTCTCTCTTTCTCTATCTATCTAGAGTAGTTTTATAGTGTTATACATTCCTTGATCGTTGCAAGTATTTTTAGAGATGTCTGTGGCTACATGGGTTGTTATCTTTCATTCATGTTGGTTCATTTAGACTTTGTGTGAGTGACTCAGTCAGATGTCAGCAGGAAATTCAATCCTTATGCATACATTTATAGACATAAAACAACTTGTGAATTGAAACTGTCTGTTATACTTCTTGTAGCCTTGTGAATGATTTATAGCATAAGACATCTTCCGAGTAAAACTGTTTTCATTTCTTGTGAATACATTTGCAACATAGAAGAATTTCAAAGTAAAACTATTTTTCTGTCCTTGTAAATACTTTTATAACACACTCACAAAAAAAAAAAATCTATCCTCATTTACTTTTAAAGATAACTTCTGAATCACAGTGTCTGTTACATCCAGTTCTTACTTATATATTTCTGAGCATAAAAAAAATCAAAATAAAACCTTTTTTTCCCCTTTTGCTTTTGAATACATTTATAAACATACATGTAAAACAACTTATGAATAATACTAGATTTTGTCTATCCCTGTTAATTCATTAATGAACATTTAAGATGACTTCTGAAGAAAACAAAACTTTTTTGTTTTCTATCCTTTTTAATACATTCAGAAAAATGAAACAGTTTCTGAATGATTTCTTTAAATCCTTGTGAATACTTGAATGTATAAATATACATATGTAAACCAACTTACAAATATGTTTTTTCTATCATTGTGAATATATTTATGAATAAAAAACAGCTTATGAATAAATCTGTCTCTGATATCTCATCCTTACGAATATAAACATAAAACAACTTCTGAATAAAATTGTCTTTTATATCCGGTCCTTGTGGATAAAATAGATACATGTATAAAACATCATCTGAATAAAACTGGTGTTATACTTCTTGTAGCTTTATGGATAAAACACACACAACTACAACTATCTTTTTTACTTTTTCTTTCGATATGAATTTTATACATTAAACAATTTCTAGAAAAACATGTTTTAAACTTTCTTTGTTGTGCCTGATTTTAATAAAAGCTGTGTATAAAAGCCCACCACACATTTTATGATCGACTACAATCTGATTCTGGAAATAAATCGCAATAACGATAAATATAGACATTTTAACAAGCGAAAGCTACCGGATTCAGGTTCTGAACAATAATATGAATACTCAACATGGGAATTTGGTGTGATGTCAGAATAAGGGCCAAATCAGTTTCAAATCGTATATAATCGCAGGTCTGCTCTGACGTCACTACGATTCGGAGCCGATTTGGCCTTTCCTCCGACTAGACGGCTTGTAATAGGCCATAATTTTTAATTTACTATCTGTGTAACTATTCAGAACTTCAATCAAACATATTTTATGTGTTTAACTAGTTAATAACTATATATATCTAATGCTACATGTATAATGTTTTCTTTCAAAATCTCATCGTTGACCGATTGTATAGTGTGTGGTGGGCTTAAAGGCCCTTTTTCTTGTTTTTTATTTTGTTGGTTCAAACAGGAAAGGTACATATTTGTATTTATATACATGTATTTACATAATTCCTACTTGAGGCGATTTTTTGGGGGGCAAAATATTCATCGGAAGGGGGAAGCCAACGTTAAGTCAAATTTTTCGATTCGCCTTAACATTTTCGGCACTGTTTTTTCCCATTTCCGTAGGGGTAGGAGGCATTCTGTTGATATAAACGTAGAGGGCGCCAAATTACTTATATTACTACAAAGTTTTTTTCGGTAGGGAGAACTCATTTTCGTATAATATAACGCGGAAAATCTATATATGTATAACTCCTGGGTATCTAACGTCCTAAGTTGGACTTAGGGCGATGTCTGTTTTTCTCGATTATATCAATAGTTTGGGGATTTACTAAAAATACCTTATCGCACACAAAAGGTAGTTATTATACGATTCTTTTTGCCATAAATACAAATTGAATCAAATTAATTCTAAACATATACTAACATTTTGAATCCATTCTCTGTAACGTCATTTCACGCTGATATACGTATATATATACAATAATAAAAAAAAAATTGCCTTTTAGTTGAATCTAGGTATATATACATGTATATATATATATATTTTTTTTTTTTTTTTTTTTTTTTTTTTTTTGCTTATTTATATTTATTTCCATGTAGAGAGGTTTAAGCCCAGCAAACCACTGAATTAGATCTTTCTGTTTCCTTTTTTTTTTTTTCCTGTTCTGTTGTTTTATTTATGATGTAAAAACAGAAACCTAACACATTGGGGGCATTTCAATATCAGATCTACATCTAGATTTCTGTAGTCCATATCATTACACTTTTTATCTCTTTTAGTGTTTGGAGAATATTAATTATGCCTTTAATAGAAATATGCTTTCTTTCATTCAACCTTTCAATATGCTTTTTTCAAAAAACAGCCTTGAAATTTGAAGAATATTTTCTTTTTTAATAGCGAGGGAGAATTGGGAATGTAAAATGATTTTTCAAAGATAGTGACAATGTTTTGTGCAGTAAGTCTTCAGGATTTTCCCATTTTTTATATGTCTATACATGTATATTTGTATGGATTACATGATCTTTCTTAATTTCTCTCTCTCTCTCTCTCTCTCTCTCTTTCTGTTTATATATTTTTTTCTTAAATGTGATATTTTCAATACTTTTTTTTTTACACTATTTATGTCTGTAGTTTAATTTTTGTGTATTGGATATTTTGCTTCAATATTTTTTTTTTTAGGATTTTGTTTAAATGTTCATATGTTTACCATTGTCGATCCAAGCTTGTTCTTTCTCTCTCTCTCTTTCTCTTTCTCTCTTTCTCTTTCTCTCAGAAGGGAATGGAAGTCCAGCATATAGGTCAATATCTCTTGAAATTTTCATCTCTTTTTATTTCCCATGGGCATTCCTTAACCTGTGTGTAGTCCCACTATATAGCTAACTGTGTTACTATGGTAATGGAGAGAAGGCATTTATGCAAATCAAATTACCCACTGAGAATAATTTCCTAAAATTTCATGAAATATAACAGCAGTAGTCAGTGGGTTAAATGCAAGTGTACATGTATACAATATTGTCTTAATAAGTGTTGACTCTGGAGTATGGATGGATTTTGAAGTGAACATAACTTACATTCTTGGGATTGAGACATTCTTTCATGTCCATTGCAGACCATCTCCTTGAATACTGATCATAACAATGACAACATCTTTATAGTATCCAAGAAAGAAATATTTGTTGAGCTATAATTAGATTCCTTCCAAAGATAAAAGGAAAAGGAAGAAAAAGGAAAAAAGATAGAGAAAGCCCTACACGTACATCTACTGCCGTGACAAGACCCTGCTCCGCAAATTAAAAAAAAAAAGAATCTTAAAAACAAAATAAAATTAACTTCAGTATTGACATCAGAATAACAACAGTAAAATCTTCAATATCCGATTAAGAAATATTTGTTCAGCTATTAAATTAGATTCCTTGCAAAAATTATAAAGGAAGAAAAAGGGAGAAACAGAAAGAGATAAAAACTTAAAGGCATTAAGAGGCATGGTACAGCCATCCACCCCCCCCCCCCCCCCCCCACCCATTACAAGAAAAATGAATGAAGGAAAAAAGTGAAGCAGAATTTAATCAGTTTGAAATATTAAATACAGAGAGAAAAGGTAGACATACATGTAGATGAATTCTGTTCAGGACCAACATTCCTTTGTTTTTCATAATTTAATTTACCAGGGAAGGAGAAAATCATTTGAATCATGGAGGGGGGGGGGGGGGTGGAGCTGGGCTGAGGGCACACATTTTTCATGGAATTATGAACACATTCTTTTTTCTTTCTTTTTTAAAGTAAATGTCCATGCTTTGCATGTTGAATTGTTATTGCTTTCATCACTGAAAGTAATAACAGTTTGGTCCAGCTTAAAAATATCCATCCATGAAAACATTTCTTTTTTATCCACCTATAAATTCTGATTTTTCATTAGTACTTCCATTTACCCTTTGGGATTTATTTTAGTATTTAATGAGCATTTTGTTGACTTTGTTTGACTGATAAATATATTTTGATGAGATGTTGATACCATTAAAGAGGCTTGGTTGCAGAGTTGGCATGGGGATTTAGTCTGCATGGTCTCAGACTTGAAAACTGTGATGATGATGGTGGTGATGATGATGGTGATAGTGATGATGTTGAGGGTGGTTGTGGCAGATGACTGGTGAGTACGATGATGGTGATGATGATGATGCTGGTGATGATGATCATGATGATGATGATGCTGGTGATGGTGATGATGATGATGATGCTGATGATGATGATGATGATGATGATGGTGATGATGATGATGTTGAGGGTGGTTTTGGCAGATGCCTGGTGATGATGATCGTGGTGATGATGATGATGATGCTGGTGATGATGATGATGATGATGCTGGTGATGGTGATGATGATGATGATGATGATGATGATGATGATGATGGTGGTGATGGAGATGATGTTGAGGATGGTTGTGGCAAATGACTGTTAAGGATAATTCTGGTGATGATGATGATGGTTATATTGCTGATAACTCTTTAACAGTGCTCGTCACATCAGAGTAGTGTCTGCTAAAATATGGAAGCTATCCAAAATGAACGTTGAAATCACATGCATGATTCTTCTGAAATCCTTGGAAGGGGGGGGATTTTTCAAACCATCCAGGTTCATTTTGCTGGCCATGATGACCTACAGTGTACCTGTAGAATTAAGCCTACTTTTATTTGTTATAAGATCTATGATATTAAAAAAAATGTCCGCATGGTTTGAAATATCAAAATCAAGGGCAGCTTTTAGGAAGCAGATGCTTTAACTTAACTTTTTAATATCTAGCAGCATGTACATGTTCGTAGTTGCATTCTTGGTGTGAGTTGGAGTTGTTTTTTTTTTCCACAAATGCATTTTCATTCTTCAGTAGCCACTGTTAATCTTGTTGGTTATACTGTAATTGCAATTAAGTCACTGATAACAGACTTGCCCAAAATGTCCCTTTTGATTTGTATAGTGATCAAATACTTGTAATATAATTCCAGAAATTATTTTAACTGGATTTTTTTTTGTTGACTGATGAGGAAATGGACGGATAATGAAAAGAAAGATGGATTATAACAAGGAAGTGGGAAGATGGTACATGTAGGTAATTTAATTTTGCAGTGATGCTAATGTGGGCAGGTAATGAAATTGAACCAAACTATATCGTCTGGTTGGAGCCAGAAGGGCATTTACTCTGTGTTAAGGTATATGAGTTTACGCCCTTCTGGCTCCAAAGAGACAATGTTATGTGTGTAGAAGAAGGCCAGAGAATTTAAGTAAGAAAAGAGTGCAAAGGCATTATTACATATTATCTGTTTGGAGCCAGAAGGGCATCAACTCTGTGTTAAAGCATATGAGTTTAATGCCCTTCTGTCTCCAAACAAATGATCTGCTCTGTGGACTGGACTGGATGGGATAGGATAGTAGACGTACATCATAAATTGCAGGAAAAAAACTTCATGAGGACCACAAGAAAGATAGAAAAATGCTTGAAACACAGATCCGCTCTACCAAAAAATTTCAACAGTTCTAATTAACGCCTTTTGAAATTCTAGCGTGAAATGCTGCCTCTTGTTTTTAAGTCAAATATCATCTTGGAAAAATAAGAAAAGGATGTTCAGAGTCTGGTATGCAGGGGCAAAGAGGAGGAATAAAAATACAAATGTACATGTAGCTCCGTTTCTGTGTATGGATGAGTATTTTTTATTTGGAGATGATGAGGAGTATGAGCTTAGAACGTGGGCTGGTAATGTCATCCATCCAGCAGTGTAAAGATGTGGTCAGTAAGTGTTTCTGGACTTTTTTTAATCATCATGTAGCTTCAGTTCTTTCATCAATTGTACAAGTAGACAGGTAAATGAATAATATCGATACATGTACATTGTACTTGAGGTGAAATTCTATGAGAACTGAGAACTTAAGTCTTCGGAAATAAATTTAGTCTGCATCTCTATCACGAGCTCTAATGTTCAGTGTGAACAGTGCTTGTCTGGCAGCTGAATCTGCAAGTCAATTAGGCAGGGTTTCTGGGGATTTTAAACTCGAAAATTTACACAAATACAATAACAATTACTAAAACAAAAAAAATGCAACGAGAACACAACAATAACATGCAACAATTAAGCCAATGACATAGATGTAATTTATTGTTCTAGATTTTTGTGTTTTTTTTAAGGAAAATTCCTAAAGATAAGTGACACATTAAGCTCTTTAGGCCTTTGTGAAAGTGATTTGATTCCACCATATAAAATTAATTGGTGATATAGATAATTCTGATTCAAGACTCTGTTGTGATGAGTTTAGACACAACCCAGGATCTGATTATTATCAGCACTAACTTTACTCCGGATGTCCATCCCTATCTCCAGTGTGAACAGAGCTTGTTTGGCAGGTGAATGAGCAGGTCAATTAGGGTAGGTATTGTGACGAGTTCAGACGTAAAGCCAGGATCCCAAACCCCCAGCTGCCAAGGGGTCAACCGCAGATCAAACCCCCAAAATAGAAACCTGGCTAGATTTCTCGTCAACAGCTCATCTCATTTACCGTACTCTGGACACGTCTTACAAAAAAACATACCCCTTATGTTTGACCATTCTGTGCACACGTGTATGTACGTGTGTGTCTACAGTACATTTTGAGCACTACGTTTCCTTACATGACAGTTTCACTTCCCAAGGTGGTTTTGGCTTTTGCAACCCATTGCTATTTAAGAGAATGCATCATGTATGATTAATATGAATATATCAATCATAAGAATGCTCTTAACTTAATTTTATGTCTGACCGTTGCCTACATACATGTATATGTTTGTGTCTTCCTGTTGAACATGTGATTTAGTTCTTTGGCATTACAGTACCAATTCCCAAGGTCATTTTGGTGGAGTAAGACATGATTGTTTGAAAGAAAAGCCTCTTGTATGATAACCATTAATAATCCTGATTATATCCTAGCCTACAATCGCCTAACCATGGCTTACGTATTGTACGCAAATGTCAGTCTGGAGAACCCACATTAACATTGTGGAAAGTGTTTTGAGACACGTTACATTAAAAACTCCCACGGTGGTTGTTGTGTCGTGTGCAACGCATCTCTTTCTTTGAAGAATGCCCTGATTGTCATGATTAACCTCCAGGAGTTTGCACCCAACCCCTGATTTATCACTCCCCTCCCGCTGCACCTCCCTTTCCTAGGAGAGGGGTTCACCGAGGGGTCACTCAGTGCTACTGGTGGTTTATGAATTGCACTGCCCTCGTGGTCAGACCCAGGGACAACCCCCAAATCGCCTCGTGGACATGAGTTCCGAGCCGTAGCGCGACCTCTGACCCCACCTAGGCACCGCCAGGCGGAGGAGGCGCAGCCGTGATCTCGAGGTGGAGCTAGGTGCCGTGTGCAAAATGTAGGTGAAGATGTCTGGGTAATGCTGCCCTCGTTGTTTTCCAGCCTACGTGCAGCATATATTTTGAATGTCTGGAAGAAGAAGATCTTTTGGCTGTAGGCTTTTCTCTATACATGTATATATCCGTACAAGGCACACAGAGAGATACGCAACTATGCGACTCTGCGTCAACATCTTTTATGCACACGATTATGACGATGTTCTTTATCAAGATTTCTTATGCAGTACTTCCATATCTACTAAAGATAACCATAGTGCACAGTATTCTATGCACTACTCATAGACTTGAATAGCTACAAGAATTCTAACAAGTGGTTCTAAAACAGATAAAGAAAAAAAAAGTTTAAATATTACAATAGTTCAAAAGGAATTTAAAGAGGTTTTTAGGGGCAGTGGTTAGTGTACTCTGAAGCTACAGGTTTCTGGATTCAAATCTCATTGCAGGCTACTTGTACACTGTATATGCCTGTACCATCTGCACTCTGTAGTTTGTCATGCACTAATGCCTAAACTACGCAGTAAGCCCAACCTACTTATACTTAATCCCTAATGAACTTTGCATAAATAATCAACAGGCTTTTAATAGCCACTGTGCAGTGTTGATTTAATTTTTAAAAGGAACTGAGGGGTCTAGTGGTGAGCGCCCTCTTGTGGCAGTAGGGTTCAAAGTTTCAGATGTACTAACAGCCTTCTGATGTATGGGAACTAGAGCAGAGCCATTTTCAAATTTGTTCAAATTTTCTGCTTCTTTTTCACATTGATTACTCATAATGACCATGTACATTATATTTGCCCAATGTTCACCTGGCATAGCAACAATTTTAAAAAGTGCACTGTGTAAGACTACAGATAAGTTCACAAATGTTTGCAAATGTGGACCATATGTCCTACTCAGTGGTTGTTGTCTGCATTAGGCTTGTGCAAAATTTGCCTAACATAGCAACAATATATGCCTGTACTTGCAAGTCTGAGTATTTTGCAGAGATGTCTCATACTGTAGTGTCCTCCATGATCATACAAAGATAATTGTATTCTAATAATGTTCCATTCATTGTATATTAAAATTTCATTGTCATTTAACATGCATTTCTGATCCATGGGTATTCAGGAAGTTGATCTAAGTTTCAGTTCAACCACTCTATTCTCTAGCTCCATTACCATCCTAAGTATTTTGCAATAAAGTGCTCCGATTGCTACAAGACGGAATCATAATGGCTTTCATTTCCTAATTCATCATATCTATTTTAGGTTTTATTTCTTTGCTATTGTGTCCATTCTTCTTCATTGATTCACATTATTTCTAGGTTCCTGTGCTGCTTATTCATTATATTGCTCTGGGAAGTACAATATACTGGTTATCTTCTTGAATTTACCTGATAGCAGGGTCATATTAGACTTTTTCTTGTAATGGTATATTTTAATCAGTCCTGATTAAAACCCTGTTTCATTAATCCTGTCTTTTCAGCACATTTTGAAAAGTGTGTAATTGTAACTGTGGAAAAATGAGATAATTCCATTTGTGTATACATTTGCATTTCAATATGTGTCTTAATCTACAGTTCATTTTTTTAGTGCTCCCCAATTTTTTAAATATATGTTGAACATTACCATGGCCCAAAGACTTTCATTTTGGGTAATTTGCTGTCCTGACTAATAAGCACTGCGGATATAAGGTATTAAGGAATTATGAACAAATTTTCAAAAAAGATACGTACTGTTTTACTTGATATTACATCAGACTATAATCTTAGATGTGGTTGATAACATATAGGTCAAAACAGCAAATGGACTTGCCCATAAGTATCCATTAATTTAACTTATGCAAATAGAGTGCTTTGGTTGCGTTTATGTTTTTTATTCTTTTTTTAATCTTGCGCAGGTTGGAGGGAGAGGAGGTAAGAGCAGGCTAACGCTGGGTATGTCAGCTGCCGCGGAGTTCCGGAACCATTTGACAGACTTCAGCGAGCACTACGCACAGCTCGGTCCCGCGAGCCACGACAACCCGCCAGACGATGGAAGATTGAAAAGTGAAGTCATCGTGAAAGAGAACAGACGATACTATTTGGACCTCAAAGAGAACTCACGAGGACGCTTTTTAAAAGTAAGCAGCTCTAGTAGGGGATAGAGAGAGATAGTTACGTTACTGGAAGTCGCGCTCATTAATTGGTCATGGATAATAATTCATGGAGCACCGAATAGTTTCCTCCCTACATAGAATCTTTATCTGGGAGGAAAGGTTTTGGTGCTTCATGAATTGACCTTTGGGTTTTTTAGCATCTATCTCTCCTCTACTAGCTATGATAGTAAGCAATGGTCGCCTCTAAATATTGTACTTGACATTTGTCAGGCACAAATATTAAGAATCAGTTCTATAAAAGATCCGAAAAGTATTTACCTGGGACAGTTTTGATGTCATGATTGAGACATCTTTCTGATGGCAGACTAATGTAGAAGTTAGCCGCAGGTTTTATGATCATCAGAAGATGCCATATTGGTGATCGCTGCTTCTTCTTGCTTACTATAACTGGTGGTTTACTTCTACATCAGTTTGCCAGTAGACGTCTCAAGATGTTGTCTGAATCTTAAAACTTAAAACTGTCTCGGGTAAATACCTTAGGATGTCTCATAGAACTCTTAATGGTTTAAACCATCATGATTTATTTGTTCAGCTAGGCACATATATATCCACTGTTGAGAGAGCAAGATGGGTGTTACTTCTATGTGAAATGAATCCTGGCTCTATCAATGGGCATTATATTGATATAAATACAAATAAAAAATGATTTAGGAATCTTGTTGATTGGTGTGAATGGACTTCGTTAGGACACGTGGCCTTTCTGCAAGGTTTGTTTAATCCATGTTTCAATGAAAATGTAGTTCAAGGGGGAAAAAATATCTTGATAGACAGATGGTCTCTGTGGCAGGTCTCCCTCTACTAGTGTTTTCCACAAATGTCACTGTTTGTCTTTTAGCACCGAAATCACATTTGAAATCTGCAGTCTGGAATCTTGAATTTGTTGCACCCACACGCCTTTGCTAGCAGCTGCCCAGGGTAGGGTAATAGCAATAGTGTGTGCGTGTGTGCAGCGTACTTTTTAAGTAGGAGAAGCCAGACATTGTGTACACGTACATTGTATGTAGGTGAAGATGTGTGGAATGGAGGTTACATAGAAGGAGGGTGCATAGTGATGAATGTGGGCTTCATGGCCATCCTTCGTACAGGACTTTGGTGGATACGCCCAAGTTGGCAATGATGGACGATGGGACTGCTGTGCCCCGAAAACCGGCAGTTGAGCTAGATGTTACAGCCACTGCTTGGATAATGTCATACCAGAGATTGTCCATGCTTTCTCATTCCCGATGTCCAAATTTTGCAATCTATCCATTTTCTCCACAATTGCCGCAGAGAGTGACAAAGAATTAATTGCCTGTGTATTCTTAGAAAGTCCACTGCCTTATTTGGGGGGGGGGGGGCACCAAGCAGTCTTTATTTCATAAAAATTTCAGTCATTCTGTCAAAATGATTGAATGAAATGAATTGACTCTTCAAATGACAAAGAGAAAGTGATTTTTTAGTGACATGATTTTTGTTTGTTCAGTTAGTTACATACCTACTGACAGTACATATATATTTTTAAGAATGAAGAAGTTGACCTTTGGTGCTCCAGTAGACATAATCTTCCCACTTAGTCTGGCTTCAAACCTGGGCCCTGTTTCATCAAACTTGTTTTCAATAACAAATGCCTCATTTCTATGACAAATTTGCTCTCATCCAATCAGATACAAGGATTTCAGTAGCTTATAACAATTATTGTAACTTGTTATTGATAACAAGTTTTATGAAACAGGGCCCAGGACTAAATTTATTGCATTTTCATGAAAACCATCCATTGAGTTTACATGCTGAGATCCAATGCCATCTCTCCATTTTCTTGACAGGTGTCACAGACAGTGAACAGAGGTCCAAGAACACAGATTGCCGTGCCTGCCCAGGGTCTTGTAGAATTCAAAAATGCCCTCACAGAGTTACTAGATGAATTTGGAATGGAAAGCACAGGTAAGACATGGAAATGAATGGGGATTTGGAAATAGGAACGATGACGGAATAGATTACTGTTCCAGGGTCTTGTAGATTTTTTATTTTTTTTGTAAAGCCCTTACAGTGTTACTAGATGAATTTGGAACTGGGAATGAGATAACTTATGATTGGATAGATTCGCGTGCCTGCCCAAGGTCGTGTAGAATTCAAAAATGCCCTCACAGAATTGCTAGATGAGTTTGGAATGGAAAGCTCAGGCACGACATGGATGTGAATTGGAATTTAGGGTTTGGGAATGAGGCATTGTATGATAGGATAGATTCCTGTGCCTGCCCAGATTCTTTCAGAAGTCTTTCAGAATCAACATATGCATTGACACATATTTAATACCCTTATCAGTACCCTCATCAGAGAGAATTTGACCTTGGCACTTTGCTCTGAAGTCTCCAGCCCGTATTCTCGAAAGGCACCTAACTTAAGTGCCCGCCTAAGTGTGTAGATTTAGGCTACCGAATTATGGAGAGCAAAATTTCACCCTCTTCTAATCTTAAAAAAATCTTCAAAATTCTGGGACTAAATACAAATTATACAAAAACCGACACTATGGAATTTATTTCTGATGCTCATTTCATGCCAGAAAATAATTTTGTTTCTTTATTTTGTTACATAAATATGGGAGTTAGGGGTTGACGAATGGCCTTCCATAAATCAGTGGCCTAAATTAAGCCAGGCTTAACTTTGGCCACTTTCGAGAATATGGGCCCCCATGTTTGGTATACATCAAGCACCAAGGGTGAAATGCACTGGTGCGAGAACCCTGGTCGTGACCCTCTTCACCACCTAAACTTTTGATTTGTCTGTATTGATTGCAGAGGAAGGTCAAGGAAACGTACCGGAGAGCAAATCATTTAGGGTAGAAAATAAGAATTTCTACTTTGACATTGGACAGAACTTCCGTGGTGTCTACATGCGGGTTAGCGAAGTACAGGTGAGCAATCAAGTGGGTCGTTCCGAATTGGAATTTTGAGTTGATATAGAAAACTTTCATTGGTTGGGGTAATCATAACATTGGTTGGGGTGATCATAACATGTTAGTTCAACCCTTTCAAGACAATTGACCACATTTTGTGGTTTGGCTCAATAACTTTTGATTCAGAGCTCTAAAACATATGCCAAGTACATGAGTAGAAAAAAGCAAAATTTTCTAGACACACTATGTCCATTTTTATTGCATGATCATATTGGGTTTGATGCCAGGAATTTTAAAAACGTGAATAAACTTTGAGATCGCTAAATTGGCAAAAACATTGAGAGGTTCAAAATCATTGTTTTTTTCATCAAAATTGGCAATTTTCCAACTTTTCCTCAAATTTCTAACCATGTTTAATGTTTTCAAAGACATTACACTTTATTAGAACCATGTAGCACTAAAAGAAAATATTACTGTTGCCAATTTGAAGAACAGTATGTGATCAATTTAGCCCTTAAGTAATTCCTGTCCTGAAAGAGTTAACCCCTACCATGCCGTGGGCAGCAAATCACGCCAAAAAATGTCAGTTTTGAACATATTGTTTAGGCTTACAATGGCTTGAAAATTTCTTCCTCATACAGAAACCTACAGGTGCCTTCAATATAACGTTTATTCCTATGAAATATATCTTTGCCCAGTTTGCTCAAGAAAAAATCTCAATAAAGTTAATACTTCACTCTTGAAAGTTCCTTTTGGACAGTTGCTCAAAAATCTGGTGGCATGGAAGGGGTTATGCTTCTACCAACCTTAAAATTTAGTAGGCAAGCTTTCATCATTCTCAAGCCCAGCAAATTAATGAATGAAAGTGATTTCTTCACATAGTTTCTTGCCGTCTACTGCCTCGAGATCACTGGAGTGAAGATCAGTGACAGTGAATTTCCAGAGTTTCAATTTAGTGAAGATTAATCCTTTTGATCCAGATGGATTCTTTCACCGTTCTTGGCCGGAATTGTGTTTCAGATCAGTAATTTTAATGTCTCGGTCGGTTGGTCTCCAATTCATTACTTGGGTCAGTTTAACATCGTACTAATTATTGAGCTTGGCCGAGTAAAATAGCTTGAGTGGTATTCGGGTCACCTCAAAGTTCTGTATTTTAGCAAGCCAAAAATACTTAGCTAATGTGACATCATATACATTGGTCCTCTAAGTCTCAGCCTTCTGCTAACATCATATTTTATCACCAGCAGGGTGATTCTTCCAATATTATTTTCTCATGTTATCATGTATGTTATTATATATATGTTTTTATATTTGGTAAATCAAATCAAATCAAATCATCATCACCACCAATCTCCTCCTCACTATCATCATCATCACCATCACCATCATCATCATCATCATCATCATCATTATCACCATCATCATCATGATTTCACTGACATTATAAAGATCCTACTTGTGTTAATACAATGTCTCTCTTCTCTTATCTCCCTCTCTGCCAGCCTCGAAATCAATTCCGCACATCCGTCACGATTCCCGAGCGATCCTGGGCCCGTTTCCGCGACATCTTCTCAGAATACGTCGACAGGATGAAAGAGATAAGAGCAGGAGAGGGAGGAGGGCAAGGGGATGAAGGAGATTAGGATAATCCAATGCTCATCTTAATCCCCTCAAATCCTCATCCCCTCACCGGAAAAAAAAAATGGAAAAAAAAAAAAGAACTCGACACCCTCTGCCTCAAGAAGACGGGACAAAAACTACAAGAAAAAAATACGGAGACAAGAATTTTTTGACGGATGTTTATTACAGTGTGTGTATTCAGATAAGGGCTACAGACATATAACGTGAGAAGGGTATACGTTTGAAGGAGATGGTGACAACAAAAAAAATAATTTATATAAATCTAAAGATTTTATCATATTCAAATGGATTTTTTGTATCAATGAAATTTGAGGAGTGATTTGCGAATGTGCAGGAAAAACAGGAAGCTATTGGAGGAATGAATTTGTTACAATAAACCAGCAAAAAAAATAGAAAAAATTGTTGAGTATATGAATTCCAAATTTTTGTACGCTACCAAAGCTAAAAGTTTTCTTTTTGTTTTTGTTTTGTGTACACATCAATAAGACAATGAAATGAATTTGGAAAAGTTGAAAGGAAGATATTGATTTTTATGCAGAATTTGAAAGATGTAAAGGAAACAAATTGACCCTAATCTGTATAGTATGGTAATAAATCCAACTTAAATGAATACATGCAATATGAAATTCCAGTTTTGAAATTTGTGATGAAATATCGATGCTGTAAAAAGCAGCGAAAGCTTATCGTCAGGGATGAAATATTCACTTTAAAAAGTGATAGGTCCTCAAAGAAGAAAACAAAATGTATGGGTCTTTGCATGACTTGACCCCTTAATTCAAAGTAGAGACAAATGACAACAGTTGATACCTTAAAGAATTATATAAGCAACCAAAACTATGTAATGCCCTTGCTTGTATAAGAAAGAAATAAGCACCGAATTGGATATATATATATTGCAATGAAAAAATGAAATTCAGAGTTATGATTTTGAAATTTGTGAGGAAACAAAAGCTATGTAGCGGTTATAGTATTCTAATGACAATGTGTACAAAAGAAGAAAACCCAAGATGTGTGGCAAGATCAGAAAATATGGTGTGATTTTTTGTTAATGTCACGAAAAGTACCCCGACGAAAACAGTCCTTTGAGTAAACTGGTAACGAGATTGTGATCATAACTACATGCTGATACACCGGATGGGGATAAGCTGGAAGAGGAGGGGATGCATTTATGAACGGATGGCAGGATTTACCGCGACAAGGAGAAGCCGGAGAACGGAGAGACCGCTTCCGGCGGTGCTCTCTTCGATCGAAAGACGTGTAGAGTCTAAAGCTTGTGTGATTGCATATAAAAATAGAGCTATTTAATAATTTTGATGGAAAGAGGAGGGAGGTTATTTGCTAGATGAAGCAAGATGTTCTTGTACATGTGTTTATGATAGAAAGCCTTTTCTTACACGAGAGTCTGATTTTGTTTTTCTCTATTTTTCTGGACGTTGACTCCTCTTTCTCTTGAACTCAGACTTTATTGACAGGAATAAGCATACGATTGATTTACCACACTCAACTTCATGTACAGTAAACCGGTTTTTTAATCATTAAGTTAATGCATAACACTTATTACTGCATTACACTTATTACTGCATTACACTTATTACTGAATCAGTCGGCATTTGTTGTTCTGCCAAAACCGGTGATAACTCATTTTTTGCCCCCTGGTTTTTGAACAATTATAAGTGATCTTCAAATGCTTGTTACATTGGGTGTAAAATATATCCTGTAAATTTGACACTGTGGATATATGTTACTGTTGGAACAAGGAGGTACTAGGCCTAGGACCTCCTTGGTTGGAGTAATAAGAATGTAGCCTCTTTTCATCTCAAAAACAAATTGTGACCCTCCACCACAAAACGACCAATAAGTCGGAAATTAGGGTTTTTAAAATTTCAACAGAGTTTGAAAGCTTAGATTCTAAGCTTTAAAATGATATATAACTTGTCTTGTATGGACTAAGAAAACCCTTATAAATTACAATGAGAATGTCAACGTGTCAGACAGGCTAATGACCAAAACAATAGAGAAAACAGGCTCTAAAGAAGATTGCCTGTTTAAGAGCGCTAATCTGTGTCCTATTATTTGTCGCACAAAAGGTTGAGTAAAAACTCCCTAGCATACACTGTGAAGTACTAATTGGATTGGGTTGAGACTTTCCATACTTTCAGAATAGATATATTTCTTTGTGTCTTTAGATTTTGAATATCAGACAGTGCATAGTTTTTAAGCTTTACCAAAAAAGCGATGTGAAGTACAATCCCAGCAAGTTGACACACACAGTTTGAATGTCCAGGAAAACATGGTCATTTTGAATGAGAGTAAACACATATTTCAACATGGTATTTCAACCTGAAAGTTTGTCAGATGGTAGATGAATAAATGAACTTTTAGAAAATACAAAAAAAACTTCAAACCACCTTTTTCAGCTGTTTACTCTAAAACTCCCATTGTGACTTATTGGTCGTTTTGTGATGGAGGGTCACAATTGTTCAACACACAGATTCTTGGCAATGAAGGGGTTGAACACCTTTCTCTCAGTCAACACCAAAATGTGATGTTCATTACACTACTGGTTAATGATACCTGCATGTACAGGTTTTGGTGTTTTCATTTACACTGGGTGTTGCAGCTGACACTTCTATCAAACCTTATGTTGAGATGTGTCAGCACTTTAGTGCATTACCCCTGAAGATGTTCTGGATTTAAACCAAGCACCCATCAAACATAACACCTTCCATATTCTGTCATCTCTTCCATATGTGTATGTATTTCAATTGTATGCTTGTCCCTAACTAGCATGTACAAATTGCCAGAACTGTTTTGAAAATCTGGGCCTTTACAATCTAGAGAAAACAACTGAGATAAATATAAGAGAGTTATATTGACATTTTTTCACATGTGTTAAGCTTATATATATATGAATATTGGATATTTTGTCTTATTTTTCTTCTCTTTGTTTATCTATAGAACTCTGCACAGTTGTTTTGGTTTTTTTTTTTTATGTTTCTGAATCCGATGATTGGAAGACGCTTGATAGAGTTGTTTATAATCCTAGAGATAGCACTCTTGGTGACCCATGTGGTTACTACTGATATTGAAAGAGAATGGAATGACTTTTGCCCAATCTGTTAAGTGTTTGTTGAGTGTTTTGTTTGCTAGCTAGGGTGCAATTTAATGCCCCACTGATAGCTATACCATGGATAGCTCATTGATGCATGAAGGTGATCAGCGAGGGTAAATTGGCGGCCACTTTGCTACTCCACTGCTGCTGATAATGCTGTAGCGTTGGACGCTGTGTTTCTGTTCATAACACAGGGTACCCTGACGATGTGGTGTTTTCTTCTTATTCATCCTGGTAAATCAGGCAGAGATAGTCAATCGACATTTTAGACTTGTGGAATTAAATGAAAATAAGAAAATATAAATACAGTGGCATAGTTAAAATGGCTGCCTGGTTGTTTCACCTGCCATACCTCAAAGACAGAGCTATCAATGTTTATAAAACGGGTTCAAGAATGTAGCCATCCTGATTGGTCAAATAACATCACGTGACCGTGCAAAAAAAAAGTGATAACGCACGGCGAGGGGACTAACGCACGGCTAATCCGGATCAAACACTAAGATTGTAAGAAAACACTAAAATTGTAGACCCGTTTTATAAAACTATTAATACATGGTTGTGAGTTCGTGCGTTAGTGCGATCCAGCAACACGCAGGTTTTTATCGTGGTGTCTAACACACTCGGCTACGCCTCGTGTGTTAGTACACCACGATAAAAACCTTTGTGTTGCCAGATCGCACTAACGCACTCCCAACCATGTATTAATAGTATAATAGAGCTCAGTGGTATAACCTGTCATTCAGTCTTTACTGAATGCCCCCCCCCCCCCTCTTTTTTTTTGGGGGGGGGATTTTTATTGCAAATTGTTAGGTTTTGAAGAGAAAAAAAATAGTTATAAGGTACGGGATTTCCAGCATTTTCACAAGATGAGAAATGGATATACATGTATGGTCCATTTGGAGTCGGTAGGACGTTAACTCTTCATTAACCCTTTCAGGACAGGAATTAATTCAGGGCTAAATTGATCACAATTAGTTCTTCGAATTGGCAACAATATTTTTCTTTTAATGCTACATGTTTCTAATAAAATGTAATGTCTTTGAAAACAACATACATTAAGAACTTAGTTGAAAAGTTGAAAAAATTGCCAATTTTGACAAGAAAAACAATGATTTTGAACCTCTCGAATTGTTGCCAATTTAAGGATTTTAAAGCTTATTCTACTTTTTAGAATTCCTGGCATCAAACACAATATGGTCATGCAACAAAAATGGACTCAGTGGGTGCGAAATTTTTTGCTCTTTCTACTCATGCATCTGGTATATTTTTTAGGGCTCTGAATCAAAATTTATTCAACCAAACCACAAAATGTGGTCAATTGTCTCAAAAGGGTTAAAGTACATGACATAACGCCCTTCGGGTTCCAAACAGACAATAAGCTTTAAGATGAGAGACCAAATTGGACACTTTCCAATTTAGATTATAAACATGTCAATTATAATGGTATTTCCTCTGGGTTTTCCTGGAAGAAAGAGTGAGATACATGTTTTGGATTAGAAGATAAAACTGAAGACAAAGGCATTATTTCCAGATAGAAGAAAAAAGATCATTAAAAAAACGCTTTGTGAACATGCATGAAAGGAATAAGATTTGTACCCAACTTAGAATGCCTTTTAGAATGATTAACCCAATAATTATAGGCTTTTTTTATGGCACTGCGGGAGAGCCGAGAAGATTGAGTTGAGGGTTTTGGACGAGAAAGGGGATGATTTGCAGGGGCGGATCCAGGGGGGGGGGGGAATCTGCCACGTGCCCCCTCCCCCCTTTGAAACCCAACTGGCATACCTTAAGTACACAATAAAACAAAAAATTGCCTCCATAATTGTGTACTTTTCCGGCTCCGACTCCGACCCCCTCTTTTACAAAATCCTAGATCCACCCCTGATTTGTGAATGGAAGATCTGTAGTAGATTTGTGTGTTTATATATTTTTTTTTTTTCTGTATATGTACATGTAGAGAACACAGAGGCACAAACAATGCTAAATTTGATCCCAAGTCCTGTATTGAGATCCCGAAGGGAAGTAATGAAAGACTGGCCAAAGCTTTCAAATGTTCAAACATTTGTCATCACCAAACTGTTAATACTACTAGCAACCAAACCAACAGTCATTTTATGAATAGTAACACAAGGTACTATCTTCGAACCAGACCACCCCTGTCAGTATAATGGTAGAGTCCTAGGATGTAATAAACACCTTAATATTCATGGTCATATTGAAGAAAAGCTGCATTGAATAATGCTTGCTTCCGGCAAAGATACTCTGAAAACCAGACATCTTAGATCCGTAAGCAGGGGTCAAAAGTTCATAGCCTTTCTTCTTTTGCTGTCTCTCGGCACTCTTGTCCAGAAAGCTGGATTCATACTCATTAGTGCTTCTTTCCCAACGAGGTTGCTTTTTCTGGATTGCGATTTTTGTCTTTGAAACAATCTTATGAATGTCAGTCTTCTCAACTCCAACCTTGCCTCAAATTGAGAAAGGTACTTGACTAGCTTGTATTAAGATAATTGCACAAATTTTGTTGATTGTACGAAGAGTATCAATCTATTTGAAGTGTATTTTGCTATTGAGTTTACTTCACAAGTATTGTACAGGCCCATATTATAAATGGCAGAAAGGTATTTATCCAGTTTAAAGAAAAAAAGATATGTGTATGTTGGTAGAGTATATGTTTTCCCTTTTCATTGCACTTGTCGTTTCACCTGTCATCAATTAGAGAAGAGAGAGATTTAGTACAATGTGGAGTCTTATTTTACCTGAGGACACTGAAAATACTCTTTAAATACAAGCAAATCAAACATGTAATACTTGTTTTGAATGACTGTAATGCCCTTCATTAAACATTAAACTCAAGGGAAGGTTGAGTTCTGGGAAAGGGAAAAAGTAATTTGTGAGCTGTATCATTCTTTTTACCAGTATGTCAGTTTGGAAGAACATCATAGTAGAAATGTCACCAGAAAAGCATTGCTCTTCAAATGCCCTCATTTTAAAAATATATCGAAAAACTATCTGTTTGGGCCAAGCATGCATGCCACATGTGCGTGCTTGGCCCACATGCCACATATACCCATTTTTGTGTGCAGTACATGTGCTTTTCAGCGACATTGGGTGAATCTTTTTTTATCATTTTGGATGATTCCAAAACCTCTCACAGTATTATTGTTATGTGGATATGACCATCCTTTCCCAGTAGCTTTGAGACAGTTTCTTTCACAGTGTAATCACATGACCAGAACTCGGCCTTATCTACTACAACAGGAATCAACTTACATCCCTTTTCATTCAAAATTGATCTTGAAATTCCCTAGGGTTTGTCATTTCAGGCGTCATGTAAAGATGGTAGAAAAATTTGTCCGTGAAGCAGAAAACATTTTAAAAATTACGGCAGGCTTTTGCATGGAATAGATAAAAACAATACTCCATTTTATCAAGTGGATAGATGCCTATCTCTCTCTCATTTCTCTAACAAGCTTTCTAGTTTTTCATTCTTTTGTAAAGCATCTCCATAGTGAAAAGAATCCTAAAACCATTTTAGGACTAGAGCACTTTAGAATATACAGGGCCCCGTTTCACAAAACTATTTATCGAGGACAAGTGTCACACTTCTATGACAAATTTGCTTACAGCCAATCAAATGCAAGGATTTCAGTAGCTTAGGACAGTTATTGTAAATTGTCAGTGAAAGCAAGTTCCATGAAACGGGGCCCAGGTTTGGCTCTATTTGAATTTTTTTTTTTTGTGATAGTGAAAATGTTGAAGTGACATTTATAAAAAAGGAAAAAAATTGTGTAAGACGACATTGTATTATCGTGTATCCTGTTTGCATGTCAAGATTTTAAAGGCATATATGTTTGGAGGTTAAAGAGTGTTTGAGGCATAGGTTATGGTGTTTTTAATGGCCTAATGAATTTTAAATGGTTTAAGGATTTCTTTTGAGCTAGTTTTGATCAGATTTATTTCCATGAAGTGTAGCAGAGAGTATCCCATTTGCATGTTATTTTTGCTAGTTATCACCACTTTGAATTGAGTTGACAGTTCGGTAGGAGTAAATATTAAGGAGTCTTTGAAGATTGAATGGTTAAAGGATTAGATGATTGTTTATCATAATATGATATCTGTGAGATTGAGTGGTTAACAGATTAGTTAATGGATTATCATATGATTAAGTGTTAAGTGTAAAGGCATCTTCGAGATTGAACGGTTAAAGGATTAGTTAATGGTTTACCATAACATGATTAGGTATAGAGGATCTTCTGGATTGAATTGTTAACGGTTTAGATGATGATTGGTATGAGCTTGGCTAATAAAGCAGCATTGTGTTTGCGTGTTCCGTTCTTTATTACTAGTTATAAATGGTTTAAGCACTGTTGGTCACTTTGTCAAGTACTGTGAAATGAATAAGAGTTTGACAGACTGCATCAAGATTAATGGTTTGAAATAGATTTCCTCTGGTTAAAAGGATTAATGCTGGAGTATCTCTGCATATAATGCTACATAATCTTACGGTTTAAAAGATTGGAATTGGGTTACTCGAGTTGAAATGATAAAACTGGATTGGGTTTGGTTATAAAGTTAATAACAGGTTACCTCTGGTTAAAAATATATTAAACAGGATTAAGTATGGTTTAAATGTTTTTGGCTGGATTATCTATAGTTAAAATGTTTATGCCGGATTGACTTTAAGAAACTAAATTCTCATTGACACTGGCTAGGAACGAATTTATATTAAACTGATCAAATATGATGCACAGATGGATATCGTATTACCTCTGGTTAACATCCAGTGTAATTCATACTGGATTCTAACCAGAGTGCTGTGATAAAAGTCTGAGTTAACACCAGTTATTGATTGGTTTATTGGTTTTCAATCAGTTAAGTATTCAATTTTAACGCAGATTATCTCGAAAGGAAATGAACAGGTAGGTTTTTTATGCGGTTATTATGCATGAAGTATACAGAACTGATTTGTTACCATGAGAAACGTTTGAAACCAGATTTTGTGAGGTTAGACTGATGGGTCCAAAATTAAGCAAAGATGGTCAAGCACTGCTTAAATATAACCAAGAAAGATTGTACGCAGGACATAATAGAAGACATTTTCTTTCGTTTCAGTTGTAGAGAGCGTGAAATTTGCAGTTTCCTGCCATAACTGGATGGAATAGGAAGTATATTTGAAGAGATAAACATTGCTTTGTGTGTGCGCATAATTTCATGGCTTAAACAATGCAGATATAGTCCAAGGTTTGTCAGTGGGTAAATGATAAAACGTATTACGATGAATGCAGAATGTGGCATTGCTTTAAAAATTAAAGAGTTATAAGGAAATACAATGGGCATTTCTAGAGCTTTAAGACAAGAATGGAACAGTGAGATTTTCGAAGGGCTAAAAGTAAAATAATAAAATGGTTGGTTTCAAAATATGAGCAGCAAGTTAAAAGGTTTAGTGACTGGATAGGCATAATGAGGGATTTTAAAAGATATATATATTTTTTGCTATTTTTTTATATGCTGCAAGTATGATAAAAAAGGAAAAGCTTCGTAGATGTTTGCAGGGGGTGTTCTTACAGTGCAATTATGGTATCTGGCAAGGAAGATATCATATCTTGAAAATTACAATACAGAGAGCATGTATTGGCTGTTGAGAGCCATAAGGGCATTGCTGCTATTGAATTTATTGAAGAATGTGAGTTAATGCCTTTAGGGTCTCAACAGACAGTATGTTAATATCAGTGTTGTAAAATCTTAAGCTTAACATAAGATGTAATGCTATGTTCTTGAACAAAGATGTATTTCTGGAGAAGAACATCTTATAACCTTTTTTCAGCTCTAATATCAAATGAATAAAACAATTTGGAGTGCATTTGTTTTAGGAAGAAGAGCAATACGAAAAATTTATTGTCTTTATTTTGCCCAATTGTGCAAAGCTTATGCAAAGTGTACACACAAAGAATCCAACAGCAACTTGTAAAAATTTGCTAAAGAAAGTGATTTTGTACTAATAAATACATTCTTCTGGAAACAGTTGTAGCAATTGTCAAAGCAGTTAGACTTTCTTGGCATGCTCCAATCCATATAGATACACATTAGCTCAGCTCTCATATGCAATGGTGTTTAAATGAACCTTGATAATATGGGGGTTATCATTTAAGTAGGTGCTTGCAGACAACATTTTTTCATTGAAAACTATATACATTTAAATAGGGGATGGAAGGAAGCTACTTTGAATTACTTTATCGTAAAACACCAACATCCTGTACTCTAAGAGAGTAACTAATTTAACCCGTTGACTTCTGAATTGTCAAATTTCAATAGGCTTAATACAGGGATCACCCAGTTCCCACACATAGCAGGTTAATATAACTGCAGTGATGGGAAGGGGGTGGGCATCTGTGAGAGTTATCTGAGGAATTTTCAAACTTATTTAAAACTTGACAACAGTTTATGCATTTTCAACCAAGAAAAGTAGCATTCTAATTTGACCACATCAGAATTTGTTCATTTTGAATCTGTAACTCTCTGCAATGTAGTTTTGTCTTTACATCAACTTCATCTTGTCTTTGATCCAGTCCAATCTTTCAGAATTTTGAAAAATACTTTGGGGCACTTGCAACTACACATGGAGTGTTAATCCTTACTTAATCTCGTATTTGTACCTCATGAGATTAACTAAAGCCAGCTCGAAAAATAATCCTACAAAAAAATATATATATATATTAATTGTTTTTTAAAGAGATGATGCTGTTTGAGAAACAAAGTTACGTAATATAGAGGAAGATATATATTTTAAAGATTGGGATTAAATAAAGCTTTAAATCTCTTTTTCGTTTGTCGTGAAAAAAATCTTTCGATTCTAACATGAAGCTTAGCTTCGGAATTCCATGAATTCAAACTTATATTAATGTATGTGTAGCGTAGTATTGTAATGACATCCAGAATTTTAAGAAAGAAAAAAAAAGTAGATGTAATAATACTCGTTATTTATGAAGAATTGTATTTTCTTTTTCTTTTATTTTTGTTTATGTTCCTCGTTGCTTGTATAACCCTTGATATTGGTGGCTTTTTGGGTCATTTGAAAAATGTGTTATTTTATTGTTTTCTTTTTATTTGTTGAGATTCAAGAAAGCAGCCATTTTGGATTTGTTTGTTTGAGAAATTTAATCACTCCAGTGAGCCAGCATTGATCAGTGAGTTTCCAGCATACTATTATGGTTTCCATCTTGTGCATATTCATGATGCAGTGTGGCTTTGTATTAATATTCATGTTTGTCCATTCAGAGAAGACAAGCTGATTGGCTGCTCACTGGAGATGATGTCATAAATGAATATTCATTCTAGAAGCTTTTGAGATACACACTGACTGATGTGACTGTAGAAGCTTCACCACTGTGTGTGAGTTTTTGAGTCAGTTGCTGCCTACAACATGAATATATATACATAAACATGAGCACATACAAATATATGAATACTAATTAGCCTGTAGACTTCAAGTACAGGCTATTGTGTTTTTTCTTCTGTACAATGCATTTATGTAAACAAAGAGCATTTATTATCGGATTATATAGAATGACCCAAAAAGTTTTAAGGTATTATTGTATTTTTGTACTATGTAGGATGTTCACTGATGTTCATTAAATGGAGGAAAAGATAAGAAATTTCAGTGGATATCATCTATGTTGTGTATGAGCATCAGAAACAAGAAAAAGGATATAATATTATGAGAGAGAGGGAGAGACAGAGAGAGAGAAGCCATGTGGACTTTTATATGGAGGAATTTAGATCGGGAGGGGAGATATACAGAGAGATTGTGAGAGATAAAGAGGGGGGGGGGGGTAATTGAGATAGAATAAAAGAAAAGGAGAGATATAGGAAGATATAGAGTTAAAGGGAAATTCCTCACTGGTATATAAGTTGGTGTGATTAAAAGAAGAAAAAGAGAAACGGATTAGTGAAAGTTTGAGCAAAATCCGATAAGAAATAAAGTTATGAATTTTTGAAGTTGTAATCAATCAAACACAAATTGGCAACTCCCTGACGTATCTTGCGAGCTCCTCTCACATTTGTTCAGTACAGAAAATCTCATAAATTTTAATTTTCTTAGTGTTTGATGAAGGAATAGATTTGTTTCATACAGGTTTGTGTATAAACATATGAGCAATGATGATATCTAAGGTGCTGAATGATTGAATATTTTCTTTAAAGGGAAATCCAACCTTTATAGCAAGTTGCTTTGAAAGAAAGAGGAAAAATCAGAGAAGCAGATTGGTGAAAGTTTGAACGAAATCGGACAAGCAATAAGAAAGTTATGAATTTTTGAAAGTTGTAATCACTATGCATATGGGAATTTCAAATTGGCCGAATAGGTAATGTCACTGTGATGTAGCTGTGGACGACTCCCCCATTTGCTTTAACACACAAAATGACTAAAATGTCACTTTTTTTCAAAATGCATTACTCAGTACGATCTTTTCGTTCATGAGGACCTATTACAATATGCTATCCCCAATATATTTTGAGTACTGCCCCGAGGGTAAAAGCACCTCGAAGAAAACCGCAAATTAATGATATTTTTGTGTATGACAAATGGGAGAGTTGTCCACAAAAATGTCACAATTGACTCACCAAATTGCCAATTTGAGATTCGCATAGATGTAGTGATCTCATTTTTCAAACATTCATAACTTTCTTTGTCCTTGTCCGATTTCTTTCAAACTTTGGCCATCCTGTTTTTCTTATTATTCTGCTTTCACACAAATCATCTTATTATCAAGGTTGGATTGCCTTTTAAAGAAAATGGAAATTAATGATTTTGGGGATACAAGGCAAATGGGAGAGGAGCTTGCAAGATACGTCACAGAGTTGCCAACTTGTGTTTAATTGCTTACAACTTCAAAAATTAATTTTTTAAATTTCTTATTGCATTTTGCTCAAACCCTCACTGATCTGTTTATTTTTTCTGCTCCTTTTAAAATAAACTTGTATTCAGGGTGGACTTTCCCTTTAATGATGATAATAATAGAGAGGGGGATCCGGGAGTGGTAGATAGAGGCATTAGGAGAAAGAGAGAAATATACAGAAATAGATAGGGATGGAGATACATATTACAGTGGTACCTTGTTACAAAGAATACTGTTACATGCATAACAAACTCTCTTTATAACAAGGTAATTGTACAGGGCCCCGTTGCATAAAACTTACCATTAACAGTAACTTTGCCATCAATGGTAACTCCCATGGAAACCTTGATTTTGATTGGCTGTTGAGTGATGTTACCATGGTAGTTACCATTGATAGCAGAGTTACCATTAACGGTAAGTTTTATGCAACGGGGCCCTGGTCCCACTTCTTTGAAATCTTGTTTTCTAACCCTCATATAACGGGGTCCACTCGCTATTCATTTAACACGCGTTATGAATAGTGGTCCTTATGAATGGAAGTCCTTATGAATAGCGAGGTAATTTGTCTATGGTTTGCTCGCTATGTAGGACAGCTATTCATACAAAACCGCTATTCATTTAGTCATGCGTTATGGATAGCGGTCCTTATAAGTGGTCCTTATGAATAGCGGTCCTTATGACTAGCGAGGTTACCCCCATATAACAAGGTTTCGATCTAACAAGGTAATTTCTGTGGTCCCAAGGAGTTTGTTATAACGAGGTTCAACTGTAGTCAGTAGGAGAAAGATAAGAAATAAACAGAAAGATATATCTAGAGAGTACAGGTATGGAGAGAAAAGTAATGAGAGACAGAGATAAAAAGGAATAAACAGGGATAGAATGACATAGAACGGGGGATAGAGATGACTGCTGGGAGAGATAGAGAATAGGGAAAGAGTAGAAAGAGAGATATACAGTACAGTGGAAACACAAACAAAGACCTTGGGACCATGAAAATTACCTTGTTATATCAGGAATCTCCTTATATCAGGGTTTAAAAAATCAACATATTACCAGGGACCAGCAAAATTGCCTTTTGTATCAGGAACCTTGCTATATCAGAGCACTTTATAGCAAGTTTTCACTGTACAGTGGAAACTCAGTATAACAAGGTCCTTGGGACCATCAAAATTACCTTGTTATAGCAGGAATCTCGATAAATCAGGTAAAAAAAACAACAGAATATAAAGAGTTAGGACCGGAATATTACCTTGTTATATCAGGAATCTTGTTATATCAGATCTCTTTATAACGGGTTTCCACTGTACTTTGAGAAGCAGAGAGTGAACTAGATAAAGTGCATGATGAGGAATGGGGAAAGAGAGAGAGAGAGAGAGAGAGAGAGAGAGAGAGAGAGAGAAAGGATCTAATTGGCTTCCATGCACAAAATTTTGTTGTTATCCATCATTTCGTCATACATGTACATGTACATACTTCCTCATCTACCACTCACCAATAGACTGTCCAAAAAAAAATATTCTTGCATTTCTTTTTCTCTTTTTTAATCAAATACATTTAGATTTTATGCATACTGGCAGTACAGTGGAACATCATTATAAAGCACACTCTTATAACATACTCTCATTATAACAAGGTCATTTTGTCGGTCCCACTTCTTTGTATTCTATTGTTTTTTAGCCCTGATATAACAAGGCTTATATATAAAGAGGTAATTTCCTTGGTCCCAAGGAGTTTGTTACAATGAGGTTCTGCTGTATACAAATTATTTCTGTAGGAGACAAGTCCACTTAAGTGTACATTACATGAAACTAAAAAAGCACTCAAGCACAGAGATTTTGATATCCATTTGTTGAATAAGATATTTATTTCATAAATTCTTATATAAACCTTGTGTATACAACATTACTATAATCTTATGTAATCATCAAATTTACTCAATTTAGAAAAAAATAAATCTCTCACACATGTACAAACTAAGCTTCTATAATATGAGACTTGGCAGACACTTTGATAACAATTTTCAGAACAAGATTATAAACTCCTATATAAACCATTCAACAAAGCTACAATTTGATGTAGTCATATTTCATTGATTTCATAAGAGAAATCTCCAGTACAAACAAATGATTCGATAACATGTTAGAACAATTTTATTGAAAACTGCTATGTCTTGAGAGGTATATTTCATTTTGCATAGTGAGATACATTCACATAAATTTTTGGACATTACCAAAGATATTCACATGTACATGGCTACATTGTATCTCCAGTACAAACAAATAATTCAATAACATGTTAGAACAATTTTATTGAAAACTGCTATGTCTTGAGAGGTATATTTCATTTTGCATAGTGAGATACATTCACATAAATTTTTGGACGTTACCAAAGATATTCACATGTACATGGTTACATGTATGTACATAAATTCAAATGTCTATTCAGAAATACCTAATACAGTAGGCCTACTGCAAACATGAGATAAGTTTGTTCAGAGGCAAATTGTGACCACAGCATTTAGTTAGGCAGGGCAAATAAATATGACATGAAGAAAAACTATTCTGAAGAATGTACATGTATTTAAAAAAATATTAAAAAGTTACTAACCTGAAAGAAAAAAGTTATTAAAAAATTGAACATGAAAAATAAAGAGTCATAAAGTTCACCATAATATCCCATGTGTAAATCTACAAACAAGAATTTGTACTTTACTTAACATTTGGTCCAGTATTTGGGCAAGTCCATGAAATTTTGTCCAGATGTTACCGACTTCAACAAAGATTTGAGTATTCCTGCTAATGGTATGAATTTGAATGCTTCGCTTTAGCTTGCATTGGACCAAATACAGAGAAAAAATACTTGAAAATTATGATTAGTATTCTATGAAACTTAGAAATTTTCAGTGGACTTGCCCATTTATAAAGCAGGCTTTTGAGAAACATAGTACATTGAAGAAAAGGCACTTGTCGTCTTCAGGTTTTAAACATGTAATATCTTTCCTTTAAAGACCATTGCAAAAGAATAACTATTTTTCAAAGACCATTATAAATTGTATGTTATCAATAATAACATAGTAGAGTTATATAGCACTGAATATATACATGATGTCTCTAAGCACTTAAAAGATAAACTTTTACCCCAGCAATTAGATTCTAGCTTCCCAGTTGCCATTTAAAAGACAAGCACATCTGCTTGTGGGGGATACTGAGAAGTGCCATACTTTTACACTTTCTGTTCCTGTTCCTGTTTTCTTTTCCTTTCCACGCTGATATCAGATGATGATGACAGCTTTGATAGAGATATGAGCGATAACTTCCTGCTACCAATTCCTCGCAATGTAAGTAATGTTTAGCTCATTTATATATCCTTCATAAATTTACATCATAACCTTTTTTTTTGGTTCTATTATTCTATGGCCTTGCGTTGAAAGGAAGAAGAGGAGAAAGAAAACTCAGGAAATACACCTGACAACGTAATGGGAGAAACACGACAGGCCAGCAGAGATTTTTGCTTCTCGCCTCATCAAGGAGGAGCCATGCTTTCTGTCCACGTTCATCGTTTACCAAGAAATTTTGCAGGATGTTCTATTCGACAAACCCCTGACCCAGTGACCTACATGTATACTGGATAGGCATACAAAATTAAGTTGAAGATCTTCGAATCCCGTCCATTAGGCCATGGGCCGAGCCTCAAAATTCTTAAGTCCACGTCAAAAGTTCAGTATACATTAATGTAGGAGAAGGTGATTGGACTTAATGTGTTTTTAAATGAAATAGTATGGTATTTCCTTTTTTATACAAGAGCAAATGGCATTAAATCTCTTATATTTTTCTGTTTCTTTTTTGTCTTTGAAAACAATGCTCCCAGCCACAAGGACCATCGATATTCCACGCGAGACAGAAGCAGTAATGGAGCCACATTTGAAGGTCCGACAACTATGACTGAGCATGGACCTTCTCTGAAGCAATGTGAATGATATATTTAGCCAAGGGTTCACCATGTTTTTCCAGGCCAGTGCATCATATGGAAAAAAGGACAAAACAGTGGATAGACAATTCACAAGAAAAAGAACGAAAGGGACACAATTAATGCAGGTAAGCTGGTAGAAGCTGCAGAAATGACCAAAGATGAAAAGATTTTGCTCAAGACTTGTCTGAAAGACCTTCTTGCTTTGAATGTGAGATATCACTTCAGCCATACTTCACCTCCTACCAGAACTACACAAGATTCCTCCCAAAGGACTGTGACGGACTGTAGATATAATGGAACGATGTTTTGATGTGAACGTCCTTGGGACGAGAGGTTGACGAGATCGAAGAGATTCAACATGGAGTTTTATTAACTTACAACCGGTTTTCCAGAGTAATCTGTTGTTGTGCTGTCATCGTAACTATAAGACAGGGAACCTGGGATACGGGCAAGGGGCGACCCGTAACAGGACAAAGAAGCAGGTCTTGAGAAGAACTTCTATGAACAGTCATATGGACATTTCTGTAAATCAATTGCAGAAGTAGGAGCGGGGAAGGGCTGTGAAGTACATGTATTAACATTACAGAAATTACTGTATATGCCATATATTCTCTGCAGGGGGTTTATTTTCACGAATTTAACATGCTGAAATATTGGCTACATTCATACATACTAGCGCAGCGTGCCTGTATGCAATGCAGGCTGTAAAAATTACCTTGTTATATCAGGAATCTCTTTATAATCAGGGTAAAAAACAAAAGAATACAAAGACCTGGGACCAGAAAATGAATTCCACAAGAGAAGGTTGGTAAGCATGATACAGTGGCGAAGGTACCATCATCATACCCGGGAAGTTTATTAGGGACAAAAAACTTGCGTTTACAGCTCTAGATGTCAGATCAGGTGCGGTGCAGTCCAGTCTAACTCCGGTCTAAGAATTCACATCCTGAAGTCCAGTTTAAATTAAACCATGGACTAAGTCTGGTTTAACTTTGTACATGTATACCATTTAGGAGTAGTTTCAGCATGGTTTAAAATGCAATATGGCTGATCGGCTAGACGTTTTGCAACAAAGAGAGCAACAGAAAGAGTCATTACAGAGGCTTGCAGCAATGAGGCCATTGGTACAACAACAACAAAAAAATCCTTTTTCGCACACATGGAGAAGATGAATTTCTACATTGGTATCGTTTAGCCAAGCAGACTACATGACAACCAATACATGAAATGACTCCACCTCTAGTGAAGCACACAGATCGCACTGTTCTCTACCGGTACCATGTGAAATCAAACACCTCAGCGTTTGTCATGTGACTTCTGGCACTTTCTGCGTAAAGGCCACCGCACACCTTACGAACGGTCTGCGATCCGATTTGTGAAATAAATCGCTATAGCATAAAATATTGGCATTTTAACAAATGAACTCTACCCTATTCATGTTCTGAAAAGTAATATGTATACTAAGCATAGGGTTTGGGTGAGCTGTCAGCTTTCTACAGGGAATAAGGGCAAAATTAGTTTCAAATCGTAGGCAGTCGTATGATTTTTGTGACGTCACTACGACTGAGAGCCGATTTGGCCATTCCACCGACTAGAAAACTCGGCAAAGGCCGTATTATCGATTTTACTATCTGTGTGACTATGCAGACACTCAATCAAAAATATTTTTCGTTTTCAAATGATTTGTCAAATGATATTACATTTTCTTCTGAAATCGGATCGCAGACCGATCGTAAGGTGTGCGGTGGCCTTTAGTCGCATCAAAATTTAATCTGTACAAACAATCAACGTTGCTATTCCAAGCTGATTACCAGTAGATTGAGTGGTATAAGAAATGGAGGGAGAACAACAGGAGCACAATGTCCATCATTGGAGGCGACAATGAAACTAAATAATTGCTATCAATGTGAAGGCAGAATGGGATCTAACATCGAATAGAGAAGAAAAGTTAGAGGCGGAAGCTGGTATACACTGAGTTGGCAGCCAGTATTTTTGTTCTGTATTTGATGCAGGATCTAGTCCTGCCTCCACATCAATAGCAAATATGTGACAAGGCACCACAAAACCACCAAAAAGTTGCTAGATATGAATTTTTAGTTAAGGTCCGATTCTGAAAGAGGACATTCTCAGCTTTAACATGATATATAACTTATAGGGTCATGCACTTTTCTAGTACATACTTAGTTTGTTTTGACTGCGATGCTAAATTGGTTTCATTGTTGCAACGAGTCATCCACCTGCAGTTTTATCTAACTACATGTATGTGTTATCCACACCATGCCTTTGTTGATAACATTTTCGCGACAATCCCATCGCGTAACTTCTTGGTTCAGGCATGTTAAGTACTTGTTTACGTCTCCTAGTGACTTGCAACCAATCCACTCACAAGTTTGTTTTACGTCAGTGCCAAGCTCCAATCAAAGTTATGTTATACTAATTTTTCAACACGTGAAATGTCAACTTGTATCACTTGCCGTTTAGTTTTCTTCACGCGAAGTCATCTTTTAGCTAGCAGCAAATCGCTCGATCTCCTCGTGGATTTATTGGAAAGTACCAACTCTATTATTTTGTTTTATATTTCGCAAGTCGCGATGGATTATATTTTGTCAACGGGAAATGTGCAATAATTGAGCGTTTCTACAAATACTAAGCGAACTTTCCGCGATAACTACCAGCTTCGCTTCGCTACCACCACGCTGGAGTTCAGCCGTCGCTTAATTGGAAAGTGATTACCACCGTGGACTTCGGGTAGTCGCCCGCGTCCTCGTGTTAGCTTGTGTTCTCCCTTCCAACTAGATCTCTCCGTTTCAGCTTGTGCTCTCTGATTCTTCTTCAACTCTTCCCTTCTAATTACTGTGGTGAGTAGGAAATATATACAGAGCCTAATTGTAAGACATTTTTTCCTACATTGGTGACCCCGACGTGATTTCTACGGTGAATTTGTATTTTTAACATCACAACCATGTTGTGGGGAATGAGGATGAAGATGCTGCCACTGCTACGGAATCGTCGCCGACTCCCGCGGTCACTGCCGTCAGTCTCAAGCTTCCGCCATTTCGGCCTAATGACCCAGAATTGTGGTTTGCTCAGATAGAGGCGCAATTTCTTACGCGTGGAATAACTACACAAGACACAAAGTTCAGCTATGTTGTGAGTTCGCTACAGCCAGAAATAGCCCAGGAAGTTTGTGACTATCATTTCGCCACCAACTACGGATAAGTATCCCAAGCTGAAGTCCGAACTGATCAAAAGGACAAACGCATTTGAGCAGAAATGCCTTCATCAGTTATTGATTTCAGAAGAACTTGGAGATCATAAGCCCATCACAGCTTGGTGAATCAAGATTGGAAGATAACATTCTAAAACAGTTGTTTTTACAGCGACTACCAAGCAATGTGAAGGCTATCCTCGCTTCAACACTCGACAGGGTCTCACTGGAACAGTTGGCAGAACTTGCAGATAAGATCATCGAGGTAGCTACAGAGCCTATTTGTAAGACATTTTTTCCTACAAACTCATTAGCATTGGATGTTCCTAACTCACTGTACAAAGAGTAGAATGCACAGTCCCTCAAAATGTTACTTCTGAGAAATAAGGGTTTAAAATTTGCAGTCTATTGAAGCACTCTGACTTGCAAGGTGTTGTGCTAAGGTGACCAAAGGAGGATAAGAACTCAATGAAAATATCTATGAAGGGATTATCATATTGTCCTAAAACTTGGCATACTATTAAATTAGGCATATCCTGTTTATAGTGCACAAGTATCAATGCAAGAACTTACTCCGTTTAAAAGTTATGGGAGATCAAAATGAGACAAGTATTCAGGGTCGTAAAAAAAAGAAAAGTAATACAACAAAATCCAGAGAAGACACACATAAGTTCAATAAAAAGCTGTCAAAAAATACCACTTTTAGATTGTTTGGTGCCTCCAAATTTTTATATTACTTAGAAAAAAAACTATTCTCTTTCAGGAAATACCCCAAACTAAAATTTGACCATGCAAACCCAAAACACATTGATTGAGCGGTTTTGTGGTGCCTGGTCATGTATCTTTATCTTACTGGGGGACAAATCAAGAGCAAGATTACATTAGGTTATGATCGATATCAGCTCACACAGCAAGCTGGGAACAAAACATGTACATATTAAGAGCATTGCAATCGCCAACTCTAGAGAGTTAAGGATTGTCATAGATCTACTCTCAACGACTTAAGCTATCCTTAAAGGGAAGGAGTTCTGGGAAAGGTGAAAAATAATTTGTGAGCTTTCTCATTCCGTTTATGTCAATTTGGAAGAACATCATAGTAGAAATGTCCCCTGAAAAGAAATGCTCTTCAAATGCCCTCATATTTGAAATATGATGTGAAATAGCTGCAGTGTTCGAGCCAAACATTAATGCTGCATGTGTGTGCAGTCCCATATGCCCATTTCTGTGTGCAGTGCATGTGCTTTTCAGCGAGATTGGGTCTATTTCTTAGCATTTTGATGATTCCCGTATAATCCAATCCTCATGTAGGCATGATTAACCTTTCCCAATTGCATTGAGATAGTTTCTATCACAATGTAATTACATGACCAGAATACATCTTTATCTTTAAGCATCAGTAAAATCTTATTATAACATTTACTCATATAGACTAAGAGATTAGCCACTCTCAACCCAGGTGAAGTAAATAGATACCAATTATAGTAGCTTAGCTAAAGCTGAAGTAGTAAAAAGTTTATACAGCATTTAGAGACATCAGTAAAGTGCTATACACCTAAAAACAACACTATTCTAGTATCAGTATTAGTATTATTACTATATTTTCTTCTCCTGCTCAAAGATGGAATGCCAACGGTCGGCTTGGCTCTATTAGTCCGATAAGAGACCCATATGATTATCTTAATGATACGTGTCAGGTTGAGTTCTGGGAAAGCAAAAATTATTAGTAAGTTTTCTCATTCCTTTTATGTCAGTTTGGAAGAAAATCATAGAAGAAATGTCCCCTCAAAAAGAATGCCCTCGTATTTGAAATATAGATTCCTGCCACAATTGGATGTGTACAGTCCCATATACCCATTTGAGTGTGTAGTGCATGTGCTTTTCAGGTAGATTGGGTCAATTTCTTATCATACATGTATGTACACCAAATCTCATGTAATACCCCATCCACCTTTCTCAATTGCTTTGAGACAGTTTCCTTCACAATGTAATCGCATGACCAGGACTCAACTTCATCTTTAAGGCGCCATACATTCTTTATATTTATAAGCTTGAAAAAGACAGAATAGAGAGTTGTCAACACCTGAAATGCAGAGCTATACACACAGAGAGTCATGACACTGAAGGTCGCTTCCGATTGGTCAGTCATTTCATGGAGCTTCAAATAGTTCCCTCCCCTAGAGAATGTACATGGAAGAACTATTGTGAGCTCCATGATCCGCCATGTTTTAAGCGTAGGCCTATTATGTGCGTACCACAACTCTCTCCCAACGCGCTCTGCTGAAATCTAACCCTGCAAAAAATAGTTTCAAATTATAGTTTATTGCTCACAGAAAGTCAAGTCAATGAACCTCCCTTTACATCTTGCTGTATTTCTCCTTGGGTTCACTGGATACATGTACGTCCCCAACTTTGACTGAGTTGAGTTTCCAGCTGTACGGCCTGTAACCTATCGTGACCTCTGACCCAGCCTCCTTTTCCCTGAGTAGCTCCTCCACTTGTGCTGCCTTCTCCCTTTCAAGGAATGGAACAGTCCATCTGCAATGATAACGAAATCAATATACAGTTAGTTTCCCCACAGGGCTCGTTCGAATATGAGCAGTAAACCACCTAAACAAAACTATGGGGATTTCAAAAAGCGTACAGCGTATCATATTTCTACATCTTGTAACAAACATGGAGTAATTAAGTACAGTATGAGTGGGACCTTTGTTGCATCATGCATGCCCACTTGCCATTCATTTCAATACACACACAAAAAAACATTTTTTTAATGTTTTTTGCGGCGGTCTAGAGCAGCATAATGTGCTGTAAGTTCCATAAGAGTTCTTCGGCGACAATTACTGTATACGCCATATATATCGCGGACATAAATTTTTGCAAAAGGGATTAACCAGACTATTTCGCGATTGGTAAGATTCGTGACTGAATACAGTACTGGAAGTAGTAAGCTGGCCATCTGCGTATACATGTATATGGCTACATGTACATGTAGGCACATATCTACTGCAGTACGTATAGTAAGCCGTGTATAATGCATTGCAGGTATGTATGTTGGCGATATTTTAGCGTGCTGTTAAATTCGCAACCCACTCGTGATTCGCGAAATTCACAAAAATAAAACGCCCACGAATTATATGGCATATACAGTACTGATGAATTAAAGCCAGAAGCAAATACTTGGTCATGGCTGCCCAGTCAATAATGATTTTTGGACTTAGAAAATCTCATCTTTCTAATTGAAATTCAAAATGAATTTTTGAATTGTGAAGTTTGATACTATGACAACTGATACAAAACTGCATCATGAATGCTTATTAATTGCATTATATAAAATTTGTAAATACTATACCAGGTGTATTGTAATTCTCCAGATTCATTCAAAAGCAGTCTAAAAACTTACTTGTTTAATGCTTCCCATTGATTATTTACATTCTTCTCTTGTATTTCAACTCTCTTAAATTCCCTTACTTCTTTATCCTACACTAACTGCACCCAGAGCACTCTACAGAGTGGATTTGGCGCATTATAAATCAAAATCATACTCATGATAAATATTATATCTTATAAATCTAAGCCAAGTACTGAAATGGCTGAGGGCACAAACAACTCTACTGAAAACCAACCAACAATATACCTCACAACTTCAATGTCTGTTTCAGCAGCATCGCTACCGTACCACTTCAACAGTGACGGCAAATTGATCTACAGATACAAAATAAAGAGAAAGTACAGTCAGGAAACACAAAAATAAGTGGCTATCTAGATACCAACACTAAATGTGGGACTCTGTGAAAAAGAAACATGTGATTTAGCTGTGAAGTTTTAGTGAAAAAGGTGTAAAGCAGCTGATGTTTTACAGTTGAAAAGGGGTAGTAAATAAGTTTAAAAGGTGTCAAATAGTTGTTGTTGTGGCTGGTGGCAATTGGTAGTAAACAGTGGCTGGTTCTTTTGTTAACCTACATGTAATCCCCCTATTGATAATGAGATCCTGGAGAGATTAACAGCAGAAGAGTCCAAGCTTCCAGGGCCTGGGGGGCAGGAAGTCTGTTATTGTGAAGGGCAAAAACAATCATGACCATTTCACAACTGAACATCGCAAATCCACTCTGACTTCACAGCTTTTCCACACCTCTTTCACTGCATATTCAACAAGATTTGCCGGCATAGGTGTTTTTTATGATCCCATATAGACATAAATTAGACCTGTTTAGTGACTACTTTAGTAATGTAGATGTATCTGTATCAACCCAGGACAAGTTATATACTTACTGTTTTATGACTAATACAAGTGTAGCAAAAATCTAACTTTAAACACTGGAGCTAAGAGCAATTTGGCTCTGAAAGCCTACATGTAAATCACAGAGTTCTTGAAAAACGATAATGAAAATGATGTGGGAAAAAAATGAAAATCATGAGGGGAAATCATGGTCACTTTTCCCCTAATACCCAAGTTACATATATGAGACCCCGACAACCGGACTGGCAACAGACAAACAAAACATTAGATTATCCCAAATTAAAAAGAATACATGTAGGTCAATTTGGAATAGGTGTGGAGACATTTGGGCTAGGACTGAGGTAAGACACCACAAAGCTTCTGGGAACTTCTGTAAAACCAGATATTTTCGCATGCATGAAACTTTCGCGAATTTCAAGAGTGGTCAAGATCTGCAAAAGGTTCATGCTGCGAATTAATCAAATCACAATTGAGACAACATAAAATCATTGCAAATTTGCTAAAGTTTCTTGCTGCAAAATTGGCTGTCAATAATGATTCGCGAAAATTTTATGTCGCGAAAGGATCTGGTTTTACGGTGTACATGTATACTGCAACAGGGTAATACGGACACAAACACAGACGAATTACCTGTTTAGAGTCAGTATCCACAGTGATATCTTGATTCAAGTAGTTCTCTGATGCCATCTGCAAGGCTCTCTCAAGGTTCTGCTCTGTGTATACACTGATAGGTGGACACGACTTGGTGAGAAAATGAAAGATACAGAAATAGAAAAAAAGATCACATACAAGGGCCCGTTGCACAAAACTTGCGCTGAACGCAACTCAGGAAAATCAAACGCAACTTTATTTTCCGCCAATCGGAAGTGCGCATTAAGGACTTTTGTTTGATTTTTCGGAGTTGCGATTAAACGCAAGTGTTGTGCAACGGGCCCCAGGTTTGGTAAGATTTTTTTTTTTTTTTTTTAAATTTACCTGGTTAATAATCTATACATTCTAAGCTGCCATGAAGCTCCAGTAGCAAGTCATTTTCCAACACAGCCTGAATTTCGAACTAAAACCCCGGACCTAACCCTTTTGTTAGCATTTGTCACAGGAGAAAATGTTGGAGCATCAAAAAGACACTACAATCTGGCTATACATACCTCTGCACCACAGTTCAGGGCAAAGTGTATCCTGGCATCTAAGCGGTCAACCATGTAAGGTAACCTGGGGTCATTGTCATGGAAACAGCTGTTTTTGGTGGAAGGGTGAGGCTTGTTTCCTGTGGTGGAAAGATAAAGACAATTTTGAAAGAGGAAAGACAAGCATTGTTGATCATCTAGAAGGGACATTATCAAATTGAGAACTTGCCTTCTACAGTTATCTCAAAGGACTTACTTCTTAAGATGCCATGTTCGATGTCATCCAAGGAATAGACCTGGCCACCGATGACATAGGAACTGGTCTTCCAGAAGTCTTGGACCTCTAGAACTGTGCTAGGCAGCTCAGGCTGGGCTGCTAAGGCGTGGATTGTCAGAGCGTTGTAAATGTCTGATTAAAATTAATGGCAGAGTCAAAGAGAAACAGAACAATTAAACAATTAATTCAAAAGGAGGGTGAAGAAGATAAGTTTTGATTGTCTAAAAAAATTGTTACCATGAACTCTTACAATTTTGCAACATTTTTAGATTTTCTTTCACAAGAACTTCATACATTTTTTAAAGCTCCTTTTGAGCTTTCCAACAATATGGTTTTAAGTCTAATGGCTCCAACATACTCTTTGACAGTGTCCCCCTCCCCCCCCCCAAAAAAAAAAAAAATAATAATAATAATAATAACAACAATAATAATAATAACGAAATAAAAATAAAGAAATAAAAAACAAAGAATAAAAAATAAAATAGCACAAACTTTCTTCCTTCAGTGTAAGGACTGAAATTCATTTTTGATTCTTTTACATTAAAAATGGTTTTGTTCTATTTATACAATAATGCATGTTCATAAAATGAGTGTCAAAGATATCTTCTTACAGGAGTCACTCAGCAGTAACAAAAAAAGAAAAATCTATGTGCACCCATCTCATCACAGGCAAATTCTATAGTCAAGAAATTCTCATAATAAAGTAATGCATGCCAAACTGTAGGAACTATATCACAGATAGACTATTTATCTATCATCGAATGAACACTGGGGACTCTTTTCGCCATACATACATGTATCATTTTTCTTTTTCACTATCACTATAAATTCAAAAAGGATACTGATAAAGAATGCTTTCCTCTGATCTGATGTCAGAGGTCGAAGGTCAATGCTATGAAGTTCTCTTGCTTTAGATTGGTAGTCGATGTACGGGTCACTCTGCCGTAGTCTGGAATAGTCAACGCCGGATCCATCTTCTGACATACAGGAAGCTTTTATTCTAAAGAAATTCAGGGAACAACACAATGAATGCGACTGCTTCTTCTATACATATGCCTCCGCCTAAATTCAGTTAAAGGGCAATCCAACCTTGGTAATAAAATGATAAGGGTCAAAGCAGAAAAATAAGAAAAACAGGATGGTGAAAGTTTGAAAGAAATCGGACAAGGAATAAAAAAGTTATGGATGTTTGAAAAATGAGATCACTACATCTATGCGAATCTCAAATTGGCAATTTGGTGATTCGAATGTGACATTTTTGTGGACAACTCTCCCATTTTTCTTACACAAAAATACAATTAATTTGCGGTTTTCTCTGAGGCGCTTTTACCCTCGGGGCAGTACTTAAAATATATTGGATATAGCATATATTTGTTATAGGTCCTCATGAAAGAAAAAGATCCTACTGAGTAATACATTTTGAAAAAAGTGACATTTTAGTCATTTTGTGTGTTGGAGCGAATGGGGGAGTTGTCCACAGCTACATCACAGTGACATTACCTATTCGGCCAATTTGAAATTCCCATATGTATAGTGATTACAACTTTCAAAATTTCATAACTTTCTTATTGCTTGTCCGATTTCGTTCAAACTTTCACCAATCTTCTTCTCTGTTTTTTCCTCTTTCTTTCAAAGCAACTTGCTATTAAGGTTGGATTTCCCTTCAAGTTCCCGACTCAAACTGTTCTTGAAATATTATGATAACCAGAATAAGAAGGCTCCAAGCCTACACTTACATGTACATGTTAATTGACCTCTTTGACCTAACAAACTGAAAGTCCAATCACTTTATCTCATCCATGTAGTCATGTGTACAAAATACATGTAGTTATATGGCAATAACATAAATAACACATTTTAATTTCATGCATATTGACATATAGCCCTATATGACCTTTGACCTATGCAAAAAATATCTGATCAGTTTGACTCACTATGGTTGTGCATACTATAACCAAGTTTTAAGTTAATGGCTCAAACTTTGAAATTAAAGTTTGAAATTTCAGTTTTGTCCTCTGTGACCTTTGACCTCTGACCTACAACATGTAGGTACTTTATAATCTAATCTGATCATCTTCCTATGGAGTAAGCTGATAAATACAAGCACCAAGTTTGAAGTTCATACCTCAAATGGTTCTGGAGATATCGTGTTATCCCTTTCAGGAATGTAATATTTCTAAGCTAAATTGATCACATTTTGTTCTTCAAATTGGCAACAATAAACATGGCAAGGAATTTTGTTGAAAAGTTGAAAAAATTGCCAATTTCAATCAAAAAACGATTTTGAACCTCTCAATGTGTTGCCAATTTAAGGATTTCAAAGCTTATTCTCATTTTTAAAATTCCTGTCTTAAAACGCAATGTGGCCGTGCAACAAAAATGGACAGAGTATGGAGAAATTTTTGCTTTTTCTATTCATGCATCTGATATATTTTTTTTAGAGCTCTGAATCAAAAGTTATTGAGTCAAACCACAAAATGTGGTCAATTGTCTCGAAAGGATTAACAAGAAAGCAGGACGGACAGACATACAGTACATATACCGACAGACAGACGGACAACCCAAAAACATAATGCCTCCGGCACAACCTTTGGTAGTCGGCGTAGGTGCTACCGGAGGCATAACAAAGCTGAGATACAGAAAGTTTTTATTTTAATGAAATTCAAGGAACAAAAAAAAATAATTAATGAATAAAACCAATTCCGAAACTTTTTAAAGTTTGGTTTACAGTTTTGGAGCAAAAAACTTTTGGCAGAGAACATGGAAGTGTGAGGGTCTGGGCACTTGACTTACCCTTACTTTGAAGAAATTCTTAACCCAAACACATCAAATTGAAAACCAAGGACAAAAACCATTTTGACCAATAAGTTTGCTACCTAGAACAGAATTTTCCAAAGGTTTTATGAATCTGCTCTGCTTCCTCAAACTGGCACCAATAATATTCTTCTTTATTTGCAGAACAAGTGACTGAAGAATAACAGAATGCAACAAAAAAAGTGTTTGTAAAATAAAATATTTTACTAATGTACGTGAGTCTGAGAATATTCCACAATGAATAACTTCATTAAAAAGACGTCAATGCCTGGCAATTTTCATTTACACACTTGTATTTATGGATCATGACATTGACAACAATTTCAAAGTGGTTTAATTTTTGTCCTTTCGGCTGAAGTAGGGTCTACAAATTTCCATTTGAAATGAAGTTGAAAAGAATAAATTCTATAGCAAAAAATAACTGTCACTGATGGGTTGCTTGTGATCATAACTGTCTATAAACTTACCTGAGGATACATCTCTGTAGCACTACAGCAAGATCCAGAGCAGATTGGGGTTTATTGAGGATGTTGTGTTTGATTTTGAATTCAGACTCAGTCTCCGCCATGATGCCACGACTATAAAGTCTAACAAACTCCCTACAGCTGTACAGGCTAGCACTAGCTGCAACAATCAATCTCTTCTGAATTTCCTTGAATTCCTTTACTTTCTCCTCCTAAATTGTCCAATCCTCAGATCCAGACCAATGGCAACCATGCAACAAGAATCTATTCTATATTCTAAATAAAAACAAATGAATAAAAGAAACAAATGTTAGAAATAGCTTGCACTGTACGGGCAAAAAGAAAAAAAATCAGCATCGATCGGTATTGCATTCCCAAGGGGAGGGGTCAACAAATTTTTAGATTTTTCCTAAACATCACTAGCAGTAACCATGGTAACACCCTGTAAATTTGTTGGATGGAAAAATGAACAACGGCCAGTCGGCATGTAGTTGGAAAAATCCATATTTTTATAGACATTATTATTCTCCGTTTGAAAATCCCGCAACCGTATTCTAACTGTTATTAGTTATTAGCGAGTCAATGCGTATTCGGTTTGCACAGCAGATTGAACGGCCCGCTTCTGTCTCTAAGTCTAATTCTAAGTGAAGAACCGACCCTACCAAAATAAGAGGCTAACGAACGAGAGACAGAATTTTCGGAGTAGAGATTGAGAGACAGAGCCAGGCAATGGAATGAACACACAACAGATAAAAAAATTTAAAATATGAAAAATTAACTCACAGTTGCAATCTTATCACTTTCCCATGCATGCGGTGCCAAATTGGTGATGAAAATGAAGCAGGACTTCCAATACTTGACTTGACAATCAAAACTTCAGCACCATTACTAGTCAGTTCGACTGTAATTCCCTCCTCCTCCTCTTCTTCACTCAGATTTCTGTATAGTAGGAGTCAGTCACTCGAATGTAATTCTTCGCCTCATGCACGTTCAGTGCTGCAGCAGGACTAGAGCAATGTTATGGCTATGTCCCAACAACAAATTCACTCTCAACATAAATTCCACTCCATCCATCAATGTTCCACTCTCACACAAGGCCGCTCAGGTGATCAAACACGTGATCAACTAACCTGAAGTAACCGCCACTATTTAGTCACTCATATCGTGTCTTTGAAAAGGAAAATGAAAAAAAGGACTAAACAAAGATAGCCCAGGTCGCTGCGTTAGATCTAACTTCAGACTGGAAAGTCTAAAAGTTAGAATAGATCTATCATAGGCGCCGGAAGTGGGGGGGGGGGGGGGCAGGGGGGCGGTCGCCCCCCAAACGAAAAAAGAAAAAAGGGGGAATGCATTTTCGCCCCTCCCAAAAAAAAAGCCCCCCCCCATAAAAAAAAAAAATTAGTAGTACAGGAGTAGAAATCGTGTGTATATTGAAAGCTTGATTGCTTTATTACGTAATTGTAAGCCTTTGTATTCATTTTTCGTGCATGGAGATCACTGAAGACAGATAAAGCATTCAAACTTTTAACTTTAACGTAGTGGAGGTTTTGTATTTTAAGACGTGTTTAATAGCGAAATATTCTGAAAGGCGTGTACGTGCGTCTGTATTGTTGTGAGAGGGTGGGAAAGCGTGTGTGTGTTTTTTAGAGGTGAGAAGACATGAGCCCTTGAAAGGTGAGCCCCCTGATGTTTGCCCCCTCCCCCAATCCCAAACTGCTTCCGGCGCGCCTGATCTGTATTATTTGTTGATTTTTATTTGTTTTAATAATGATGATATTGACTGTTGTTACTTCCAATAAAAAATGGATCTAGTGGCTCAATGAATGAAATTAATTCCTAGTGTAATAGTTGCCTCGGCTCCGGAGTGCTATTTTTACCCACAGCCTCGAAGTTTTGATATTATCATTTTAGTTCCGAAATGACAGAAACTAATGCAATCTGCCTTTCTTTTCAGCCTCTGAGGTTTGAATGATTTCACCGCTAATATGTTGAAACTGACCCTGTAGCATTTTCATTAAAATTTGACAAATATTAAATTTTAAATAACATGCCACCCCCTCCGGAATCCTCATTTTCGAAATATCCGGACTACTAAAAAATATTACAAGGAATCAATTTTGAACATTTCCAGATTATGCCTAACTAGCCTATCATTATGATGCACAGTGATTTTGATATGGAAATTGACTGGTGCCGATAGGGTTCCATTTTTTGCCATCTGGATCATGAATTGCCATGCCAATCACATGTATATGTATAACCCTATGAAACACTTTGAAACCCGCAATTAAATTCATAATTATATTCACTCATATCCGGGGGATCGAGCATGCCGTGTATGCCTTCTAGTTGTTTCTTGCTCAGCGACAATCAGGTGGCTCTGGACAATCTGTGATTTTAAACTTTTTTTTTTTAATTCATTTTTCTTTCTTTCTTTTCTAAATATGTTTGTTTTTCTACCTTTTTTTATAATGAAGTAATAATTTTTGTCTTATAACTTTATGTATTTTGTCTTATGCCTAAATATGTATTTATTTATTTTATTTTATTTTATTTTATTTTATTTTATTTTATTTTATTTTATTTTATTTTATTTTATTTTATTTTATTTCATTTTTTTTTTGGGGGGGGGGTATGTTTACTTGTTTTTTTTATATTGTACATGACTGGACCCCTCAGAAGAACAGACCCTGGCTGAAGAGGATGAATGAATGAATGAATTTATTACCATTTCTGAAACAATATATGAAACATATTTACAAGGCATTTACAAATGTGAATGGTAATAGCTAGGAGACCACGAAATAGCTGAAATTGCTATATGTGGCTCCAGGAGAAATTATGTAAATGTGATCTAATAAAGACTACTTAAAACACTAAGTAATTTTCAAGAATACAAATAAGGTCTTACAATAATCATTAAAAACTGTAAATACTGGCAAGAAGAGTATGTGTATATACACACACGCAATTAAAATCAACATCAATAAAAACAAAAACAAAAACTTGTTCATTGAGTATAAACAAAATACGTGTATCTATAAAACTACAGGATATATATTCACAAATACCAAAGTTTTTTTTTGGGGGGGGGAGACAAAACAAAACAAAATAAAAACACTAACAACAAAAAAAAAAAAAAACAAGCAAAAACAAGTGATACATATCACTCTATAGATATTCCATTAGCATCATTAGCAGGATGATCCAGCCCATATGTGGAAAATAAATGAATAAATAAATGAAATAAAAAACCTAGCAATAAATTTCAAGAAAGTGATTTTCTTGCCGCAATATTTTGATAGGCCTAATAAATCCCCCCCCCCCCCCCTCCAATGGCCCCCTTCCTGACAACACGGTCTAGCTATACGTAACTAATTGGGGAGCGGGACGTTTTCCTATTATGGTCATACTCAAGGACCCGCAAGGTAATTTTATAAATTTTCTGGTTCGCCTGACAAATATTTCAAGGGGAGGGCGGGTAAACTGGGACACCACCTCTAAATAATTACTTTTCTAAATTAGTTTAAATCCTATAGTAAAAAAAAAGATCGTTGTTCACAAAGACATCCGCAACTATACTCAGATTTTGCATGTAGGTTTAATTTTCACCTTTTTTTCTGGGGAGGGGGGGGGGGGTGAGCACGTTTTCCCCATTTTTCAACATTCGTTGTCAAATGTTTTAAAAGAATACCATTCAATAGCAAACACCCGGGAAACAACCCGCATTTCATAATTATATAAAGCATTTGGGTCTGATATGACCCGATACTTTGCAATAATATTTTCTTGCGATAAACTTGTATACCAACACTAATATTTTGCAGGTACTTTTTTTTTTTACTGTCGGGGTGTACTGGGACGCCTTGTCCCAGTTCACTATAAGGAAAATGAGCTTTTATCAGTCATAATCTATAAATGCATAATACATGAAATGTCTTTCTTGTGACATCAAAAAATCATAATAAAGTCATATAAGTCGTTTCCTTTTTAAAGATCAATCGTATATTACTTCAGACAAACTTGTATATAACAAAAAAAAAAGTATAATGATATATGAAGAATTATCTTTTTTGCGAAAAACAGTAGAAATATAGGTTTTTAAAAAAAGTTCAAAATTGCTCATCGATTCATCAAATATTTTTTAGTAGGTATATATCTTTAAATCAACATTATTTGTTATTGTTATAAGCATGTTATTTTTTAATGATACATTACTACCAGAAATATACAGCGTTTTTAGCATTTTCAAGAGTTTTGGGGAGACTCACTGTATATGGGAGAGCGGGGTGATGGGGGACAAGAATCTGATTTCGCACTTTGACAGCCCCTTTATTTTTACGGCTCTGCTCGCTATTCATAAGGACCGCTATTCATAGAAAACCGCTATTCATTTAACACGCGCTATGATATAGCAGTCCTTATGAGTAGTTATGAATAGTGGTCCTTATGAATAGCGAGGAAATTTGTCTATGGTTTGCTCCCTATTCAAAAGGACCGCTATTCTTACAAAACCGCTATTCATTTAGTCACGCGTTATGAATAGCGGTCCTTATGAATAAGTGGTCCTTATAGCGGTCCTTATAGCGAAGGTTACCCCCATTTTTATAATGGTAAATAATACTAATACTTGGTTACAATACACGGTATTGCCACCATCCCTATATATTTTTAATTTTTATGCAAATAATCATTTTAAATGAGGTACTTGAACGGGGTAAAGTGGGACACCCCTGAGGTGAACTGCGACAGGAATAGGATGAAGAGGGACAGTCGTGGAGAATATAGAAATTTCTAAGCCTTTTCATCACTCTCAGCTTGGCTGATACCATTCAGCTAGAGCCTTAATTGTCAAGTCTGGATTTTGCACCCTCTCACAAAATTTGCTTTTGCTCAATCAAGCGTATACTATTGGTTGATATTTTGGAATCATTTGATAGAAGAGACCTAAGCTATCCACTATAGGCCTACTAGGATCTCCTTAGGATCTCTCCTCCACCAATACTTAGATGTAGGCCTGTATCTTTTCAATGCAAAGAAATGTGTTATCTCTCTCCATTTCTCTCTCTCTCTCTCTCTCTCTTACCTCATTCTTTAACCCCCCCCCCCCCCCCCCCCACAATAACAGAACGAAAGGTCTAGGGTCGCCGCACTCACGGGACCATCACTATATGCTGTGTCAATTTCGGCGTGTCACGACCTCTAAGTTGAAGAGGTAAAAACACCAATATAATCGGCAAAATTTTGAGAAAATATCTTCTTCTACATTTTAGAATGATAGAATCTCTAATTTCATGCCAGTCCTTCGATAGGATCTTTATCTTGATCAAGTGAAATTTTCAGGCTGTTTTGGGTCGGTGATCTTGCTCCCCTCCTGCACACATATGGGCATGATATCACACACTTGCCTATGGGTATGGCAAGCCATCGGGGTCTACTTACGTCTACTCACCACGCGTACTTGATTTTCGATACACGTACCTATATTGACCAATCAGAAGCCAGTATTCAGTACGCGTACTGTTTTTGGTCATCACGTCACGTGTGTTTAAGGGTACGTGTACTTTACTTTTACAGACGTTACTGACCCCTCCGGCCATAGGTGGCCAAAGGGTTCAGAAGCGTCAGTTAATGTAACGTGTGCTTTGTCATTTAGGTAACGTGTACCTTGACTAGTCATTACGTGACGTCTATACAATTACGTGTGCTCTGGTCGTTACGTGTGTGTGTAATTGGGTTTTTACAGACGTGTATCAATCAGATATGATTATTTACGTCTGGGACCGACCTTTAACGTCACCATCCGAAAGACGTGACTCAGTCTTGAACCTGGGTCCCCTGAATCAGTTTATAACTTCCACTGTTAGCTGGATTACAGGCGCACGCCACAACGCCCAGTGACGTCAGCTAAGAGTTAGTCTATTTCCAGGATTTTTTTTTTTTTTTTTTTTTTTTTTTTTTTTTTGTCAATAAAGCAAATCATGTACGTTAATAATATTGTTCAATAAGGGAAGTATAGGGCTTGGCAGGGGCTCAGGGTGTTCAATATATTTCTGTTGGTGACTGATTATTAATTCGTCCTATAAATTTTTAGAGTAGTAGTAGTAGGCCTACACTCTTTTTAGCAAACTAACAAAAATCAAAGTAAAGTATAAACCGTGCAGAGTTGGTTTATTATTGTCATTACTACTACTACTACTCATTTTTATTTTATTATTATGATTGTTGTTATTACTATCATAATTATCATCTTCATTGTCATTATTATTATCATTATTATTATTATAATTATTATTATTATTATTATTATTATTATTATCATTATTATTATTATTATTAATATTGTTTTTATTATAGTCACAAAAATTTGTCATGATGAAATTAATGTATAAAGTTTATCCATAAATACCATGTAATGAGCGGAGGAAAGAAAAACAAGTGAGAACTCCCCACATGTACAGCTCATGTTTACTATATAGAGTCAAAGCTATATAGTGCATGCAAAGTATACAAACTTCTACTACATGGACACTATTCACGCTCTTATCCTCCATCTGTTGTGCAATTAAGGGTCATGACCTCTTGTGGACTCGTCATGACCACTGGAAGGCCGCCTGTTTACCGAAGGGTTAACCAGCTGATATCCAGTGCATAAGGGGTACTAATACATGAATGGGGAGATGGCTTGCCTATCCTTAATTGCTATAACCAGGGAATCTTAGTTACATTAATACATTCCCATGCTATAACCAAGGAGTTATCTGCTATAACCATTGAAACGAGACATACTCGTCCTCCCCCCCCCCCTTCCCCAGCGAAAAAATGTGAACCCCCTCCCCCTCCAAAAAAAAAAAAGAAGAAGAAGAAGAAGAAGAAGAAGAAGAAGAAAAAAAAAAAAACTAGTGTAAAATAACAAACGGTTTGTTTTCTTATAACAAAGAAAAAAATCTTCTTCATGGGTTGTTACACTCCTTGGCATTATACTTGAACTTTGAAAAAGCATAGAAGATTTGTAATCCATGTGGAGGCAGAGCTAGATTCCACTAAATTTCGTCATCATGATAGGGCCTATACTAAGGCCGGGGGTGTATCGGCTGTCAATGTCACACAGGCCTAATGGATATTCTAGTCGCAAAGGCGTTAGTGAAAAGACTGTTGATAAATTCAATGTATTCGATAAAACAATTATGTTTTTTAAAGACTGAACGTTCGTACGTTATACAGGGAGGGGGCGAGGGGCGGGGATGTGACTGTTGCTGGGATGGAACAAGAACACACTCAAATTATAATTATAATTATAATTATTATGTTATAAATTTAGAGAGATCATTTTCTCAGTGCAACAGTCTAAATCAGATAAATAAAGGACAATTTTATCACAGGATTGGCAATTGACAGGAGGGCATTTGTTCACTCAGGAGATTTTCTTTTGTCAAAGCAAGGACACTTTTCTTGATTTCGGAAATCGGCAGAGGGCCCATCGAGCCCCTTGCCGAACCCCGGTTCCGCCGCCATGGTAATGTACATATTATGTTCACTCAATTGATGTTTAAATCATCATCAGCATCGATCCTTCTTCTCCCCTACCCCTTTTTATATAGAAGAGATCGAGCCTCTGTCCCACAAAATCGTGGTCTCGCAAGTAGATTGAGTTTCTATAGTACGCAATGATAAGTACTTCATCTATTGAAAAAAATTAAGTATTTTTTCAATGTTGCCATACTGCAAAATTATGGTTTTGTGTGTGTTTGGGAGGGGGCAAAACTATTTTGTAGCCCACTAACTGATAGAGTTAAACTTCTGCCCCCTCCCTTTTACGCCACCGGGATTCTATCAACATAGGCACTGTTTCCAGTACTGTTTCATCACCAGTATATTATGTAACGGAGCGTGGGGACCATGATTTGTGAGAAAATTTTGGTTTTGGTATGGTGAAATTTTGCCTCTTTATTTTAGAGCACTAAATTTTTTTTATCGCGATACAGCAAAATTTATTGTCATGGAGGGGGGGGGGCAATAAAAGAAGAATCTACTTGAAAATGTGGGGGTATTGTGCCCCCAGCCCCCTTGGGAGGGGAGGGGGTGGAGAGGAGGGAGGCTGTCGTTGGGATACCTAGGGCTAAATGCGCTAGGGGGTAACTTTCCGGCGGGGGTAATTGTCCTTGTCTTAGATTCATCTCTCACCTCCCACGAATTTTTTGAGATTAGAAATTATGATGATGATAATAATAATAATAATAATAATAATAATAATAATAATAAAAATAATGATAATAATAATAATGAAAATAACAATTATAAGAATAGAATTATGTTTCAGTTATATAGTGTATTCCGTGAATACTTCATTGCACTTTACAATGTAATTTGTTATAACCCAAGAGAGGTAAATAATGCACGAATTTTACTAGTTTGGAAAGAAAACTGACCCGGAGGGGGCCCTTGTGGGCTTCCGTTGCAATGAAGTGGAGCACAGGAGTGGCGAGTTGTGTTGGAGGAGTGTATCCCATAACATGGCCCACGGAACAGGGGGGGGGGGGGCTGGGGGTCTGCAGCCCCCACACTTTTTTGAGTAGACTTGTTTCATGAATTCCCCGAAAAAAGGTGCGAGATTGTCATTATTCAAGTGAAATCAAATCAGCCCCCCCCCCCCCACTTTCAAAAATGCTTCGCGGCCCCTGCATAACTATAGGTTATCCAAACTTTTAAAAGACTAACTGGATGATTATTCACTATAATGACATAATTTCCTCACTTCACTGAAAGTTCCTATAATTTCTAGAATATTCAAGGGGGCAACTTGCCCCTCGCCTTTACCCCTTTAAATAAGATATCGAAGTCCCTTCGCACTGTAGGGAGCTTTTGTATTTTCAATCTTCTAAATTTGCAAAGAGAAATTTAAGGAAAATGAAAAGTCACAACCCGCTCTGGTGACGCTCCTGCGCCCTTCGAAATTTATTTTATATATTTCAAATTAGGCTGGTTGGTGAGGAAAACTTCTTTCGACATCTCATAGAGTGACCCTTTCATCCATGATTTTCTGACAAAGAGTGCGCAGGTTTGGCCAAGAATTAACATTCCGCTGTGCGTGTAGCCCGACCCCTCTATCCAATAACGGCATCAAATTCATTTCCCTTCGCACTGTAGGGAGCTTTTGTATTTTCAATCTTCTAAATTTGCAAAGAGAAATTTAAGGAAAATGAAAAGTCACAGCCCGCTCTGGTGACGCTCCTGCGCCCTTCGAAATTTATTTTATATATTTCAAATTAGGCTGGTTGGTGAGGAAAACTTCTTTCGACATCTCATAGAGTGACCCTTTCATCCATGATTTTCTGACAAAGAGTGCGCAGGTTTGGCCAAGAATTAACATTCCGCTGTGCGTGTAGCCCGACCCCTCTATCCAATAACGGCATCAAATTCATTTCCACAAAGTCTTTGAAGTTAATATCAGTTTTGTTTTGTTTTTTAATCAGGGGGGGGGGGGGGGCGGGGCAGTTTTATAGTTTGTCCCGGGCACCATAATTCCCTAGATAAGCCACTGTTTATGACATTCCTATACCACAAGTCATTTTAAGTGCCTACCAAACGCCATAGAATGGCCACTCCCACCGCCCCCCCCCCAAAAAAAAAAAAAAAATAGGACGGGGGAATTGACTGGATCAGTAAGAAATGTGCAGTATTAGAGGAAGTCAGGTTGTACATACCGGTAATGTTAGAATCCGTGTATAACGAATGGTCACTGGATGCCTATATAGAGTATGCTGCGCCCGCGGAAGGCCCCTTACCCCCCCCCCCCCCCCCCCATCTTTGGACGCTATTACGATATGTTTCATGAATTCCCCGAAAAAAGGTGCGAGATTGTCATTATTCAAGTGAAATCAAATCAGCCCCCCCCCCCCCACTTTCAAAAATGCTTCGCGGCCCCTGCATAACTATAGGTTATCCAAACTTTTAAAAGACTAACTGGATGATTATTCACTATAATGACATAATTTCCTCACTTCACTGAAAGTTCCTATAATTTCTAGAATATTCAAGGGGGCAACTTGCCCCTCGCCTTTACCCCTTTAAATAAGATATCGAAGTCCCTTCGCACTGTAGGGAGCTTTTGTATTTTCAATCTTCTAAATTTGCAAAGAGAAATTTAAGGAAAATGAAAAGTCACAACCCGCTCTGGTGACGCTCCTGCGCCCTTCGAAATTTATTTTATATATTTCAAATTAGGCTGGTTGGTGAGGAAAACTTCTTTCGACATCTCATAGAGTGACCCTTTCATCCATGATTTTCTGACAAAGAGTGCGCAGGTTTGGCCAAGAATTAACATTCCGCTGTGCGTGTAGCCCGACCCCTCTATCCAATAACGGCATCAAATTCATTTCCCTTCGCACTGTAGGGAGCTTTTGTATTTTCAATCTTCTAAATTTGCAAAGAGAAATTTAAGGAAAATGAAAAGTCACAGCCCGCTCTGGTGACGCTCCTGCGCCCTTCGAAATTTATTTTATATATTTCAAATTAGGCTGGTTGGTGAGGAAAACTTCTTTCGACATCTCATAGAGTGACCCTTTCATCCATGATTTTCTGACAAAGAGTGCGCAGGTTTGGCCAAGAATTAACATTCCGCTGTGCGTGTAGCCCGACCCCTCTATCCAATAACGGCATCAAATTCATTTCCACAAAGTCTTTGAAGTTAATATCAGTTTTGTTTTGTTTTTTAATCAGGGGGGGGGGGGGCGGCAGTTTTATAGTTTGTCCCGGGCACCATAATTCCCTAGATAAGCCACTGTTTATGACATTCCTATACCACAAGTCATTTTAAGTGCCTACCAAACGCCATAGAATGGCCACTCCCACCGCCCCCCCCAAAAAAAAAAAAAAAAATAGGACGGGGGAATTGACTGGATCAGTAAGAAATGTGCAGTATTAGAGGAAGTCAGGTTGTACATACCGGTAATGTTAGAATCCGTGTATAACGAATGGTCACTGGATGCCTATATAGAGTATGCTGCGCCCGCGGAAGGCCCCTTACCCCCCCCCCCCCCCATCTTTGGACGCTATTACGATATGCTGCTCCACTATTACGATTCTGGTTAATCTAGCTACTTTTTTTGTGCAATTCATATTCATGGGCGTTGGGCAGACATTTCCCCGTAACTTGGTCTCACTCCGTCATTTTCTTTCCACCCACTACTTGAAATGCCTTGCTGAGTATATGCATCTACCAATTGAATTCACAGGTTCAGCTCACTCGGAGGTGGGCGGGGTAGGTGGAGCACGGGGGCGACTCTTAGGGCACAACCCAAGACTTGATGCCAGCCAGTGGCTCCTTTTGATATATGGGGTCTTAGTATCAAGGCCAGGGGTGGCGGAGCGTCTTTCAAAGTGGAGGTGGGGGCACCAGCAAAAAAGGGCACTTATTTGGGGAAAAGGGGCACCTACAAGGGGTGAACATAAAGCGAAAAAAGGACCATTTTGTGACATTGGTATCACCCTACAGTCTAATTAGTAAAGTTATTATCAAGGATCACCTTCTTCCTTTTTATTGTGGTTCTGGGCATCGTTTCATCAAACCGTCATAAGTGCAAGTTCGCCGACATCCCATTGAAACGCATGTTAATTTTGATACAGGCGTTTCAATGGGATGTCGGCGAACTTGTACTTATGACCGTTTGATGAAACGCTGCTCTGGTCACTACTTCAGCTTCCCTGATACGCAGTTGTGTGTAATGGTCTAACGATTCATGTGCGAGAAAGCGAAGCGAGCGAGCAAAAATTTTCGGACTTTTTTTTCTATTGCTGAAGTCCTTGAGTTATACATTATTTACAGCGATGTACATGCATAATAAAAATGACAACAGCAAATTTAATTGGGGGAATGTCGAATGATCTTTTAATTTGTACATTAACCCTGTCGTTTTCTTTAGGATTACACCGATATACATATTTCATGCAATCTGCTTGATTTCATTATATTTGTCATATTTTTTGTTCAAAATATATGTACATTATTTTGCTCATTTATTAATTTGTATATTGAAAAGTTGGAAATAAATGTCTTTAAATTGAATTGAATTGAATATACTGTAAGAGCTAGCGAGCGTAGCGAGCGAGTTATGGGGACATTTTCAGAAAATACTGCCTTACTTGGTGTAAATTATTGGCACATTCGAGCAAGCGGAATGAGAAGTCATTTGCTGGGGGGGGGGGGGGGGATTGCGTCCCTTTTGCCTCCAGCTCCGCTGCCTTATTGTAGTTGTAGTAATATGGGTACCTGTAAAGCCGCATCGATTCTTCGTAGCTAGATATGGTTCTTTTTGTTTAAAAAAAATAATAGAGAAAAAAGTTGGAAATATAGGTAAAAGGGGGCACTTATAAGAAGAGGAAAGGGCTCTTATCAGAGGCGGAAAGGAGCACTTATAATTTAGGTGAAAAGGGGCGCTTATGAGAAGGGGAAAGGGCACTTATTAGAAAGGAAAAGGGGCACATTTAGTAGTAAAAAATGGCACTTATCGGAGGGAAAGGGGGCATTTTTCAGAAATAAAAAGGGCACTTTTGGGGTACTTGAAAAAGTGTGGGGGGCACTGTGTCCCCTGCCTCCCCCCCGGGGGCGCGTTGCCCCTGCTCAAGGCTTTTCTTAATATCAATTTATTACTTCTCTTGCTAATACAGCTAATACTTTTTTTTTTCTCTCTCTCTCTTCTTTTTTGTGCAGGGGCGGTATAATATAATATGCATAAGCAGCCACTTCATATGACATACACTATACGAACATCATACATTATGTAAATTTCTTTCTACTTTCTACTAGATCCCATCCTGATACCTCTTCAGCTGACATATCTCAATGAATGGGGATTAGGTCATTTATTCGGGGGCGTCTGAAGGACATCCCCCACCATTTCAAATGTCTTACAGTGGGCATTTACGATAGAGGGAGTTCTGCCGCATATTTTCATCCTATTTCATTTCGTTATTTTTCCTACCCCTTTCTATTTATTGTCTTGCAATCATGAAAATTTATGACTGGAATTCACCAGGCAGCCCTTCCCTGCCGATCATTATTATCATTTTTATCGAGAGGGGGGGGGGGGGGGGGCATGGGGTCTTATCACTGTTGTAGCCCAACACTGTCATCCAGATGTCACTTGTAAAGTTGTAATACGTGGAATCATGCTTGATATTTATCCCCTGACTTTTTTTAATATTGAAGTTCTCCTACTGATCCATTCAATTCTGCCCTCCTCCATTCACCCCTATTTTTTATTTTATTTTAGTTATTTATTTATTTTTTTAATTTTTAATTTTTATTTTTATTTATTTATTTATTTTTTTTTTTTATTTATTTTTTTTTTTTGGGGGGGGGGGGGTACTTGTCAGGTACAAGCAACCATTTAAGATAACGTGTTACATTATACTACCGTGACTATATTATTATGCTAGAGTGCATTGGGTTTAATACCTTTCAAACCTAGGCCTACCTTGCTCAATGAGGGAGGGGGTGGGGCGTCTAGCGGGCATCCGGGCATCAGCCGCAATATAAAATGTCTGGCAGTGCATGGCCATTCATGATAGCGGGAGTTTTGCTGAACTTTTTCCACTAGGTTTCATCCAGTTATTCATTCCCCACCCCCCCCCCCCGCTAATCCAGCTCAATTTTGATTGTCCATCGAAAGGGTCCTTCTGATTACCCCCACCACACTGTTCGATTCACACGTCCGTTTTTTTTTTACATGAACAAAGCAAGAGAAATCAAAAGAAGACGGGAAGGGAATAAATGAACAAGGAAAACAATAGACAAAGAGAAAATTTTAATACGACGATACAAAAAGTGGCAGAGGGAAAAATGCAGGGCTGCACCGACGTACCAATGCACATACAAAATGTGATTACTTTTTCTTGTGATTACTTGTTACTTATTCCCTTAAGGAAACCGAGAAAAACAATGAACATATATAAAACCAGAAACAGGCATTCTTTCAGAAATAATATAGTCCTGCAGTAAACCTTTCTAAGGGCGCACTAATATCAAGTTTGTTAACACCTTAAATGATGTTGTTTCAATAAGTGGAAAATATTGCATGATTTTTTTTTAAATGGAGGGGGGATTCAGAGTTTTATTGGAATTCCACGGTATTGATAAGCATAATGAAACGAATCTCAAGGGTGTAAACATGGAGGGCTTCAGCCCCATAGCCCCCCCCCCCCAACTTTCCCGTTCTGCGGCCTCCGAATTTGTTCACTATAAGGCCGGCCCCGCAGGTCCTGACAAAAAAAAATTGCGGTCCGGATCCCCGTCAAAGAGGGGGATACTGTGTACATTCAGTTTTCAGGTTTTAAAATAACCCGAACCTCCGGAAAAAACGAACCTACGGAAAAAACGAGTGGCCCCACGGAAAACAATGGATGATAGGCGTGCTTCACGTTTTGCATTTTTGGGGGAATAAAATTTGTAAATCTTCCACTTTCAAAATGACATGAATTATATATGTATGAAAAAATAGGAGAACAGGGGAATGGGCTTCTTCGGGAGGCGGGGGGGGGGGGGTAGGGGGTAGGGCTGTGAGCAAGTAGTAAGCTTTTGAGGTCGGCCTTCAGATTGTTTTCCCCACCCCCAAAAGAAAAACAAACATAATAAATAAATTAAATAAACTAGAACCCTTCGGGGGCGCCGGAAGTAAAAAAAAAAAAAAAAGGGGGGGGGGGTTTAGAATGATAAAGCCTCACCTTTTAGAGTACTAGAAAGCTGATCGCATAAGCTTGATTGTCGTGGAGTGGGGGCAAAAATCCTTCCCCCGATAAATGGAAGCAAGCATCTGCTACATTGCGTCTATAAATACACGAGGGAGGATGGTGTCCGTGTGAGAAAATTTTGGTTTTAAATGATGAAAATTTGCATTTTAGAGCACTAATAAGCTTATTAAGCCTATACATCGTTGTAATGGAAAATTATTACATGCAATTTTCCTTTTCTGTTTTCTTGCGAGGGGGCCCATCATTGGGGAAGGGAGGGGAAATCGTTTTTGCCCCCAAACTCGAGGGCAAGAGGGCTATCATGCAAGTACAAAATATAATTTTCTTTTCTCATTTTCTTCTTTTTTAGTGATTGCCTGTCCGATCTTCTATTGTGAAAACAAAGGAAACGGTTACCTTTCCCTCATTTTTTTAGTTTATGCAAAAGTGAAGATAACAGACCACAAACCGCAGCATACATGTTTTGAAAAAAGGCTTGAAACGAAATAGGACGCCCTAATATCAAGTTGGTTAGGCCTGTAAACGATGTTGGTATACGTGGAAAGACACGCATAATAATTATTAGTTCACGGGCCACAGAGCGTTCGAAAAGTGGGGGCAGGAGGTTGAGCATGAGTAAGAGCATAATATGCTATTATTAATATAAGCAAAGGGGAGTGTGTGTGCGTGTATGTGTGTGGAGGGGAAGCCTGCAATCCCTAGCTAGATCACCCCCCCCCCCCCCCCCGGTTCAGCGACCCCTGAACTTGATCATGATAGAGCCATCCATTTTCATAACAAAGAGGGGAATCCTGATAATCGGGTTCCCAAACTCTCATATCCTACATCCCCTATGTATAAAAAAGAAGCGGTCTCATTTATAAAAAAAAAAAAAAAAAAAAAAAAAAAAAAAAAAAAAAAAAAAAAAAGCCTGGAATTAGACCATTTCAAAGAAGACGTGACGTATTGAGCAAAGCACACGTAATTGAACAGACGTGACGTGACGTAAGGTCACGACAGAGTACACGAAATTGGGTACACGTCACGTAACGAGTAGACGTGACGTACCGTTTGGTTTTACGTGACGTCTACTGGGTACGCGTACTAGTAGACGTAGGTAGACCCCGATGGCTTGCCATATATGGGCATGATGGGAGGCAATCGCTCACAGTATGAAGGTACAGAGTGCGAGGTTATCTCCAATAACCTCGCCTATGTGTGAGTGGGGCACTATAGAGTGGGGTCGCCGCGCCCAACCTTGTTCACTGATAAGTGGCCGGCCGGCCGCGCCCGTGACGGAGGTAGCTCAATTTCTCCATCTTGCTCATTAAACCCGGCAAGGGCTAGGCCCTTCTATTAATTAATTCTTCTGAATTCGTTTGGCTGATAACTTAATTTAGTCTGATCTTGAACAGTAAAAGTTAGCTAGGCCTATCCGAAGTTGATTGGAAACCAGAATTTATTTTCATTTCTGTTCAGCGTGTTCAAATATACACTATCGTAATATTGTAAATAAATTTTGTTCTGTAACTTCAGTTCAGAACTCATTCAACTGTGTTTCCCACACGTACGATTTGCTGTGGGGAAGAAGATGCCGTAATTATCACTGCCATTTTATGCTTCATTTGTCACATTAGACTATGGATGATGCCGTCCCTGAATCATCGCGAGAGGAATATTCCATGAAGTCTGAGAGAGACTCAGAACTAGATCTAGGTGGACATTCTGTTGGAAAACGTCAAAAACCGAGATTCACTTGCATCGTGGACTCGTCCGAAATTTTGACTGAGGAAGAAATCCGTCGAGAAATCGCTCAGCTTGAGCGGATCACATTGGTGCAAGTGAGACAGAATGATTCGCCTGCTGGATCTGGATGGAAGATTTTGAGAGATGTTTGCAAGGATATGCTAACTTGTGTGCAGTGGATGGCCAGGAGGAGATTGATTTCAAACACTTTCATCTGTCCAAAGTGCAAGCAAAATTGTACATTTCAGCTGCGTCGAGATCGAACAGACAAATACAACTGGACGTGCAACCCTTGCAACTTTAAGAAGAGCCTGAGGGAAGGGTCGTTTTTTGCAGGAAGTCACCTCAGCTTGCCAACGATCCTGCAACTCATTAATCTATGGGCTCTAAAAACGAAGCATGACGACGTCCAAGAAAGGCTTTGCATAAAGCAGCGACACACCATCGTTGATTGGTTTGCATTCATACGTGAAATTTGTGCTCGTAAAGTTCTTGACAGTCCGCAGCACATTGGTGGATTGCATGAGGAATCCCTCGAAGGCATCATTGTTTATTTTGATGTCTTTAACTTCACCCATTTGCGGGATAAAAGAGAAGAAACCTACTGGGTTGTGCTAGGTATCGAGAGCAGCACAGATCGCTGTTTCGTGGTTCCAATCGATACATGCAGTCCTAGGGCTATCGTTGCAGTTTTACGTCAGTATGTTGAACCTGGCTCTATCCTCACCGGTAGACCATTTGAACACGGCATTGCTGCTACTGCAACCAATTACCCAATACCTCATGAGTTTATGCAATTTGCTGATGATTACTCCATTACTTTAGACCTGAATTCCGATTATCCATCCTTGATATCGTCGGTCTATGACGCTAAGGAGAGAGAACTTTGGAAATTGATCCAGCGTCGTTATAAGAGCAAGAGCGATCTGTTCCGTGAAGAGCCAACGAGCACTTCTCTCTTTCAGTCTTACATTCAGGAAGCCATCTGGAGGCAGATGCACAACTCAGAAGATCTTTTCTCAGCAGTGATTGCAGATATTGGAAATTATTACCCAGTTTAGAAAGGAACCAGTGATCTTATTAACAACAGAAGGCTACAGTGAAAACATTGAACTACATACTGTTCTTTCACCTCTTCCTCTGGTAGAACTTTGTGAAACATTCAGCTAGAAATTACAGACCTGTAGGCCTAGATCATTAAAAATTTATGTACTTTGTAATTTGAAATAAATAACAAAATACTTGGCAAATTTTAATTGTGAATAAGTGTGATTCAAAGACAAAGAGCTTGCTTGATATCTTGAACTTGAAAGGATTCTGAGATTTTCTTTATTCTTGTGATCAGACCGACATGTACATGATACAGCGCTGAGAAAAACTGATACAATAAAATTATCTCCATCGTCACTTATACATGTAGAAAAGAGTGAGAAGGAAAAAAAAAAGCATTTTCATCATCTGAATTCAGAAGGAAAGATTGAAATCTTCTTTGCCATCATCTGAAAGAAAGATTTAGGAGGTCCTACATTTTCTTGTAGAGGAGTAAGATCCAGGACAGTGTCCAAGATGAGTGACAGAAGGAACTTCCGATCTCATTACTATGAGAAGGTGGGATTCAGAGGAGTGGAGGAGAAGAAGTCCTTGGAAATCCTTCTCAGTGAAGATCCTGTTGGTAAGATATGAATGTGGTAGTCAGGGGACCATTACAATAGACCTGTTTACTAATTTTATGTATACTTCTTGAACAAAAGTTTCTCTTGACGACTGAAAAGCTTGCCAGTGGATTGCCCGACATAGCAACATCTATTGTACATGTATGCAAAATGGATTCCATCCATAGAGATGCCATTATGCATATTCATGTACATGTACATGTAGCAGGTGCACTAAATAGTTGGTTTACTATTAACTACAGATTCTGGAGAGAAACATGCATAAATTGAAATACATTAGTAAACAGGTGTATTAACCATCATGAGTCTAAATTTGTGGACTTCACTTCTTCTACAAATAATAATGTTTTGATTTTTCGAAACTGGTTTCAATGGGATGTCTTTCACACCAGGTAGGGATGTCTTTAGAGTCTGTAGACTCAAACTTCTAAACCTCTTGCAAGAGGTCACAGGCATATATAAGTTCAAACAACTTTCATGAATTTGGGGTCTTGAATCACTCTGAACATGACAGACAAAGAGAGTGGACAAAATAAACAACCCCTCATTCTACCCTTCACAGTTGTTCTAGTAGTCAAAAGAACATCCCTTCAGGCTTCACTGCTATTCTGTAAAAAGATGTAGAACAGGTGACATGCATATTCACCTGTTCTACTTATTTTACATAAAAGCAATGAAGGGATGTTCTTTTGTCCACCAGGGCAATAGACTGCTTCGATAATGTATGCAAATTTTATACACCTTTCAAACAAAGGTTGTTCTTGACAACCTGAAAGCTTGCCAGACATAGCAACAGATAATGTATGCAAACTGGATTCCAAGCATTAAGGCTCATTTATAAAAAGCAGGTTAATGGAATAGCTCGTCACTAGGTGCTCAGAGAATTATGTGCATAAATTTGTATACATTACAGAAGCGGTCTATTGTGGAGGATAGAATGAGGAGTTGTTTATTTTGTCCAGTACTCTCTTTGTCCGTCATGTTCATAGTGGATGTAATTAAATAAAGGAATGAATAGATAAAATAGATATTGTTCTTTTGATCAAAGTTTTAATTTGGATAAGACTAAAGTTATTATTGAATTAAATTACATTGATCTGTTTCATTTTTTTCAACAGACATCGATAAACTAAGTACATTCTGTGCAAGGTTCTCTGTTCCAGCTATGTTCAGGCCACTTGTCTGGAAATTGATATTGGGTAAGGTCAATTATGTTGTTCATTTGTGTATTAAAGGGGTGACGTACACGTTTGTCTGAGGCAACTTAATTTTACATAAATCTAGTTGCTCTCTATGCCATGCACTACCATCTTTCTCTGATGTAAGGTTTCATTTGAGTTATTCATCCACAATAGCTCCATGAATATATGTTGTTTATGTTATAGAGGGGCTTTGTTAGTTTTGTATTTGAGTAGTATAGAGGCATATAACATTATCTCAGCAGCAGCAAACCAGCTTGGTTGGCCTATTCAGAACTCTCCTTCTGGTGACTGCTGGCTTGCCCAGCTGTCAACAATTATCTGTTGATACCTGAAGTGGCTAATTTTTGCAATTGGATACAAAAAAATCACCATAAAACAATTTATTGAATATAATACAACATTTGTTTCATTGTTTTGTTCTTTTCATGTTTTTATTTTCTTATTTTTTAGTGGGGAAGCGAATCCATGTAATAATGGATGAGATCAACTTCAAACCTGAGTTTATTTCATTTGATTTCCACACAAAGCTCTATTCTACCTGTATACTGGATATGGCACTGCTTTGCAAACTAAATATACGTGTATTAGCAAAGAAAGTCCATGCTTCTGATTCTTCATTCTTCTAAGAGTTTGTCTACATTCTTTCTCAACTATCAGAATTGCTTGTCATGCAAATGTTTCTATCGTTGTAATTCTGTCTGCAGGTATTTTACCTCCCCACCCGAGCATCCATGAATTTGTCTGGCAGCAGCGGACGGAACAGTTCAATGACCTTCATCAGGGGTTAAAGGTCATGACGGCCATCAACACCGAGACTCCCATGAGTCTTTGCTTCCTCAAGATGTTTTTGTTGGAGGAAGGGAGGCTGCCTCTTGAAGAAGAGAAACTAGTGAGTTATTGTGTGAATTTCAATTTTTTTTTTTTTTAAGGGGCTCTTGTAGAAAAGAGTTTGATTTCAGAAAATGAGTTTGAGGGCCGTGCATGGTAAAGGCAAAAGTTGAAATCATTACAAACAAACAAAAAGTTTGAAATCCTTTGTGTAAAGATTTAACAGGATCCAACTTCCCCAAAACAGCCAGGATAAGGGTAAAAAGTAAGGCTAAAAATTTGTATGGCACCAGGGAATTTTCACTGCTTATTCCTCTTTATTACTACATGTACATGTAAATAGATGGTAAAACAGTTGCAACTAGTAGAATTGTTGATATTTCACTTTTTCCCAAGTAAATCAGAAAATTAGGCCAATTGAAAGGGGCTGGTTTTTTTTTAAAACTCTGAGTATCTACATGGATGATGTAGATTGTTTTCCTTCCCTGCTCCCTACTCTCTCAATTTTCGACCTTCGTAGAATTTAACACCCTTTTAGATTTCCTGCAAACGATTTATAACCTAATTTATTTAGGACTGACTCTCTCTTGGTTTGTATTCCAGCCCGAAACTGATGAACATGATCTGTTTGTCACCATAGCGACCGCATCCATTGAGATGAATGATGAGGATGACCTAGAATCTTACTGGACAGCTGTCTGTGTCTTCAGGCATGGACGCAAGATGAAAGACCAGATAAGGATCATGGTAAGACGGACAGAATTCTCTTCATGAATTCCTGTGGTCATAATTGAGGTAGCTGGCAAATTGTTGTATCCCTGGGAAAATAGTTTAAAGATACATGTATTTGTTACCTTCTCGCTTACCTTGTCCGGAAGAAATTCACCCATGATTTAATTTTTCGGAAGTCCTTCACGCTTGGTATTTCCATTATGTGCTATGCTTCAGTGCGGTAGGAGGCAAATCATGCCAAAAGAATATTCATTGGTATACTGAATGCTTGATTTGAGAAAAGGTATTTGTTTTATTACCTGAAAAATAATAATAAAACACTGAACTTTTGACTCTTGAAAGTTTGATTTGATTTGATTTGATTTATTTATTAATCTTTATGATCCTTTTTTTTCTTCAAACATAGTTTACAAACTGAATTACAACATAATAAACAAATATTAATACATTATCAAATAGAGTAATTGCATTGTATAATTAACGTAAATGAATCATAAAGAAGGATTGTCACATAAGCAAAGCTTGATGGAGTGACAATCCTATACAAAAAAATTGGAAATACTAAAGAAAGGGGGATATTAAAAAAAAGAAAAGGAACATAAAAAAAAGAAAAAAAAAAAGAAAAAAGACTTTTCGTTGTATTCATAGTAATAGAAGTCAATTAAGGATGGGGATGAGATGAGATGTATGGAGGAAGAAAACATAAATAGAAAAGGATGGTAAGTAGAAAAGTGGACTGTGTTGAAGAGATATTAGAGAGAGAGAGAGAAAAAAAAGGAGAAGGGGAGGATGAAGAAAGGAAGAGGGAGAAAGAGGAGAAAAGAAGATGTAATATGTCATTTACGCCCAGAGTCATCATACTGTTTGACGAGGTACTTTTTGGCGGCTGCCTTGAAAGAATAGAGAGTAGTGTGTGACTTGACTGCATCTGGTAGTGAATTCCTTCATGGTATTAAAAATGTTTAGTAAAAATTTAGTATTACACATTAAACTCAAGGTTAATGTTCTTATTACCTTACTCTCATTCTCCTCTACTTTGTTGCATTGGCCGAGTTTTATTGGTTACTTTCCAACAAACTCCGATGTCGAATCCGATGTCGCTGTGTGTCGTCTCTCAGTCGCTGTAGTTTTCTCTCAGGTAGCTGTGTATTGCTTTATGTCTGGTTCTGTTCTTTTTGTGTTAGAACAAAAACATGTTGTATTAAATGGTTTTAATACTCTTGTTACTCTGATTTCCCACTGCTTTCTGTTTGTAGCCCAATACTTTCAAGACCATACTGAAGAAGGAGGATCCAGCGCTATACAACCATCTTCTTCTGATCAACAGCCTGGACAGACTACCCTACACTTCCTGGTTCAATGCACTCTTTGCAGGGGTGCTTCCCACAGATGCATTAAAGAGGTGTGTATCACCATTTTAAAAAATCAGACAAATTGTCCACTTATATGTGGTTTAGCTAAATAAGTTTTAATTCAGAGCCCTGAAAAATATACCAAATTTATGTGTAGCAACAGAAAACATTTCTGCACACCAAATTTTTTGTAATACACATGTATTATGTGTTTTTGAAATGTACAGTCATATTCCTTCTTCCTTCTGACGAAATTTGGTCTATGGGCTTTGAGGGGAAAAAACCCCTTCCTTGGGGGTCTCCTTCAGGGGCTCTTGAGGCCGAACCTGATGTGTATGGTTAGGCTGATTACCATTTTCGATGGTTTAAATTAGCCACAGAGTTGGCAGTGTTCATGTCCATTGCATCATAATTCGCTAACACCAGGGGAGCGTTTCATCAAGCGTTTTGTCAGTGACAAATGTTATAAGCTACTGAAATCCTTGCATCTGATTTGCTGAGAGCAAATATGTCAGTAAAAATCACTGACAAGACACTTGATGAAACGCTCCCCAGATTTTGGTTGAATTGCTAGTACCAATTAATATGTGTGAGGTCTCTCAGGGAGATGGGTCTGTCCCACTATAAAATTACTCGAGCTGGGAAGATTTATGATGATGACATTTCCTTACACTGTAGTAGGAAGAGGGAACAAAGCATTACATAAGAGCTGCCTGTCATTGAAAGTGAAGTCCACTGTCGGTGACTGACAATACCTGTTATAAGATAAACACCCATTTGGTGTCAAATTCCCCTTGATAACCTACAAATATATGACTTGAAGTTAAATTTGAGGGGTGAAATATTATGAGGTAGCTATTTCAAGACAGGATCCCAGACTCTTGGTTTTAAACAACATTACCCTTGTTGCATACATGTAGTTCCAGATTTTGAGGTTAACATGCCATACATTAAAATCTCTCTTATTGTTTGCTGCCCTCAGGGTTTGGGATCGGGTACTAGGAGGAGCCAGTCGAGTCCTGATCTATGTAGCTCTCACTCAGCTGCTCACACACCGCCATACACTCCTGGGTATAAGCACACCAGATCTTGTGGTCCAGTATTTACAGAAGGTGAGATCACGTTCAAACACGGACACTTTTCTCAAGACCACATTTTGTGGTTTGGCTCAGTAACTTTTGATTCAGAGCTCTAAACAATATACCAGATGCTTGAGTAGAAAGAGCAAAAATTTCTGCACACACTATGTCCATTTTTGTTGTATGGCCATATTGCATTTGAAGCAAGGAGTTTTAAAAACGAGAATAAGCTTGAAAGGGAGCCACCGTTCGATATCCATGTACGTTCAGTTTCATTCACTTGCCCCTATTGCAAGGCCGTGCATAACAACAATCTTGGATCAGCGAACAAAATTGCCATCGAGGGTGGCGTAGTTTGTCAGTCGGGTTGTCCAGTCTGTGTTTCTTTGGTCAAATATTTTTCCTCGAGCAAGGTCGCCCGTATCACTGCAAATGCATGCTCGTTTACCGAAGATGTACGGAGATTCCTGAATATTACCCGACTGATGTGACTCAGAATTATATTTACATTGTCTTGCTATTCATATGTTATACTGTCTTGATATGTTGTATGCTGAGAGGTGCAGGGCTGTTTCTTTACTTATTGTGTTATCGCCCTTTTGGCTCTCAGGACACGATAACAAGTTTTGTCTATGTTTCACATATTGCATGTAACACCAACGGAAAGCAAATTTCTGTATTATATACATGTATGGACAATAAATCTTGAATCTTTCTCCCTGTACAGATGCCATTGGACAATGCTGAAATCCTTGTCAACGAAGCCATTGAATTCTGGGAAAAGGATGGGAGTCACCTGAGACCAGAGCAGTCGGTCACATGATGGTCACATGGTTATCACATGGTCATCACCTGCTCAGGGAGGGAATGGAGATGAATGCCTATATTAGGATACATCATCGATCTCTACCCCACCTGGATATAGCATCATACGCATGGCTCTATGCGAGCAGTTGATGCGGCCGCACAACCAAAATTGGGAGCCCTACACTCAAACACAGTACGTGGGACCGCATTGGACATAGCGTGGGACATCGTCTACTGTGTACCATTCCAGTGTACTCCTATTCAAAATATAAGTGATTTGATTTTTTATTAAAGAAAGACATTATACTGATTGTCACATTAAATCGCCTTTAGAATTTGTAAGGGTACACTTGTTTTGCCTGATTTTGCAGTTAATATGTGGCAGAAAAGACTTTACAGTGCTGAATTATTTGATTCTAAAAATGCATGAAATTGTATTGAAGCAGTACAGCAGCTGTGTTTTTCTGCGAGCCCAAACATGGCAACCTTGGAGGCCCTAGAGGGAGTTGCTTCATCCACTGGTAGAGATCATTCATTAGCTGTTTCTTCTGTCAGACCATAGTATGTAGATCTATATGCAAATGAGGGCAAGCATTCAGATTTGATTCAGCGTCCTGAATCCATGTGGGTGTGAGATGCATAGATGGGACTTTTTCGCAACACCTGTAATATTTGGAATGTCTATGCATTGTGATTTCTTGGACACCGTTACAGAGAAGAGATTTCTGGCTTATTTCGTTCTTTTGTATATTTCATCAAAATCCTATCAAAGAGGTGATGTGAAAAATGATTGTTAATTGAACCAAACTCAATTCTTTTCCTTCTTTCAAATAAGATTTTTTTTGAAAACCCACTCTCGCAATCTTGTAACGAAGTTACCCTCCTCCATTTGAATACAATGATGATCTGTACTTGGAACAAATGGGAGAGTTGTTTGCTGCTACATCACAGTGACATTACTGCTTTGGCCAATTTGAAAATATACTGTGTGGAATATGGATAGTAATTACATGTACATTACAATGTTCAAATATTTATAACTCTTTTGTCTGATGTAGATATTATGGTCATGTGCCCTTATTTTGTTAAGGAAATTTTAAATTTTCGATTTGAATTTTAGAGCAAAAAATTAAATCAATTTTTTTACATGAGGAAAAGCTAGAGCTGACATACAAACCCAATTTTTCAATAATTTGATAATTTCACTGTGTTTGAAAATGTTGATAATTATTAAAAAATAATCATTAGATCAAGTGAACAAATATTATACATCTATAAATTTTATATGGCAAACAGTCAGTTTGTAAAACGTATAATCAGATTTTTATTAGCCTCTTTTGAAATTGACAGTTGTCTGAAGTTAAGTGTAGAATCAAATGTTGATGTTACTGCTACAGTATTTGATTTGTTCTTAGTCGTACAGTGGAAACTTGTTATGAAAAGCACCAATTTAACAAGATTCCTGGGCCCTGTTGCATAAAACTTACCATTAACGGTAACTCTGTCATCAATGGTAACTACCATAGTAACATTCCTCAACAGCCAATCAAATTCAAGGTTTAAATGGAAGTTACCATTGATGGCAAAGTTACCATCAATGATAAGTTTTATGCAATGGGGCCCTGTTATAAAAAGGTAATTTTGCTGGTCCCAGGTCTTTATGTTCTTTTGTTTTTTTTACCATGATAGTAAGGAGATTCCTGATATAACAAGGTAATTTTCATGGTCCCCAGGTCCTTAGTTAGTTTCCACCATACTATGTAAAGGCACCCAATGTATGTAAGTGATATTGCATGAAAAGTTGTTCGATTTACTGTTTAAAAATGACCTGTCCGGATTAACAACCTGTCCGGAATTACAACGTCTGGGTATATATTTATTTCACAAATTTTCTATGAATGTTATTGAAGATATTTAAACCAAAAAAAATAAATAAATAAACATGAACATTATTGTTGATTCTTGCGTGAAGAAAACTGAGAAAAATGCAAATGATTAAAAGTTTTTCCAACGTTTGGACTTGTGTTATTTGATTTGTTTGAGTTACTAGACTCAGTTAATACTACATTCAAGGACTTAAAATGATTTTAGCTATTACCAAAAATGAATATCTAAAAGCTCATTAATGATATTTCTTAAAGTGATATGTTACTGACTGTATTACTGACCTGTTATTACAAGTAAATGAGTGATTTTTGATAGTTATTTGATTTTTAAATTGAGTTATATATTTCTGCTACATTGACTAGCTGAGTGATTGAATGAATGTTTCGGTGATTAATTGACAGAATTGCTTGATTTCCTGGGTGACTGACTGAGAAAATGATTGTTTGATTGATTAGTGGACTGCTATTTGCTAAGGTGATTTGTTGAATTTGTTTTGTAACCAAATTGTTGATCATTTGATTGATTGATTGATTGATTGAATAATTGATTGGTTGGTTTATTGATCGATTGATTGATTAATTGACTGATTTATTGATTTATTTATTGATTGAATGATTTATTGATTGATTAAATGATTGATTGAACGATTGATGGATTTACTGAATGATTTATTAATTGAATTAATCAATGACTGAAGGACTAAGACAACCAAATGTTTAAACCTTTCGGGCCTTTAGTTTAGAGGGCGGGTGGGATTCCTTGGTAAAATATTGAGGGCATTTCCCCCCCCCCCCCCTTTTCTGGCAGGTGTGCCAGGAGTGGAGACCGACAGGATTCCCCAAATCGAAATTCCGGGAAAGTTTGATATCGGGAACCCCACCCCCATCGACAAACCTGGATCCGCCCTCAATCTAGGGTACATCAGTTCTGATAAGGAGTTGCATTGAGGTCAACCATTTCCAGTTTTTCAGAGGAATCATTTCTGTCCGACAATCTACCTGTCGCGTTCCTTTCCTGCCGTATTTCTTTCTTTCTCTCCCCCCCCCCCCCCCTTCTTTCTTTCCACCCTTTTTCAGCCGTTCGGGGAGGAAGTGGGATGCTTATGCCCAGGGGTGGATCCAGGATTTTGTTTTTAAAAAGGTGATGGGGGGGGGGGGGGCACACAAATGTCCAAAAATTTTCTGACCAGCAAAAAATAAAAAAATAAAAGGGGGTTATCAGATTTTTAAAAATCCAGTAGTCCTGCAGAATTCTCAGACAAGCTTATAAAAAAAAAAAGTTATCAGTTCTAAAGGGGGGGGGGGGGGGGGGGGCACTGGTCAGAATTCCCCCCCCCCCCAAATCCGCCACTGCTTATGCTATTTAAAAAAAAAACCTTCATTTGACTTGAAACCCATTTAAATTTGAATAAAAGGAATGATAAGGAATATTTTTTTAAAATAAAATTGACGGGCCTTGACTCGGGGAATATTATTTTGGGAAGAGCAACTGGTCGTCAAAAAATCCTGAAAGGGGGGCGAGGGATTTTCTCCAGAAAATAATATTTTCACCATACCCCCCCCCCCCCCTCATTTTTTTTCAAGTCTTTCTTTGTTCTTCTGAATAAATCGGGCTGGGGGTGGATCTTGGGGCGTTTCATGAAAGGACTTGTCAGATATTTTATCCGACAAATTTGCTCTCAGCCAATCAGATGCAAGGATTTTGAGTAGCTTATAATAAAATATCCGACAACTTCCTCCTTTCATGAATTTGTCTATGATGAAACGCTCCCCTGGAAACCATTTCGGTCCCCTCTGCGCGCAGACCAAAACCATGCAGCGCAGACAACCAGACAACTACGCGCGTATTAAAGCGTTTCCTATTTATTTTTTAGCGCGCCTAGATAGACTGAAATCAAAACGCGCATGAAAATAATGCAATGCGCAATGAGGAAAAGGACTCATAGAAATATGTCTTCCCGAAAAGTTAAGCTACTTGTTTCTTTCTTGATATTAATCCGTTTGGTTGATTGCTCTTTTGGAGAGGTGATAAATCGACATGAATTAATCGAAATAACAGCGGGGTTAACTGCCACAGGTAGGCCTAACACGCTGGGGGGGGGGGGGGGGGGGGGGGGATGAAATAAAAAGGGTTGTGGTAATTTTACTGTTGCTGCTGACGGTGATAACAATTTGGATAAAGGTGATGATGGTGATGATGATGATAATGATGATGATGTGATGATGATGATGATGATGATGATGTGATGATAATGAAAGTGGTGGCTGTAATATGTCATGCTGCAAAGCTGGTGAATGATGACGTCGATAAAGTTGGTGAGAATGATGATGATGATGATGATGATGATGTTGAATTGATAGTGGTGATGATAATGATGATGATGATGATGATGATGATGATGAACGATGCTGCAGACAATTATGTCAATGACAATAATTCTTGATGATGATTCCTAAGATCTTTTTCCCTCTACAGAATGTGACGAGCTTATTGACGCACTCGAGGCCCATTCATTCGACTGGTCTAGGCATCCTATAGAACACACTCGGGACAAAGACCAGTCATCATGCCTTGACAGACTCGAACATTGGACCAAGGGGGACACAGGTTCTTGGTCCTATCTCTTTCTTGGTCTTCAAGAAATAGATCGACCAGAATTAGCCCAGAGTAAGTGTCTTCTAATTCTCTAATTAATCCAATAAACCCCCCCCCCCGGCCCCCCTTCCGAAACAATGAAGAATTAGAATTTGAGGATAATTAGATTAATTATATATGTATGAAAAAGCGTACTTTTAGACGCATTGTCTCCCATCTTCTTCTCATTCTAAGTAAACTTTCTCCATTAATCTGTCTTCCCTTTCTTGTTCAATTTGTATTCCCTTTTTCAATTTATTTTTTTCTGTATTGAGAAATAATAAATGGGATCCCAAGACTTCAAAATCAATAAGCATGCATGTAGAGCAAGTTAGTGAAATAGATAAAACCTGAAACATACTCCACCTGGGGCCCGTTGCACAAAACTTGCGTTTAATTGCAACTCCTAAAAATCAAACGCAAGTCCTTAATGCGCACTTCTGATTGGCTGAAAATAAAGTTGCGTTTGATTTTCCTGAGTTGCGTTCAAACGCAAGTTTTGTGCAACGGGCCCCTGAACTCTTATAAAAAAAAAGTGGCCCGAATTCACAAAGGAGGTTTAGTTTAAACCATGGTTTAAACCCCCTCCTGGGGTTTTTAAGCGTACGTGCGCACTGAATCCGATCCAATCATATATTTTATTTGAGCGCGCGCATGGGCAATGTGCGCTTATTTACGCTTATTTTAGTACACTTACGGAGGTTTAAACCTTACCCATGGTTTAAAGGTTTAAACCTCCTTTGTGAATTCGGGCCACTTTGTTTACACAGTTATCTAATATCAGCTATATGAATCTCAAGATAGGCAAAACAAAAACGACAACAAACAAACAAAGAGACACACACTGACACACACAAAATACGTCCTCGATGTTTTTATGGTTGCGATTGCTCGGTAACAACAGTTGATATCAGTGCAAGTTTAATTGCCCCTGATCGGAGGACCTTGCGATCAGTTTGGATACATCGATTGATGGATTGATTGATTGATTGATTGATTTTATTCTTCAAGTATAGTAGAACATAAAATGTAAAAATGCAAGGAAAATACAGGGCCTATATCTTGAACAGGATATACAGGATAACCCATGAAAGCTTGCAATAAGCTTATTTCCAATGGGGTCCTGAGAACATTGTTGACTGTATAGTCTCCCTTCATCATAATTATTAATTATACAATAATTGTACATCATTTTAAATTTATTTCAGTTTAAACTACTTTTTTACTTTCAGGGTTCGCTCAAGAAGTATCAGCAGACGTCATCTCAAGATTACGCTCCATACCTAAAGGTAGTAAAATAGAAGAGAAAAGGAGAAGGAAGAAGGGATTAGTTGGAAGAAAACGAAAAGGTGAAGTGACAGAAGAAGGACCGAGGAATACGAAGAGAACGGGGGAGAGGGGAATACAAGGAGGCCGGTGAAGAGGGGAATATCGGAAGAAATCGTAGAAGAGGAATTTTAAGAAGAAGAAGAACAGAAAATTACAGAAGTGAGGGAAAGTGAACATGGAAGAAGAAGGAGGAGGAGAAGAAAAATAAGAAAGAGGAGGAGGAGGAGAAGAAGAAGAAGAAGAAGAAGAAGAAGAAGAAGAAGAAGCAGCAGAGGAAGAAGAGGAGGAGAAGAACTTCGATAAGGCGGAATTGACAGAGGAAGAACGGACGAATGGAGGAGATGGTGGGATATCAATTACTGAGAAGAAAGAGGGGAATAAACGGTCGGAAATGGGGGAATTTAACGGAACAGAGAAAAGGAAGAGCACCGTGGCGGAGGAAGAGGAGAATGATCGAAGGATAGGGGGGGGGGGGGTGACTCTGCAAGTCTTATTTCCAACTGGGCCTTCAAAACGTTCGGGAGGGGCAGGGGCCCGGGAGTCAAGAATACACTGAATGTTTTCTATGCTGGATGCAACGTCGGTGCATGGCCGGGGGAGTTTTTTCCTCATTTTGTTAGATTTTTTGTAATACATCTGTGCTCTGCAAGTCTTATTTCCCACTGGGCCTTCAAAACGTTGGGGAGGGGCAGGGGCCCGGCGGTCAAGAATACACTGAATGTTTCCTATGCTGGATGCAACGTCGGTGGGCCGGGGGAGTTTTTTCCTCATTTTGTTAGATTTTTTGTAATACATCTGTGATTTTTTTTTCTTAGTACATCTTCTAATTTCGGGACAATCCTAACTTTGAAAGACATTCGGCTTTTTCCTATTTTGATATATTTGTTTCTTGCCCAGCAAATTAAGTTGCAATTTGACTTTGTATATAACTGTACATTAATGTTGTATAATTTCTTTACAATGTTCCTTTTATTATTGCTGTGATTTTTTTTTTCTTCTTCTTATTGGGTGTGAAAATGAATAAACTGAATTGAACTGAACTCATCTATTCTCTCTCGTTCAAATATTTTAATACCGGTTTACATTCATATTTATTTGCTTCAAGTTTCAGAATGGAATGTCTCTCGTTTGGTTCAGTGGAAATTATACCGCCTAGTCAGAAGAGATCGACACCTGCAGGCAGACAAGAGGCCGAACACAAACTTACATTAACCTCGAATGTCCGAGAATGATTGGAGTCGATCGATCGTGGCGGTGTGACTGAGCCTTGTATTGGCTAAGCCTTAATAAGCCTACATAACTCCCTGGCCAGTTCAAGGACATGTATTTCCCAGAAAGTTGTGGCTGAGAGCCGATGGGTTCTCATAAAGTGATATTCTAAATGAATAGGGTAATCGGTTGCGGCTTGGATATGCCCCCCCCCCCCCGAGGGGGGGGGGGGAGGCAGGGGCAAAACCCAATATATATATATATATATATATATATATAGCAAACAATTATGTTGAAATAAAAACACCGCAAGACGTAAAATTTACTGACGTTTCGGTCACAGACCTTTATCAAAGTAAAAGACTGAACACATTCAAGTAATAATAATATATATATAATAATATATATATAATATATATATATATATATAGTGGGATCAGGGAGTGGGATGAATTCAAGCAAAAGATGACGCAGGATACTCTTTCGACTTCATTAAAAAAAAAAAAAAATTCTGAAACAGTTATTTAAAGAGAAGATACAATCACTCAGAAAGGCATGACAAAAACTAACAAAGCACTAAGTGTGTGAGAATAATTCACAAAATACAAAGAGAAGACACCATTTTTTTTTCCCGCCGGCCCTCTCAGAAAAGTCGCTCAGTGGGTCAGTATGGGGGGGGGGGGGGGTGGTTATCAGATGTTTTCCTCCATAATTCTCTGACAAGCCCCTCCCCCCCCCCAAAAAAAAGGTTATCAATCAGCTATAAAAGGCAGATCCGTATTTTTTTTCCTCCATAATTCTCTGACAAGCCCCCCCCCCCCCCAAAAAAATGGTTATCAATCAGCTCTAAAAAGGAGATCCGTATATTTTTCTTCTCGCCAGCCCTCCCAAACTCGCTCAGTGGGTCAGGAGGGGGTGGGGGGGGGGGGGGGTGGGGGTAAAGCAATTTAAAAAAAAATTGTGCCAGCCATCCAAAACTCACTCAGAGGGGGAGGGGGGGGGGTCCTCAGATTTTCAGGGGTTCAGTTTTCCTCCATAATTCTCAAAAAAATAAAAATAAAAATAAAAAATAAAAATTGGGGAAAAAAGTTGTCAGGGAGGCCACCAATCTTGAAATGTGAATGCAGGACGACGATTATCGGGAGATTCGGTATTTTTGTTTTAAACATCGGTTTAAAAATAATAATAATAAAATGCTAGTGCATGGTTGAATGTCATCTGTAGTATGCCCATTTGTGCATGCTGAAGTGGGCAGCAATAGGGATTTCCTTACGCCTGGTATTTCTTGATGTCTGACCGTGTGTTGCACATTCTCGTATAGAAAGTATTGTTGTTTTGACGACAGCGTTTGCATGTAATCAGGTATAATACCCATGAAGATTTACAATGGATATGTTGGGTGATTGGGAACTTCTCTCCGGTTTCGTTGCACCCTGGATTTTGTGACGAGTTTTTACATCAGTTTTTATTTTCCATCAGTTTTTATTTTCCATGTAATGACACTCTCTAGACTCTAAAAAGCATTTTTACAGGTCTAGATACTATATATAAAAAACGAAATCTACATATAATGTTTTGATACTTAAAGGGCAATCCAACCTTGGTAATAAGATGATTTGTATGAAAGCAGAAAAATAAGAAAAACAGGATGGTGAAAGTTTGAAAGAAATCGGACAAGGACTAAGAAAGTTATGGATGTTTGAAAAATGAGATCACTACATCCATGCGAATCTCAAATTGGCAATTTGGTGAGTCAAATGTGACATTTTTGTGGACAACTCTCCCATTTGTCGTACACAAAAATATCATTAATTTGCGGTTTTCTTTGAGGCGCCTTTACCCTTGGGGCAGTACTCAAAATATATTGGAGATAGTATATTGTTATAGGTCCTCATGAACGAAAAGATCCTACTGAGTAATGCATTTTGAAAAAAAGTGACATTTTAGTCATTTTGTGTGTTAGAGCGAATGGGGGACTAGTCCACAGCTACATCACAGAGACATTACCTATTCGGCCAATTTGAAATTCCCATATGCATAGTGATTATAACTTTCAAAAAATCATAACTTTCTTATTACTTGTCCGATTTCGTTCAAACTTTCACCACTTTGCTACTCTGACTTTTCCTCTTTCTTTCAAAGCAACTTGCTATTAAGGTTGGATTTCCCCTTTAACGTACATGTTTATTTTTATTTTTCTTTTGTTTTTGGTTGTCCCATCGCCCTCCCCCCTGGCTACGCGCCTGCCGGAAAAATATACCATCTCTAAACATTGGCATATATATACCCTACATTGTGATTACATTTATAGGGATTTCAATGTTTCTCTCTTACATGCTCTAATATACTATACACAAGCATCACAGTTTACAGTTGGGTTTGATGACCTACATATTTGCTAGCGAGCAATTTTTAAGATCTGTGAGGCTGCATAATGAGCAATAACTTCTTATAAAGACATAAAACAGTTCTGAAAAGGTTTTTAAACACAGTCTCGGCATGAGAGACTGAAAAGACCTCTAATAAGTAAACACTATATAAAATATAAATGTGAGCGAGCGTATAGCGAGCGCGCCTTGACGAAATTAAAGTAAAATAGTTCTAAATCGCTATAAATTAGGAGAACAAAATATGAAGGAAGAAAAAGGGGAACTTACCAGGAACGAAAATGGCACTTATCAGAAAAGAAAAGGGGCAGGAATGTGTCATATCAAAAAGATTAATTGTAAAAGGATGAAACATATGGTATTTGTTGCACACTCAATATTGACACTTTACCAGAGGTGAAAAAGGCCACTTATGAGAATGGAAAGGGGGGCGTTTGTTATAAAGGATGGAAGGGGGGGGGGGGGGAGGATCTTATCAGAAGGAATAAGGGTACTTCTAAGAAAGGAAAGGAGCCCGTGTCAAAATGAATTAAGGGGCAATTATCAGAAGTGTAAATTCAAATTTGAATAGAGGCCATTGACACAGGTGAAGATGCACTTATCAGAGATAGAAAGGGGGTAGTTCTTGTGTCTGAAAATGGACACTTATATGAGAATGGAAAAAAGGGGCACTTATTGCAAGGAATTAATAGGTACATTTAATGCAAATGATTTAAAAGGGGATTGTCAAAGGAAAGACTTTATCATGGGTTTAATGAGAGGTGACAAAGGAAGAGGCTCGTTTTTACAAATAAAATAAAAGTAGCAATTATAAGATTGGAAAAGGAGCACGTGTTATGATATAATGGATACTTATAAAAGGGGAAGGGGCACTTCTTACAAAGGAAAAGGGACATTTGTCAAGGAAGAAGGGGCACCTCTCAGATTTTAGTTGGCCCCTTGCAATTCTCAATGGTAATAAAATCAAATTGTAAGAATGTGGAACGGGCAGGAGTTATAAAGGAAATGGGGTACTTATCTGAAGTAAATGGAACACTTTCCTATGTAAAAGGGGGAACTTCTAGGATACCGAAATTCCTGAAATAATGGGGACACTTTACCCCCCCCCCCCCCCCAGCGCCTGATTGAATGATCCTAAAATTTCCCTATACAGTTGATGCATCATTCTGAATCCTGAAAGAAGACTCATGAACTTTTCGAAGATGTATTAGACTGTCATTAATTTGGAGAATGTTGTAGGCCTACTGTCTCGAGAAGTTTCCTTGTGTCCTCGGCATGACGTGAAATTAGCTAAGCTTGTTTTCTACACTTTGTTTATAAGAACATGTTTTTATTAGGCCTACATTTTGTATTAATCGTGCATTAAAGAGGCGAGGATGTAACGCCCATTTGTACCAATGGAAAACACGTTAGAAATGGACATGGATGAGAGAGATTTTGATTGATAAAATCGGAAATATCGTGACATTCAAATCATATCATTCGCATTTCAATTGCATTTTAAGGAGGAATTCTCACTACTATAACAGTCTTTTATATTAATTTTATCAATTTTATCAATAACTGATTGATATAGAAATGATTTCTTCTTTGAAAAATGGGGGTATATTTGTACAGGCCATCCCCCCTCCCCAAAGGGGGGGGGTATATATATATATATATATATATATATATATATATATATATATATATATATATATATATATATATATATATATATATATATATATATATATATATATATATATATATATATACTCCCCATCTCCCCCGGCCGGGATTTACGTCAGTGACAAGGGGAAAAAATTACTAAATATATATATATATATATAATAAAAAAAAAAAATTACCCCAGCTCTCCAAAAGTTGCTCAGTGGTGGTGGTGGTGGGGGGGGGGGGGGGGGGTATCACATTTCATGGGGTCCAGAATTCTCTGACAAGCAAAAAAAAAAAAAAAATGTCTAAAAGGGCTGGAAATTTATTTTTTCTGTCAAAAGTTGTCACTGGGGTGCAGTCTGCCCCCTGCCCCCCCCCCTTGGGTACGCTAGTGGCAGCCATGCCTTGTGGCGTGCAGTCTGCCCCCTGCCCCCCCTTGGGTACGCTAGTGGCAGCCATGCCTTGTGGCATGCTGTCCATAAGGTAGGTACTGCATTATTTTCACTTAACAGCAGCTCATTCTTGTAGCTAGAATCTTTTCTTTTTTGATAACTAATTCAGTTTTCTTTTTTTGTCTTTAAATTTTTACGTCTCTCCAAATGGTCTCAGTAGAATAATTAGCAGGCCATAGAGCTCAAACAAAGATAAGTAACGCTTGAAATTCATCCTCTCAGATATTTATTGTATATTATGTGGTCAAAACCCCTTTCTCATCGGAAAAATTGGGGGGCGTAATTGTCTGGGGAAATTTGTCCAGGGCAGTTAATCCTTGCTGTAGTCATCCTAGTGGTAACTGTCCGGGGGTAATTGTAATGGGGAGTAGTAGTCCATTAATAATGAATAAGCTGCTAATAATCATTTCCTAGTTCCATAGATAATAAGCTTAACACTACCCACATGCATCCAAATGCAGCTGGTATTTTTTTTTTCCAGGGCTGTACATGTAGATCTAGTAAAATTTACTTGAATGTTCGACAAGCGCTGCTTAGACTTCAGACTGTGACTGACGTAGCTGGGGCTATTTGCAAAATGTCTAATTGTAGATATACGACGACGCGACGATACGACAACGATGTAGACATGAGTGAGCTGAGCTGAGCTGAGATCGATGCGATGTGGCAGAGCTCATTTCATGCATGGCTGTATACGAGTTGTTCTTATGCCTTTCTCTCTCATGTTTGAAAGCCTCTGCGAATTTTCTTGTATATACTTAATTTGTTCCGAACATTCTGGATCCACATTTTAATATTAACATTTTACATTCGAGCTTGCACACAGTACACGTCCCTCTAAATCCTGAAATATCAATACCCCCGTATACATTTAATGTTGCCGCCCATCCGATCGCACTATTAGCAGGGGTGTGCAATTATTATTTTTTTTTTCTCGTTCTTCATTATTTCGTTTCTATTAGTTCACCCTTATGTTTATTTCAAAAAGGACTATAAATCAAGAATTTGTTCAAGGTTTGAAATAAGTTCACTTTTGTCCACTCAATAAGTAAAACATATTATGTCAATAGTAGAATTATATTTGAGATTCCCTTTGGTTTTCATAATCGACTCGTCCAACATCGCATCATATGGCTTACACACGTACACACGTTGCGCTAAATTGCTGGATATTCTGTTCGGTCTCCTAAAATATAGCCTGAAAGAGCTGCAGATTCTCGCCGTTTGGAAGGTTAATTTAAACTTTAAATCAAACGGCAATATCTGATTAATTGCGATCGACGGAATTATGGCAGCCTTTACTGTAGAGAGTCCAAACGTTCGCTACACACAAGACCATATCGAGTCGGATTACGTGTATCAGACGACAAAAGTGGAGAAAAATGGGGCAAATATGAAGGTATAAAGAGAAGATTAAAAATCAATTTTTCTCACTAATCAAATTCATATTACTAATTCTGTAACTTGCCTTGGTCTTTTGGCATAACTAAATGCATGTGAAATTGTTTTTTGGATCTCTGTTTTTGTCAGTCATAATAAAAAAAAGAAAAGAATCCTCTGTTGATTTCTGCTGCCGATGATGCAACGGAACTCCGGCATTTTCTCGCCCTCCTCAGCAGGGGTAGCCATGGCCGTGATGTGATACCGGTAACTCTCCATTCACTACATGTAGTTCATGAATCATGGCCAGTCAGTCAGTGGCAGTGGACGGTGTACTCTGGCGTGCCGTGGCATGGCGGCCTTGGTGGTGAGGCGCCCCTGGGGTTTTCATAATAGTTTTATATAGTCAGACAAGCTAAACACCCCAGCCCCCCCCCCCCCCCCAAAAAAAAAAAAGAAAAAAGAAAAAAAAAAACATGGAGGGGATTGGGTCATCTCCAATATTATAACCTCGCATAGATCTAGATCTAGACTAGGTGTGCACGACTAGGTGTGCACCCGGGGGGGGGGGGGGGGGGGGGAGCAACTCAAAATTTTTCAGACGGGGGTGTGCCGCAGCCGCCCTCTAAACGGGGGTCTAAGGAACGGACTAGAAGCGAAAAACAGGGTCTTTGGAACGGAGCATTATACCCAGCTGAGCGAAAAAACATGGTCTACGGAACTACGCACTACAGCACTGTGCTTAGTCATGTTAGTGCGGGGATTCTACAGTGCATGCATATGCAATTGTGCATAAATTGCATGTGAATCAATGGACATATGTATGCGAGAGCTAGGGAACGGGGCGCGCCGGGAAACGAGCACTTATTGTTTCGGCCGGGTATCTTGAGAACGCGACTACGCGAGAGAAGGATAAAAACAGCAGTTTATGGAAATTCCAGTATCTTGAGAACGGCGATCGGCCATTGCAAAAGGGGGTCGTCAAAGCAGCACGTTCCCATCTGTCCAATATGTTGAGTGCCCCCAGGGGTGTGCGTGGGCAGTGGGGTCATCCGTTCCATATTTTGTGTGTGTGTTTTTAAGTTTTTCTCCATAAAAATATGTCTTAGTCTGATAAGCAAAATTAAGGAGGAGAAGAAAAAAAAAGGTCATCACAGCTGCCCTGCAGAGGGGGCGGGCACATTTTCTTTATGAGGGCTATCAGCTTGATACAGTAATCAGATATTCTGTTCATCGGGCTGACGTCACTCGACCCTGAGCGTAATAGTCTCCAACCACACCGACCGGCGAACAAGGGCAATCGCAAAGGGGAAACTTTCTACACACCGTCCATGGGATTTTGTCTTAAAATTTCAATTTCTAAGATACTGTCAACAGTTTCCTTTTTTTCATTAAAGCGAGGGAAGAATAATCAGAATTAGGTGGTAATAACTGGTGAGATAGCTACTGTCAGCCGTCAGATAGCTACTGTCAGCGGTTTTGAAGCGAGAAAAAAGAGAAAAACTGGCTATCTCCGTAGACTTTGTGTATTTGTTTGCCCATTGCGGTGATTGCTGTGCGCCATACATGTATATCCCGGATGTCCGATGAACAGAATACTAAAATCTTAGATGTGGCCAGTAACATATGGGTCAAAGATAGCTTGGACTTGCCCTTCTGGAATGGAAGAGGCTTTACTTAGGCGCATTTTTTTTCCTGATTCGTGTAACTTAAATGACTTTAAAACAAAAAAGCATAAGTTAATGTACCATGCTGTATTAGATAACCTTGTGCATTACAAGCTGAAAATGAGTATCTTGCAATAAATTCATATTGTTTGAATACATGTACATGTATATTCATCTTGTTTGCCTTTGCAGGTCATTCCTGTAGATGTCCAAATGAACTTCCGAACAGATCGTAGGGTGCCTCGTCTAGGCGTCATGCTGGTTGGGTGGGGCGGGAATAACGGGAGTACGGTGACGGCAGCGGTCATCGCTAACAAGATGAAGATGTCATGGAGAACAAAGGAAGGAGCAAGGGTATGTATTCCATAATCACACACTGCCAAACCGACCCCATTTCCAAAGAACTATGATACAGACCCACTCCACGCCAACTCCAAAACAAACTATTCTTGGCCATTTGAAGTAATGTCACTTTTTATTTGGGGATCACTTTAGTGGTTCAGGGTTGAAGTGAAGAATTTGGTAAGATGTTGACTGTGGAGCAATTGTGGCCTGAGCATGTGTTGTTGTATGACCTACTGATCATCTGCAGAGATGATTTGTATCGTTGAGAATCTATAAAATTGAGTGTTGGGTACCACGAGATGGATCTTGATCTCGAGATCGGCATCAGTAACCTCGATCTTGTTCTTGATCTCGAAGGTGTTGGACTTGATCTTCATCTTGATCTTGGAGCTTCTGTTCTCGGAATTTTCGCTCAAGATCGCTCGAGATCAACATTGTAATTACATAAATTATCAAACGAAAAAGCTTTTAAAATTATTCTCCAATCGAGATCGATCTTGATCTCGAGACCAGTCTCGAGATCGGCATCAGTAACCTTGATCTTGATCTTGATCTTGGACATATCTGATCTTGATCTGAGATGTTCTAATCTCGATCTGGATCACGGACTTTCTGATCTTGATCTTGATCTTGGACCCAACACTGATAAAATTATCCCCAAAGAACTGTGATACACTTGCCACTCTCTCTGAGGCGTCCGTTCAGTCTAACAGGGTTTTTCACCCCGGACAGTACACTTTCGAAATTAAGTGATTTGATAATGCTGCTTTAAATATGGCAAAATAGTTTATGATTGATTTATTTGATTTCTTTTTTTAATCCTGTAAGTGCAGTAAAGTATGTATCACATAGACTCAAAGAGAAACTTAAACAGTTAAAGATGCAAGAATGATGGCTGATCTTTTCTGATAAATAAAAGTTTAATGTATGTATTAAAAAAGCAAAAGGCCAAGCTACTGTGAGAGGAGCTTGAAAATATGATGAAACCTATATGTACATGTAATTCCCATTAAGTGCTAGTCATAGGGAAGCATTTTCTTGTAGGAAGGACATAATTCCTTTTTGTAACAGGTGGATGTACAGTACATGTAATAAGTACTACGAGTCTGACGAGGTAAGCATTAAATTTGAAAGCAATACGGCATCTGGGGGAGGGGAGGGGGGGGGGAACGGGGCACTGATTCAAGAGGAGGAAAGCAAACTTGAAAATATATCCACGTATGTTTGTGCCGCTCACTTCAAGAGCGGGGCCATTTTGAAAGGATCCAGGGTAACTCGGCACTACGCTAGGGATATTTCGCACTCAGCGTAAAATCGAGTTAGCCAAGAGAGCTGAAATGATCGCAAATACTTGTAAGAATTTTTGCATTGAGTGATCTTTAAAACCAACAGTTTTCAGGATAAGTTGATTAGAATGTGTAAAATAGTTACTGGGGAGATAATGACAAAATTTTATGAGGTTTAACTCTACAAAACATAAAAAGCAAGACTTTATTGAAGGTCTGTTGTGAAGCTGCGCGATGCCGAGTCTGCACTACGGCCGAGCAACCCCGACCCCCCTATTATGTAAGGGTATTGGCGAGTGAAAAATCAGGGGTGTTGCTTCTAGCGTCGAGATCAGCAAGAAGTGAAAACTGTTCATTGTCTTTTGTAGCCATATAAATCTTGTACCTCTTGCCAAACAAGGTCCATGTGATAGACAATACTTCAGGAAGAAAGTTATAAGAAATGGTTTAAAAGGAAAAAATGACATAATGAAACTTTATGAATAATTTGAATATTTTTCGAGTGGAAACAGGAAAATTAACCTGTAAATGGAGCTTAGACTGTTATTAATGGGATTTTCCTAGAGTTTGAGTGAATGTAGGTAACTATAGGCTACATATATATGAATTACTTCTACCTGAAATTAATTCGAATGATTTTATATATCCTCAAACATTTGGTCTAAAATAAAAGTCCGGAAAGCAAATAGGCATGCGTCCCCTGCTCAAAAATGTCGCAGCCCACGAAGCGCCTACTGGTTGTGTAGTTAACGAACATACGTGTATCCTGTTTGCTAGCATTGGCTTTGGCTAGTTTGATAGATACAGCCTCTTGCTTGAGTTTTGATGAGAAATTTTGATATGCTGACTCTTTAGGATAAATATGTATTTGAAATAAAATGAGATTTCAGGCTTGTTCAGATATATATGAAGCAGTAAACCGCCTCAAAAAATACTGCAGGGTTTTAGCGTACTGCATTTCACATTTTTGTATCTTATAACACAGGTGAGTGAGTATGTGTACATGTAGGACCTTTGTTGCGTTCATGCATACATGAACCAACTTGCCATTTAACCCTTTCAAGACAACTGACCACATTTTATGGTTTGGCTCAATAACTTTTGATTCAGAACTCTAAAAAATATACCAGATGAGTAGAAAGAGCAAAAATTTCTGCACATCCTAGGCTATTTTTGTTACTTGACCCTATTGCATTTGATGCCAGGAATTTCAAAAATGAGAATGACCTTTAAAATCCTTAAATTGGCAACACCTTGAGAGATTCAAAATCATTGTTTTTTATCAAATTGGCAATTTTTTCAACTTTTCGACAAATTCGTAACCATGTATATTGTTTTCAGAGACATTACACCTTATTAGAACCATGTAACACTAAGAGAAAAATATCATTGTTGCCAATTTGAAGAACAAAATTTTGATCAAGTTAGCCTGCAAATAATTCCTATCCTGAAAGGGTTAATGAATACACAAATACATGTAACTGTGGTTTTTTTTTTTTTTTTAGGTGGTTTACTGCGGGTTGTGAACAAGACTTTTTAACAGCAATACAAAGTGAGGCCTGAATAGTCTCAGACATGGGGCTCCTTATCATCCCAAATTGAATTTCCATCAATCTTTCTTTTTCAGCATGCAGATTACTATGGCTCCCTGACGCAAGCCTCCACTCTGAACCTCGGCTCCGGCCCTGGCGGTGATTTCAACATTCCATTTAAAGACATCTTGCCCATGGTTGATCCCAATGATATTGTCTTTGATGGTAAGTACATTATGGGAAGGTTATTTAAGGTGGAATCTCTTATAACAAACTCCTTGGGACCAAGGAAATTTCCTTGTTACATTGGACTCTTGTGTTAATAGAACTTCAAACCAATAGAAGACAAAGGAGTATTTTTTCACTCATCAATTGATATAAAACAATGCATAAAAGTGCATAATTTCACATGGTAATGAGGAAAAGTACATCAAGAATAAATGATTCTTGATGTACTTGAAACGAGTTAGTGGGCATGGAGATTAAAGATCTTGGCTATTCAACCCGTTAGTATGGGAATTGTACCGCTACATGTATTTCTTGCATTTACAACACAAAAGAACGAAAGAGGGCGTGGGTGTATCGCCGAGAAAGTGGATACAAAACAGAGAGAGAAGAAAGAAAGGATAAGTCAGGATGAAAGGAATTTAAAGATAAAGTTAAGTTGTGGTCATGTGATTACATTCTGAAGGAAACTGTCTGGAACTGATTGGGAAAGTTGGATCATGCCTACGTAAGAATTGGTGTAAACTGTGAGGTTTTGGAATCATCTTATTGATAAGAAATTGACCCAGTCTTGCTGAAAAGCATATATGTACTGCACACAGATATGGGTACATGTATATTGGACTGCACGCACATGTGGCACGAATGTTCGGCCCAAACACTTCACCTATTTCTGGTCATATTTTGAATATGAGGGCATTTGAGGAGCAATCTTTTTCAGGGGACATTTCTACTATGTAGTTCTTCCCAACTGACAAGAAAGGAATGAGAAGGCTCAGAAATTATTTTTCACCTTTCCCAGAACTCAACCTTCCCTTTAAGAGAATCAAAAAGGGAATGACTATTACCGTGTTCCTAAAAGTAATGGATTTTTAATAGTTGAAATCACTTATGATATTAGGGAATCTTAAATATTTTTTCTTGATTTCTCACTTTCATATTTCTCTGGATTTTCTGCTTCTATTCTGTGTCATTGGATATGACCTGGGCCTGATTGGTTAGTCACGGACAGACATTTGACAAATTTTGAAATTTTGAAGGCCTGTAGAAAATATATATTTAATTGAAGAGAACTATTTTATGTTTCATTATGAAGGGCATCACTGAAGTATAAATTTGACAAAATTTGTTTGCAATTTGGTAACCTACTAAAATTATAATCCATAAAACATTCATTGTCACGGACGGACAAAATGCCTACTCTTAACCGATCAGGCTCACCTTGAAAAAATGAAAAACTGAAGAAAGAACCAAAAAATTATAGATCATATCAAAAAAATAAAAGCAAGCAGTAATAAAAAGAATTTGAAGGTCATTAAAAAAACTATATATTAAAAAAAAGAACAGGATCTACATGTATACAGTATGTACATTGTATAGACCTGCTATCAAAAACATATTTACATGCTTTAAGATTTTTATGAACTACTGTACACATTATAAGGAGTGTCTGTAAACATACATGTACTGAGGTCAAACTGATATTTGTGTCTTGAGGTGTGAAGGTGACTTTCTGTGTATTAGATCTCTCATTCATTGTATGATAAGTGGGATATCTTCTGTAGCATGTTTATCGGCCTTTTTTTACAAGGGTGTTCCACAGAGATTCCCCCCACTACCCCCCCCCCCCCAAAAAAAAACAACAAACAAACAAACAAACAAACAAAAAATAAAACAAAAACAAAACAAAAAAACAAAAAAAAAACTCAAACAAAACAAAAACCAACCAAAAACACACAAAAAACAGCAACAACCAAAAAAAAATCTGTCACAAGATTGGATTATTTAGAGCCTTGTGCGCAAATCACCAAAGCTGATGTTTATGTTTGTTTTGCTCTCTAATAGTTTTGGAAATGTTAAACTACCATCGGCAATTTTGAGAATATGCTGGCTGTTTTTTTGTTTTGTTTTATTTTTCCTGGAAAGCATGCGTTTGTTTGTCTTGGCACACTTAATATACAGTACATCAGCTTTCCCATTCTTTCAGTATACTGTATACGCCATATATTTCGCGGGAGTTATATTTTCACGAATTTCGCGAATCGCGAGTGGGTCGCAAATTTAACAACACGCCAAAATATTGCCAACTTAAGAAGTCGGTTGAATTTGTTGTCTCCTGGTCAGAAATTCAGCACTTCGCTTTGCAAAAGTACATCATCACCGCTGTTTGTAGATTTGAGAATTTTCCAACCGTGAATTCAACCACTCGCGAAATAGTCTGGTTAGTCCTATTCGCGAAAATTTATGGCTGCGAAATTTATGGCTTATACAATGTACAGTAGTCTAGTGAAGCTCCTATCACAGGTCAATAACTTGTTTGTCCAAATATTGAGGTAGTAGAAAGATGTTCATGTATGCCCATTATCTTCTCACATGAAGGTGACTTTCAGTGTCTTGGATTTTGTTTTTCTCCAAATAATGATTACTTTACTGTACATGTACATGTACAATGTAGGGTTCTTGCCAGTGGCCATACCAGGCAGGGGTGGGGCTTCAGGAAATAAAAAAATTCCCCCCCATCCCCCCCCATCCCCCCATCCCCCCCCCCCCCCCCCCCCCCCCCCCGATACCGTATTGCTTTCAAATTTAATGCTTACCTCATCAGACTTGTAGTACTTATTACATGTACATCCACCTGTTACAAGTCATTGTATTTCAACAGTCGGAATGCAGATTGCATACATGCATACATGCACATGTACATCAAGATTTGCTAGGTTGGGCTATATTGAAAAATAATAGCTTTTTACAGTTGAATGTAATGATTTGTGACTTGGCAAACCTGTATAAATTATTATGAAAAAGGCCTATTTGGACAAAGGTGCTATGAGGTTTTGATTACTGATCATGAATTGGTCTCCCTCACTCTCTCTCTCTCTCTCTCTCTCTCTCTTATGCCAGTCTCATTTCTCTGTTCCTGTGTTTTTCTCCTCTCCCTTTCTCTCATTTCTGTCACTGTCTATCTGGACAGGTAAGTCTTTTGCTATCACTGTTGCTCTCCGTCCCTCTCTCTCTCTCTCTCTCTCTCTCCCACTGTCTTTGTCTAGAGCTGCCTTTTTGCTGCCAGTGGCTCAAAAAAGAAATTTAAACAGAGAAAGAAATATTCAGTTTATGGTTTATTTGTGTTTCTCTCTCTATCTCTGTGTCTAGGTTGGGACATTTCTTCGCTAAATCTTGCTGAAGCCATGGAGCGGGCCCAGGTCCTGGACTGGAGCCTCCAGGAGCAGCTCCGCCCCCACATGGCAACCCTCAAGCCCCGCCCCTCCGTCTACATCCCCGACTTCATCGCAGCCAATCAGGAGGACCGAGCCGACAACGTCCTCTCCGGAACCAAATCGGAACTTGTCGAGAAGATCAGGGCGGATATTCGTGAATTCCAGGAGAAGGTGGATAAGGTGATTGTTCTGTGGACAGCCAATACAGAAAGGTTCTGTGATATTGCTGAAGGACTTAATAATTCGGAGCACTCCCTCATGAGGTCGATAGAGGCCAATGCTGCTGAAGTGTCACCATCCACACTCTTTGCTGTTGCTTCCATTTTAGAAGGGGTAAGATATTACTTATAAAAAAAAAAAGTTTTCAGGTTGTCTGTCCATCTGTCTGTCCGTCCCGCTTTCTCGTTAACGAGATACCTCAAGAACTATATGAGGTATGAACTTTAAACTTGCAACACCATATGTAGGAAGAAGAACTGCTTGGATTTTGGGTTTAGTAGGTCAAAGGTCATGGAGGTCAGTATGCATGAAATTAAGGTGTTTTTTTTTTTGTTTTGTTATTGGCATATCTCAACTATTTTCTATGCATGACTATTTGGGTTGTTAGGTCAAAGATCAGAGGTTAAAGAGGGCAATTAACATGTAATTATAGGTTTTTTTCTGGTTATCACAATATTTCAAGAACAGTTGGTGCCATGAACTTAACTGAGTATAGGCAGAGGTGTATACATGTACATGTAGTCTCATTGCCTAAGGTATATACATGTAGCTTGCAACTTCAAAAGTAAGATATTCAACATTATTAGAACAGTTAATTAGCCTTAACAATGATTACATTTTTAAGATATGGCTAGAATTTCACTTTTTCCAATGTAAGGTGAAATATGCTACGATTCATTCACCGACAAAAGATATTTATATAATATTGAATGGCCTTGAGTGAGATACAAGGATATATCGCACGAGCTATGAGCATATTTCACGAGTCGGCACGACGAGTGAAATATTTTCAAAGCGAGTACGATATATCCTTGTGTCCCACGAAAGAAAAGCCATTCAATATTATCATTATTAATTGTATGATACCTAGTTCCTCAATTTTCACCATTACATGTCCTTATGTTTTTGTATTGACTTCGACATAAAACAAAGGTAGAAAAACATTTTTGTCCTTACCCAAGCACTTGCAAGAGCTGCGCGCATACATCCATTGTCTTAACCTTTGCGTATTTAGGCGCGTATTCACTTTTTTACGCGTCACGCGCACCCCAAACCATGAGATATGGAGATATATTGCACGGTCATCCGGGTACTTTTACACAAACGATGAGATATTGTTTTAAAATTGCACGGTCATCCGGGTACTCTTGCGCAAACCATGAGATACGCCAATTTTTCCGGTCGCCTGAAAACCCTTCATACAAATGATAATCTTTCATACATTACATGTACATGTAATACTATCGATGGATGGATTTCTGTTTCTAAAAGCCCATCTCGCTTTTAAAATAGTGTGAGGGGGAAAAGAAAAATCTTGGACAATTGGAGTGCTACAGATGGTTGCTTACATGTAGCTAAAACCATTTTGGGTGAAAGCTGGAAGTATTTGCTTTTCAGATTTCTAGATCTGTATACTATATTTAATGAAACTTTTTGTGCCATATGGTATTTTTATATAGTGAAAGACAAGTGATATTTGTCAGGATGGTGCAGTTCACCCTTGTAAATTGCATTAGGAAGCCATGCTACACATACACTGTACACCATTGTCAACTCAATACCCTCTATCCATCGTAGACAAAACCGAAAGGGGGGGGGGGGGGGGCTTGTAAATATGAGAATTGTTACACAAATATTTTGCAGAAATCAATGCACTTTGAATTGTGGGTGAATGCCAAGCCTGGTCACGTGCTGTTCTTTTGTTTAGGGCTTAGCCAGGGATCTCTCTTAACCCTTTCAAGACAACTGACCACATTTTGTGGTTTAGCTCAATAACTTTTGATTCAGAGCTCTAAAAAATATACCAGATGCATGACTAGAAAGAGCAAACATTTCTGCACACATTATGTCCATTTTTCTTGCATGACCATATTGCGTTTGATGCCAGGAATTTAAAAAAAAACGAGAATAAGCTTTGAAATTCTTAAATAGGCAACACATTGAAAGGTTCAAAATCATTGTTTTTCATCAAAATTGGCAATTTTTTCAACTTTTTGACTAATTTCTAACCATGTTGTTTTCAAAGACATTACAACTTATTAGGACCATGTAGCACTAAAAGAAAAATATTACTGTTGCCAATTCCTGTCCTGAAAGGGTTAACCCACTGACTGCTGAATCCGTCATTCCTATAGACTTACATGCAGTACACTACATGTAGCACCCGTCTTTTTGGAGGGTCAACTTTTTAGCTGGGTGGTCAGCTGGAAACTTCTAAAGATGACTGTTTTATCGGGGTAATCTTGCTAGTAATAAGGACCCCTATTCATACATGTAAGGACCACTTTTTCATAAGGACCACTATCCATAACTCGTGACTAAATGAATAGCAGTTTTGTATGAATAGCGGTCCTTCTAAATAGCGAGCAAACCATAGACAAATTACCTCGCTATTCACAAGGACCTCCATTCATAATGACCACTTTTCATAACTACTCATAAGGACCGCTATTCATAACGTGTGTTAAATGAATAGCGGTTTTCTATAAATAACGGTCCTTATGAATAGCGAGCGGACCCAGTTTTGGTTGCCCAATGTAAGTTTCATGTATTGGTCGTACATGGATAACACCTAAAAATAACAATTCATGGAATGCGGCTTGGCTCTAATCTATGTATGCCGGGGTGATTTTCCACATTTCGTGACCTGTGCAACGCACCCGTATGCGCTCGCCAAGATAAGGGCTCGCATGGAACCCAACTCGGAGGTTCGGTTCCGCGTGAGCACCTTCATGTTATCCTTTATTTCCTTCAAACTCCTAAACTGTTGACCTATAAAATTTCAGATTTCCTTCAAACTCCTAAACTGTTGACCTATAGAATTTCAGATAAAGTTCTTTGAGGTTAATTTTATACTTCCTAGCGGTATACAAATTCTTTTTTTCCGGTGGTTGGTAACTTTAAGATTCATGGGAAGATGAAAACTTAAGGGCTGGTCAGACCTCTCTGATAGCAATGACAGATTATCCATTAAATTTTCATCAATAAAGGGCTGCTGAGACCTCACCAATTAACAATATTGAGATTTTCAATGAAAGGAACAACCTACTGAATGTTACATGTACAGTATGTGTACATGTACATGTATGAGTATGCTTGTGTACATGTAAGTGGGCACTATGAACATGGTGAACAAAGAAGTGAACAAAATATACAGCTCCTCATTGTGACTTCACAATTGCTCTGGTAGACAAAAGAACATCCCTTCATTGCTGTTATGTAAAAATATGTAGAACAGGTGTCACATGCATATTCACCTGTTCTACTTATTTTACATAGTAGCAACAAAGCCTGAAGGGATTTTCTTTTGTCTACCAGAGCAATTGTGGAGGGTACAATGAGGAGCTGAATATTTTGTCTGCTCTCTTTGTCATCGTGTACATAATGAGGGTGTAATGAAAAATCTCGTTATCAATACCGATGAGGTCTGACCAGCATTTTTCTCACTAGTATTGAGTAGCTTCATTATTGTTACAATGCTGTACATATATAGACATGTACATATGTAGGAGTTTCAAGATTTGATTAGTGTATTACAAGTATTAGTTTTTATACAAAGAAAAGCTTAAAGTGATTTGGTAACTTTGTAGAGGCTTGAGCTGCCTGGCCTTACATGCTATCAGTGTATGTAATATGGTGTAAAAATGAAGCCCAGGGAAAAAAGCACTTCAAAATCATCATGTGCTTCACAAAAGTAAACATGCAAGTGACCGGAAATGCCAGACTCATTTTCCCCAATAGACTCAGTGTTAGCCTAAAGCATATGGCCATACGCTTCGTAAATGGGAGTATTCAGTCTTAGTAGCATTAAATTTGAAAACCTTTCTATGCCTGACTATTTATTATCATTATACAAGACAGATATCAAAATTCAACAATTTATTAAATCAAGCCTCCACAAAGTTTCCAAATCCCTTTAACTCTTCCTTCTTACAATAAGAGCTCATACTGTACATGTAGGAACAGTGTTATCATGGTGAACATTGGAAAAAACCAAACCACATGTGATTAAACATAATTTGTAAATTGTGAAATTCTTGAACTTGATGGTACCACAATGGTTATTTGCATGAAGTTAACTCCAGGGCTCCAGGCTTTTCGGGCAGAAAAGAGTTTAGGCATGGTTCAAATTGACAGAAATATGGCTTTAACGAATCCCATGTGGGTGATCTGAGAGGACCCTAGCAATTTTGCAGGTTGAAAGCACCTTGACACATCTATTGGTCCATATTGAGTGAAATATGGCCTTTTGAGACATCCCAGGGGGAGGATGAAAACATGTTTGGAGATTGAAAATAGGCATTGACTGATTTATAATATTATCATTGTTGGTACCCTTGTTGGGAGAATCTACATACGTACATGTACACATGGTTTTTATGCCTCCGCCCACCGAGGGTGATGCCGGAGGCATGTTTTCGGGTTGTCCGTCTGTCCGTCCGTCCCGCTTTCTCGTTCTAGCGATAACTCAAGAACTACATGAGGTGTGAACTTCAAACTTGGTGCTAGTATGTATCACCATAGGAAGACGATCTGATTAGAATTTGGGGTACGTAGTTGAAAGGTCAAGGTCACAGAAGCCAATTTCTGAAATTTCAGGTGTTAGCCTCGTTCTAGCGATAACTCAAGAACCATTTGAGGTATGAACTTCAAACTTGGTACTAGTATGTATCACCATAGAACGATGATCTGATTAGATTTTGGGGTACGTACATGTAGGTCTTAGGTCACATGTCATTTTCTGAAATTGCAGGCCCATGTTTACATTTTTGTTTTTGTTTATTTATTTATAAATTTAATTATTTTTATTATTCTTATTTCTTTTTTTTAAATTTATTTTTTATCTATTTATTTATTTATATATTTATTTATTTTATTTTTATTCATATATTTATTTTTTATTGTATTTTATTAAACTCAATCAATCAATTTATTTATTTATTTATTTATTTATTTATTTATTTATTTTTTTTGGGGGGGGGGGGTCCAGAATGACATTTTTAGGCCATCCATATACCACTGAGACCTAAGAATCAGTCACCTACAGGTATTAAGTTTGTAGTTGTACTTACATGTGTACATGTACACGTAGTATCGCATTTTTTTTTTTTCTCGGTGTTCAGCACATTTGTGTACCAGGAATTCTGCAGTATTTTCCCTACCATAAGGCACCTATTTCAGGCACCACAGGTCATCCGTTATCCTTTCACAGGTGGGCGATTTTAGTGTTGGGGCAAAAGGGACATTTCGTTAACAATTTCTCGCCTATTGACTTCACAAATGATTTGAGGAAAAGTGCTGAGTGGTCATATATCAGGAAGAACAGTATAATTTTTCATTTTGAGTGATTTATTATTTTGAAGTGAAATGAATGGAAAATAGTTGATCAGCTGAGTTCAATCAGCTCTCATAGCACACCTTTGTGTGTGCTACTCTGCATTCTTTGCAAATAGAAAGTTAAGTATTTTTTTCTGATTTTGACTTATTCCATTGCTCAGGTTGCATACATCAACGGCTCACCACAGAACACCTTCGTACCCGGCGTCATCGAGATGGCGGAGAGGAGAGGAGTTATGATCGGCGGAGACGACTTCAAATCAGGCCAGACCAAGATAAAATCCGTCCTGGTCGACTTCCTGGTCGGTGCCGGTATCAAGCCTGTCTCCATCGTCAGTTACAATCACCTTGGAAACAATGATGGAAAGAACTTGTCTGCTCCCAAACAGTTCAGATCAAAAGAGGTATTGAACCTTGCAGCGTATTTTGAGATGAGCCACTCAAAACTTAAAGAACCTGTCTGCTCCCAAACAGTTCAGATCAAAAGAGGTGTTGAACCTTGCAGCGTATTTTGAGATGAGCCACTCAAAACTTAAAGAACCTGTCTGCTCCCAAACAGTTCAGATCAAAAGAGGTATTGAACCTTGCAACGTATTTTGAGATGAGCCACTCAAAACTTAAAGAACCTGTCTGCTCCCAAACAGTTCAGATCAAAAGAGGTATTGAACTTTTCAATGCATTTTGAGATGAGCCACTCAAAATTTGATAGTGTATCCAATGGAGTCATAGAAAATGAAGAAATTACAATTCTTCCAGTGTCATGGAAATACATGTAGATCATGTGCGTGGGTTGTGTCTGGTTATGGCAGCCTTCCAGTACAAAGATGAAATAATATTTGTATGCCGCTTGGATGCTGCAACCTATTCCAAATGGTATTTATCTGGTCATGGAAAAAGGGCCAAAAATGGGTCATGGAAAGTCATGGATTTGGGTCCTCAAATTTCTGTTGAAACCCTGCTAATATTCTTGAATGAACAAGTTTCAAGGATTTCTATGAAATTATCAAAATTATAAAAAAATGTGATGTTGTGCTGAAAAACACACAATGAAAAGCAGTTGACACATACGTGTAAGTGGGTATGTGGGACTACATGAACAAATTCAAGTTATTTCTACTAATATTCACAATATGAGAGCATTTCAAGAGCTATCCTTTTGAGCGATATTCTTCCAAATCAGATTCAAAATATTGAGAAAAATATTGAGAAATTTGTAGTGGTGTTGTGGTCTAGTGGACAAGTCCCTGACAAGATATGGGGTTTGAATCCCTGGCACAGCACTAGGGTCATTCAGCAAGATATTTATCTTCACTTGCAACATGAGAGTGATGAGACCCAGGTGAGGTAAATGGGTAACTGGCAGGAATTAATTCCTTGAAATGCTAGAGTGCCGTAAGAGCAGCCATGCTACATGTAAATAATAATACATGTAACTGTGGAGCGCCAGGATTGTCATGTCTGACAGACATGTTAGCTTTACAAGAACCCACTGTAATTATTTTTAACCCTTTCAGGACAGGAATTATTTAAGGGCTAAATTGATCACGTTTTGTTCTTCGAATTGGCAACAATAATATTTTTCTTTTAGTGCTACATGCTTCTAATTAGGTGTAATAACTGAAAAAAAATATACATGGTTAGGAATTTTGTCAAAAAGTTTTAAAAATTGCCAATTTTGAGAAAAAACAATGATTTTGAATCTGTTAATGTGTTGCCAATTTAAGGATTTTAAAGCTTATTCTTGTTTTTAAAATTCCTGGCATCAAACGCAATATGGTCATGTAAAAGAAATGGACATAGCGTGTGCAGAAATTTTTGCTCTTTCTACTCATGCATCTGGTATATTTTTTAGAGTTCTGAAGCACAAGTTATTGAGCCGAACCACAAAATGTGGTCAATTGTCTCGAAAGGGTTAAAGGGGAAGTTCACCCTGAAGATTACTTGAGTTTAAAAAATGCAGAAAAAATAAAGAAAAATATTGGCGAAGGTTTGATGAAAATCGGTCAAATAATAAAAGAGTTATGAGTATTTAAAGTTTTGGATTCGTGACGTCACATGCAAGCAGCTGCCCATTGGTCATGTAATAAATATTCCATATATTCGCATTTTTTTTAATGTTCCACGATAAATTAATATTGTTTCTTTTCAGAATCTAGTATTGAATAACATTTCTGACAATATATCAAATGCACAGACGAAAATATTCTAAATTTTTTGAGAAAACTGTATTTTATGGAATATTTATCACATTACATAATGGAGGAGCTGCTCGCATGTGACGTCACAAAATCAAAACTTCAAAAGTCCATAACTCCGTTATTCTTTAACGGATTTTGTCCAAACTTTCGCCAATATTTTTCTTTATTTTTTCTGCATTTTTTAAACTCAAGTAATCTTCAGGGTGAACTTCCCCTTTAACCCTTTCAGGACAGGAATTATTACAGGGCTAAATTGATCACATTTTGTTCTTCAAATTGGCAACAATAATATTTTTCTTTTAGTGCTACAAGATTGTAATAAAGGGTAATGCCTTTGAAAACAATATACATGGTTAAAAGAATTGTCGAAAAGTTGAAAAAGTTGCCAATTTCGATAAAAAACAATGATTTTGAATCTCTCAATGTGTTGCCAATTTAAGGATTTTAAAGCTTCTTCTCCTTTTTAAAATTCCTGGGATCAAACGCAATATGGTCATGTAACAAAAATAGACACAGTGTGTGCAGAAATGTTTGCTCTTTCTACTCATGTATCTGGTATATTTTTCAGGACTCTGAATTAAAAGTTATTGAGCCAAACCACAAAATGTGGTCAATTGTCTCGAAAGGGTTAAAAGGATTTTTTTTTTTTTGTTTTCACTTGAACTCAACCCTCTCTTTAATGCCATTTTTTGACAGGAATTATTTCAGGGCTAAATTGATCACATTTTGATCTTCAAATTGGCAACAATAATATTTTTCTTTTAGTGCTACATGGTTCTAGTAAGATGTAATGTCTTTGAAAACAATATACATGGTTAGAAATTTGTTGAATAGTTGAAAGAAATTGCCAATTTTGATGAAAAAACAATGATTTTAAACCTCTCAATGTGTTGCCAATTTAAGGATCTCAAAGCTTATTCTTGTTTTTAAAATTCCTGGCATCAAACGCAATATGGTCATGCAATAAAAATGGACATAACATGTGCAGAAATTTTTGCTCTTTCTACTCATACATCTGGTATATTTTTTAGAGCTCTGAATCAAAACTTATTAAGCCAAACCACAAAATGTGGTCACTTGTCTTGAAAGGGTTAATACCATTTTTGAATTGTTTTCTGACAGATTTCCAAATCCAATGTAGTCGACGACATGGTCGAATCCAACCCCATTCTGTACCCAGATGGCAAAAAACCCGACCACTGCGTCGTCATCAAGTACGTACCGTATGTGGCAGACAGCAAGAGGGCACTAGACGAGTACACTTCGGAGATCATGATGGGCGGGAGGAACACTATATCTCTGCATAACACCTGTGAGGATTCGCTGCTTGCTAGTCCAATCATATTGGATCTAGTCATTCTCACAGAGCTGTGCCAGAGAATAGAGTTCAAAGCTGGTAAGGCACTCTGACCGTACTGTTTGAGTTAACCCATAGCAGTTCTGAGTTTTCTAATGATTTTACTTCATCATTTTCCCTGCTCAGATTGACAAGAATTACAGTGGAATCTTGTTATAAAGAACACTGTTATAACAAGGTAATTTTCCTGGTCACACTCCTTTGTATTTATTGTTTTTTAGTCGTGATACAATGAGGTTTAAATATAACAAGGGGTGGTATTCTGAGATTTATTTTGTCTTGATTTTAGTGAAATAATTTGAACTGTCATAACAAATGCACGCTTATGGCGCATCATTGGTTAATGCCTGCGCAAAAGTGGCTGCGTACGCAGAATTCATCTGAGCAAACACCAATGAAACGTTGCAATTTGAAATTTCTTATGACAATTAAAATCTTTTCACTAAAAACAAGATGAAATAAATCTCAGAATACAACCCAAGGACATTTTCTTGGTCCCAAGGAGTTCATTATAACGAGGTTCCACTGTGTTCTTATTTTCCACTTCTACATAATTTGAAAAAAAATGATGTTTATTAAATGAAACAATGCGAATGAAAATCGTTAAATTTAACAGAAGGAGTGCGAATTCGTACACAAAAATAGTAATTATATCTTTCACACTACATTGCCAATTTAGATTAAACATTAGTTATTTGATATTTCATCCATGATTTCCGTTGAACTTTAGTGTAAATATTTGAAAGGAACTTGTAATAATATCAGACTACATTGCCAATTTAGATTAAAGGAAACCAAAACCCAAGGAGAGAATCAATGTTATTGGAAAGTGAAAATTCAGAGAAGCACTTTACAAAAAGTTTCATTAAAATTGGTTAAAAAATGAGAGAGTTATGGAAGTTTGAAAAGTCTCGTTTTACTTTCTATGGGGATCCTCAAATTGGCAAAATTGCTTCAAAATGGCTGATTTTGTGAACAACTCTCCATTTGTTTTGTACAAAGATTTTCAGATTTTCCCCATTATCTTTCAAGGTGCAGTTGATCTCCTTCTGAGCTCAACATATATAATGGGAAAATGTATTTTACACCACATATGTCGAGTTCAGGAGGAGACAAGGAGCACCCTGAGAGATAATGGGGAAAATCTGAAAATCTGTGTACAAAACAAATGGAGAGTTGTTCACAAAATCAGCCATTTTGAAGCAATTTTGCCAATTTGAGGATCCCCATAGAAAGTAAAACGAGACTTTTCAAACTTCCATAACTCTCTCATTTTTTAACCAATTTTAATGAAACTTTTTGTAAAGTGCTTCTCTGAATTTTCACTTTCCAATAACATTGATTCTCTCCTTGGGTTTTGGTTTCCTTTAAACATTAGTTATTTGTGAGTGGCACAGTGCTGTGCATTAGAAATAGACTCACAATTTTCTGTGATTTGTGCTCTCCCTGCTCATATGTAATGGGTAATTCCTAGCATTCTGGATCAAAAGATAATGCAAACACGTCACTAAAGGAGACGCTGTACTGCTATGGGTTAATTTGGAGGGGATGGAAATAAGGATTAGAGATATGATATGAATTTTATTTTAATGAGATATACTTTTTTGGTGGTCCTATATGATGATATTGATGGGGGTATGAATAATTGTAGGATTTTTTCCCCTTCATTTAACTGTACTATACTCAAACAAAAACAAGAAAGTTCCCCCTGACACTTTTTAATATAACTCAAAAAATATTTGATGAAGGCAAAAGGCAACATACATAGAATTTTCTTATCTACATTTCCACTGATTATTTGTCAACGGTTGATTATGTTTTCATAATAAAATTATGTTTTTTATTGCAGTCGGTACAAACTGACTGCGATGAAAACCATAATTTTATTATGAAAACACAATCAGTAGTTCACAAATAAGCAATGACATTGTGAGTAAGGAAATTCTGCATACTTTGCTTTTTGAATTGATACTGACAAGATTTATTAAAATGTAGAATATGTCTGGGAAAGTACATGCACAGTCTGGAATGGAAAGTCATGGAAAAATACATTCTTCTTGACAGTCATGGAACGTCATGGAAAATGAACACAAATATCTCCCAAAGTCATGGAAAGACATATAAATTGATCGTGGGTGTGGGCCGTGTGTGGCTATATGGCAGCCTGCCTTCACTAATATGAAATTCATGTATATAAGAGGAACAAGAGAGTCAGAGAGTGTGTGTGTGTGAGAGAGAGAAAGAGAGAGAAAGAGAGAGGGAGATGGCAAGATGGGGTATGGAGGCAGAAGACATTGAAAGAGAGGCCATGATCATCTGACATAGTAACCCCCCCCCCCCAAAAAAAAAAAAAAAAAAAAAATTATAATTTACTGAGTGGGAAGTGGGGATAAAAAAGAAAGAAAGAAAAAAACATCACAACATGTACCTGTAGTTTCTGAATTGTAAAAAAAATATATGCAGATAATGTGATGCGCATAATTTTTTATGTCTGTTTAGCACGTCATCCGTGAATGAGATTTTAGCGAGTATAGAAAGGAAGCTGGAGGAAGAGATAGAAAGAATAGAGAGAGAGAGCAGGAGTAAGATGATTAAATCATTCAGTTTTTTAAAATTCCTTTGCTTACTTGTACAGCTTGCCAACATGAATACCAACAGTTCCACAGTGTTCTCTCTATTCTGAGCTATCTATGTAAAGCACCCCTTGTTCCACATGGTACACCACTGGTCAACGCACTCTTCAAACAGAGAACTTGTATAGAAAACGTCTTCAGGTAAGCATTTCCATGCAGTATCTCTCTCGATTTCTATCTTTTTTCTCTCTCTCTTTATTGTATCTGTCTCTGTCTCTGTCTCTGTCTTTATCTCTCTATCTTTATATATTTATATATATATATATATATATATATATATTTCTATATATATACCACTAATTCGCCCTAAACGGGGAAATGATAAAAAAAGCTTAGCAAAGGAGAAAATTTATTTAAACCTGTTTATACATAATAAAGGATATGATAAGGACATTTCCCCAAACAGCACATATTTTACCCATGGCACAGTATGAACCCTGAAATTTGAGATGCATGCATAAGGCTACCCTACATTAAAAAAAAAATGGAAGGGTCCTCATATAGGTGGACGCTCATTATAGCATTGTGACAGCGAAGTTACAGGTTGTGATATGGCAGGCAAAGGACAGAAAGTCTAGTTCAAAACGTAAAGGAGAAATGCATATTTCTCCTTATAGTCGATTTCCCCCTTTCGCTGTATTTTTTACCACGTATTTTCGCCCTAAGTACATGTGGGTATCTAATGAAATATATATATATATTTATATATATATATATATATATATATATATATATATATATATATATATATATACTAGATACACTGTAAGGGCGAATTCGCTTTGTCGCTACCTATTCTTCAAATTTCCCTTAACGTCATTTTTTTTATTGTGACGGAATAAACCGCTTTGTTAAGATTGCCCTTTCTGTAGGATTTAGAAAGATATACATGTATATATATATATATATATACATGTATATACACTGATTATTTCCTACGTTAGGGGGAATCCTATATCCTATCAATGCGGTTTATTCCGTCACAATAGAAATTCGATGTTACGGCGAAAGCAACCGTGCGTTAAGGCGAATGATAACAATAGGCTGAGATAAAAGGATTCCCCTAAACGCCGGAATAAGAGTTATATATATATATAAAAACATATTTCCCTCTTTTTTATCTCTTTTTCTCTCTGGCTCTCTCTGTCTCTCTATCTATGTCTCTCTGTCTCCCTATCTCTCTCTCTCTCTCTTTTTTACTACCAATTGATCTGCATTGTTTTGTCTATTCTGAGCTATCTACAGTGCACCATTAGTTTAGAAAATATCTTCAGGTAACCATATCCCTACATTATGAAACCTTGATTCCTAACCCCATCTGTCCCACCAAGTATTTCAAGGTCATGTTTAGTGTTTGTAAGCCCTCAAAAACTTTTTCATCAGATTTATTGGATTTTTGTTGATAAATAGCAAGATACTAAGCAATTTAAAGATAGTGTGAAGATTTCACGTCAATAAATGAGAAGCAAACAATAATTTAGGTGCCGGGTCAGGGATATAAACTCCCTACAACTTCAGCGTGCACTATACATCATACACGCATTCAAAACCTACACTAGGTGACACACATGCTGTCTTCGTGCGAAGCCTCAAGATTGTTTTGCGGGGAGCTATCGGGATGGAAAGGTCCTGGCGTAGGGCAGTACATTGCCGTGATCTAGCATTCTTTCATAAGTTTCATATATTTACTGTAAAATTCACCGGAAATTATTGATGGAATACCAAAGGATGTCATACAAACATCTTTTTGATACATGGAAAACAACATGAGACTATATTTAACATGTTTCTTTCCAGTTTCCTTTTTGCTACCAAAACTGTACATGAGCTTTAAAAAAATGTCATAATATATGTGCACATTTAAACCTTGATGGCGTAGATCCATTGCTTAATGAGGAAAAAATGCTTTATAATGAAATGCTTATCTAAAAAAAAAAACTTGGGACTTTGGCTGACAAGCACCCTTCCAATTTCTCTCTCTTTCTCCTTCCAGAGCTTGCGTTGGACTTCCCCCACAGAACAACATGCTCCTGGAGCACAAGCTGAGCTGCCCCTTGGCCATGCCGGAGCTTGGGAGGAACGGCCACTCCGTCCCCACCACCAACGGCAGTGTCCTCCAGAACGGAAACCACGTCTTAGAGCGGGAACCCCTCTCCAAGAAAGCTAAGATCTCTGGGTACGTCAACGGTAACAGCGAGATCAATAACGGATCAGAAGTAGCAGCCATCCATTAGGGAAGTCGGTAATTTCAGTTTAGACACAATCGCAAGGACTTTGCAAGAAATCAATCCAGGGCAATTCCAAAAGCTTCGTGCATCACCGATTGAAATGTGCCAGCATTATAATGACATGTTGCATATTCTGAACATGATTTCTGTGGGCATTACAATAGAGTTAGATTTCTGGAAAGTCTCTGCGATCGTTTTCTGCCTGAAATTGTACCAATTGTTGTATATATACCAGGGCATAATGATGTATGCTTGAGATCATGCAAAATGATTATGACAGTGTGCTTGTAAATTCTTCATTTGTGTCAGCACGATGGTAGAATGTTCCATGTCTGTTTATTTGACATTGCTACCTTTTGGCAGTTGAGTTCTGTCTTGCAAGTAACATTATCACAGGATGGCAGCTGAGAGCGAGAAGGTGCCAAGTCCATGGAAAGCTATTTGAGAACCCTCTGGCCAATGAGTTCTTTCTGAACCAACATCATGACAAGATTGCAGAGCTGAAAGCTGTTAAGTCCATATAAAGCCCACTGACATAATGACCTAATACATCCAGGATTGGATATTGTAACCATATGAGGCATAAGGGAGCCTAGCGAAACGTAGTGGCACTGAAAGACTCGTCAGGAACGCAAAAGCTGTGAAAGTAATGTCGGTGAATTAAAAGTTCTAATTTGACATTTCTGAATGAAAGTTTAGGTAAAGTTAACCTATTGCCTTCTGGAAGCGGGTATAGTCCCTGTATTAAGCTTATGAGAATAAGAGAATTCAGTAGTCAGTGGGTTGATTAAGTATCATCAATGTACTGTAGTACATGTACGATATTGGTCTACCTCTGTGTGATGAAATCATCATTTTCAAAGATAACGCATTTCGTGTTGCTTTTTTCATTGCTTGTTTTGCGCTGCTTTTTTTGCGTTCCGGAAGTGTCTTTTTGTGCCACTGCACTTCGCTAAGCTCCCCAAGCTCTCATTTGCAAAAACAGTACATTTGTGATTAAACATTGCTTATGAACGAAGAGGTGCATCTCGATTGCCTTTTTTAAAATGGTAGTTTAGAAATGTTATTAATGCTGTGATGAATTGTCTTATGCCTTTCTGGAGGGCATCCGAATTGTTAAAGGGTACCAATCACCAAAAAATATTTTACTCTGTATGTTACAGGTTCCATGTCATTCTACTATATTCCAAATATGGGCTTCGAATATCACTTCTATGAAGAGATATTACAAATTTAATTATACTCTTTAAAAGCATAAAGGCGACTTGTGAGAAGACTACTCAACGCACCCGTACGCATTTGCCAAGATAAGGGCTCGCGTGGAACCGAACCTCCAAGATGGGTTCCGCGCGAGCACCTTCATGTTATCCTTTATTTCCTTCATACTCCTGAACTGGTGACCTATAGAATTTCAGATAAAGTTCTCTGAGGTTAAATTTTTACTTCCTAGCAGTATTACAATTTTTTTCAGGTGGTTGGTACACTTTAATGTTTAAGGAATACCCTCACCTATGTCCTTCTGTTGGGCACTTAAGGAGATATTGTACATCATGCTGATGTAGAAAAATTATATAAATGCAAGACTATGATGCAAGTATTAAGTCTGCTAATGAAAAAATTGTAATACCCTGGGTAATTTTTATATATTTATAACCATTTGAAAGGAAAATTGTTTTGAAGTTCATGAAAACACCCAAAGGGGGTGGGGGGGGGGGAATTAGTAGTTATATCTTTTTTCCTTTCTTTGCTTTACTGTTTGATGTTTGTTATGGTAAATCAAATGTATTCTCTTGTGCCAAGATCCCAAGTTTCACCTTAAATTGAAAAAAACTTCAGGTTTAGCTGGAAAATAAAGTTAAGTGAATATTTATTCCGCCGTTCTTAGGGTTTTACATTGTTTATGTATTCATACTACATGTATTATTTAGAGAGATTCATTTGGGAAAGGAACAAATTCATTGTTTATTTCATTTGCACGTACTAATATGTTTTTACCTTTGATAATGACATATGAGGAGATATTGATGTGAGAAATATATCAAAGTCAAGCAACATCTACAAGTATTATTCAAATATTATATTACAGATTTGTTTGAGGTGTAATTTTTATCCTGACATAATTAAGAGAGCTTGGGAAACAAAATTGAGCATAAGTTTGTATTATTGATATGTTGTATAACGAAGAATATGTTTATACCTTGCCGTGATAGCTTATTGTGATATAAATGGTGAAGTATACATGTGCATGTATAAGCACAATGTGATGGAAAAACTAAATAGGGTTTATTTAGCTACTGGTATTTGAATGAACTTTGTGTAAGGCGGTTCAGCGAAAGGGAGTGGCAGGAAAAGACATGTCTGTAATGAAAACGGCGAAATTGTTGGTGCATTAGAAGTTATAGTTTGACATTTGTAATGACAATTTTTGTAATATTCAGCCTACTCAAGTTAGTAGAGGTATTTTTACACACCACATGTATGTGGCTTAATTACACGTTTCTACCTTCATGAAACAAAATTATGATTTCCAGCGATATGCATTTTTGGTTCCGGACGTGCCTTTTTCGCGCCACTACGTTTCACTAAGCTACCTTAGAATCGTAATTCGATTTGTCGGGAGAATGACTACCCTCTGTTTTTATGATAAGGACCACCGAGTATTTAAAATATTGCAGACGTAATGGTTATTCCTTAAAGTATAAATCCCGGCGAACAGGAGGCGTCATTTGCTGACGTTAGAACCGCGTCAGTGACTTGCTCTTTTGCGTGTAATGAAAAATTATAGCGTTCAAAAAGTTATTCCAAAATGAACTGTGCAAAGATACTTTAATAAACTGTGGTATGAGTTGATTTCCTTCACAGGCTCAATCAGCGCAGGTATGGATGGAATTGAAATGATGCCCTGTGTGAGCTGGACTACAGAGGACCCTGAATGTGGGCAAGATATTAGATATTAATACAATGTGTGCAATTCTTTTGTAAATATTATATGGATTATTGGATTATTTCCATGGAGCCACGGTAATTCAAGCTCCCAGAAGGCATCCTTAATTAGCAGTCCCCAGTTTTACCTGGGGGGGGGGGGGGGGGTCTATAACTTGCTTAGGTTTGAATAGTAATTGCTGTAGAAAGTAGAATATATTCTTTAATATTATGACATGTTCTTCCCTTTCATTATAAGATCAACTTGCATGCACTATTACATGTACTTTAGACATATATAGCCACCGTGCGTTGTATTAGTGTAGTTTCAAGCATACATTACAGGAAAAAACTCTTTGCGGAAATTTTTTGCATTTGCTGCTTTAACCTCATGATTGGATTATTGCCTCCAACCCATTCAGTAGACAATTAAAAGAAGGAAGAAAAAAACAAAGCAATGTTGAGGAGTCTGCCACCCTTACAAATTATTTCTACTCGTCATACTTGTGAGATACTTCAGTGTAAGAAAAGATGTTGATACTTTTAGTGTTATTTGTTCCAATACTTTACAAAATTGCTTTTACCGTAGTCAGATATTGCACAAATATTTTCATTCAGGTGTATTTATAAAGCAATATTTATATCTTGCATATATTAAGCGACTATCGAGTAGTATAATGCAAATGTCTAATTCACCAAATGCTGCACTTAAAAAAAAAGTAAAAAGAAGTATATAGGGGTTGTGGTATAGAACTTTATTACTCTCAGAAATTAAAAACTGCAATTATTAGGTGGTCTGTTGTAGACAGATCACTTCTTAATTTCGTCAGAATTTTCTCTCTTTATTATTTTTTATTTTTCTCCCACTTTCTTGTGAACGAAATTCCTCAAAATCAGCTCACTCAATTTTCATCAAATTTCAGTCAGTCATCAGGCTTATCATGGTCAAGTGCCAGAAATTTTTTCAAGGTCATCAGGTCATCGTGACGTCATCCAGGCGCCATTTTGTGAAATTACATTATCGATCCTATCTTCATAAGGAGTCATAAAAAATGAACTATATTTGACACGCGTAAACTTAAGGTCAAGGGTCAATATAACGTCAAAATCCACGCACGCATCATGACGCGCACGTACGCGCGCGTCAAAATTTAAAATTGCTCAAAATCACTTTTTAATCAAATCACAGTACGTTTCAGGACATTTTAAGCATTTCAAAATTTTCCGTGCGTGCGCGTCCGCGCGCGCGTTATGCACGCGCGCAGCACGTACAGAACGTTAAAACGCCGTTTTCGCGTGGTTTGTCTTCCTGACACTATTCTTGACAATTTCCAACTATTTTTAGTCATTCTCGACCTTCTATAATGCCACACGCGCGCGTCAGACTTTCAAATTCGTGCGCGCGTCACTGGGCAATTAATATAATGTAAAAAGTGGTAAAAACATGCCTATATGGAATCCGCCATAGCTCGTCAGAATGCAGGAACCCCCCCCCCCCCCCCATATTCTGAAAGCCTAAAAGTTGTACATTTGAATTCATTAATAAAATTGAGTGGTCAATCGATCGGAACGTCGTCATATTTGCATATGAACTCAAAAAAAAAAAAAAAAAAAAAAAAATCGGTTTTGAAAAATTTGCGTCATAATTTTTGTATTCATTTGAAAATATTTCAGTAATAAATTGTCGATTTTCTTCCAAATTTTGATATGTTGTAGCTTAGACAATTCTCGACAAGATCAGTCACCACCATTTTTCATTTTTACAAAGGCATCATGGCGTATTTTTGCGATTAAAGGAGGCGGCATGTCAATTTTTCACATTTTGCGTGTATTCTCTATGGGACATGACTTTTTCTCAAATCTTGATTCTACATTCCAGACTTCTCTGAGCAGTACCTCTGCTATTTCTGCTTGATTTTCTTCCAAATTTTAGTATGTTATAGCTGAGACTATAAGCTTTCCCAAATGTGCCCTCCAATTTTTGATCAGATGTAGGGATCATGCCCATTTTTAAACTACAAAATATCATTTGAGAATCCCGTTCTTCGTTTACGTGTTATCTCTATTGGAAATATTTTGGTCTATTGGTAAAGCACTTGCCTCCCATTCCGGTGACTCAGGTTCGATCCCCGGTGGGTTCATTTTTTGTTTTCCACTTTTTTTTTTCTTTTTGCCTTTCTTTTTTGCCATCCTCTTCGACTATTATAATATATACAATCCTAAACAATGTATTAAACTGCCTTATTTTGCGTGTTATGTCTATGGGAAAGTAGTGTGCAGCAGTTTGTGTACAATCTGATTCACTGTCGTGTATTAAAGCTATTGGGTTGATCTCCCACGTGTCCTGCAATATCAAATCGTCCAGTTTGTTATCACGATTTCTCAAGATCGGCTCAGTCAATTTTCTTCATATTTTCGTCAGTCATCGGTCCTAATAAGGTCAAGTTGCAGCATGTTTTTCAAGGTCATCAGATTATCTTGACGTCATCCAGGCGCCATTTTGTGAAAATCAACTTATGGTTATATGTTCATAACGAAATGTCATTTCTCTTTCATATTTGGCATGGTTGAGGCCAATGTCATTCCAGTCAAGGTCATTTCGTTAAACGCGCGCGTACGCGTACGTGCGCGCGTCCGTGCGCGCGCAAAATTTAGAAATGCTCCAAATCGTCCCAAATTCATTTTGCACACGTTTTATGCCATTTCAAGCACTTTTCTAAAAAAAAAAAAAAAAAAAAAAAAATCGCCCATAAAATTGAACCTGAAAGGGCGCTATGCCACTTAGGTTATCGTGGTTACTGTCATCATCATTGTCATTATGATCATCATTATCAATATATCATTATCATCATTGTCATCACTTATATGACCATGTTATCATCATTGTCAAGATTATCATGATTATTATCTTGCAGAAATATTATCACATCTGACAAAGCAATTTGCCACAGGGACAGACCACCTAATTTGTCTTCAGTGACGAATTAAATTTCTAGTTATTATTTATTGTTATAATTTATTTGGCAAATCAACTTGCAAACATGATTGACAATGGCAACAAAATTGTGTAAAAATAAAAATATAAGAGTTTAAACAAGAATACAAGTGCAGATGTGTTCCCGAGCATGATCCCCAAGCTGCCTGAAAGGAAAAAAAGTAATTCCAATCACTATGACCATCAGGCCTTTCCTCCTATTTTTTTTAAAGATAAGAACCCCCCCCCCCCCAACCTGCATTACTAAAGACACAGGTGATATTTGATACTCTAAAATATTTTAGGCATTGTTTGATGTAAGAACGATTAATTTACACAAAATTAACTCTGAAAAGTATACACCGTATTCACAATGTATGTAGTAAAACACAGAAGGGAGAGTTGAGGTTTAAATGATGTATGTGAATCTACTAATACAAGGCTTTTGAGATATTTTTTAGTCAACTTTCATTCATCAGTTTTTTAAACTTGTTTTTGACTTGGGGCTATATCCTCAGAAAAAAAATTGTTTTTATTTAATGCAATTTGCCATCTTTACTTTTGCAATGAAAGCATTTTTTTAATTTCTTGTTCTATCATCTTTTTTTTTTGTCGGGCTGAATAACTAATTGCTTAAGCAAGAGCTTGCGATTCTGAAATAGAAGTAGGCATCGAATAGCTGAAGTGTTAAAGAATTGAAATATTTGCTGTTTCCAAAACCGGCATTGTTTTCTTTTAGAATAGAATAACTAATTATGTATTTATTTTGTTTCCCAAGACTGGAAGTTTGGTTTTTGACATTGTTATTTATGTCGTAGACTATTTTTTTTCCTTCTATAAGATTTTGAGGTCAATGTTTTGGATTAGAATGCCAAATACATAGAAATGTTATTGATGATAATATAAGGGCTGTATTTTTTTTTCTTTCTTTGCCTCTTCCAAGAGGATTTATTATTCTATTTCGTTTACATGTATGATACATATTTACAAAGATATGAAGACTACAGGCAATGCTTTCAAAACTATAGTAATCATAAGTTGTGAGAAAACTACAACATATCAATTATTTTCTTGACTTCTTTGATATTGAATTTTTAAATTCCTTTGTACTTTAAATAAAACTTGAATGAGATAAAATCACCGATCAACCTCTTTTGATTATGCTGTGAATTCCTTAAGCTGTATTTTACATGATGATGGTAAAACTGAGCAACTAATAACATCTTCATGTTTATTTCAATTTCTTCTTTGAACATGTAAGGGGTGTATTGAAAATGTTTGCTACTATTTAGCATATGAATGTGTTTACCTATAATTGCCTTTATGAAAGAAATCAGGAATACTTTTATTTGTTTGCACTTCATTTTCAAACAGACGCACTAGGATTGTCTGTTTCAGAATTAGTTTGCTATGTCAAAAAAAAGTTCCTCAGAAAATTGGCTGTATATGTACAGCCAAATATAGTTTTTCATCCATGCTTATATACATTTATCCCCATAGACACTTCTATTTAAGTGTATGCTGTCAAATAGCCTCTAAGAGAAAATGACACAGAAGGAAGAATAATACTAGTAGCTGAATTTCTATGTTGAATAAAATTTTGTCAAGTAAAAGCCAAGCTACCATGAGAGGATGTCAAAAAAATTTGAGCACATGTTTGACGATGAAATCTGTTTATTCATGCAAATAATTGCTAGTCCTGGGAAAGTGAGCAGAATGTTCAAAGTTTCAACTTCAATGCATTACTGTCCTTTTAATATGTGCCTCCATTATAGTATCATGTCGGATGTTCATTTGTTTTAAAAACTTGGGTATTCTGTTGTGTAGATGAGATTCAAGACAAACAGACCAAAAATACCATTGTATCATTTCTTTGAACCCATATATACCTCACTGGTGTTTGTTGCATTGTATTAATAAAACAGTTCTCTCTATAGAGTACCGAAGTGCTGACGTCATATTCGCTCGTCGTCCAGGATACTGGTTCCAAACAACAGAGCCCGCGCATGAGGTTCACCGCGAAGTCATTCAAGCAACAGGCTGGAGCAAGGCAATTTCAGCGTTTGGCGCTGGTGTGATCACCACGTCATTGTTTAACACAAATTTGTTTGGAACCAGCAACCTTGACAGCTTGGCCGGTATGACGTCACACTTTGGTACTCTATTGCTACGTTAGGTAGCTTAGCGAAATGTAATGGCGCGAAAAGGCGTGTCCGGAACGCAAACGGCGAAATTGTTGATGAAAGAGATGAATTAAGAATTGTAATTCTACATAATTATGTAAGGACAGTTTTTGATGATAATCAGCCAAATCAATATATTGGAGGTACATGTATTTCTACCTGCTCTGGGGCTTAATGGCACTCGCTCTTTTAAAATGGCATCCGCTGAGTTATGGAATAGCCTACCCGATATTTGAAAACAGGCAAATTCAACAGAGTCATTCAAGACTCTGTTGAAAACATACCTCTTTGTCAACTGATATTTGATCATTTCCTTAGGCTGTCTGGTAGTTTCAGTGACACACAAAATCTTCTCATGGTCTACTTTACTAAATTATTTTTTGTAATTATTTGATTTACTGTAAGTAATCAATTGATTCTTTGTAATTAATTATTTGATTCTTTGTAAGTAATTATTTGGTTTTTATTGTTATAACTCCATCTACCAGGCATATTTGTTTTCTATTCTGACCTATCTCTTTATATATTTTCTTTAAGCGCATAGGGACTTTCTTATGTAAGTGATATGCGCTATATAAGCAACGTTCATTATTATTATTATTATTATTATTATGTTTCGACCTTAATGGAATGAAATTTTGATTTTCAACAATATGCATTTTGCATTCCTTACACGTCTTTTCGTGCAGTTACATTTCGCTAAGCCACTTAAGTGCATGTATACTAAGTAACATATGCTGTATATGTGCCATTCAAACAAAGTACATTTAGTAATGATACATACAGATAAAGAAATGCACAGGTTATAAGTGAAATATAGGACTGACTTAACATTGTGACCAAAATGTTACTTTGAACAGGGATTTTAGGATTGAATGAAGCTTGAATTTTAAGTATTCTAAGTGATATGGAAATGTTTATAATATTTATATGTTTGCCATGCATTGTGTGCTGTGCTATGCATCAGTAATTTGCAAGTTTCAATATGCTCATTGAAAAATACACTTATGTAATGATAGAAGTTTTTAAGCTGCCTTTTGTTTCTCCCCCTCTCTCTCTGTATACACTACATTGTAATCATTCTTCAAATTTTGTACATGGCCTTAGATCATACATGTAGTGAACTTCAATCTGAACTTATATACATTTTTTTTTATTCAGAAGTAATATATCAAGACTTCTGACATTTTTTGGATTTTTTTTTTAAGTTAGAAATTTGATAACATATTTACCAATTACTCCAATCAAAGAGTCTTTTTTTTCTCTCTCTCTAATGGATCATATAATTATGGAATTATTATATTTATATGAGTGCCTATTATAGGTAGAAATAAAGAATGATTCATGGGAAAACTAAAAAATATATAGGGTTTTCAGTTTACCAAAACTTTATTTAAAATGAACAAGGGCGTTTAAAGTCTGGTGAATATTATTTTTTCCTACTCCCAAATTACTTAGAATGATATACATTACGAAATATTCTAGATGTTTTGGTGTTGTTCAGTAATCTACACACAATTTTAGACTTGCAAGCAGGAAATTGATTTTGTGGTTAATTCTCAGGTATATTGCCCCCTTAACGGCAGCCTATAGAGCATGCTCGTGGCGTTCAAATTACCATGGATATATACTCACCGAACTCTGCAGTGCGATATACTCCGGTAGTACATGTATATCCATGAAATTACCAAGTTATACCAAGATTGGCTCTAAGATTACCCGAAATGAGCTGTATGCAGTTGCGTTGTGCGCAGTCATAACCAACATCATAATGCTATTACCATATGTCAGTGGCGGATTGGGGGGGGGGGGGGGCAATTCCGGCTCGTGCCCAACCCCACCCCCCCCCTTTTTTTAGAACTGATAACCTTTTTTTTTTTTTTTTTCTTAGAAAATTTTCGGACATTTGTGTGCCCCCCCCCTTTTCACAAAATCCTGGATCCGCCCCCGCAATATGTTAATTGCCATTGTGTATCTAATAACAAGCAAAACTATTGCTTGGTTGGTGTGCTTATGTATATTGTGAATGAAAATATGATTAAGGGGGTAATATTAAACAGATTATATAAACGCATATATTGTTGACAGTCTTTCAAGTCGTTTGTGAACTTTGAGAGTGTAGAGTAAATGCATTGGTGTAGTAGTCGAATGGAGAGAGAGAGAGAGGAGAGAGAGTGGAGGGGGGGGGGGGGGTAAGAGGGAGAGAGAGAGAGGAGAGGGGGTAAGAGGGAGAGGGGAGAGAGAGAGAGAGAGAGAGAGAGAGAGGAGATGGGGTAAGAGGGAGAGGGGAGAGAGAGAGAGAGTGGAGGGGGTAAGAGGGAGAGGGGGGGAGAGAGAGAGAGAGGAGATGGGGTAAGAGGGAAAGGGGGGAGAGAGAGAGAGGAGAGGGGGAGAGTCGAGGAGAAGAGATAGAGGGAAAACAAGAGAGAGAGGGGGAGTGGAGGGGGTAAGAGGGAGAGGGGAGAGAGAGAGAGAGAGTGGAGGGCGTTAGAGGGAGAGGGGGAGAGAGAGAGAGAGAGTGGAGGGGGGTAAGAGGGAGAGGGGGAGAGAGAGAGAGAGTGGAGGGGGGTAAGAGGGAGAGGGGGAGAGAGAGAGAGAGGAGATGGGGTAAGAGGGAAAGGGGGGAGAGAGAGAGAGGAGAGGGGGAGAGTCGAGGAGAAGAGATAGAGGGAAAACAAGAGAGAGAGGGGGAGTGGAGGGGGTAAGAGGGAGAGGGGAGGAGAGAGAGAGAGAGAGTGGAGGGGGTAAGAGGGAGAGGGGGGAGAGAGAGAGAGAGTGGAGGGGGTAAGAGGGAGAGGGGAGAGAGAGAGAGAGAGGTGGAGGGGGTAAGAGGGAGAGGGGGGGGGGAGAGAGAGAGAGGAGATGGGGTAAGGGGGAAGGGGGGGGGAGAGAGAGAGAGGAGAGGGGGAGAGTCGAGGAGAAGAGATAGAGGGAAAACAAGAGAGAGGGGGAGAGAGAGGGGGGGGTAAGAGGGAGAGGGGAGAGAGAGAGAGAGAGAGTGGAGGGGGTAAGAGGGAGAGGGGAGAGAGAGAGAGAGAGGGGAGGGGGGGTAAGAGGGAGAGGGGGGAGAGAGAGAGAGAGTGGGGGGGGTAAGAGGAGGAGAGGGGGTAAGAGGGAGAGAGAGGGAGGAGGGAGAGAGAGAGGGAGAGAGGGAGAGGGGAGAGAGAGAGAGAGGAGAGGGGGAGAGTCGAGGAGAAGAGATAGAGGGAAACAAGAGAGAGAGGGGGAGTGGAGGGGGTAAGAGGGAGAGGGGAGAGAGAGAGAGTGGAGGGGGGGTAAGAGGGAGAGGGGGGAGAGAGAGAGAGAGAGTGGAGGGGGTAAGAGGGAGAGGAGAGAGAGAGAGAGAGAGTGGAGGGGGGTAAGAGGAGAGGGGAGAGAGAGAGAGAGAGTGGAGGGGGGTAAGAGGGAGAGGGGAGGGGAGAGAGAGAGAGAGAGTGGAGGGGGGTAAGAGGGAGAGGGGAGAGAGAGAGAGAGGAGGGGGGGTAAGAGGGAGAGGGGGAGAGAGAGAGAGAGTGGAGGGGGTAAGAGGGAGAGGGGAGAGAGAGAGAGAGAGAGAGAGTGGAGGGGGGTAAGAGGGAGAGGGGAGAGAGAGAGAGAGAGAGAGGAGAGGGGGTAAGAGGGAGAGGGGAGAGAGAGAGAGAGTGGAGGGGGGTAAGAGGGAGAGGGAGGGAGAGGGAGAGAGAGAGAGAGGAGAGGGGGTAAGAGGGAGAGGGGGAGAGAGAGAGGAGAGGGGGAGAGTCGAGGAGAAGAGTTAGAGGGAAAACAAGAGAGAGAGGGGGAGTGGATGGGGTAAGAGGGAGAGGGGAGAGAGAGAGAGTGGAGGGGATAAGAGGGAGAGGGGGGGGGGGAGAGAGAGAGGAGAGGGGGTAAGAGGGAGAGGGGAGAGAGAGAGAGAGAGTGGAGGGGGGGTAAGAGGGAGAGGGGAGAGAGAGAGAGAGAGAGGAAGAGGGGGAGAGGAGAGAGGAGAGAGAGTGGAGAAGAGATAGAGAGAAAACAAGAGAGAGAGGGGGAGTGGATGGGGTAAGAGGGAGAGGGGAGAGAGAGAGGAGAGGGGGGTAAGAGGGAGAGGGGAGAGAGAGAGAGAGGAGAGGGGGTAAGAGGGAGAGGGGAGAGAGAGAGAGAGGAGTGGAGGGGGGTAAGAGGGAGAGGGGAGAGAGAGAGGAGAGGGGGGTAAGAGGGAGAGGGAGAGAGAGAGAGGAGAGAGGGGGTAAGAGGGAGAGGGGAGAGAGAGAGAGAGAGTGGAGGGGGTAAGAGGGAGAGGGGAGAGAGAGAGAGAGAGTGGAGGGGGTAAGAGGGAGAGGGGGGAGAGAGAGAGAGAGGAGAGAGGGGGTAAGAGGGAGAGGGGGAGAGAGAGAGAGGGGTGGAGGGGGAGAGGAGATGGAGAGAGAGTGAGAAGAGATAGAGAGAAAAACGAGAGAGAGAGGAGGAGAGAGAGTGGAGGGGGGGTAAGAGGGAGAGAGGAGGGGGGGAGTAAGAGGGGGGGGGAGGGGGAGAGAGAGAGAGGAGGAGAGAGGATAGAGAGAAAACGTGAGAGAAAAGAGAGAAAGAGACAGACGTTGAGGTAATGAAATAGAGGACAGAGGGAGAGAGAGAGAGAAAAAAAAAAGATAGAGAGAGAGAGAGAGAGGGGGGGGGGGGGAATAAAGAGATGATGTAATGAGAAAGAGAGGGGTTGGGTAATTAGAGAGTGGGGAGGGATAGACCATACCACAAAAGGCCAACCCATCGAAATTACAGAGACACGAGAGATTACAGGGAGTAAACATGCGAGGAAGAGAGAGAGAAAGAGAGAGGGAGAGACATAGGCGTTGAGGTAATAAGAGAGAGAGAGGGAGAGAGAGAGAGGGAGAGACATAGGCGTTGAGGTAATAAGAGAGAGAGAGGGAGAGAGAGAGAGGGAGAGAGGAATAGAGTGGAGTATATGTTCATGTAATATAATATGTATCAATCAGTATGATATTTTCCCCATAGAGCGCTTGTATAAAACTCACTCTAAATTACCCCGAAACTCCAATTTTTGACAGATTTTCCTAAAACCCGTGGTACTTAAGAGCTACTGTTTGAGAGAATCAGGCAGGGGTCGGAAGATGGGGGTCGGCAAATTGGACTCATATTTCAAAGTTTGATCAAGTCCTTCGGAGCATTTTCAAAAATAGCTATTAAAGGGGCAGTCTAATGAGAACTCATGGGGAAATGAAATCGTGCGGAATTTGCAAAAGGCTCGTTTACTTGTACACATAGCACGCCCGTTGTGCGAGGCCGTCGGACTAAGGTCATAAATGATCGGACGGCACGAAGTTGACCGAACTGGAGCTCGGCGAATACTTCGGGTTTAACCAGTCCCGGGCTCTTAGTCTTGTAACTGGTTGTAACCTCGTTCCCCCAAACAAGTTTAGTGTAATGCTGAAATATTTCCAAATACAAAACACGGTTAACTTCTGGTTGATTAGTCTAGCCATCGCTTCTGCACTGCCCTGCCGCGACTCGTTGTCGCCACGATTACGTAACTAATCCCAGGCTCTACCAGAGAGCTGTCTCTGTAATTACTTTTCCATATGTTTGATTACTTTCCCACCGCGCGAAATTTAAAACACAAGCCAGTCTTATCTCAGAGGTGGTCCAATATGAATCACATGTTTTAGCACGTGCGATGGAAGTCCTTGTATCGAAGTGACACGAAGCTCCGAGTATATTTTCCTCTCTCATCGGAAATCGCCCATGCAGGCCTACCAAAGTATCCCTTTAAACCCCTCCACCATTCCTATCTGTGATTTTACTACCCCACCCCAAAATGCGCCCTCTGTAGGCTATTTTTACACCTTTAATTACAAAAAACGCCCAACTTTACGTAAATGTTTCACCTAGGTAAAATGACCCGATCTCTTTGAAATTTTAGCCACAAACCATTTTGAGGGAATTTGGGGCTAAATTGCAATAGAATTCCTGTACAGTTCAACAAACAATAAATAGCCTGTAAAAAAATCGGACCCTACCAGATGGGAGTCTGTACCACGGCCCCGATCAATTCAATGAAAAATTCGGTACTTCCAGTTACGGCCGTGCGCATAGGCGCCGGAAATAGGGGGGGGGGGGCAGGGGGCGGTCGTCCCCCCCAAACGAAAAAAAGCCCCCTCCCCCATAAAAAAAAATCAGTAGTAAAGGAGTAAAATTGGAGGGGGAACCAAAAAGAAAATAAACAAAAATAAAACCTGAATTGAATCACATCGCAAATGTTATTCCATTCAAATAAAAGAAGAGTATGAGCCCTTGAAAGGTGAGCCCCCTTGAATGTTTGCCCCCCCCCCCCCCATCCCAAACTGCTTCCGGCGCGCCTGGCCGTGCGGTTCTAGTATTTTTCCTGGGTATTTTTAGGACGAATCCTTAATGGACGAGAAGTTTAAAGAGATATAGACGAAATGCGCTTATTGGCTTGCTGCTAGGCCTACGTTATTTAGAGTTGACAATCATTTCTAAAAATGTGATCCTGACGTTTGATTCGTCTAAAAAAGCCTGGAATTTGGGTTGGAAATGTTGTAAAACTAATAAGAACAAAATTAGGATATGGTGCTTGAAACAGTTTTATGCAAATTTTAGTCCGATGTTTCTATACAGCAAGTACGATTATTTAACGGACTGCAGAATTGTCTTATTATCGGAGGGAAAGTTTCCACTTTAAGGCCTACCTAAACCAGAGCCCTTCACAATAGTCAATAGGTTCAAACATTATCATGACATTTCTTTTCAGCCGGAATGAAGGCCTGTGAAATAATTCTGTGAAATTATTCTGTGAAATATTACTACTGACAGGAGCTTAATTCGGGGATGCACTTGATGACAAGTCCTCCGGAAATTTGGGAAAAAAATGGGGGGGGGGGGGGGGATGTTGAAATAACTTAAGGCTTCATCATACTATTGAGGACCTGAAGTGCTCTAGAATGAAAAGTTTTACAATTCTAAATGGTAAATCAACTCGCTTGATCGCCCCCCCCCCCCCTGAAACGGAAAGTCACAATATTCAGAATTGATGACGATGTCAGCTGCCTGTTCTAATTGAAGAGAGAAATGGATAGTAATTACTCTTAGGCTTATAGACTTTGAATTAACCCTTTCGAGACAATTGACCACATTTTGTGGTTTGGCTCAATAACTTTTGATTCAGAGCTCTAAAAAATATACCAGATGCATGAGTAGAAAGAGCAAAAATTTCTACACACATTGTTTCCATTTTTGTTGCATGACCATATTGCGTTTGATACAAGGAATTTTAAAAAGGAGAATAAGCTTGAAAATCCTTAAATTGGCAACACACTGAGAGGTTCAAAATCACTGTTTTTTCAAAATTGGCAATTTTTTTCAACTTTCGACTAAGCTTCTAATGATGCATATTGTTTTCAAAGACATTACATTTTGTTAGAACCGTGTAGCACTGAAAGAAAAATATTATTGTTGCCAATTTGAAGAACAAAATGTGATCAATTTACCCCTTAAATAATTCCTGTCATGAAAGGGTTAACCATGTAAATAAATTGGAAAACGTCAAACTAGAAACGCAAAGATTCTCTATAAAGAGGTGTCAAGAAGGGCGATGGTTTTATTTTGCAGAGTTGTCTTATTTATGGAAGGGGCGGGGATACCCCCATCCATTTTGAATTATTTATGTGCGAATATAATTGTTGCGTTCTGGCGCTCTTGATAGAAAAATCTTATATTCTTCTTGGCTCAGCCACCATGGCCACGTCACCTCAAAATTTTCGGCTCATTACGCCATTAGGCAGTACACCTATATATGGAATTAGCGATGCATATTTATGCCCCCTTGTGACTCCCCTCCCCCAGTTTGCCCCTATCAGTGGCGTATCTAGACCTTCGCGAGGGGCAAAATATCTGAGCCTACACTCTAAAAAATCCCGGGTCAGATTTGACCCGGAAATCAGTCCGTTGGGGCCACACTCCGTTCCGGGTCAAAAATGACCCGGAATAAGGTCCGATGTGACCATTTCTGGGTCAGATCTGGTCCTTTCAGTGTCACATCGAACCTTATTCCGGGTCATTTTTGACCCGGAACGGAGTGTGGCCCCAACGGACTGATTTCCGGGTCAATTTGACCAGGGATTTTTAAGAGTGTATGGTGATCCAGAAAAAAAAGAAGGTTTTTCCAGCCCTAATTAGGGTAAACGTCAGCTGTTCCTTCCATTCATATTTCCACAATTTACATTGCAATTATGATTTTCATTTAATAACCTCCTTCCATTTTTTTAACTATTGTAGTTTTAATAGTATTGACACAATATTCATACTAGCTAATGGCAAACGAGCGAAGCGAGCGAGAAAAAATTGCCCTCATTCCATCTTGATTGAAAGTGTTTTGATTCTTTCTCATTCGTGCAAAAACCATACTTACTTGTATATTTCAAGATATTGCAGAATATATTTAAATTAGTTACAGAGGAGTTCAAATTCCCCATTGTCATGTTGTTTGGCTTCATAATTGTGGGTCACAATATTAGCAATGCTTATCTTTTTGATGGTTGGCTGAGCATCTACTCCAATTCCATATTGTTAACGAATTGTTCCTTTATTTAAAAGCAGTTTGGATACAATTTACATAGAAATAATTGATTCACATGCAGTGACTGAAAAATGAGTGAACCTTTTGTTGTGGCTGAGAATCTGTCAAGGGGGGGGGGGGGGGGAGGGGACAAGTTCCCCTACTTGCCACCTATCAAAAACGCTATAGTGGCACAGAACTCCTAAAGACGTAGAAGGCTCGTGCGGGTGCGAAATTGTAGCCATCGCTCGTACATGATCACGTGATATCCGCCATCTTGGTTAGTCCTTCGCTCTCCAGATTCATGCAGTTCGTCGCGTCAACGACATTCAGTATAAAATGCTTGATCGTTGGAATATAACACTAGGGTGATACAAAATCTTACTGAAATTGCTCGATTTTGTTAATGCTAGTATTGAAATGAACCAAGAAAAACAAAGACAGGGAAATTTCTCTTGTAATACTTGAAATAAATTGCCAGGAGTGTTATCAAATGTTGCTTCTGACATTTTCATGCTTATTACAGAAGTGCAGTCATCATCCACTCTTGTTGCTCATTTTGATAACATTTTCTTTACTACATTTATTTACTATTTCAAACAATTTTGGTGACTGAAATGACAAGAAAATCAAATTTTGTGGCCATTTGCTTAACTTGCCCTCGCCGTTCTCATGGCTTTGGAAAATAACTTTATTGAAAGCGGAAATTTATATTATTGTATTCATCTCCTGACTATGCAAGTCCTTTACTTGCAAGAGTTTGATACGAGGTGTGCTCACATCAGTACGTTGCAATATACATGTATAGCCCTCAAGAAAATTCTTGTTTATACAGATCATTGTTATGATCCAGACATCTGTGTTTTGTTGAAGGTTGGTAGGATATAGATTCCCACTCTAAATAAGAACACTAAAAATACATCAAGCCCAACGAAGCGCTTGTCACAACTGCCAAATTGAAAGCAAGATTTAATCATTTATCTTTGCCCAGCCGATCAAATTCGAGCGGCCATGAATTAACTGCAAACAAGTCAGTACAATTCTAATTTGATGCACTAGGGTTTCGAAAAATTCAACTTTAGGGCAATTTCAATACCCTAGGGCAATTTCGGATTACGTAATACGTCATTGTAATGTTCGCTCATTTCAATAGGCAATGGACATGGTTACTGAAATTGTCTTAAGTTTATTTTTAGACTAATTCTTTGCCAAAATGGTATTTAACATGTGAACTTTGCAGCAGTATGTCTTATTGTACATATAAAACACTCAAAATCACAATTTATTGCACAAGTGCTGTACTTGTATTCAAAATCACCGGCAGTCCCCAAAATAGTGGTAGAAGCTGACGGTTCTATGATGATTATGCTTTATTCGATAAAGTCCTGACTTTATTATCATCAAAGATAAAAAGAAACATGGTAGAAGCATGTTGAACAAACCCTTAAATCAAAACAAATTTGTAGGCCTTTTTATACCAGATAACACTGTACAAAAAGTATAACGTTATGCAAGTCATCTACATGATACAAAAGAGAAGTATATATGTATTTTTAACGTGTAGGCCTACATGAAATTGTATTTTGCTGTTGTTTTGTTTTGTTTTGTTTTGTTTTGTTTTTTCCGAGGGGGTGTCAAGGATGACGGTGAACAAATGAACTCAGGCTGCCTTCTTGAAAGAGATCTAAAAATGATATTGATTTAAAAAAAAAAAACTGTTCAATATTATCTTGAACTTGAGAGAATAAAATTTAACCTTTGTGTCTTAATTGAAAGAGAACCAAACTCTTCCCCCTCCAAAAAAAAATGTACATGATATTAGTTGACGTTACTTATGTATGAAAAGCAAGTGAACTGCATGCAGTGGAAAAGCCAACTTCAAAATTTCAAGTGAAGAAGGCACAAGACCATTTATTTTGATAGAGAAGATCCGATATAATATTAATAGGCACTGATGAGAAGCACACGGTCTGGTGGGCTAGTTGAAAAGATCGAGGACTAAGCAATATGGCGGCGTGTGCACTCGAGCGAATCCTCCAGCGGGTTTGACGGCTATACCGCGATCTGTGCATTGGGAATGGGTATGAGCCTTCTACGTCAATTAGGAGTTCTGTGTATAGTGGTCCCGATTATTATGGAGGTGTGCTAATACACATTGTGATTTATTACCATCGTTTGTATAATGATGATTTTTACGTAATTTATATTTATTTATTTATTTTGTCTTCTTTATTTTATACTACATGGTTGGCCGGGTTCAGTTATTCAAAACTTTCCAAAGGCGCCCTGCAGTTCAACAAATCATTTTACATGAAAATACAAAATATATAACGATTAGGTAACATGGTAAATTACAAAAACTGGTGAGTGAATTAATGGTATTATATTTGAATAGTAATGATATCATTCCACTGAGTGAAGATTTAAAGCTTTGTATAGTTTTTTAAAACTTATAAAGGGGTATATATCGAGTGAACTTTACCAGGGAATGCATTAAACAAACTGGCTCCTATGCAAAATAATTTCTTTTATATTCTGTCTTTGGGCCGTGTTGTTGGAGGGGCATCTTAAAGAATAACTTCTTGAAAGGAGCTTTTGTCATTCATCAGTTTATTCAGCTTCGTACTCTTCTTGAGAGGCCCCTTTCTCATTCATTTCATAATGATATCATTCCCCTGAGTGAAGATTTAAAGCTTTGTATAGTTTTTTAAAACTTATAAAGAGATATACACGAGTGAGTTTTACCAGGGAGTGAATTAAACAAACTGGTTCCTTATGCAAAAGAATTTCTTTTATATTCTGTCCTTGTGCCTTGTAGTTGGAGGGGCATCTTAAAGAATAACTTCTTGAAAGGAGCTTTTGTCATTCATCAGTTTATTCAGATTCCTACTCTTCTTAAGAGGTCCCTTTCTCATTCTCGTACTCGTTTTTCCAATACTATCATTTATGAAGTCATGATGGTTCTTCTTTTCCCTGTCTGTTAAAATAATCCATTTTTTGTTTAATAATTCATCTTCTTCATGTTCCCCTCTTTCTGGACCCAGACCTAGTACACATACCCTATGTACAATTCGACCAAAATAGACACGCTCTATATAGTAACTCTTATTGTGTAATGTTACCACCTTTGCGCTAACACAGTGATATTCGGAGCTCTAGGGTAGTGTCCGAATATAGGTGATCGAGTTATCTACTTGAGTAGGTTTTTCAATTACAAATTCCTTCAGAATTACCCCATAAATTAATTTTTGGAAGTGCTTCCAATATGTATCATTCAACAACTGTACCAGTTTTAATGCTTTTAGACAAAAGTGCACAATTCAACCAAATTTGGGAGCTATGCCGCCGTACTAGTGGAGTAATTTGTACCTTGTAAAAAAATTTCTATGTAAAATGTGCTTAAAATATGCTAATTATAACATTTTTGGATTAAATAAGAGAAAATCAAGTTTTAAGCTCTGATAATTCAGTAAATCCCAATATCAATGACCCAACGCCTGTTAATTAATCTAGGAATGTCCTGGTCACAGGATGCCTTAATGATTACTAATTTTGATATTTTATTCTTTTTAAGAAGTGAGTAATCATCTCTACTTATGTGAAGATGCGCTTTAAAACATGCCAGTGTTCACATTTTGAACAAAGAAAGTTTAACCTATTAATCATATCAATCTAAAGTTAATACATAACTCCACATTGATTTACCCAATACTTGGTCATAGAGTGCCTTCGTAATTTCACTTTTGATAACTTGATACGAAATTATGCTGCGCATCTTACAATAAACAAGAGTTTCACGTTGTCATATTTACCAATATGAAAAATGGAAAAAAGTAGTTTTAACCCTATTCCACAAAACCTGTGCAAAATTGGACAGAAAGCATAATTCATGCAATGGTGAAATATTAATGCAATTCAAGTGGACGACGATAATATTTAAATGGTTACATGTCGTTTATCCAGTTTTTATAATTCCAAAGGTTCGTTGATCCAAAAGTTAATTAAATCAAACTTCGATAATTCCGAAGGTTCGTTGATCCGAAGTTTTGTAATTACGGAAATGGAATGGGGCTCCCAATTCCGAAACAAAACCCTAATATCATTTTCCACAAGTACGAGTACAAATTTTCAGTAGAATATTCATACATTTACAAGAAATGTATCACTCATTCAAAAACGAAATTTTTTCAGCTTTTCGCGTAAATTATCTATTTAAACGGGTGGTGACCAAAAAAATTAAAGCCACTCCACGGACTTGAAACCTAGAATGGATTAACCTAGCTTTGGCCCACATTTAATGGCAAAAACCAACTTTAAACTGGTTAGGCCATTTGAGATATACTACTTCAAAAAATGACCTAAACCTGGTATTTTTTCCAATTTTCTTGAAAATGGGAAAATTGGCATTACCCCTATAGTAATAATGGAATGGTCCAACAACCTATTTTTAATATTGTCTATACAGATCTTAAGAAGAAGGATGGAAGGAAAAATCCTACTAGTTTCGTTTGAATGGCATAATCATAAATACATTTTTACTATCAATGAAAATTCATACATATAACGATAGGGTCTACATGGGACCATTTTTACCTTGGCATGCTTGGGGTCGTCCATTGAGTACTCTAGGTATGTTTACATGTACAATTTTTTTTTTTTTACCGTAGTTCCGTTGCTTTTCAGTAGAATGTTCATAAATTTACAAAAAATGAACCACTCATTCAAAACGACTTTTTTTCAGCTTCTCGCTGGAATGACCTATTTCAAGCGGCTTGGGACAAAAAAGTAAAAGATACTCCACGAATTTGAAACCTGGAATGGATTGACCTTGGTTTGGCCCACATTCAATGGCAAAACCAACTTTTAAAAAGTTGGGCCATTTGAGATACATCACATTTTTCAATTTTCGTGAAAATGGGAAAATTGGCATCAATCCTATAGTAATAATGGAATGATCCAACACCTTATTTTAAATATTGGCTATAGAGATTGTAAGAAGAATGATAGAAGGAGAAATCCTGTAAGTTTCGTTTGAATGGTATAATCCTAATTGGATTTTTACTCTGAATGAAAATTGCACTCAATTTCAAAATTCATGTCCTTGATAGGTACCAAAAAGGGCAATTTTTAGGGGGTATGGTTAACTATGAATGGAATTATGAACAGAAAATTTTAACATTATTTTCGTAGGATATACCCTGTATATACCATATCGTCAAAATGTAAAAGAAATCCGCCGACCCCTATCTTCCGACTTTTTTCAAATCTGCCTGATTCTCTCAGAAAGTAGCTCTTAAATGGTCAGAATATAACCCAAACCTATAAATATGTTTAACATTCGTAGGCCAGGGGGGCATTTCATCAACATTTGTCCGCCGACAACTGTCAGCGCTGACTAAATTTAGTCAGCGCTGACAGTTGTCGGCGCTGACTAAATTTCTGTTTCACGAAGCTCTCTGACAATTGTCAGAGAGCTTTTACTTTTCAATCGAGTTGAACGAGCCCACTGACTAATTAGGCCACGCCCACTCCCCAAGGCGCGCTCCGATCCCCAAATCAACAAAAATGAAAATATTGAGCGTATGAAAATGAGTGAGATTGAGAATACAGCGAAGGAGGACATGGAGCAGGAAGTGTCTGTAAGTAAAACCCTTCAAAGTATGTTGAATACTGTAGATAAAATGTTGGAAATGATAAGTAGTGCCGTTGATCTTCAACTTCTTACAGAAGAAGAAGATCAACAGGCAGCTGTAGAGATTTGGCTAAATTGGCAACGTCCATCGGCGTTTTGGCTTTGCCGATGGACCAATTTCACATACAAGTCTATAAGAGATGTAAATATGTGCGTGTGCACGGCTTGACCAGTCGCCTGCTCCGCACTGCCACGTGCACGGTGACCGGTTAGTCTGCAAGCACAGACCCTAATTTGACACTTTATCAGAAAATCATTGTGTCTTGAGAGGAGCCTAATCCAGCTACCTACTGGTTTGACACTTTATCAGAAAATCATTGTGTCTTGAGAGGAGCCTAATCCAGCTACCTACTGGTCGTGTCAATATAGTCTGCAAGCACAGACCCTAATTTGACACTTTATCAGAAAATCATTGTGTCTTGAGAGGAGCCTAATCCAGCTACCTACTGGTTTGACACTTTATCAGAAAATCATTGTGTCTTGAGAGGAGCCTAATCCAGCTACCTACTGGTCGTGTCAATATAGGGTCTGTACAGGTTTGCCAAAACTGTTTCCCACGGCCAAAATCGGGTTCCACCCACTTCATCAGGGTCACCTGTGATTGGTTCCTAAACAATGTCCATCAGCATCCCCAGAGACTGGCTATCAGGCTTCCAGTTACAAGATAATGAGATTACTGATAAGGTCCAGTCTGTGGTTAAATTAAAACAACACTCTGCCAGTGACTATTTTTACCCACAAAATTGAATGGAGCTACACATACAATGCAGAGGTCTGCTATTTCCTGGGTCTATGGTCTTTTCTCACCCTGTAGGTCTCCACCTTTTCTTTATTCTGCAACTCGTTTTACCAAAGTTTCTTTTTTTAGAATCTCAATTAGATTCACCATGCTCTCATTCCCTCTCCATCTTCCCCCTCTCTCATGCTTTCTCTCTCTCTCTCTGTGCACTCTTCTTGTTTACAAGTAGGCATACCCTAATGCTCTCTTCTATGATTGTTTTCTTTTTCTCTAATCATATTTTTCATTTTCCTTCTCCCTCTCCCCACCTCTTTCTCCTCTTCTTGGTTCTCTTCCTCATTTGTGCCTATTGATCGATCCTTCTCTGTAAGTAGATATTTTTTTTTTTTTAAACTGCTCACTTCATCCTGTAGTGCTGATCATTTTTTTTTTTTTTTTTTTTTTTTTGCATAGACCTAACGTTCTCTTAGATTTTCTTTTTACTGTTTCCCCCTTCCCTCACTTCACTGTCTTTCCCTCAATTGGTCAATTACTGTTTGTCCCCTGAAAATATTACAATAAGACGTACAGTAGACCTACCAATAACTATGTAGCTTTAAAAATGGTAAATTAATCCGAATGTTTTAAGCAGGGAAATTTCCCTTGTTTAAAGTTATGAAACCATGGACCCTATGATGAAACTATATATGCCCCTAACTAATTATCTGCATCTCGGCGAAGACCCCATCCGAATTTGCAAGATGAAAAGTCATACTGAATTATAATTGAAACTATAACTATTTCTCTACCAGTCAGTGAAGACCCTGTCCGATTTGTTCGAGTTGTCAATGATTTATTTATAAGGTATGTCCTAAAGGGGAAGTCCGATCCTTTTGAGTTTTATATAGAAGCAGAAAACTAAGACAAACAGATCAACAACATACAAAGTTTGTGGAAAATCGGACAACTCATGAGGAAGTTACTTATATGAAAAACTAGGGAAAAGAATGAAAATCACTTGACAAATTGGCAAACCTGCCATGAGCTTGTGAAATCATTCCCTCACAACTCACTAATTATTTTGTTTATATTGATAACACAAATTCTCATTTTTTTGCAAGAATAGGATTTCCACATAACCTGAATCAAGTTCATTATAGTAACACGTTTTCCCGTAAACTCGAAAATATTGAGTTTGTTTTCATAATATACATTTTCCTAATCACTCATTTTTTATGTATATTGTATAGATAAATTCATACTATACATGTACATGCAAAAATATTACCTGCTTCAAGTTATGAGAAAATCACATTCCTTGACAAAAATGGGGGGGGGGGGGGGGAATGTTATTGATGTACATGTAAAGAAATTGATAGGTGAAGTTTGAGGGAATGAAGTGAATTTCATAGTTTCCCCTAGTTTTTCACGTCATTAAAAATATCTCTTACATTAGTTGTCCGATTTTAAATGGTTTCAAAAGGAAGTAATCTTACTGTTTTATTTTTATCATAATTGATTTGGTAATACGTCATTAATCATCATAATTATCTTTCTTGTTTGTTGTAATTGTTGTTACGAATCATTATCATTTATTTTACCATAAAACGAAATATACATACAGAGTAATAGATAAAAGAGACAGAATGTGATAAAACATGAATGGGATGTGGGTCAGGGTCCACAAAATTGACATTCTTCCCTGTTGCTAATGAAGAGCATGTGAATATTCTTTTTCCAAATGAAATATGTTAATAAACCTGTCCATTTGTTCATTCATGTAGATAGGGATGGCAAGAACATCCAAGTGACAAAAGATGGAGGAAAGGGACCCATGCTTTACAAAACTCCTTTTCTATGTGACTTCTCTAACAAATCGGACTGGGTCGTCACTGACTTGTAGAGAAAGTTTTAGTTTCATAGTTCAAAACGATTGCTTTCGTAATTCCAACCTCCTGGTGCCAATATATTTTTTTTTTTTTTTTTTTTTTTTTTTTTTTTTAATAAACGTTCTTCCTTTAGACATTCTTGTCGTTTCTCTCTCTCTCTCTCTCTCTCTCTCGCTCTTTCTCTCTCAGTATTTCTCCTCTGTTGTTTTCTCTGCACTTCCCCTCCCTCATAATTGAATGTAAAATGAAGATACATAAACCAGTTCAAATCGAATCAAATCAATTTTAAAAAATAGTCATACCACTTTTTTCTTGCCATCTATATCTCTCTATCCCTCCCTTTTAGGCCCTAATGAAATTATCATCTTTTCCCTTTTATTCATAAGTTTATACTGAGAATATTCTTCTCCCTTTATCCCCTCTCTAACTAAATTATCTCATCTACCGCTCTCTCTCCTCACTCGGACTTCTTTCTTACATTTTACTTTCTTCTCAGACTCTCTTTCTTTTCATCTCCTTCTCCAGACAAAAAAAATTGTTTCTTTACCCTCCCCTTTCTTTCTCTCTCTCTCTCTCTCTCTCTCCCTCTGTTTCTAAAAATATAACTATTTTATTTGACAAGACTCCCAGTGGTCTAAATAAGGGTGTGGCATTTTTTATTTGCAAATTTTAATTTGTATAGCTTGTCGGCATGTAGCCAATTTTTTTTAAAAGCTTGTTAGAAAATTTCCAGGTTACATTTACTTGACAACAAATTCACTCTGACCCCTCCCCCCACCCCGCCAAAATGAAGGAAAAAAATGGTCTAATGATTTCCTTTTCTTCAAAGATGTTCTGTCTTTCTCACTTACTGTCTTCCTTTCTTTATTTTGCATAGGTGAGAATAAGAATTTGCTGCCTTTTAAGAAACAAATATTCGAGAGCAAAAAGACGTTTTCATAAGCAGGAAAGATGAACATCAGAGTCGTTTGACTTTAGCTGATGAATAACACAATCGTTACAATTCAAAGCTGGATTATTTTTCTCATCAAAATTGTAATATAGACCGAACTATCAGTGAAAAAATGATAAAGTTCCCCAGTACACGACATTAACTCTTTAAAAGAAAACCTGAAATACAAATTTCAGTATTCAATGTACATTTCTCCACTATAGGCAACCTTTTATCATGTCTATTGATGATGTTCAGTTTATTTTTCTAACAGGTTTTGTTCACCATCCCTCATTGATAAAACAAGCAGAACTGAAAAGCTCTTTGGTGTTTAGGTTCTTTTTTTTAAACACTGCTATTGACAGAATGTTTTTGATATTAAATAAACCCGAAATTTCTTTCAAAGTCATCCTTTTAAAGTTGAATATTCCATAAATCTCATGCAAAATTTTGGGGAACCATTTTGGGAAATTAGAATGAAATATAATTGTTGGAGTATTAAACCATTCCTACTTTTCAGTTGGGCATCAAAGTGAAATTCCACCCTGATATTAAGTTGATTTTAAAAGAAGCCGAAAAAAGTAAAGAGACAGACAGATCAATGAAAGTCTGATCAAAATCCGATAAACACAAACAAATTGTTAACTCTGTGACGTATCTTGAGAGCTCCTTTTCCATTTGCTCTGTATACAAAACGTAACAAAAAGTCATCTATTTTCATTTTGTTTTTGTTTTTGTTTTTGATGAGGGAATAAATTTGTATCATACATTTTTTGGGGGGTAAAAGCATAAGTGAGATGATTATATCTAGGGTGCATATATGATTAAATATTTTCTTTATAGAAAGTAGAAAAATGTATGTTTTTTTTCAGTACAGGGCAAATGGGAGAGGAGCTCGCAAGATACGTTGCCAACTTGTGTTTGATTGATTACAGCTTAAATTAAAAAAAACTTGCTTATTTCTTATTGGATTTTGCTCAAACTTTCATTGATCTGTTTCCTTAATTTTTCTGCTTCTTTTGAAATCAAGTTAATGTCCGGGTGGACTTTCCCTTTAACTAATGACCTATAGAATGCCAAGTGAAATTCTATGAGGTTGACTTTATACTCTCTACATGCTCTATGCCATACACAAATTACTTTTGTTGGGGATTGGTGCACTTTTATAATTAAACAGAAATTTTCTTTAAAAGTCTTCTTTTAAAGCTAATTATTCCATCCAATGCAAAATTTAGGGGAAACATTTAGGAAAATTAAAATAGAGGTGTGATTATTAGTAAATTGAACCATCCCTTTTTATTAGTTTGTCATTAATTAATAGTGGAATGGAATAATTATGCACAAATATACCATGAACTTGCCTGAAGATTTTTACATAGTTAATTGAAAAAAAGTGTCAGCCTAGTTTTGTTTTCCTATTCAGTTTGTCAACCATCACTTTAAACTGATTAGAATCACATCTTGCTAGTTCATCTATAAAAGAAAGCTAATCTTGACAACAAATTTGTTAAACCCTTGAGTCAAGTAAAATGCAAATAGACTGTTGTTAGAGTTACAGGAAACTTTGATGGGAAAAGGGCAAAATAAGAAGGAGACATGATCAAATTCCTTTTTTCTAAAAACTACAGCAAAAATTAGGAAAACTTATGCACTGTTCGTGATTCTCCATTTTTTGCTTTCCCATTCAAATAATTTGAATTAAAAGAATTTGATGGCTGCATAAATTCTACCATATATTTTCTTCAAATCATTTTTTTAGAGTGTAAGACAATTTTTTTGGTATATTAAGCCTATTTAGAAAAAGGCTTTCTACTCTGATGTGCGGTAGCTACAATAATGATATTGGAAATCCCTCTGAAGGTCCTTTGTGTAAAAAATAATATTTTTGAAAGATGGTGATAATGATTATTCACAGCATCTATGTAGCACAAAGTTGTTGTTAAAAAATGCAAAGGTGCAGGGTCCTCCAGTTAAGAGAGTATTTACATCTCTGCTGAAATAGAGGAGTTTTGAGGCCTGATATAGAAAAGTAAAGTAATACTTGTATTGTGATAAATGCTTTCATTCGATCTTGAGAATAATAGAAAGTCATAGTTTTCCATGGGCATATTTCCACATATAGCTGCATATTGTATCAGCCCGTTACATTTAGAACAGGTGAAGAAAGTAAAAAAAAAAAAAAAAAAAAAAAAAAAGTTGTGCAATTTGTAGCGTGATATACTGAAAATGAGATGAGATTTGTGTGAGAGACAATACAATACTTGATAAACTCTCTCTCTCTCTCTCTCTCTCTCATTCGTTTTCAGTGCCAATCTGAAGAAAAACTATTGGTTTTGAAGTTTCAACCTTTGTATTTCATAGCTCGAACAATTGCTGTTACAGTAAAATGTATAATAGCACTAAAACTTTTTGAAATCTGCCCAAAACATTTTGTAAAAGTTGCTTTAAATTTTGATTAGTTGTGCAACAAATCTTTTCATCACAAAGAGTATGTGACATCCTTAAATCATTGAAAATCAAAATATTTTTTATTTGATACTAAGTTTGAATACTTAGTATGACATACCATATGCAGGCCATACTACTCTTTTGATGCATAATAGCAGTCACCTCCTTCTTCAAACTGATAGGAAAGTAACACAAATTCATGATGGTAAAAACAATCCCTAACAGACCTGAACCATGGACCTACTTCGTAGCAGGTCCATGCCTGAACAGACCAAGGAGTTTATATGTAGGCCTACATGTAATTCTTCATACCATGCATGCAAGTAGCATAACAGGGAATGGAGCATGTGAATTGAAGATGCATTCCAATGTGTTATGTAATGGTGCAATCTCCAGCAAGTTGACCTCAGACTCAGTGGGAGACACTCAGCCAGCTCTGATAGTGAATGTCAATCATTGTTACCATGACGATCCCTCTGAGCGCTAAGCTCCTCCTATAAGCGCAATAAATGCTTATGACCCCACTTGTTGTACAAACCCTGGTCAGGAGCAGCTACAGTACATGGCCTATGGTAGTCTTACAGCGCAGACTCTCTTGTACGACTGACCAGGGTTTGTGCCTGCAAACTAGTGACCGGTGGTCAGAGCGATATCTGATTCTTGAACGAGTTGAACGTCTAGTTACAAAACTGTCTCGGATATCCCGTCGCCTGTCGTCGATCGCCTTGGGAGCGCTCCCGTCAACGGAATTCGAGAACTTCGAAGCCTGGTAAAGTCAAGTCTAAAGTAAGATCTAATATATAATAACCTTTTAGTGTAATTGATAGTAGTTAAAATATATGCTCGCCCACACTATAATGACATAGACTCTAGTCGGCAATTGTAATTTGCGTAGGGAATCTGGGTGCCGTTGCATAAAACTTGCTATTATCTAGTAACTTTGCTATTATAGTAACTTTTCAGGGAATACTGGATTTTGATTGGCTCTTGAGCAACGTTACCATGGTAGTTACCATTGATGGCAAAGTTACTATAATAGTAAGTCTTTATGCAATGGCACCCTGAGTATTGTACGTAGAACACACGTGTATTGCATAGGCGAAATAGACGCCATTTTGAATACATAGACTTACGTGTTATAAACAAAATCAAATTTTTTCAACTTTCTTTTTTCTGATTAATATTGGAATATTTCTTACACCAATACCCCTTATTCTTTGTAGAACGGATTTTTAAAGACTCGTTGCTACTTTTTGCTTCAGTATTTGAAATTTTATAGGTATTTTGAGATCATTTTCTATCGGAAAATTTCCACCTGTTGATACAGTGGAGTAGAGGCTAGCCATATTTGTACGATATAGACGGCGGCATTTTTGAATTTCTGTTCCTACACACATATTTTGTCGTCTTCTTTAACGTAATTCTCTGCCATTTTGGCATAAGTTTAGATAAAAATAAAATTAGAGTAGTGAATAAGTATCAGCATAGTATCTTGTATATTGAACTCCCACTTTACCACTTCAAAATTCATTTGGAGGGGGTGTGGGTGATTCCTTTGTACTGAATTTTATAACTCTGATATTTATAAGCTTCATGCAATATTTTCTCATTTTTTGATATAATCTTACGAGGTATAGTGCAGCCTGTAGGCTCTATTAAGTGGATTATATTATAAATTCAAGGAATGTACATGTACGTTAAATAAGGTAGAAATAGTTAATTATTGTATTTTTAATATAAGAATTTTCTTAAGCTTAAGTGAGTGTAAACTGTAGTGAATGTAAGTATAGAATTTTTTGATTGACTTTTTAAATTCTATACTTGTCAGTCAAATAAAATATAGAATTTTTGACTGATTTCTCAATATTTGTCAATCAAATTAGTATAGAAATATGTTGATTGACTTCCCTTTCTATACTTGTCAATCAAATTTAGTATAGAAATTTTTCGATTGACTTCTATACTTGTCAGTCAAATCAAATGTAGAAATGATCTTTGATTGACTTTATAGATCTACTTGTCAATCAAATTGAGTAGATTATAAATAGTAAATTTTTAGTAGGAAACTAAGTGTAGGAAACTAAGAAAGAAGCAAGCAAGTATAACAAATTGTTCTTATTCATTGCTTGTTCATAGTTTGATATTTATAGGAAAGTTTTTCCTCTTATTTTTCATGTATTAATTAGACCTTTTCTCTTTTTGATACAGTTCAGTTAGAGATTTTTTAGGAAAAAAAAAACCTCAAGTAGAACAAGGTTAGCATTCGATTATTTTATATAGTTATTGCATGCTGTTATCAAGTGTTCAAGTAACAGTCAATTTGTTCATTACTGTGTTAACCCTTTTGAGACAATTGACCACATTTTGTGGTTTGGCTCAATAACTTTTGATTCAGAGCCCTGAAAAATATACCAGATACATGAGTAAAAAGAGCAAAAAATTTTGCACACACTATGTCCATTTTCGTTAAATGACCATACTGCAATTGATCCCAGGAATTTTAAAAAGGAGAATAAGCTTTAAAATCCTTAAATTGGTAACACATTGAGAGGTTCAAAATCATGGTTTTTTATCGAAATTGGCAACTTTTCCAACTTTTCGACAATTCTTTTAACCATTTATATTGTTTTCAAAGACATTACCACTTATTACAATCTTGTAGCACTTAAAGAAAAATATTATTGTTGCCAATTTGAAGAGCAAAATGTGATCAATTTAGCCCTTAAATAATTCTTGTCCTGAAAGGGTTAACTTGAATTCTATATTTCGTAGTGGTACTTGTAGTTTCTATTATTCAACATTGACTACTGGTGCAATCTATAGAATTTTTAAAATTCACTATTTGAGCCATCTTATTTTGTCTAATCTCATATTTTTCATTTGTGATTAACAAGTTCTTTTTGTATATGCCAAAGATATGGCATCTAACCAGATTAGACTTAATTTTTGTGAACCAACAGAGGTATATGAAGTTTGCGATAGGGTAAATGCAAACAAAATTTTGATTTGGAGGGAGGAATGTGGAAATTTGGATAGGGAATTATTCCTTAAATGTCCTCGTCTTCACGGAGCCGCGGCGCTCATTGATTTGTTTGATTTCACACCCAATCCGAAATGGATTCCCCCTCCCTCCTCTTCCCAAGGTCACCCTACCCATACGGATTTTCTGTTTACCCCCCTCCGGAATCTCCAAAGGGAAAACTATCACCGCCCCCTGAGGGTAATGACGACACATTAAGCCCTAAGACAAATCAGCCAACCCTAACAGCCGAGTGGCTCAGAGTTGGAATGGCAGCAACAGAGCAATTCCTTTCAGCCAATGGTACAGCAGCCGAATGGCATGAGGCTAGATAAACAACAACCAACTAACCTTATATTGCCTACGGATCCTAAAATTTCTTCCCGTTCGACACGACCAGTAGAACAATTTGTAAATAATGAAGATTGTAGACCATACTACCCCCTCGTGAATACGGAAACCCTAGAGATTCCAGCCATACTACCCCCCTCGTGAATACGGAAACCCTAGAGATTCCCAGCCATACTACCCCCCTCGTTCCCAACAGTCTTTCCCCTACAATAGATACTCTCCTCAGCAGAACAGGTGGCATTTGCCACCTACGCTTCCTCAGGGGGTCTGCTATGATGGGAAATCTAACTGGAGAGCTTTCAAAAATAAATTTACATCTTATGCCACTTCCTGTGGTTGGTCCGCTCTCGATTGTCGGGATGCTCTTTGTTGGTCCTTGAAGGGGGTAGCCTCCGAATACTTTTCTAACCTTCTGGGTCAAGGTATATCGGATTATACTGTTCTTTTGTCGGCTCTAGAGCGTCGTTTTGATCGTACTCGGCTACCAGAGGAAGCGTTAGCCGAATTTCATACGGCTCGTCAAAAGCCTGACGAATCCCTTGTGGAGTGGGCCGATAGGCTACAGAGTTTGGCCGTGCAAGCTTTCGGTACTAGTTATGGGCACGGTAACACCCAACTCGTCCTACAACTTTGCCAAGGTTGTATTGATAAAGCAGCCGGGTTAACGGCTCTAAACTCTCGGCCAAAATCTGTAGAAGAGACTCTTGAAGCCATTAGGTGGGCCCAGCATAGCCAGCGTCTAGTATACGGAAGTCAGCCTAGACGCCCAGTAAATCAAGGCCCGAAACCACGTGTACAACAAGCATACACATATTGTGAGGAGAGTTGTGAAGAGGAAACAGACCCCGAGATCTGTCAAGTAAAAACCACATCTTCCGCCAGGCAGCGTGATACCCGCTCCATTTCCTTTGAGGAAAGAAAAAAGTCTCCTCCTCAGTTGAGAACGGACAATGAAATTAGTTCTTTTAAAAAGGATACGAACAACTTAAAAAGTGATGTATCTACTTTGAAGAATGAAATGAGCGACATTAAGAAGCAAATGGACACTATGAATACAACTATGGCGGAGATGCTAAAAGCTTTACAGGCTCTCAAGTCCCCGAAAGAGTCTCGGGCACGCTCTCCATCTTCTTCAAAACTTTGCTTTAAATGTGGAGGGAAGGGCCACTTCCAAAAAGAATGTCCATCCAAAGGCCCATCTGTCTTTATGGTAACACGGAGTGATCAGAAAATCTCCGAAGGATCGGGGAGCGAGGCCGATCCTCGATCCGAGGGAGAGGAGGCCTCCGATGCTTAAAGCACTCAGATGTAAATAACCAGCCTGATGCTTCGGTCGGTCCCCAGTACACCAACACTGGTAAGTCTGATACAAGTGACCCGCCAGATGCTTCGGTCGGTCAACCGATAGATAACTCTTCTGATGTATTGGAAGGTGAGTGTCTATTTATCGCTGATCTTTTTAAAAAGTATGCCGATGAATTGGACCCTGTGGAGGAAGTAATTGTCAGTAAGGTAAGTAGTAATTCTATGTTTTATGTACCTCTCGTAGTTAATAAACTTAAACTTAGGGCAGTTGTAGATACAGCTGCTGAAGTAACTATAATTTCGGACAGATTTCTTCCTCTTCTAGATCCAGCACCACCTATCCTGAAGAAAGTTATTCTACGGACAGCGGGCCGTGGTCAGAGTATGGCCGCAGTGAAGATCGGCCCTATTCCTATTAAATTGGGTCACACCCGATTTAATGAAATTGTGTATTGTGCTCCTTTAAGTGACGATATGTTGCTTGGACTGGATTTCTTGCAGAAATATGGTATTGACATCTCCATTACTCAATCCAAGCTCATCGTTGGGGGAGAAGAAATACACATGTACTATGGAGCCAGTTCTCAATCCGCCTGTATCCAAAGAGTTTGGGTAGCTAGGACGGCGGTGGTACCTCCTTCCAGTGTGAAACGAATGCAGTGTAAACTTGAAGGAGATTGTCGGCTCTCTGAGATGGGAAGGAAAGGTCCTCTCCTTTTCCAACCCACTCAATCTCTTCCTATTTGGACTCCTCGGATCGTTTTTGATCGCGGGAAGTATCTTGATATTTATGTTCTTAATGTAACAGATTCCTATCATCGGCTTCCTGAGGGGGCAGTGCTTGGCTTTGCTGAGAAAGTCGAGGAAATACAGCCGATGGAGTCTGATGGGCCAGCTATAAGGCAAGTCACGGCTTCAGCAGATGTCTGCCCAGCTCATCTCCAAGATCTACGGGATAGGTCGGCAACTCTGCTTACGCTGGAAGAGAAAGCTGAATTAGAGGCCCTTTTACATCAATACCACGATGCCTTTGCAAAAGATGAATTTGATCTTGGCAATTTTGTAACAGTTACGCATAAAATAGACACCGGAGATGCTCATCCCATCAAGCAAAAAATGCGAAGAACTCCCATCAATTTCGCAGAAGAAGAGGAGGCACATCTACAAAAGATGTTGAAAGCTGGAGTAATACGACCTTCTGCTTCAGAATGGGCTTCCCCTCCTGTTTTAATTCGAAAAAGGGATGGTTCTGTTCGATGGTGTCTAGATTATCGTAAACTAAACAATGTAACTAAAAAAGATGTCTTTCCGTTACCCAACATTGAAGAGTGCATGGACACTCTAGCCGGAAATGTTTGGTTTTCTAAACTAGATGCAAACTCTGCCTATTGGCAAGTTCGAGTGGAGGATTCAGACATTGATAAAACGGCTTTTATTACTAAACATGGTTTATTTGAGTTTGTCAGAATGCCGTTTGGTTTGTGCAATGCTCCTGCAACATTTGCAAGAGCTATGAATTTAATTTTACATGGCCTAAATTGGGACACAGCCCTAGCGTTCCTTGATGATGTTTTAGTTTTAGGCAAATCTTTTTCTGACCATCTTCATAACCTTCAGCAGGTTCTTGAGCGTTTTCAGTCTTACCAACTTAAATTGAAACCCAAGAAATGTGCCTTGTTCCAGAAACGGGTTGAATTCTTGGGTCGAGAGGTCGATGACTCGGGTGTTCATCTGAAAACCGATCATATCGAGGCTGTGGAAACTTGGCCCGTTCCTCAGAATACCAAAGAGGTTGAACGATTCTTGGGATTAGTTAACTATCATCGCCTTTTCCTCAAGAATTATGCTGAGATAGCAGCCCCACTGTATGGTCTAACTGGTAAGATCCCTTTCCATTGGGATACTGAGCACCAACTGGCATTTGAAGCTATCAAGCAGCTTCTTACTTCGGCACCTGTTCTTATTTTACCTAATTCTAAGGACTCTTTTGTCTTAGATACAGATGCCTCGGATTTGGCTGTTGGTGCCGAGCTGATACAAATTCAGGATGGCGAGGAAAGAGTTATCGCTTATGGAAGTGTGGGCCTGACTAAAGGACAGCGTCGATATTGTGTAACAAGAAAAGAACTGCTTGCAGTTGTCTTGTTCACTAGGCAGTACCGTCACTATCTCTTGGGCCGGCCTTTCCTCGTCCGGACTGATCACAGCAGCCTGCGTTGGCTTCTTCACTTCAAAAGACCCCAGGGCCAGTTGGCTCGTTGGCTTGAAGAGCTCAGCCAATATGACATGAAAATTATCTATCGTAAAGGTAATAAACATAGTAATGCTGATGCTCTTTCTAGAATCCCTAGACGCGGCTCAACTTGTGACATGTACCAGCTTGGGTTTGACTTACAAGATCTTCCTTGTGGGGGTTGCCGTTACTGTACTCGGGCACATAAGAATTGGTCAGAATTCTGTGACGAAGTGGATGACGCTGTGCCGTTGGCTCAGAGACCATCCACACAGTCACTATCTGCTGCGCCTGAAGGAAAGGCTCAGACTCCGGATACCATATCTTCGTCCAAGCAGCCTGATGCAAAGGCTCAATATTCAGATTTCTGTTTGCAGGTATCACCAGTAGCCCAGTGTAATTCTGCTTCGGGTGAGGGAACTAGTGATTTGGTCATTACTTCGGGTATACATTAGTTTTGTTAAGAAAAATGAAGCAGACCTAAAAGAAAATCATAGTTCATGTGTCAAGACAAGTAGTCCTGATAGTACAAATAATTCTTTTGTTAATAAAGGTGAACCAGACTTAAAGGAAAGTCATAGTTTATTTGCGAAAGCAATTGGTCTTGATAGTACAAATGATGATTCTTTTGATTTTTCTAAGTCCCAAAAGGAGGATGATTATTTGAAGTCTGTTTATTTATGGTTGACTACTAAGGAGGAACCCAGTGAGGATACCATTATGTTATGGGGTCCCGAGGAGAAATACCTTTGGAATAATCGGAGCCTTTTGACTCTGCGGAATGAGATTATATACTGGAATCAAGATGATCAGTGGTTAATTTGGGTACCCCGAGGGTTAAGAAATTCTATTCTTAAATACTATCACGACCTTCCCTCATCTGGCCATCAGGGGATTCGAAGAACCATAGGGAAACTCCAGTTGAAGTATATTTGGTATCACATGAGCACGGATGTACAGTTTTATGTACAATCCTGTGTAGTGTGTAACAAAAACAAGAAACCAAATCGTCATGCCCGCTATCCCATGGTCCCATTCCATGCTGGTATCCCTTTAGAACGGGTTCATTTAGATTTCATTGGACCGTTACCTAAAACAACTAAAGGTAATGAACACATTCTAATGATAGTTGACCAGTTCACTAAGTGGGTAGAATGTATACCCCTTCCTTCACAAACTGCAGAAGAAACTGCAAGAGCTGCTGTGAATGAATTCTTTTGTAGATTCGGCTTTCCTTTGCAGGTACACACAGATCAAGGTAAGAACTTTGAGAGTAGTTTATTTCAACATCTGTGTCATATGACCTCTATACACAAAACTCGCACCACGGCCTATAGGCCTTCTGCTAATGGGCAGGTGGAGCGTTTTAATAGAACTCTCCTTGATGCAGTGAGGTGTTTCATAGGTAAGTCTCAAGACCAGTGGGATAAGTTTCTTCCGCAGATAGCCAGTGCCATTCGAGCTACGGTGAACCGCAGTACTGGTTTCACTCCGAATCGGTTGATGCTAGGTAGGGAAATTAATCAACCTGCAGATCTAATGTTCCCCCTTCCAGCTTCACAACAAAGGTATTACCCTGAGGAGTATTGCCTCAAGCTATCAGAGGCTATGTTTAAGGCCCATGAAGTTGCCCGAGCCAAGCTTAAATCTACTCAGGCTCGAATGAAGCGTGACCATGATATCAAGGTAAATCTAAATCGCTTCCAGGAAGATGATTGGGTCTACTTCCTAGATTTGGCCCCGACTAAGGGGAAAAGCAAGAAGCTTTGCCCCCCTTGGAAAGGACCAGCTCAAATAGTGAAGTGTTTATCTCCTTATCTGTTTAGAGTGAGGTATAGGAAGGCTCTGGTCGTACTGAATCACGACAGACTCAAAATATGTCGTGATCGAGACTTACCTACTGTTACTGGTTCACGGCTCGACAAAGACACTTTATATTGTTTTTGTAGGAAGCCGGATGATGGCCGCCTCATGATCGAATGTGATCGGTGCCTAGAATGGTATCATGGGGCTTGTGTGAACATTTTGCCGGCAGAAGCTCTGGCTATGGTAATGTACACCTGCCCCGTTTGTAAGGCAGCCAGGAAGAAGTAGATTATAATTTACGGGCATTTTATTTGATATTATGTTTATTTCGTTTTTCCATTCCATTTGAATTAACAATGTGTTTTCACACTAATCCATAGTTACTATTTTCTGGTTAATACTAATTTAGTGTTTTAGGAGTAATATATTTTGGAATGCATAATAATGGAATATCCCTGTTTATGAAAAGATAATTTGGAGATAGCACCCAAAGGCTAAAACATTGGGCATCTGTCTTTTTCAGCCAGAATAGATCGGGGGGCGTAGGTCTTTTTGACTGAGAAGCCCCTACATTTATTTGTGGACGGGTTCGCCCGATGATTGAAAACTGGTATGGAAGGATTAGACAGCCCTTTGTATGTCTGGTCAATGTTGGATATTTATGTTTATGCTGTAGTATGACATGTATCTATAAGTGCAACATATAAAGTTATTTCTTTATTCTGTGTGTGTACTACAGTAACCTAGAGAATTACATGTATATGCTATTTCTCCAAATGGAAAGTTTAGTTTAATAGTCAGGAATTAAGTTTAAGTCGAGAGTTGGCTCTTGCCTCATTAAGATGGGGAATAGTGTAGAGATTTGGCTAAATTGGCAACGTCCATCGGCGTTTTGGCTTTGCCGATGGACCAATTTCACATACAAGTCTATAAGAGATGTAAATATGTAAATTACGTGCCGTGTGCACGGCTTGACCAGTCGCCTATGGCAAGCCATCGGGGTCTACCTACGTCTACTAGTACGCGTACCCAGTAGACGTCACGTAAAACCAAACGGTACGTCACGTCTACTCGTTACGTGACGTGTACCCAATTTCGTGTACTCTGTCGTGACCTTACGTCACGTCACGTCTGTTCAATTACGTGTGCTTTGCTCAATACGTCACGTCTTCTTTGAAATGGTCTAATTCCAGGCTTTTTTTTTTTTTTTTTTTTTTTTTTTTTTTTTTTTTTTAATGAGACCGCTTCTTTTTTCTACATAGGGGATGTAGGATATGAGAGTTTGGGAAGTCAAATCCCGATTATCAGGATTCCCCTCTTTGTTATGAAAATGGATGGCTCTATCATGATCAAGTTCAGGGGTCGCTGAACCGGGGGGGGGGGGGTGATCTAGCTAGGGATTGCAGGCTTCCCCTCCACACACATACACGCACACACACTCCCCTTTGCTTATATTAATAATAACATATTATGCTCTTACTCATGCTCAACCTCCTGCCCCCACTTTTCGAACGCTCTGTGGCCCGTGAACTAATAATTATTATGCGTGTCTTTCCACGTATACCAACATCGTTTACAGGCCTAACCAACTTGATATTAGGGCGTCCTATTTCGTTTCAAGCCTTTTTTCAAAACATGTATGCTGCGGTTTGTGGTCTGTTATCTTCACTTTTGCATAAACTAAAAAAATGAGGGAAAGGTAACCGTTTCCTTTGTTTTCACAATAGAAGATCGGACAGGCAATCACTAAAAAAGAAGAAAATGAGAAAAGAAAATTATATTTTGTACTTGCATGATAGCCCTCTTGCCCTCGAGTTTGGGGGCAAAAACGATTTCCCCTCCCTTCCCCAATGATGGGCCCCTCGCAAGAAAACAGAAAAGGAAAATTGCATGTAATAATTTTCGATTACAACGATGTATAGGCTTAATAAGCTTATTAGTGCTCTAAAAGGCAAACTTTCATCATTTAAAACCAAAATTTTCTCACACGGACACCATCCTCCCTCGTGTATTTATAGACACATTGTAGCAGATGCTTGCTTCCATTTATCGGGGGAAGGATTTTTGCCCCCACTCCACGACAATCAAGCTTATGCGATCAGCTTTCTAGTACTCTAAAAGGTGAGGCTTTATCATTCTAAACCCCCCCCTTTTTTTTTTTTTTTTTAATTCCGGCGCCCCCGAAGGGTTCTAGCTTATTTAATTTATTTATTATGTTTGTTTTTCTTTTGGGGGTGGGGAAAACACTCTGAAGGCCCACCTCAAAAGCTTACTACTTGCTCACAGCCCTACCCCCTACCCCCCCCCCCCGCCTCCCGAAGAAGCCCATTCCCCTGTTCTCCTATTTTTTCATACATATATATTTCATGTCATTTTGAAAGTGGAAGATTTACAAATTTTATTCCCCCAAAAATGCAAAACGTGAAGCACGCCTATCATCCATTGTTTTCCGTGGGGCCACTCGTTTTTCCGTAGGTTCGTTTTTTCCGGAGGTTCGGGTTATTTTAAAACCTGAAAACTGAATGTACACAGTATCCCCCTCTTTGACGGGGATCCGGACCGCAATTTTTTTTTTGTCAGGACTTGCGGGGCCGGCCTTATAGTGAACAAATTCGGAGGCCGCAGAACGGGAAAGTTGGGGGGGGGGGGGGCTATGGGGCTGAAGCCCTCCATGTGTTTACACCCTTGAGATTCGTTTCATTATGCTTATCAATACCGTGGAATTCCAATAAAACTCTGAATCCCCCCTCCATTTAAAAAAAAATCATGCAATATTTTCCACTTATTGAAACAACATCATTTAAGGTGTTAACAAACTTGATATTAGTGCGCCCTTAGAAAGGTTTACTGCAGGACTATATTTCTGAAAGAATGCCTGTTTCTGGTTTTATATATGTTCATTGTTTTACTCGGTTTCCTTAAGGGAATAAATAACAAGTAATCACAAGAAAAAATAATCACATTTTGTATGTGCATTGGTACGTCGGTGCAGCCCTGCATTTTTCCCTCTGCCACTTTTTGTATCGTCCTATTAAAATTTTCTCTTCGTCTATTGTTTTCCTTGTTCATTTATTCCCTTCCCGTCTTCTTTTGATTTCTCTTGCTTTGTTCATGTAAAAAAACGGACGTGTGACTCGAACAGTGTGGTGGGGGTAATCAGAAGGACCCTTTCGATGGACAATCAAAATTGAGCTGGATTAGCGGGGGGGGGGGGGGGGGAATGAATAACTGGATGAAACCTAGTGGAAAAAGTTCAGCAAAACTCCCGCTATCATGAATGGCCATGCACTGCCAGACATTTTATATTGCGGCTGATGCCCGGATGCCCGCTAGACGCCCCCACCCCCTCCCTCATTGAGCAAGGTAGGCCTAGGTTGGAAAGGTATCAAACCCAATGCACTCTAGCATAATAATATAGTCACGGTAGTATAATGTCACACGTTATCTTAAATGGTTGCTTGTACCTGACAAGTACCCCCCCAAAAAAAAAAAAATAAAAAAAAAATAAATAAATAAAATAAAATAAAATAAATAAATAAATAAATAAAAAAATAAATAAATAAATAACTAAAATAAAATAAAAAATAGGGGTGAATGGAGGAGGGCAGAATTGAATGGATCAGTAGGAGAACTTCAATATTAAAAAAAGTCAGGGGATAAATATCAAGCATGATTCCACGTATTACAACTTTACAAGTGACATCTGGATGACAGTGTTGGGCTACAACAGTGATAAGACCCCATGCCCCCCCCCCCCCCCTCTCGATAAAAATGATAATAATGATCGGCAGGGAAGGGCTGCCTGGTGAATTCCAGTCATAAATTTTCATGATTGCAAGACAATAAATAGAAAGGGGTAGGAAAAATAACGAAATGAAATAGGATGAAAATATGCGGCAGAACTCCCTCTATCGTAAATGCCCACTGTAAGACATTTGAAATGGTGGGGGATGTCCTTCAGACGCCCCCGAATAAATGACCTAATCCCCATTCATTGAGATAGGTCAGCTGAAGAGGTATCAGGATGGGATCTAGTAGAAAGTAGAAAGAAATTTACGTAATGTATGATGTTCGTATAGTGTATGTCATATGAAGTGGCTGCTTATGCATATTATATTATACCGCCCCTGCACAAAAAAGAAGAGAGAGAGAGAGAAAAAAAAGTATTAGCTGTATTAGCAAGAGAAGTAATAAATTGATATTAAGAAAAGCCTTGAGCAGGGGCAACGCGCCCCCGGGGGGAGGCAGGGGACACAGTGCCCCCCCCACACTTTTTCAAGTACCCCAAAAGTGCCCTTTTTATTTCTGAAAAATGCCCCCTTTCCCTCCGATAAGTGCCATTTTTTACTACTAAATGTGCCCCTTTTCCTTTCTAATAAGTGCCCTTTCCCCTTCTCATAAGCGCCCCTTTTCACCTAAATTATAAGTGCTCCTTTCCGCCTCTGATAAGAGCCCTTTCCTCTTCTTATAAGTGCCCCCTTTTACCTATATTTCCAACTTTTTTCTCTATTTTTTTTTTTTTAAACAAAAAGAACCATATCTAGCTACGAAGAATCGATGCGGCTTTACAGGTACCCATATTACTACAACTACAATAAGGCAGCGGAGCTGGAGGCAAAAGGGACGCAATTCCCCCCCCCCCCCCCAGCAAATGACTTCTCATTCCGCTTGCTCGAATGTGCCAATAATTTACACCAAGTAAGGCAGTATTTTCTGAAAATGTCCCCATAACTCGCTCGCTACGCTCGCTAGCTCTTACAGTATATAATGAAATCAAGCAGATTGCATAAAATATGTATATCGGTGTAATCCTAAAGAAAACGACAGGGTTAATGTACAAATTAAAAGATCATTCGACATTCCCCCAATTAAATTTGCTGTTGTCATTTTTATTATGCATGTACATCGCTGTAAATAATGTATAACTCAAGGACTTCAGCAATAGAAAAAAAAGTCCGAAAATTTTTGCTCGCTCGCTTCGCTTTCTCGCACATGAATCGTTAGACCATTACACACAACTGCGTATCAGGGAAGCTGAAGTAGTGACCAGAGCAGCGTTTCATCAAACGGTCATAAGTACAAGTTCGCCGACATCCCATTGAAACGCCTGTATCAAAATTAACATGCGTTTCAATGGGATGTCGGCGAACTTGCACTTATGACGGTTTGATGAAACGATGCCCAGAACCACAATAAAAAGGAAGAAGGTGATCCTTGATAATAACTATACTAATTAGACTGTAGGGTGATACCAATGTCACAAAATGGTCCTTTTTTCGCTTTATGTTCACCTACAAGGGGTGAACTTGTAGGTGCCCCTTTTCCCTAAATAAGTGCCCTTTTTTGCTGGTGCCCCCACCTCCACTTTGAAAGACGCTCCGCCACCCCTGGCCTTGATACTAAGACCCCATATATCAAAAAGAGCCACTGGCTGGCATCAAGTCTTGGGTTGTGCCCTAAGAGTCGCCCCCGTGCTCCACCTACCCCGCCCACCTCCGAGTGAGCTGAACCTGTGAATTCAGTTGGTAGATGCATATACTCAGCAAGGCATTTCAAGTAGTAGGTGGAAAGAAAATGACGGAGTGAGACCAAGTTACGGGGAAATGTCTGCCCAACGCCCATGAATATGAATTGCACAAAAAAGTAGCTAGATTAACCAGAATCGTAATAGTGGAGCAGCATATCGTAATAGCGTCCAAAGATTTGGGGGGGGGGGGGGGGGGTAAGGGGCCTTCCGCGGGCGCAGCATACTCCATATTATAGGCATCCAGTGACCATTCATTATACACGGATTCTAACATTACCGGTATGTACAACCTGACTTCCTCTAATACTGCACATTTCTTACTGATCCAGTCAATTCCCCGTCCTATTTTTTTTTGGGGGGGGGGGCGGTGGGAGTGGCCATTCTATGGCGTTTGGTAGGCACTTAAAATGACTTGTGGTATAGGAATGTCATAAACAGTGGCTTATCTAGGGAATTATGGTGCCCGGGACAAACTATAAAACTGCCCCGCCCCCCCCCCCCTGATTAAAAAACAAAACAAAACTGATATTAACTTCAAAGACTTTGTGGAAATGAATTTGATGCCGTTATTGGATAGAGGGGTCGGGCTACACGCACAGCGGAATGTTAATTCTTGGCCAAACCTGCGCACTCTTTGTCAGAAAATCATGGATGAAAGGGTCACTCTATGAGATGTCGAAAGAAGTTTTCCTCACCAACCAGCCTAATTTGAAATATATAAAATAAATTTCGAAGGGCGCAGGAGCGTCACCAGAGCGGGCTGTGACTTTTCATTTTCCTTAAATTTCTCTTTGCAAATTTAGAAGATTGAAAATACAAAAGCTCCCTACAGTGCGAAGGGACTTCGATATCTTATTTAAAGGGGTAAAGGCGAGGGGCAAGTTGCCCCCTTGAATATTCTAGAAATAATAGGAACTTTCAGTGAAGTGAGGAAATTATGTCATTATAGTGAATAATCATCCAGTTAGTCTTTTAAAAGTTTGGATAAGCTATAGTTATGCAGGGGCCGCGAAGCATTTTTGAAAGTGGGGGGGGGGGGGGGCTGATTTGATTTCACTTGAATAATGACAATCTCGCACCTTTTTTCGGGGAATTCATGAAACAAGTCTACTCAAAAAAGTGTGGGGGCTGCAGACCCCCAGCCCCCCCCCCCCCCCCCCGTTCCGTGGGCCATGTTATGGGATACACTCCTCCAACACAACTCGCCACTCCTGTGCTCCACTTCATTGCAACGGAAGCCCACAAGGGCCCCCTCCGGGTCCTCCCCCGCTCTACATCTTTCTATAACCACGCCTAATATATATAACCCTTCCTCCCACATCCATCCCGGATGTATATTGCATTGTCTTATCCTCTGATTTTCTTTTTAAAGGCCCTCTCATATAATGACACACATCAGGGATTTCAAAAATATAGTTTTTCAGGGTTGGAGGAGAACCCCCCTTCTACATCCACACCTAGGTGTATATGCAGTTTTCTACTATCAGTTTTCTTTCCAAACTAGTAAAATTCGTGCATCATTTACCTCTCTTGGGTTATAACAAATTACATTGTAAAGTGCAATGAAGTATTCACGGAATACACTATATAACTGAAACATAATTCTATTCTTATAATTGTTATTTTCATTATTATTATTATCATTATTTTTATTATTATTATTATTATTATTATTATTATTATTATTATTATTATTATTATTATTATTATTATCATTATTATTATTATTATTATTATTATTATTATTATTATCATCATCATAATTTCTAATCTCAAAAAATTCGTGGGAGGTGAGAGATGAATCTAAGACAAGGACAATTACCCCCGCCGGAAAGTTACCCCCTAGCGCATTTAGCCCTAGGTATCCCAACGACAGCCTCCCTCCTCTCCACCCCCTCCCCTCCCAAGGGGGCTGGGGGCACAATACCCCCACATTTTCAAGTAGATTCAGCCTTTTATTGTCTGATAAGTTACTGTTTTGTTTATAAGTACCCTCCCCCTTTCCCCTTCTTATAAATGCCCCTTATCACTTACAATGAGCTAAGCCCACTTCCTCTTTTTATAATGCCCCCATCCCGCCATTGCGCAATTTTAAAATCCCAGTGCCGTCACTGAACACTGAATTTCAAACTGAAAAGTGAAAATTCAGATACATTTATACATTTTTCTTTCTTACATTGTTTTAAAAATGTTAAAGAAAGGAGGAAAACTAAAATAACAGACCAATAAAAGTTTGAGTAAAATCTGATTAGAAATGAGAATGTTATGAATTTTTCAAAGTTGTAATCACTCAAACACAATTTGGCAACCGACTCCGTGACGTTTCTTGTGAGGTCCCATCCCATTTGCCCTGCAGTACTAAAAAAATAAATTTTCTGCTTTTATGCAAATCAACTAAATACCAGGGTGAAATTCCTCTTATATGTAGCTATTTGCGAGCGACTACAAAAAATTTGGCCTCTATGTTTGATTAAAAGGTTGTTTTTTTTACAGGTCTACATGACTGTTCTTTACAATAATGCATAAGCTATTGATTTGTTTGTTTCAAGTTAATATCATAGTTTATCTCAGTGAATAATATACAAGGACTTTCAAATTAGCTCTCAGACTGTTGGGCTCGACACTTGCCCAGGCCTGTCATATAAGCCGAGGAAAGGGAGGGGGTGGGTTGGGGGGGGGGGGGGGCAGAGAATGGGGATTTGTAGTTCCGTGGCTTCGCTCCCTTGCAGATTAATATAGATGCAGTGTTTTTCCACTTAACTAACACGATAAAAACTACCTTCGAAAAATAAACTCTAGGGCAATTTCAAAGGCCTATTGTACTGCCCATAGAAATCAGGTTCGGATTACGTAATACGCCATTGTATTGTTCGCACATTTCTAAAGGTGATAGACAGGGCTATTGAAATTGTCTTGAGTTTATTTTTCGAAAGTAGTTTTTATCTTTTGATAAACATGGCACAATATAAATGGTCACTATTATTATTATTTACAAATCCCGTATACTACAAGGCCCCAAAATAGAATGGTAAACACTGTCTTTCCGCCCACTCGCAAGGAAAAATGATGTGACATAAATTATTTTACAGTAAAAAAATGGAAAATATTTATATTTTCTAGTGCTCTGATTTTTTGTTTCTTACTCGGTCTCTTCACCATTCCCTCGCATATTAATGAGGTAGTGTTTCTAAAGACTGTTCTGTAGAAACGCAGTTTAAGTCAAGGCCTCGGAAGTAAGGGGCGGGCTATACTCAATTTGCCCCCGCCCATAGCGAGACAAGAACCTATATTGCACTTAATAATTTGCAGTCAACAATGAATAAGCTTTCCATAGTGGTAAAAAGTACGAAGTTTTATGGAGTTCAACAGCCCAAAATATCAATAATCTTACTAGGTAGCTATAAGCGCCCTCTTATTTTCCGGTATGTCTTCGGGCGGCCGCTTGGGGCTGGGAGGGGGGGGGGCACTTTCCTCTTTTATTGCCCCCCCCCTCCATGACAATAAATTTTGCTGTATCGCGATAAAAAAAATTTAGTGCTCTAAAATAAAGAGGCAAAATTTCACCATACCAAAACCAAAATTTTCTCACAAATCATGATCCCCACGCTCCGTTACATAATATACTGGTGATGAAACAGCACTGGAAACAGTGCCTATGTTGATAGAATCCTGGTGGCGTAAAAGGGAGGGGGCAGAAGTTTAACTATATCAGTTAGTGGGCTACAAAATAGTTTTGCCCCCTCCCAAACACACACAAAACCATAATTTTGCAGTGTGGCAACATTGAAAAAAAACTTAATTTTTTTCAATAGATGAAGTACTTATCATCGCGTACTATAGAAACTCAATCTACTTGCGAGACCACGATTTTGTGGGACAGAGGCTCGATCTCTTCTATATAAAAAGGGGTAGGGGAGAAGAAGGATCGATGCTGATGATGATTTAAACATCAATTGAGTGAACATAATATGTACATTACCATGGCGGCGGAACCGGGGTTCGGCAAGGGGCTCGATGGGCCCTCTGCCGATTTCCGAAATCAAGAAAAGTGTCCTTGCTTTGACAAAAGAAAATCTCCTGAGTGAACAAATGCCCCTCCTGTCAATTGCCAATCCTGTGATAAAATTGTCCTTTATTTATCTGATTTAGACTGTTGCACTGAGAAAATGATCTCTCTAAATTTATAACATAATAATTATAATTATAATTATAATTTGAGTGTGTTCTTGTTCCATCCCAGCAACAGTCACATCCCCGCCCCCCGCCCCCTCCCTGTATAACGTACGAACGTTCAGTCTTTAAAAAACATAATTGTTTTATCGAATACATTGAATTTATCAACAGTCTTTTCACTAACGCCTTTGCGACTAGAATATCCATTAGGCCTGTGTGACATTGACAGCCGATACACCCCCGGCCTTAGTATAGGCCCTATGACGAAATTTAGTGGAATCTAGCTCTGCCTCCACATGGATTACAAATCTTCTATGCTTTTTCAAAGTTCAAGTATATAATGCCAAGGAGTGTAACAACCCATGAAGAAGATTTTTTTCTTTGTTATAAGAAAACAAACCGTTTGTTATTTTACACTAGTTTTTTTTTTTCTTCTTCTTCTTCTTCTTCTTCTTCTTCTTCTTCTTCTTCTTCTTCTTCTTTTTTTTTTGGAGGGGGAGGGGGTTCACATTTTTTCGCTGGGGAAGGGGGGGGGAGGAGGACGAGTATGTCTCGTTTCAATGGTTATAGCAGATAACTCCTTGGTTATAGCATGGGAATGTATTAATGTAACTAAGATTCCCTGGTTATAGCAATTAAGGATAGGCAAGCCATCTCCCCATTCATGTATTAGTACCCCTTATGCACTGGATATACAGGCGGCCTTCCAGTGGTCATGACGAGTCCACAAGAGGTCATGACCCTTAATTGCACAACAGATGGAGGATAAGAGCGTGAATAGTGTCCATGTAGTAGAAGTTTGTATACTTTGCATGCACTATATAGCTTTGACTCTATATAGTAAACATGAGCTGTACATGTGGGGAGTTCTCACTTGTTTTTCTTTCCTCCGCTCATTACATGGTATTTATGGATAAACTTTATACATTAATTTCATCATGACAAATTTTTGTGACAATAATAAAAACAATATTAATAATAATAATAATAATAATGATAATAATAATAATAATAATAATAATAATAATAATAATAATAATTATAATAATAATAATGATAATAATAATGACAATGAAGATGATAATTATGATAGTAATAACAACAATCATAATAATAAAATAAAAATGAGTAGTAGTAGTAGTAGTAATGACAATAATAAACCAACTCTGCACGGTTTATACTTTACTTTGATTTTTGTTAGTTTGCTAAAAAGAGTGTAGGCCTACTACTACTACTCTAAAAATTTATAGGACGAATTAATAATCAGTCACCAACAGAAATATATTGAACACCCTGAGCCCCTGCCAAGCCCTATACTTCCCTTATTGAACAATATTATTAACGTACATGATTTGCTTTATTGACAAAAAAAAAAAAAAAAAAAAAAAAAAAAAAAAAAAATCCTGGAAATAGACTAACTCTTAGCTGACGTCACGTAACGACCAGAGCACACGTAATTGTATAGACGTCACGTAATGACTAGTCAAGGTACACGTTACCTAAATGACAAAGCACACGTTACATTAACTGACGCTTCTGAACCCTTTGGCCACCTATGGCCGGAGGGGTCAGTAACGTCTGTAAAAGTAAAGTACACGTACCCTTAAACACACGAGACGTGATGACCAAAAACAGTACGCGTACTGAATACTGGCTTCTGATTGGTCAATATAGGTACGTGTATCGAAAATCAAGTACGCGTGGTGAGTAGACGTAAGTAGACCCCGATGGCTTGCCATAGTCGCCTGCTCCGTGTGCACTGCCACGGTGGTCAGAGCTAGCGATATCTGATTCTTGAACGAGTTGAACGTCTAGTTACAAAACTGTCTCGGATATCCCGTCGCCTGTCGTCGATCGCCTTGGGAGCGCTCCCGTCAACGGAATTCGAGAACTTCGAAGCCTGGTAAAGTCAAGTCTAAAGTAAGATCTAATATATAATAACCTTTTAGTGTAATTGATAGTAGTTAAAATATATGCTCGCCCACACTATACAGCTAACCGGCAGCCAGCCCAATCTACAAATAATACAGATTCTAGTACGGTCCCACATATTCGTTTCTGTGTCTGTACTACAACGCACGTACTCTTTCTTCTCCTGTTTTCACTGCCGTTGTTAAAAGGTGTCAATAATTATTCATTTCGCCTGCCGTTATTATTATTGTTATTTTTTGTTTATACTAGACATATTTTCGCCCATTCATAAAATTGCACAAGAAAGTTATTTCTTTACCTGTTCGCGACGGCACTCTCATGTTTTGAAATTTGACTGAGTCAGAATTAATTGTTGACGTTTTTCTTGTAATTGTGGTTGTAAGTTAGTTAGGTCTATTGCACACCAAGTAATAGTGGTCGTATTGACCACTAAGCTGATTGAATGAAAAAATACTAGACTCTATGTATATTCTATCGCATTTTATGGGGAGAAAATTAAGATAAATATTTTAAATACTTCCTTTCAAATTCAGCTCTTAGAAATCTCACTCTTACCTTAAATGGCCGTTAGGAAGAACTTCTGATAAATTCCAGCAAAATCCAAAGTCAAAATCATGTCGAAAATCGAAGAAATCCCCGCCGATTTTTTCCACGATCGAAAGTTGTTTACATTTCGCCGATACAGGGGGAGGGTATTTTCAAATTGATATAGCAACATGATCTCATATTAGTTTCTCTAAAATTCCTGCAGAATCAAATTTGGAACATTCCAAATTACTTAAGTTCTGATGGACAAGTTTATAGCTCATTAACTTGCCGAGATGTCACTTTAAAATGTATTCCTTTTCAGTTTTTCTTAATGAAGGGATTAAGCATACAACTTGTCCTTAACACCAAAAGATAGGAAATATAATTTCCTATCATATGATACCAAATTTATTTCAAACTGCCAATGGGATCACATTTTTTTTTTAGTTTGAAAACACCCTTATGCTGAAAAACTGCGCGCCATTTTTTGTGCTGATTCAGCATAAAAACAGCTGACAGTATGTGGCCAACCTTCAGACACCCTATTATCAGCAACAGGCGGGGAAAATTGGGATCCAGTTAAGGATATCAAAAAGAGGTAAAATCTGGAGAAAAAAAATTACTGAAATAAATGATTATGTAATCCTTAGATCTAATTGAGAAAAATCTCCATTTTGTGTTTAAAAATCGGAGATGCTAGAAATTTCTCACAATTTAGGGTATCAAACAACTCCTTTCATCCCCACTTGGGATACTTTCCAAAAAGTGATTACTTTTTTTTTGGTTTTTTTTGTATCAATAATGCCTAAAGCATTTTCATTTATTCGAAGTACGATAAAAGAGCAATGTGGATAAAATGCCTTGCTCAAGGGCATAAGTGCCGTGCCGGGAATCAAACCCTGATCCTCGGATCTCCAGGATCTCCAGTCAAGCGCCTTAGACCACTCGGCCACGGCATTACGCAGATGATGTACAGGCCTCAATGGGACATACCCCCCCGGTAGGCCAGGGCCAGGCCATTTCTGTGTGTGTGTGTGTGTGTGTGGATCATAATGATGTTAAGAGAATGCAAAACAAAAGTAAACTGGATTTTTGAAGTAGGGTGTAGGGTCCACTGGTAGGCCAAGACTATGTATTTATGTAATATTGACTGATCTTGAGGGCAATATGGGATATATTGCCTCAAAAGGTATCATATTGCCTGAATCGAAGATTAGGGCAATATTCTGAGGCAAGTTATGTCGCATCGCCCTCAAGACCAGTCTATATTTCTATTATTATCCAAATCGAACATCTAGAGCGAAATCGTGACATCACAAAAGAAACAAAACAATTTGAGGGACTCCTATGGTGATGTCACTACAATGCTTGCTGCCCGAAACCATCTTGTTTCTAATTTTTAATTGCAAGCGTATGGAGCAACCAATAAAAAAATATGGAATGTGTATACGGACATCAAGTTATATATTTCTTTCTTTTTCCTTTTTTTTTTTGGATTCATGCTTAGGTTTTCATTAGTTCATCTGCATTTTCCTTTCTCAGCTAATGTTTGATAGGCATGCAGGCATCGGTCACACAGGACGTTAATCCCCCCAAAGTTATTTTATTCTTCGCTAAGCCTGTCGTCCGATTCCTTGCAGTTACGAGTAGAAGAATGGTATAAGATGAGATAGAGATGCAAGATGCAGAATAATTTAGTTTTATGACTAAATTATTTACACCTGTATTATACTGATGTATACAGCATGGTAAAAAATACACGAGACGACGGGTGATTTAGCCCTCTTTGAAGCTCAAATAGCCCTCTAAAATCCTTAAAATGCATTTTTGGGGGGTCAATCAATTTCTTCAGAGTCGTCCTCGCCTCAGTTTTGAAATTTAGCAATGAATGTGTGAATCGTGATCTTGGAGCTCAGGAGCAGCCAAAATATCATTTCTTAAAACAACACACTTAAACACATCAATTGGATACTCAATAATGCATAATCTCATGGACAAAAGTCTGAAATCAGCTCTTCAAATTCAGCAAACCCTCCTTGGTGCTAGAAATAGTTGTAAAGTTGTTCTCTGGGGCGATTTTCAGTGGAGAATAGACCATGCTGGAAAATAAGCTCATGTATTTCTATACCTTGGAATACAGGTATGCCTAAAGTTTGAGCGAGTGCTTCCATTTTGTTGATGTCTCTTTTAGTTTTTCAGAATCCTTTCAAAGTCTTCCTCATAAATTATTTCATTTCATTTCCCCTTTATCTGCCTTTGTAGACGAAGTCTGGAGCGGGCATTAAGCGTTTCACCTGTCCGTACGTCCGTCCATCCCCAAATTGATTTCCACGTGATAACTTGAAAAATATTGGACAGATTTCAATAATTTCTGGTTTGTAGGTACATCACAATGAAATGCAGGTAAAGTTCAAAATGAAAGTCTGCAGGTCAAAGGTGACAGCTCACTAGATATATGCATATTATTTTACACGCAATAACATGAAAAATATTGGACGGATAAGAAATATTCACTTCAGGTGGGATCATCGTGGTCATACCTGACATGTCTAGTTTCTTTTTTTTTCCAGCCCCGGCTTCTGATGGCCATTCATGAAACATTGTTCAAAAGAATTTGTTGACATTGACATTTCAGTTTATTTATTTATTTATTTTTTTTTCAATTTTGTTTCGGCACAGGAAATAGGAAGAACAACATACAAGTTCGCGACAGTCCAATTAATATCAAGTTACATCAAGGAGCACTATGGGGATCTCTATCCCACTGCTGATAAACCTAATGTGAGTATTTATTCAATTCAGTTCAAAGCTATACCTTTGCATGTGATGTACATTTGCAACATTATATTATTGCTATGATAATAAATGCGAATGCACCTAAAGTTAGCAAGCAGTTCACAAAAATCGGGAGTAAACTTTTCAATCACTATGAAATAAGTTATTAATGAAATATTTATGAAGTATGTTCTGGTAGAGTAAGTGAGTCTTTGTTGTTTATATAATGAAGTGCAGGTGTTATATCATGATAGGAATTATAAGGAACACTTCATCATCACAGAAAGAAAGGAAAATGATTCCTCTTTTATTTCATACCATATTCGAATCCATTTGGAATCACCTCAACATTCCAAATGACTTAATTGATCATTATGCAATGGATTCAAATCCAGCAAGGCATTGTTGATATTGGTACAGAAGAATTTCAGCAAGGGAAATCAGTGGACTAATTGAATTCATAATTGATTCTATACAAATGAGGTATCACATGAATGGGGAATCAGTAGTCTATTTAACAGCAATAAAATTTCATGTTGTATTCCATCACATACATGTATATTAGGATTCCAGAAGGCAAAAGTGTAGTGGCTTTACCAAGTAACCATATGACTTTGGTTAAATGGGTTTGGATTCTCTTTCTTGCACTCGATTGTAACAGCAGAATGAAAGAAAAAAAAAATTACCAAACAGGCGGCAAACAGCAGTAGAATAATTAGTTCATCTTTTTTTAAAAATTGGCAGTTTATCATTTCTAAAGTAATACTCAAACATGAAATTAGGACATTTTTCCTTACTCACTGTGTAAAGCTTTATAAGTCTTACATAGACGTGATTTGTTTCAATCTCCAATTTCAGACTAAAGGAAGATTTCTGAATGCCTGGGAGAAGGCGGCCCTGGACCTTCAAAGCCAGGGTCTGCCCATCTCCCATGGCAAGAAGAGTGCCGGGGCCCACCTGCGTGACCTTTGGCAGAAGATGGTGTCGCGGGCCAAAAAATATCGCGACCAAAGAGTAGCGACAGGTAAAAATTAATGTCATCATATTACTCACAAAATAATGTTTGATTGTCTTGGAAATGTGTGTTGCACAGAGGATATCAGGATCAGTAAGGACAATCTGGTATATGGCATTGCATGAACCATCAAAGTAATCCACTATTATAACTTGTAGTTATTTATTATATAAATACATGTATACAAAATCATAATTAGCATGAGAATGCTTTCCCTTGAAAAAACAAACTTTACAGTGTTATTGTAAATTGTTTAAGAATGCATCCATCTTTTTTTTTTACATTGGACAGCCAAAAAAGAACAACCTTGCATTGAGTTGAAGTAAATAAGTCTGATTGTGTTCATGTATCGGTGTGCACACATTTTTTTTTTCTATTCAGCAGCATTTCCTTTACTTAGTTTGACTTCAATCATTTAATGCATACACACACTTAAATCTCTCCCTCTCTCTCTGCATGTATATATATATAGTTATGTGTGATTTTGTTTTTATACATGTATCATATATTATATATCTTTATCACAATATTATAAACTTAAAACCTTCATACCCCCCCTTTCCCATTCCCCCCCCCCCCCAAAAAAAAAGAAAAGAAAAGTATTGATGTTAAAATACAATGTTTGTGAAATTATGCATTTTATTTTGTATGAATATACCTATTTCAGAAATAATAACTTTGTGAAATATTGAAGAAAGCAATTTCAATATTATTTATTTCATGAGGTGGTGGGCCCCGGCCAAAATTCAGCGAGAGGCATGAGCTGGTGCTGGAGGCGCTTCCTACACCAGGCATTGAGGGATTTGGCGGGCCGGAAAAGGAGGCGGGGAATGTAATATCTTTGGTGAGTGACACATTCTTAATTCTAAATCTGCACTACCTTGGCAAAAGGAAGTAAGTGACATTCCAACCCTTGTTGAGTTATTGCTTTCATATTTGCCATAATTTACTCTTCTTCCAGTCTAAATTTTATGCATAAACACTCATGTTAGATAAGACATGACGATATTCCATTGACAGCTGTACAAATGACTGACCCATTTTACTCTTTTCCAGAAAGTTTCACTTTTGTCACTTGCTTCCTTTTGCCAGAGTAGGGCAGAAATATCCAGACTTCCCATCTTTACTGTACTGTCACCCCCCCCCCCAAAAAAAAAAAAACCATCATGGGTGTGACATGACCAATTACCACACAGTCATTGGAAATTATGTAAAGATCTGAAACCATGATTAATTTTATTTTTAATCATGAAATATAATTTAATCATTACAATTTTGTGAATAAATGTATAAATCAGTTCATGGTAAATTAAGTTAAATCAGTAAGGTTAAATGTCATAGCCTTTAAAAATTAAAACATTATTAAAAATTTAAAGAAAATACATGTATGGAGAATTCCCAAATACTTAGTAATATTTCCAACATCTCCGAAGTGTATCAAAGAAAATTTTCATTTTAAAGAGGATGATTTTTCATAAGTATTCTTGAAAATTTAACAAGCATGCTAAATTTGAAACACATCTATATAGAACTTCATTACCAGAAAAATTTAATGTTTTTTGGGAAAATGGGATTCTTTGACTTTAATTCATTTTACTATGCTCAAGTCAAGATGCATTTTGTGAAATTAGATGATGGCATATGCCAAAGTATCATTCCAGCATGCAAGAACAGATGGGCCCATACGATATTGTATATACTTTATGCATTTACTCTACTTTTTTCATTTCATTTCATTTTTAAGTAAGTAACTCTAGAAAACTTTCAAAAGACACATTCACAGTTTCTTGATTGATTGGTATATATTCTTTTAATGAATATACTGAAGAATAAGACAATGAGTACAAAATCAATGATCATCAATGATAATGAAAGTACATTTAGAAATGATAATAACAGTAATTATACCAATAACATTTGAAACTGATATGTTAAAAAAAATTTTCAATGACATGACATTAGCAATATAAATATGTATTGCATTTGCAGTTACTTCAATCACAACAACATGAAGAACAACAGCAGCAGCATCAGGAGCAACAACAACAGCAACAACAACAGCAACAGCAGCAGCAGCAACAACAGCAGCAGCAGCAACCACATCAGCATCAGGAGCAGCAACAACCAGGGATGTAAGACTTCCGGATTTTTCCGGAATTCCGGATTTTTTAAAATCAAAGAAATATTTCCGGGTTTTTTTCTGTGACATGTTAGGTGTTGAAGGCATTATCATACTTTCGTGTGCATTAACCTAGTGGCGGAAAAAAACCCCCTCCCAAATGAAATATAGTCTTTTACTGGCCGTTTCATACGAAGTATGTTAATATAGTGTGAAGTTGTTCTCGTACGCACAGCACGAATTTTGTATAAAAATCCTGGTAACGAGTATGTGTGGACAAGTGCTATGGACTGTAAAACCATGCGCTTTACTAAAATTCGCGTAACAGCCACGTAATTTTGAACGTGCGGCGACAGGAAAAGTGGCTGATGTATGAGACTAAGCGTTCTGGAATGTGCATTGTCAGGACGACCGCATGGCGAAGCTAGCGCTAGCACACTAATATACACGTGCACAGCGCGATACGCTGTGTATTGTGTACTGTCGATGTCGCATCGCATACTGCACAGATACTTGGAAGTTTACGACTTTGTGATAGCGTTTCGACTTCGTTTCCTGATTTTCTTGTGCCTCTTATTGGAATTAAAAAATAAAAATGGAAGTGGACAGGACTGCAAATATAGCGAAAATCGACATAGGAATCAAGAATAAGTGGACTTGGAAATGGACAGAGGAGAAGGATGCGAACGGAGTATTCTTGAGCGATTACGTTCGGAAGATCGACAAGCCAGGATATGTGCATGTATGTGTTAGCTTTAAAATGTCGGGGGGGGGGGGGGGTCTCCTCACACCAACACCTACACTTGACTGAATCACTGTGCTCGTCAAATATTTTCCTGATTTTTTTTTGCTACCCACTTACATCCCTGAACAACAGCAACAGCAGCAACAAAAGCAACAACAGCACCAGCTTCAACAACAGCAACAACAGCACCGGCCTCAACAGCAGCAGCAGCAGCACCATCAACCTCAACAGCAACCTGGACAACATCAGAAACAACAGAGGTGGCAGCACCAACAGCAACCACAAGGACAAAAAAGAAACCGCACAGTTGATGGACAGCTGGAGCTGTTGGAGATTGAGAGGGAGAAACTTGAAATTAAAAAACAAAGACTTGAGGTTGAAAAAGAGAAGGTAAAAGTGATGAAGGAGATTCTTGATACACTGAAACAGAGGTCTACACTTAGAAATGAACTGTAATTTCCTTCATTATTTCTAACTGCACTTTTTCAACCTTCAATTTTCTTTTTTACTCAGTTTTCTTCGTTTACTCACACCTGTAATCAGAAGTAGCAGTAGTAATATTTCTATGCAAAATATTTTCTTGTGTTGATATACCTTTAGTATGAAAACTCCACCTTCAAACAGTTGATGATGTAATGCCATGCACGTCTTTATCCAAAGACAAAATTGTGTGCTAAATATCATGAGTACTGCTCAGAAATGAAAAAGTACTTCAATCCAAAATGTTTTTATCTCATATCTTTCAATAACATGCCATTACCATGGGTGCAATGATTGAGGGAGGAAAAGTCTTCATTCAGAAACAAAGAATTGATGTGGAAGGAGAGAAGTTGTAGTTAATGAAGGTAATACTTGTAACAATCAAGGAAACATCCACATTTCAAATTGATTTGTGGATTTCCTTCAACACTTTTTTACAAGTGCATGTTCTTGACTGTGTACTACAAAGGACATTTGTCATCTACAAATATACATGAATGTGGTGAATGAAACAATCTCAATACATGTATGTGACAAATTTCAAGGTACATGTAGTTGAATAATGACGTCAAAAAAATTATGCTAATATGACAACTCAATGCCTGAAAATTCAAAGAAATCTCTTGCACAGCTTCGTCCATTCATAGGTTTGCTAAATTTAAAAGAAAATATGAAAAAAGGATTTTCCATAAGTTTCAAAATGGATTATGCGCAGAATCAAATACTGTATGAGCTGTTTTTTTCGCGTACAGATATTTTCGCGATTTTGGACTAGGTAGGGAAATTCGCGAGGGTTTAATTTCGCGATTTTTGTGATGCTTTTGTTACTATAAATAGCCATATACTGAAGTGGAAATTTTCGCGAGGACCGACTCGCGAAAATCGCGAAAATAAAACCACCGCGAAAATAACCACTTATACAGTATGCTTGGAAATGATAGAAACCATTGACGTATTTCATACTCCCAAATAATGGAAATTAACAGGGCTATACTGTAATCAGCGTTCTGTATGACATATTTCTGCTCCAAAAACACTTGGAGAAATAAATGCAATCTTACATAGAAATCAAGTAATCAGTAAAACCCTCTCAGTGCAACATCTTGCCAAAAAATAGCAGAATCTATTTATATTTGGTAGTTCTCTTACAATCTACATGTTAGCAAAGAAATTATTAATGATGTCCCTGTGGACTTGTTTTCCACTTGAAGCATCGCCGCCTTCTTCTCTCTCCTCCATGTCATCAACGTCAGCTCTGTCATCCTCTTGCACCTCTGGCTGCTTTAACTGCTTGCTAACGTTGTGCAAACAAGCGCATGCAGTGATGACATCTCCAGCCCTATCTGGGAGCATGTGTAGTCCAGAGCCCGTGAGACAGCGAAACTTGCTCTTCAATTGGCCATTGACCTGTTCTATGACCACACGAGTGCAGCTATGAGCTCTGAAAGAAATTATTAGTAGAAATAATTAGAATGTTTGAAAATTATATAGCAAGATATCTACCAAACAAGGTGCTCAATTAATCCATAGTGTATTAAATCCTTTTGTTTATTTGATTTTCAAACATTTAACAAAATAATGTCCTCATTTGTAAGTGAACATCTAGAATACTTGGTAAATAGTATTCATATTCATTATATGAATCAATGCATTGAACTTGTCTAAACAATAAGGGAACTAGTCAAACTAAATCAATGCTGTGAATAATAATATATAATAATAATAATGATAATAATAATGATAATGATAATGATAATGATAATAATGATACTACTACTACTACTACTACTGCTACTACTACTACTACTAAAAATAATAATAACAATAATAATGATAGTAACAGAAATAGTAATAATAATAAAAGTAATAAAATTACTTGGCATTTGTCGGGCATCTTCTATTTTGAAATGTTCTATTCCGAGACACACAAGGAAAATGGGAAAGGTAAGGCTTGAGTGAGTGACAAAATTGTCTAGTAACAGTAAGAGATATGTTTCCGGCTGGGATTCAAAGGGTTCTAAAGGTGGTATGATTCTCGAAGCCATTGGTAAATGGCGAGGGAGAGGGAGAGGAGGGAAAGGAGAGGGTGCTGCAGCTGAGAAAGCCCTTACACCACAGGCTATTTGCATCTTGGGGATCTTAAGATACTGATTTGATGATCTAAAACTACGAGCTGGTGTATAGGACATAACTATGTCTTGCGGATAGTGCCAATCCATTTCCTGATGTCATCATGAAACACAGCCATGTGTGAAAAGAAAAAAATTTATGCCTGTTATATTCAAAGTGGTAATATGAAGTTTGTATTGCTGTTAAGTATATTTTCTGGTAATGTCTGTCTCCTATATCAACTTGATTATATGATACTGCTTACTGGTTATATCTTCTCTCAGCTCTTGTGGCAGGCAGGGGCACAGGTGTCATGAGGTAGGGCTGGAGCGCATAACCCGAGTCGCCAAGTATCAATCCGTTTAAGACTCCAGCTGCGAAGCCTTGGCCGACTATGCTGTTCTGTTAGAATAATGAAAACGTTTTATTTAATTTTTCTCTCCATTTTTCTTGAAGAGATGTACCATTATGTAGATGAAGAAAATGTGTACATAAACCTGTGATACAATTGTGAACATTTTGGGCTGGACTAATAATCAATATTTTCATGCAGATGGTGACTTACTATCTATGCTCAAAAATATATATAAGAAACCTGAATGTCATTAGATTTTAAGATCTCAGGGAATAAAAAAAAGTTCATTGTCATGCAGTAAGTAATGGATTGACGATAATGGTTTTGAAAGACACTTTTTCAGTGAAATACTTACTGCGAAAATCCGGCTGTCATGCGTGCTTCCGGGCCATCGAGCAGAAACGCTGGTTATTACATAGTTTGCGTTGCATGTCAGCTGCACATTGATGCTGTTAAAGCCCTTTCAGTTCATGAATGCCCGGTGTGCTTCATCTAGAGACACTCCGTTGATTCGTACGTGGGTGCCGTCTACCGCTGCCACAACTTTGGGGAAACCAGCTAAGCGGTAGAAAGCTAACTGGGTCTCTCGCACATCTTCTTCTAAACAGGGGAATTTGATGAACTATATGGGGGAAAAAACAGAAATCTGTTAATTATGTATAATTGGGATATTCATGACTCTCCTTTTTTCAGATACATGTATATAGAAAAAGACATTTTTCAATTTCACTTGCTCTTTCTTGTTTTAAAGTAACACACACACATAATTATGCCCTACTAGTGCTTGAAGAAACAAGTGACAATAATGACATATCCTGTAAAATAGCAAAATGTATGTCAAAATCTTCATGTATCAAACTTTTGTGCAATATCTTGATGTCTTGCCTTAAAAATCTCTTAACACAATGAGTGTTCATACATGTAATTCAGCCCCCCCCCCAAAAGAAAACACTAATTGTCTTATGGAAATATCAGGAGCTCATATTTCATTCATATGTAACTTTATTTTCTTTGCCATTATACAGCAGAATTGTCTATTGAACATTCAATAAATTTGAATATGTAAATTTGAGTATGTAAATAATAATTATTGTTATATATTAGTGTACATAAATAAATCTACAAAATAAGCGATCACTTATGCTTTGAAAGGCTAAGAGTTCTGAGATGAATCTGTAAATTTGCTGAAATGTATTTATAAATATTTATTGTGTATTTATTCATATTCATGAAAATTAATAAATCTCTTTAAAATCTAAATGAAAATATGACACTTCATGAAAATATTAATGTTTAATTTGGTCAACAAATGAATTTATTTCTTCATTTCTTCAATTTGACACTTTTATTTCCAAAGCAAACTAGTTAATATTTATGATAAATAATTTGGGGGGTAAAATCGAAATGGAAATGGAAAAGTGACTTCATGTTTGAAGATTGTAAATAATATGTGCATTTCTAAGAATATATTGATTGATTATTTCATATTATCTATTTGATGTTATCAGCAATGAATTAAAATGTTAACAATCATTAAACCATTTTATTGCTTGATTTTATTTCATTTAGTTTTCACTAGCATTGATCATGGGCCTAGATTCGTGAAAGGCATGCCCCCAATTTTCTAAATTTTGCTTAGATCAACTTAAAAACAAAATGCAATTACATTTTGAGAGAACAAGTTTAAACAGTAATACTATATTGTCATTTCTTGTCATAATTCAAGTTAAACCTTAATCTATTCTACAATTTTACTTCTTATAGACAGCATGTCATGTATTATACAAGTGTGTTTGTGTGATCAGTGGATTAGGGGAGGTATCATCTCCGGCCCATGATACCCCCTTTCTTTGGGTGCAAGTGTACATGAATATTTGTGTGTGTGTGTGTGTGGGGGGGGGGGGGGGGGGCTGAGTGTGTGCTTGTCAAGGACTTGGAGTGGAAAAATAGAACCCCAGAATGTGCTTTTTTTTTTAAATTAAAAATTTCGTGAGATTTATGTCTGTCCCCTCTACCCCGTTTTACAATATCCATGATTTGTGATTGCCTATGAGAACTCTTTTGCATAATATTATTGTATCCAATCTATCATGTGAAAATAAATGCAATGAGAAAGAAGGGTATAACAATTTATATAAAAATAGTTACATTTTCAATTAAAGTATTAGAAAAATCGACGAAATGAAAAATGATTTTGATCATATCTCCATAAATGTATTAGTATACCTCAGTGCAATTAGTGAAATTGCAAATTTAATCCATTAATTGGCGGTCCGAGATTTTGTGAAAAAGAGCACATAAAAACTATATAGAAATAAGATTAACGGGCAGAAATAAATGGATAAATATATAAACTTATATAATAACCTATTTCAATAATCAATGGAAATATACGTGACGGGGAAGGGGGAGGGCTCTGGAAGTGATCCAGTCTTCTTTCTTCATTTACCCATTGCTACCCCTTTTTCCCCCCCTGTCTTTTCAGTCATCATTTGATTTCGGCAGGGGTCACTACCCATTCCCCCTTTTTCCTACTCCACTTCCTACAGTGATCAAGATTTCATTTATCCGATTAGACATAAGTTATATCTATTTTCGTTTTTTTCAAACGAGCATATAGTTGTTTTGTTTTTTTAATGAAAAGACAGAGGGAGCGAGATGGAAAAAGGGGGCACACAAATTTTAAGCAATTAGTTAACTGATTACTTCGATAGAGCAGAACTTGGAAAAAAGGGGCACACAAATTTTAAGCAATTAGTTAACTGATTGCTTCGATAGAGCAGAACTTGTCCTTGACTACCCAGTCAAAATGATGCTTTATTTTGAGTTGGGTACCGTAGATATTTCTTTTTTTTTTTTCCTACAAAAGGTATGTGCTACGTCAGTCCAACTCAAAGTAACAAAACCATCAATCTATTTTGATACATAGGATATACATTGATGACCAAAACACAGCTGATTTCTGCTAACCTGGCATATCTCATGATTAGACTCTGGGATTAAAGATGCTTTGCAATACATGTACTACTACAATTTTTACTATGTTGAATTCTCATTTTGATAAGAGTTGAAACAGATAAAAAGGAGAGTGTCTTTTCTCTCTCTCTCTCTCTCTCTCTCAAATGGATATCGCTGGTTCCGTTATTATGTGCGGGTGCGAAATTGTAGCCATCGCTCGTACGTGATCACGTGATATCCGCCATCTTGGTTAGTCCTTCGCTCTCGAGCTCCAGACTCATGCAGTTCGTCGAGTCAACGACATTCAGTATAAAATGTTTGATCGTTGGAATATAACACTAGGGTGATATGAAATCTTACTGAAATTGCTCGATTTTGTTAATGCTAGTAGTGAAATGAACCAAGAAAAAAAAGAGAGGGAAATTTCTCTTGTAATACATGAAATAAATTGCCAGTGTTATCAAATGTTGCTTCTGGCATTTCCACGCTTAGTTACAGAAGTGCAGTCATCATCCACTCTTGTTGCTCATTTTGATAATTTTTCTGTACTATATTTATTTACTATTTCAAACAATTTTGGTGACTGAAATGACAAGAAAATCAAATTATGTGGCCATTTGCTTAACTTGCCCTCGCCGTTCTCATGGCTTTGGCAACTTGAAAGCAGAAATTTATATTATTGTATTCATCTCCTGACTATGCAAGTCTTTTACATGTAAGAGTTTGATACAAAGTGTGCTCGTTTCAGTACGTTGCAATATACATGTATAGCCCTCAAGAAAATTCTTGTTTTTACAGATCATTGTTATGATCCAGACATATGTGTTTTGTTGAAAGTCGCTATAGGATATAGATTTCCACTCTAAATAAGAACACTAAAAATACATCAAGTCCAACGAAGCGCTTGTCACAACTGCCGAATCGGAAGCAAGATTTAATCATTTATCTTTGCCCATCCGATCAAATTCGAGTGCGATGAATTAACTACAAACAAGTCAGTACAATTCTAATTTGATGCAAAGAACTCGACTGCAAAATCAACTTTAGGGCAATTTCAATACCCTGTTCGAATTCCGTAATACGTCATTGTAATGTTCGCTCATTTCAATAGGCAATGGACATGGTTATTGAAATTGCCTTAAGTTGCTTTTTCGACTTTGCCAAAATGGTATTTAACACGTGAAATTTGCAGCAATATTTCTTATTGAATACAGAAGATGATGACACTGACAATGCTGGAGATGCAGATGACAGTGACGAGGATGAAAATCTTCCGTTGGCTAACTTTGGTAAATTAATCAAAAAAAGAACTTGATTTTTATTTACTTAATAAAAAGAATACAATTGAAAATGTAATTACCTGACCTCTTCAAAACTGCACAATGTGTAGTTTTGATGGATGGCACAAAGCATTTTTTTTCAATTTCGACTTCCATGTGATTGTAGATTTTTGTTGTTTAGTAAACTCTAAATACTAAAGAATAAGATTATGTGACTTACGATAATATCATGCAGAATGAAGAAAAATTATTTTGGGAAAGTTTTGGTTGAAATAAATCCACTATAAAATGTATGATATGTTAATATGTTATGGATAAAATTAAAGTTCTAATCAGTATGGTATTGCTCTTGTGTTTCCTTGATTAATTCTTGTGTTACAGTTAGGAAAATCAATTCAATCCCCAAGATTTGCAGTCTTTCTGAGGAGCAGACAAAGAAATGTAAGTATGACAGGATTTTATTCTTTTGTGCATATTTCAAGTGATTAAAGATAACAGACCATTTGCATTAATTGACAACCAATTTTTGAGTGGCTCTCCTAGAATAACATATCACGTCACAACTCATACCGTAGGATTACAGATGTAACCTACATGTACTCCCATCCCTTCAGATCAAGCTTCTTGCCAAAGCCAAAATCACAATGGTGAGAAACTTGCTGCATGCAATAATGTCATCTTTAAACTGTATTTTTCAATTAGTGACCCAGAAGGTGGACAATATTTGTGATGACTTTTGTATGTCCATGATTTAGTTGACTAATAACTTTCATTATAACTATTCAGCAGGTCCAGCAACTCACACATCAGGATTTCCGAAGCAACCCACTGCTGTCCCAACTCAGGCATCAGGATTGCAGATGCAACATATTGCTGTTCCAACTCAGGCATCAGGATTGCAGATACAACCTACTGCTCTCCAAACTCAGGCATCAGGATTGCAGATGCAACCTACTGGTCTCCCAACTCAGGCATCAGGATTGCAGATACAACCTACTGCTCTCCCAACTCAGACATCAGGATTGCAGATGAAACCTACTGCTCTCCCAACTCAGGCATCAGGATTCTATGCAACCTACTGGTCTCCCAACTAAGGCATCAGGATTGCAGATGCAACCTACTGCTCTCCCAACTCAGACATCAGGATTGCAGATGAAACCTACTGCTCTCCCAACTCAGGCATCAGGATTGCAGATGCAACCTACTGCTGTCCAAACTCAGGCATCAGGATTGCAGATACAACCTTCTGCCATCCCTTCAAATCAAACTTCTTGCCAAAGCCAGAATCACTACGGTGAGAAACTTGCTGCATGCCATAATGTTATCTTCAATTTTTTATTTCTATCAGTGACAGGGAAGTGGACAATATTTGTGATGATATTTTTGTATATCCATGATTTAGTTGACTAATATATTTCATTATAATTATTCAGTAGGTCCAGTAACTCGGGCATCAGGATTGCAGATGCAACCTACTGCTCTCCAAACTCAGGCATCAGGATTGCAGATGCAACCTACTGCTCTCCAAACTCAGGCATCAGGATTGCAGATGCAACCTACTGCTCTCCCAACTCAGGCATCAGGATTGCAGATGCAACCTACTGCTCTCCCAACTCAGGCATCAGGATTGCAGATGCAACCTACTGCTCTCCCAACTCAGGCATCAGGATTGCAGATGCAACCTACATGTACTCCCATCCCTTCAGATCAAGCTTCTTGCCAAAGCCAGAATCATAATGGTGAGAAATTTGCTGCATGCCATAATGTTATCTTAAAACTGGGTTTTTCAATCAGTGACTCGGAGGTGGAAAATATTTGTGATGATATTTTTTGTATGTCCATGATTTAGTTGGCTAATATATTTTCATAATAATTATTCAACAGGTCCAGTAACTCAGGCATCAGGATTGCAGTTGCAACCTACTGCTCTCCCAACTCAGGCATCAGGATTGCAGATGCAACCTACATGTACTCCCATCCCTTCAGATCAAGCTTCTTGCCAAAGCCAGAATCATAATGGTGAGAAATTTGCTGCATGCCATAATGTTATCTTAAAACTGGGTTTTTCAATCAGTGACTCGGAGGTGGAAAATATTTGTGATGATATTTTTTGTATGTCCATGATTTAGTTGGCTAATATATTTTCATAATAATTATTCAACAGGTCCAGTTACTCAGGCATCAGGATTGCAGATGCAACCTACTGCTCTCCCAACTCAGGCATCAGGATTGCAGATGCAACCTACTGATCTCCCAACTCAGACATCAGGATTGCAGATGCAACCTACTGCTCTCCCAACTCAGGCATCAGGATTGCAGATGCAACCTACTGATCTCCCAACTCAGACATCAGGATTGCAGATGCAAACTACTGCTTTCCCAACTCAGGCATCAGGATTGCAGATGCAACCTACTGCTCTCCCAACTTAGACATCAGGATTGCAGATGCAACCTACTGATCTCCCAACTCAGGCATCAGGATTGCAGATGCAACCTACTGCTCTCCCAAATCGGGCATCAGGATTGCAGATGCAACCTACTGCTCTCCCAACTCAGGCATCAGGATTGCAGATGCAACCTACTGCTCTTCCAAATCGGGCATCAGGATTGCAGATGCAACCTACTGCTCTCCCAACTCAGGCATCAGGATTGCAGATGCAACCTACATGTACTCCCATCCCTTCAGATCAAGCTTCTTGCCAAAGCCAGAATCACAATGGTGAGAAATTTGCTGCATGCCATAATGTTATCTTAAAACTGTGTTTTTCAATTAGTGACCCGGAGGTGGACAATATTTGTGATATTTTTGTATGTCCATGATTTAGTTGGCTAATATATTTCATTATAATTATTCAACAGTTCCAGTAACTCAGGCATCAGGATTGCAGATGCAACCTACTGGTCTCCAAACTCAGACATCAGGATTGCAGATGAAACCTACTGCTCTCCCAACTCAGGCATCAGGATTGCAGATGCAACCTACTGCTCTCCCAACTCAGGCATCAGGATTGCAGATGCAACCTACTGTCATCCCTTCAGACCATGCTTCTTGCCAAAGCCAGAATCACAATGGTGAGAAATTAGTTGCATGCCATATAGCGTATTCTTAAATTTTTTTTGTTTAGTGAGCAGGAGTAGAAAAGTATCTTTAATCTTTAATTACTTATATGTCAATGGTTCAATTCATCATATGGCTAGAAGAAGGGCGTTAACACCCTCGCTTGCCATTAACTAAATTTCTGCTTTGATTGCTAAATACATGCTATACTAATTTTTTTTTTTTCACAACATGGATTTATACCTATCGAATAATACATGTAAAAAGATAAAAACTGATCTTCGCTACCTAATTTTAGTAATTTTGTAACAAATAAGGAAATGCTCTTGAAGCATTTCAAGGATCTTCTGCCAGCCACATGTCGAAATGACTAAGATTTTTTGTTTGTATTACTCATCAGGTCTAGCAACTCAGGCACCAGGAATGCGTGCTTTACCACTTGATGACATCCCTCCAGGTCCAGCTCACTGCCAGAGCCACATGTGCAACATCGAGGTATTTGCTGCATGCCATAGGTGCCTAGCGTTGCTCTGTTTTGACCACTTTGAACGTAGTGAGCCATATGCAGATCACATGGAAGTGTTCTTCCCTGAACATTTTGAGGTTGATGGGTTTAATAGTGATACAGTTGAACAGCTTGAGCAGCCTTTGGCAAAGAAATCAGAAAGCATAAGATCTAAAAACCGTATTGTAAAGCAAATGCGTAACAAGGGTGAAGGGTATCGGTCAGAGAAGTCTGGGAATCTTGTAAATGGTAGAAGGCATCTTTCTCGTTCTCGATGCAATACTAATACTCTACCCTGTGAAATGAAAAATCTGAAGTGTTCTTTGATTAGCGATCAGGAGATGCTCAATATCCGGAATGCTTTTTATGACATAGGCAGTTTGAATCTACAAAGAGAGTGGCTTGCAAGGTATCTTGAGAGCAAGCCCTGTGGTAAGGGGGGTCGTAAGAAACGGACAATTTCCTACTTCTTGCCCCGTTGTTCACCAGAAGGACAGAAATTCCCAGTGTGTAGGCAGATGTTCCTTGCAACATTGGGGATTTCTGACAGACAGGTGAAAACAGTGCTTGAGAAGAGGAACAATCAGTCCGGTGTGCTCAAAGGTGAAAAGAGAGGAGGAAAACAAAAACTTGATCCAACCCAAAAGGAAAAAATTGTCGAGCATCTAACAAGATTTCCCAGGGTTCCCTCACACTACTGCCGTGCCTCTTCTTCTTATACATACTTAGCTTCTGATTTGACACAGGCTCAAATGCATAGAATGTTTGTAGAAGAATATGGAGAGTGTGCATCCTTGAGTACCTACAAAAGAGTATTCAAAATGCTTCAGTACAAAATCCATAGGCCAAAAAAGGATATGTGTGGATTATGTGAAGACAACGTGAATACACACAGTGCGGGTAAAGACTGTATGAACGAGGTATACATGAAACATAGAGCTGAAATTGAGCGAGTTAGGAGCATCAAAAATCAGAGTAAGCAAAAATCAAAAACAAATCCACGTTCATCTGCAGCTGCCATATTTGATCTTCAGCAGGTCATATATGTTCCAAAGTCTAACAGATCTGAAATTTTCTATAAGCGCAGATTGGCCTGTTACAACCTTTGATTTACGCACAAGGGATGGCATCTGCTATTTCTCAAATGAGACGATAACAAAGAGGGGCTCATGTGAAGTAGCATCATATCTTCTTCTTGATTACCTTCGTGATGTAGATAGCATGGGTGTTAGGGAAGTAGACCTCTTTAGCGATGGATGCAGTGGCCAAAACAAGAACTCGGTTTTGCCATCCATGGCGATCGCTTTCTTGAGGGAGTCAGTAAATGTGAATTGTATAACTTTCCATTTCTTTGAGACAAATCATGGTCAGAGTGAGTGTGATGCTATCCACTCTGTAATTGAGAAGAAGGTTTCCCAAACCGTTGAGATTCTGCATCCATCTCATCTGGCAAGTCTCATTAAGGGAGCCAGATATGTCCCAGGACCTTACATTGTGAAGTGTGTCCAGTCTTCAGATATCCTAGACTGGAAATCGTATTCTCAGGCTCTAGGTATGCTGAGGACGAGATCGTCCGATGAAGGTGAATCTGTTGACTGGACGACCTTCAAGCAAGTGCGCCTACACAAGGACTTGCCAGACAAAATCTTCTATAAGGTTTCTCACTGCCAGGAAGACTTTCTCACAATAACACTAGGTCACGGACGTAGGCCAATGCAGGCAGTCGGGCTTCCCCAGAAGCTGTATTTGTGTAGGCCCAAGCTTTCGGGGGGCAAGTATCAAGATCTTGTAAGCCTTTGTGAAGGAGCAACCCCTGTGGTTTCTCAGCCAGAACTTAAGGACTTCTACAAAAATCTTCCCCATAACTGAGTAATCAGATTGGTAATGGTCACATGGCTGATGGATATTAGACGTCAATTTGTCCTTTTTTGTCTTGATACTAACAATTTTCATTTACATTTCAGAATGCTTCACGGATGGTCAACTTAATAATGAAAACAAGTTTTTGTGGCAGTGGTTGTCATGTGTTCTGTTAATTGTTACTTTATGTCTGATGGTCCTATTCTAATAGATCCTGGAGTTTGGAAGACTCTGGCCTTTCTATTACATTACCTGAGGTGTTTGTCTCTCCAGATTCAGAATCAGATTTCTTTTCCAACTTGAACAGAAAACCCTTTGTAATATTATTCTAACTGTCTTATCACAGCTGAAGAACTACAAGTGCAATTTGATTTAGGTATTGATGATACAGATTTTTTTTCTACTTTCAGATTCATTAAATTTAGTGAATGTTCTTGCTAGGGAAGCTAGAGCATGTATCTACACTTAGGTATGATTGTCTCTATGGTAATCAGGGGATTGAATTCTTTAAATGTGAGCAGCTAGGATTCAGACATCTATTCAATGTACAAACATGCATAGCTGTTGCTTTGATGAAGTTTGAGGTTTTCTTAACAACACATATATGTATATGTATATATGTATATGAATACTGATAGATGAACAGGGTTGACAAATGTAGAATGAATGTAGAATGAATGATTCAATAGCTAAATTACATATAACGTTGGCTTGGACACGACGCAGTTGCTACGAGGATAAAAAGGTAACACACGTACTGGTAGATATTGATCCATTTTAACTACTTAAACAAAAAAAGTGCCTTCCATCAAAGGCTAAAATAATAAAAATAAATGAAGGAAAATACATGTTTGTCATGATTGGTCTGTTCTGTTCACATCTGGAAGTATAAAATTTGATATAAACATACTGTATAATTTTGAAAGAAAACATATTCACTTTATATTTCAGCTTCATAGAAGTAAATCTTGTGTTTCCTTTACTATTTTGTGATATTAATCCAACTTACAAAGGATGTTGAAAATTAGTCGTACATTGATCTACATTTTGGTAAACATAGAAATCCATTCATTTCCTCTCTTGTCTCATTATGATGTTGAATTAAATTATAATAATCTAGTGCTGAATTAGGTAAATTACTGGGAAGTAATATAAAATAAATTAGTGGCAAGTGTATGCGTTTATGCGTTTTTGGCACAAAAGAGATATGGCTCGCATTTCCATTTTCTGACATAGCAATATACATGTACAACTAAAATTAGATTATATGTATTTCCCCATACCTCAGTGCTAGAATTTTGAGGTTATCTGAATGATTGATATAATAGTGTCCATACATATCAGTGAACAAAATGTCTTGGTTTAGATAAAATACTTACTTTTTTACCTTCACACTTATTTATTATTTAGATATAGTTCTTTGAAACTAAATGGCTATCGATAGTTCCAAGAAAAGAGGTTTCTTCCATATAATTTCATTTTAAACCAGTTAGTATTAGATATATGAAATATATTTGAATCATATGTAAATATTCTAAAATTGAAGAAGTCTAAGTTATTTTAATATTATTAATATGTATCATATATCATATGTATGTCTTGGCACTTTCCATCCCTCATCCTCTTCCTTTCATTCTCTTTTTACTAATCTTTTTCTTTCTCCCCTTCATATCTTTCACAACCTAATTTCATCTGCTCTATCCATCACCTTCTTGTTTTACTCTATGTTTGTCTTTCCTCTCTCATTCCTACATTTGCCTTTGGTTCTACCTCCTTTACTTTGATTCTGTTGCTTCAAATCTTTTTATGTGCTTTTCCTTTATCTCCAACTTTTCAACATCTGGTTTCCTCTGCCTTATGACGTCTTCTATTGTTGTGTGTTTCCCTTTTCTTTGCCATACACATTTTATGTCGAATCGTTTGTATTCTTGTCTTATGTATAATGTGCGATATCTATTTCTGACTTTATATGAATTTTATAGTATGTTAAATTGATATTTTGTATATTTGCTGAAAAAGTTGGAAAAGGATTTTATGCCAAATATATTGTTTCCTTGTTTATGACGAATAAATCTGAATATAATTGAATTATATAAAAAGAACAATGACTTTTTAAAAATTTGATGTTTAATAGATATTCTGTAACTTCATTCCGGTGTCGTTTCTAATGAACTCAAAAGTATACATACTCATATTTGCTATTTGTAAATATTGAATCCAAACGGAAAACAGAATGATTCTAGAAATTTAGGAGATTGCAGTTTTTCATTTTACATATGAAGTGGCTCTTATATTCTTACACTGGTGCCAAATAAGAGCAGTATTAATAACCTATTAGCAAAGCTCCATCTTTGTGGTAATGTAAATACAATGTTGATTAAATCAAAATGGTTGTTTGATGAGAAAGCTACAGCTTCTTTCTTCTGTCATTTATATAATGATTTTTTGAAACTCTAAGTCAAATATGTTGATGTTTCATGAAAAATCTATACAGCTTCTTTCTGCTGTAATTTGTACAATGATCATTTGAAACTCTGAGTAAAATTTGATGTTTCATTAAAAAAACTATACAGCTCCTTTCTGCTTTCTTTGTACAATGATAATTTGAAACTGTAAGTAAAAAGTCAAATAGATTATCATTTTATTATTGAATTGAATAAAATTGTATTACAAATTAACAGTAGGAACAAGTTATGTACTTCAAAATCATATGTATCCAAACTTCTTGAATATATGGTAATGAATTTAATTGATTAAATTGGGAGCTTGAAGTACTTACACTCATTGGATGATGTTTTTATCAATTTTAAAATGACTCCTTATGAAATAAATAGAAATTGATGGATTGAAAAGGATATGAATGCTGTTTTGAAATTAACTTAATTTGATTGCAATTTTGAAATAAACAGACTTTCTCTGTATACTTTCTAGTTCATCTCATCTTTTTGAAAGTGATTATCATAATTATCTTAAAACAGGCGTGTGAACTTGAAAGAGGATGAAAGTGGATTTGGGAGAATAGTTATGAATGATGAGAAAGGAATGAGAAGATGTTAATGAAGTGTGAGTTATTGAATAGAAAATATTACTGAATGAGCTAGAATGAAGATTAAAACAAAGAATGATAAAGAACAGTCGTAGCATTGGTGGAGAAAATGTTCAATTAAAAAATCGAAATATATCATTATTTGGTTGACAGATTTCAATCGACTGTCAAGCTGTAAATGAGAGGAAATTTACGTTCAATATAGCGAATGAATACCCAATAATGCATGCACTAACACATACTATACAGAATGGAACAAGAAAGTTTTGTTCATTTATTTTTATTGTACTTTTGCGAATCAAACATTATTACTTTGAGATACAAAATTAATTCACACGCACCCTCCATTGTGACGTCAAATTATGAAAAGTTTGTTGACACACATAGACGCGCGTGTTATACACACACAGCCTTCGTTCTTACGAACCGGCGAATAGGCGGCGAATACGTATGCGCTGACCGCGCGTACTAGCTCTTCGTTCTTACGAACCGTCGAATAAGTGGCGAATAGCGTATACTTGACCGAGGGTACCACTTTTTCGTTTTTACGAACCGGCGAATAGGTTTGAAAGCTTATAAGTTGATTTTTCTTTATATATGTTGTTTGATACATACATGATATCGAAGAGCAGGATATATACTCTTTCGTCTTGCAAAATTGCTGGAAAACAACGTTCAAAAGGATATGTATTCACCGCTCAAAAAAGTAGAAAACTTTGAACGCGTTTTTCTCTGAACTGTGTTTCTACGCGAGGGTGGGCTATTCGCCGGTTCGTAAGACTGGCGACGGTATGTTCATTGTATGATTATGTTTATTTATGATTAGGACGTCAACTCAAGCTTTGCTTACGACGACCCCTTTTTCTATGTATGATTTTATGTGACCATACTGTGAAAGATTGTAAATTTATGATGATGTATATGGAAATAAATGAACTTCAAAATCAAAATAAAAAATTATTGACCAAAATAACCATTTTGGTTACACATTGTTTTATTGAATCAGAGCAAAGAAGGATTTGGTAGGCCCCAAAAATAACAATTTGTGTCCCTTTCCCCCCGAAATGTGATTTAATTTTTTAAATCAGCATCATTAAAGGGGTGGGTCTCGATATCCAAAATTGATGTGAAAATGTGTGTAGGTTCCAAAACAATAAAATTATTCATTGTACTTCAATCGTTTTGACCATTTCGATTATTATGCCCACTTTGATCCACTATGACTACATGATTGTATTTGCAAATTTTTATGAGAAACTAAAAATTAGTGAGCAGCAACGGACTTCCTCTCCAAAAGAACAATTTTGGTGGGGAAGATTATTTTGACAAACTTAATTACCCAGAAGTATCTAAGTATACTTTTGCTCTGATTCCAAGAATGTCAGTCGAATAGGCCTTACTCAGGACATTCTGGTCGTTATGGTCACTTTTTGACTCGGAATAACCATTACACCACTCCTTCTATGTCCGAAATCAATTATTGGATGTATCTATTCCGTTCTGAAAATGTCGGTAATATGACTATTTTGCTTATTTTCTGTTAGAAACTTGAAACTTATGAAATCTAAAGCTTGTTTTGAAATTCAAAATGTCTGATAGGGAAGCCAATTTATCTGACTAACATTTGCAAGTAAAAGTATAAGACAAGATCATGTTGTTCTGATATTGATAGAAAAAGAATAATGAGAAGTCAACACAAATATCTATCTCCCACTCTAATAAATGGAGCATTTCATTCATTCTCATTTAAATAAGTAACCATGACAACCATGTTTTATCATTTTTCAGTACACCCAGTTATACCCTCCAAAATAAATCATAAAGCAATCCATCACAGCTAATCACTTATTTTTACAAGCCTCCCAAATTGGAAAATTTTGAAATGTCCGTCCGTGACGCGAACTGATCACACTCTTATGTCGTTTTCCCCAAGTTTCATAATTCCGAAGTGTCGTTACTTCGAAGGTTCGTAATTCCATATATAATCTAAAAACTGAAGTGTTGAATCACCATTTAAAAGTGCCGAGGAGTGACCACTTTTTTCAAAATTCGTGTTTTGAAGTGACTTCGGAACCTCAGGAATTATGAACCTTCTGAAAATACATGCACGAGTGCGTCCCTTTAGATAAGCTCAAACGTACAACACTGTGAATTTTCATGTTATTGCGATTCAAGAATAGTTTTGTTTTGACATTCATATATGTTGTCAAATGTATACATTGGTGCACTCAGTGCCGTGAAATTAAGAGGCAAGGGATTTCTGTCCGTTCCCTTAGTTTGAGATTCATGCCTTCCGTGCCCTTGCCTTCATGGGAAGGGAAAAATATTAATCCTTTTTCAGGTACACGAGCCTCCTCCTCCCCCCTCCCCCCCCCCCCCCCCCATCCACTTGTTACCTCCCTCTTTGTCCCGACTGGGTATGCATGACCCTGTAATAATTATATGCGCCACTTTGCATAATATAGAAACATGCCAATGAGGATTGGCGGATGGAATCGGGTCATGGCGGAGATTACAAGTCCAAGTTGATTTTTGCGTTTATCTGCCTGATTATTAAAAATTTTAATCTTCTTTTTTTTAGTGGAGGAGGGAATCTCATTAAAAAATCCAAACATTAAAAACTATGTTGGTTTATTCAACGGTCAAAATACTACCAAACCGAGTCTAGCAGGATCAAAAAGGTGTGATCCGAACATACAGCTCTGTTTATTATTCCACATATTGAATGAAATAAGAACAAAAGGGACAAGCATAGCAATACAAATTATAAAACAGAACGAAGAAATATAAATTGATATGTGGTATGGGGGTGGTAACAGAGGCTAATTTACCTATCAAAGGTCAATCCCCAACTTGAACATTGAAATATAGGCAAGTTAATTATTGTTATAAACAGTTCAATACAAGATCTAATACTATAGCAGTATTAAATCTTGTATTATTGAACTGTCTATAACAAATATTGCTTCTGATATATGTTTACAATGATGAAAAGCTCCAACAGAACACTGTTTTAAACATTAGAAACCTTTTTTAAAATATTGCAACATAATTATCTGTCTATAATGTCAAGTACATGTAGTCATTTTCTACCATAAGACAATGACCAAAATAATTATATACTATAGGGACAAGGCCACATTTTCTTGCCTTTTCAAAAAATGATGGTCATATGGTCAAAATACCCTTGATGGTCGAAATGGTCAACAATGCTGAAATAATATCCAGTAAACGTTATTATGTCTTAATTAACATGACATCTCCATAAAGAACTGGAATAACGTGAAATGGCCAATCGTCACTAAAATGTCGTTTGTTGGTTCAATGAATCAGCACAGCAAAAGCCGCCTTGTCTGCGTGCGAAGCCCTGCCTGCCTTTGCTGAGCTCTGCATGGCCTGCCCGCCCGCACCGTGCCCGCATTTTATATTTCTCCTTTTTTTTTCCTTTGGTTTTTTTTTTTTTTTTCCTGTTCTTTCTTTTTATTTTCTTTATTTGTTTAACTTTTGCCTACATTTTTGTTAGTCTATTCACGGAATCCCCAAATATCCTGGAAAAATCCTGGAATTTTTTCAATTCCTGAAATTATCCTTGAAAACCTCAAAAACTCCTGGAAACTCCTGAATTCCAGGAGAAGTGGAAATGCTGGTCACAGGAGTCGGGATTTTAAAATTCATTTCAGAAAAAAAAAAAAAAAAATCGGTGTGCATAGTTCAAGATATAGCAATACTTACTTCATTCATCTTTGCACGAATAACTTGTGTTACTCTTCTAACAACCCTGGATACAGTGGAAATGCTGCAACCATGGATTGTTGCGGCGCTGTCGAGAACGCTCCCCGTGGCGTAGAACCTCAACGCCACAAACACTTGGAGATGGGCAGGTAGTGCCTGGCTACGCTTTGTTGGGTGTTCCAACTCCTGATTGAGCTCATTTATTTGTAATACTCCTGTCCGGTTGAATCGGTATTTCTTGAACATTTCTTGGTCATTATAAAGATCAAGGGGATTCGATCTATCGCGAAAAACGCGTTCCCTGCGCAGGGCAGCACCCCCTAAGATTTGCATAAGTGCTGCCATTGTTCCACTTTTGGTTGCCAAGGCCCTCAAGAGCCTGATTTGTCGGTGAAAAATGAATCTGTCGGGACCTAAAAGGGCACCGACAGATTTCTTGACATTAGTCGGTGAAATTCATGAAATCTGTCGGTGTTTTCCACGACAGATTTTCATGAAATGAAATTAGTCGGTGTCCGACTAATTGCTCCAAAAACCAAAATTAGTCGGTGAAAAGCACCGAGTAATTGTTTCATGAAACGCCCCCCTGTAATTATGTTCGGGAAAGCGGTGGACCTGCTGCATACTTATTTAGGCCAAGTTTCAATTAAGCTTTGTAACCGAAATTGAGACAAAAAAGTGGACAAATTCGCCGCATGTCGACGACGTGGCTCCTTAATTTTATCGTCGTAATCGTCGACCTCGGCGACGCAAACGCCGGGAAAACTCGCTGCGTTGTCTCGTATACTCAAGCTAGTCAAGTTATCAACAATAAATAAATAAATTTAAAAATGAAGCACTCAAAATAGGGAGGGGACATGTTTTGTGTGATGGTGTCATGTGCACCTCTCTGTACATTGTAAAAAATGGGACTTCCGGTAGTGGCGTCACAAATTGTGTGATTTCGGCGGGAAGACCACAGCTCAGACTCGAATATCAGCAATGATCAGTGTTAGCGTAAAGGTGGTAACCTTACAGAATAATACTTACGGGGGTGTGTCTATTTTGGTCGAATTGTACATAGGGTATTTGCAGTAGTAGGTCAGGGGGGTGTTTCATAAAGCTGTTGGTAAAGTTACGCATGACTTTACGAACGACTTGAATATGAAGTGCCAGATAGGATGCCCAAAGTTTTTTCCTGATGTTGTAACAAAGTGTGCCTGTATTTCCAATAACCTCAATTAAATTATGGCAAAAGTTATACTTTGCATTAAAAATGTTTGTTATAATAAGAATGTTAATCTACATTTGCACAGTTCAACTTTAGTTGATGCAGTTAAAAATGATAGAGCATCCCATTTGGCTTGTCACATTAAGTCGTTCGTAAAGCTTTATGAAACATCCCCCCCCCCCCCCCCCTTGGTATAGAAAGACAGAAAGGCTATTAGTTAGGTACACAGGCTCCTCATGGGAAATAGTGTTCACTTTTTTTTTCAGCATGTATTCCAATATAAAATTTAATGCTGAAAACGATGGCATCGACTGATTTTTGATAAAAAGTGCCAAAAGTGCTCAAATTCATGTTTCAGTGGCCCGCCATTGTTTTTTATGCATTTCAGAGCCAATCTTGGGGCTAGAAACGAAAAGCCACTATAAACAGTAAAATGAAATATGGCCAATAGTCAAGAGCCACCAAAGACCGGGGGAGCGTTTCATCAAGTGTTTTGTCAGTGAATTTTACCGACACATTTGCTCTCAGCCAATCAGATGCAAGGATTTCAGTAGCTTATAACAAAAGGGCCCAACTATATAAGGACTAGTTACTCACTAGAGTCGAAAAGAATGTTTTGGATGCCTTTCTCGTGGTAATAGAAGCTCAGTAAGTGGCTATTTTGACATCAAAATACAATGATACATTGTGGGTATGATAATATAGGTTGGCCAAATATGTGTCAGCTGCCCAACTTCTGATTTTAGAGGGCCAAGTGTAACGTAAGTGATTATAGAGCAGTGGCATGACATATTTTCTTTCTAAAGATATTTGAAAATGTGTTCTACAAATAGTATTTATCAAAATAATCAAGATTACATCATTTGGGGGGCACCTGAAAGGGCATGGGATCCCTGAATCTATTAATTATGGCCCAATTAAAAATGCATTAAAAATCATAAATTATATATCACTGACTTAGTACATATCGAAACATATGCCACGCGATATACACGGCAGGCACCTACAGCTTCCATTAAAAAGTTTCAGGCCCATTTGCGTAAATAAGGGTCCATCGATCAAGGCCCATAGTGATCTTTAAAAATATATTTCTTTAAACTGGCCTCAGTACAAAGTAGTATGTATAAACAACCAAAGTTTGAAATTTCAGCATTCCAGGACAAATTTTGAGTGCTAAAATTAAAGTTTGAAAACACCTTTCTGGCGAATATGACAGGATTTGTAAAACAGTCCCATACGTACTCCAACTCCCATAAAGATTTTTTAAAAGGCAGTGAATTATGTTCAGTGGAAGTTGTTTATAGCTTTCTGTTACACTCTCGTAGTCAGGATTTTATTTAGGGAGTGGTGGTCGGATCGCACACACAGAGCGTGCGCCCTTGGGGGGGGGGGGGAGGGGTGCGGGAAGGGGCTTTGGCATCTGTTCAAATCGAGACATTTAGGCAGTTGATCTATTCCATTCAGTAAAATACAGAAAATGAAAAAAGCTGAGGACTATGTTCTTGATTAATCATCTGATGTTTTTGTTTTTAGATTTACGCTCTTCTTTTTCATTATAACTACCTTGACTCATTTTTTGATTAAGGAAAAAGTTGAACGCTAAAATAAAAGTCTTTAAAACATATTTCTGGAGAGTGAGAAAGGTCTATACTGAGTGTTAGCTGTTTTTGATATCCTACTGTACAGCATACATAGAATATGAGTCTATGTTAAATACCGTTTTATCTATTTTCTGTCAATATCATTAGCAATTGTTTTAGGGAAATATAAGGGTTTTATACAGATCTGTGTATCAGAGCAGTGGCGGATCCAGGGGGGGGCAATCCCGGCCCGTGCCCCCCCTTTTGAGGGAAAACAATGCAATGTGCCCCCCCCCCTATTTGCGATTGTGCCCCCCCCCTTTTCGACGAGAAAACCTTTTTTTTTTTTTTTGCTTGTCAGAGAATTATTGAGGGGAACTGGACCCCATACCCCCCCCCCCCCCCCCACTGAGCGACTTTTGGAGGGCTGGCGAAAATTTTTTTTTTGCTCGCCACCCCCCCCCCCCCCCCCCCCCCCCCACCCCACTGAGCGACTTTTGGAGGGCTGGCGAGAGACTAAAAAAATATGGGTCTCCCTCCAAGCAGTTTCCCAAAGTTGACAATCCTGCATTTGTGTGCCCCCCCCCCCCCTTATACGAAATCCTGGATCCGCCCCTGTATCAGAGTACTATGAGGAGACAATAATGATAACCACAAACATATCGCCCGGTATAGACATACGGTCTGACTGCTGCAAAATATTTCGGATAGGAGTTTACACATACGCCAGGTATAATGAGACCAAGTTTGTAAATATTATTCCACACGTCATAATATTGCAATAGATTTTCTGCTAGAATTTTCTTAGACAATATAATAGAAGTTGTAATTATCTAAAATAATATTTCTAAGAACAGGCCTTCAAGGTTTATGACCTATATGTTATATAATAATCTGTTCGATGAAAAGAATTGCAGAATTAATATATTGCTCTGTATTCGTATTTTATGGCAGTTGGGTGAAGGGGGGGGGGGGGGTTGGAGTTGTTGATTTCAGATCCCCCTCATAAACAAAGGCCTAGATAAAACACGCTGATGAAAATGCTAAGATCAAATATAAAACGCAAAAAAAAAAAAAGATCGAAAAAGATAAAAAGTAAATCAAGAAGAAGGGAGAAAAGGAAAAGAACAAAGAAATACTAAAATCAATTCCCTAACGCTGGTGAAAAGTCGCTCTTTGACTGCGGGCAAGAATCAACAATGTGATCTTGTAGATGCAGATGATGTAGATGTAGGCCTACCCTTTTATGAGATTATGGGTGACCTGTATAAAAACCGCCGCCCCCTCGGATTACCATTAGAACCGAGAATTTGTTTATGTTGAATGAAAATATGTTTTGTGAAATGAATTGTCTTCATATGAACTTACCTAAAAAAAGATATTTTTAAAGTGAGAGTAATATTTGTTTTCAATGAAAAGAATGTAATAAGATTGAAGAAAACTAGCATTCTACCATATCAATTTTTAAAAACTTTTGAAATTGCTTACTTGCACTATAATTCTGATATATACTAATAGCTTGTATACATTTTACTGGATGAAAGTTCTGTTATTTATCCACTCTTATTTGTATGAGTGTGAAAACGTTTCTTATGACTGAGTTCCAGCAGTACTTATTGAACTAATGTCAAAGCTAAATCAAACGGGGTATCAAAACAGCAATAATATTTATCGACAAGTGGAAATTTTCACTCTCGATTTGAAGAGATGCCAAAGCTTCCGCGCTTTGCTCGGGAGATCGAACCACCCCGGTCCACCCCCCCCCCCAAAGGCCCCACGGACTGCATGCGCAATCCGACCACCCCTCCCCCCCCCCCCCCCAAAAAAAAAAAAAAAAAAAAAATCCTGGCTACGAGGGTGTAAATAGAAGGCTAACAACTTTGAATTAACATAAGTTCTGTGCCCTTTTTCTTTAATTATGGGAGCACACAAGAAGCTACGTATTGGACTGTTTAACAAATCTTGTCATATTCGCTGGAAACGTGTTTTCAAACTTTGATTTTATCACTCATACATTCTCCAGGGGAGCGTTTCATCAAGCGTTTTGTCAGTGATTTTTACTGACAAATTTGCTCTCAGCCAATCAGATGCAAGGATTTCAGTAGCTTGTAACAGTTGTCGGATAAAAATCACTGACAAAACGCTTGATGAAACGCTCCCCTGGAATGCTGGAATTCGGAACAATGATGCTTTGTACATACTTCTTTGTACTGAGATCACTTTAGAGAACGCTATTGTTAAAGCTCACTGCAAAATACCGGCCCCTTAGGTCTTTGGTGGGTCTTAACCACTACCATATTTCATTTTACTGTTTATAGTTTGTTTTCAACAACGTTTCTAGCCCCAAGGTTGGCTCTGAAATACATAAAAACAATGGGGGGGGGGGGGGGCACTGCAACATAAAATTTGGGCTCTTTTTATCCAAAATCAGTCGATGCCATCGTTTCAGCATTACATTTTACATAGGAATCCATGTTGGGGGGGGGGGGGGGAAGAGGTGAACACTATTTCCCTTGAGGAGCCATCTGTGTACCTAACTATATAATAGGTGTTCAGAATGATTCGCGTAAATCGTTGATGTTTATAGAGAAAGTCATTTTAAGATGTGAAGAGGTTGTATAAGGACTATGATATTCTATTCCAAACGTTCCACATAAACAAGCAATTGCTTGTGATTCCTGTGATAAAATAGGGGCATAAAGATACTAGTAGTATTATGAGGCAAGAGAAGAAAGGGAATAAGAGGCTAACATGAAGAAGATGAATTATGAAACAAAAAAAAAAAAAAAAAAAAAAACCGGATTATTTTAACAGACAGGGGAAAGAAGAACCATGACTTCATAAATGATAATTTTGGAGAAACGAGTACGAGAATGATAAATGGGCCTCTTAAGAAGAATATGAAGCTGAATAAACTGATAAAATAATGACAAACGCTCCTTTCAAGAAGTTATTCTCTAAACTGCCCCTCTAACTACACGGCCCAAGGACAGAATATAAAATGTAATTATTTTGCATATAAAGAGCCAGTATATTTAACCCTATTTTAACTGGGCTATTTCAGACCAGGTTTTCACTGGGGGGGGGGGGGGGGGGGGTAAATTTACCCCCCCCCCAAGATCTCAGAGACCGAATGTCCGATTTGCATATATTGCTTTGTTTTTCATTTCTTTTGTATTCTGTTGTTTATATTTTTTATGTTTTGTACTATTTTGACAATGATATTAGATATGACAACCAGTGGCGGATTTAGGGGGGGGGATCCCGGCCCGTGCCCCCCCCCCACTTTTGAGGTAAAACAATGCATTGTGCCCCCCTATTTGCGATTGTGCCCCCCCCCCCAAAGTTGACAATCCTGCATTTGTGTGCCCCCCTTATACGAAATCCTGGATCCGCCCCTGATGACAACCATAAAGGCAAGGAAAAAACAATTATATGGGAAAAATGGATTGTATTTCACAAGTTTCAGAACATGTCTATTCTATTATACACACATGTATGGAAAAGTCACTTTTTGGGATGACCTTTGACCCTTAATTGTCATGTGACCTTGTAATGCTTTGTCCGATTTTCGCAAATTTAGTACCAAAAGTTGTGCAAGACTTCAAAGAAAAAAGTCATGAAAGGATAACTTGATATCTGCCGCGGTTCCGGAGTAGTCGCTAAATTACTACAGGAGGGGGGGAGGGGGGGGGGGTCAAATTGACCCCCCCCCCCCAGTTAGTACAGGGTTAAAGGACTCCCTGGTAATGTTCACTCGTGTATATACCTTTATAAGTTAAAAACAAAACAAAACGAACAAACAAACAAAAAACTATGCAAAGCTTTAAATCTCCACTCAGTGGAATTATATTCATATTCAAATATAATATCATTAATCCACTCTCCATTTTTGTAATTTACCATGTTACCTATTTGTTATATATTTTGCATTTTCATATAGAATGATTTGTCAAAGTGCAGGGCGCCTTTGGAAAGCAGTTTTGCATAACTGAACAGGCCAACCCTGCATTATAAAAAAAAAGAAAAAATAAATAAATCATTATAAATTACGTTTAAAAAAAATCATCATTATACAAACGATGGTAATTAATCATAATGTGTATTAACACACCTCTATAATAATCGGGGCCACTATAGCGTTTTTTTTATAGGGGCAAGTAGGGCAACCTTTCTCTTCCCCCCCCCCCACCCCCTGCAGACAGCTTCTCAACTATTAAGAAAAACGGTTTACTGACATTTCACTGTGAATCAATCATTTCTATGTAAACTGTATCCGAATTGCTTTTAAATGAAGGAATAATTTGTTATGAATATTGAGTAGATGCTGCATGTTGAGCCAACCATCAAACATGTTTGATGGTTGGCTCAAACATTGCTAACATTGTGGCACACAGGAAGCCAAACTACGGGGGATTTGAACGGCTCTGTAAATAATTCAGATATACTCTGCAATATCTTAAAATGATACAAATTAGTATGGTTATGGGGGTAACCTCGCTAGTTATAAGGACCGCTATTCATAAGGACCACTTATTCATAAGGACCGCTGTCCATAACGCGTGCCTAAAGAATAGCGGTTTTGTACGAATAGCGGTCCATCTGAATAGCGAGCAAACCATAGGCAAATTTCCTCGCTATTCATAAGGACATCCATTCATAAGGACCACTATTCATAACTACTCATAAGGACCGCTATTCATAGCGCGTGTTAAATGAATAGCGGTTTTCTATGGATAGCGGTTCCTATGAATAGCAAGCGGACCCGGGTTTTTGAATGAATGAGAAAGAATCAAAACACTTTCAATCAAGATGGAATGAGACCATTTTTTTTCTCGCTCGCTTCGCTCGTTTGCATTTAGCTAATATGAATTTATTGTGCCAATACTCATAAAACTACAATGGATCAAAAACATAGAAGGAGGTTATTAAATGAAAAATCATGATCGTAATGTTAACTGTGGAAATGTGAATTGAAGGAACAGCTGACGTTCTACCTTCCCAATACCCACGGAAATTAGGGCCTGGAGAAGCAATTTTTTCTGGATCACCATCGGCTCAGATATTTTGCCCTTCGTGAAGGTCTAGATACACCACTGTTAGGGGCAAACTAAACGGGAGAGGAAGGGGAGTCACAAGGGGGGGGGGGGCATAATATTATGCATCGCTATTTCCATATTCATGTATAATGTGTACTGCCTTATGCCTTATGAATCGACAATTTCGAGGTGCCGTGGCTGAGCCAAGAAGAATATTAAAAAATTATATCAAGAGCGCCAGAACACAATAATTATACTTGCATATAAATAATTTAAAATGGATGGGGGTATCCCCGCCCCTTCCATAAACTGTAAGACGATTCTGCACCATGAAACCGTTGCCCTTCTTGAAACCTCTTTATAAATTTATAAAAGGGGAAATCTTTGTGTTTCTAGTTTTACCGTTTTCCAATTTATTTTCATGGGTAATTCAAAGTCCAAGCCTAAGAGTAATTGCTACCCTTTTCTCTCTTATATTAGAACAGGCAGCTGAAATCGTCACCAATTCTGTCTATTGTGATTTTCAATTTCGAGGGGACGCTCAAGCGAGTTGATTTACCATTTTGATTTGTAAAACTTTTCATTCTAGAGCACTTCAGATCCTCAATAGTGCATGTGATGAAGCTTAAGTTATTGAAACATTTCCCCCATTTTTTCCACACTTCCGGAGGACTAGTCATCAAGTCCATCCCCGAATTCAGCTCCCGTCAGTAGTAATATTTCACAGAATTATTGCATAGGCCTTCAATCAGGTTGAAAAGAAATTTCATCATAATGTTTGAACCTATTGACTATTGTGAAGGGCTCTGGTTTAGGTAGGCCTAAAAGTGGAAAATTTCCCTCCGATAATAAGACAATTCTGCAGTCCCGTTAAATGATCGTATTTTTATGATTTTTACTCGCTGTTTTAACTAGAAACATTGCACTAAAATTTGCCCAAAACTATTTCAAGCACCATATCCTAATTTTGTTCATATTAGTTTTACGAAATTTCCAACCCAATTCCAGGCTTTTTTAAACGAATCAAACGTCAGGATCACAATTTTTAGAAATGATTGTCACCTGTAAATAACGTAGGTGTAGTGTGGATCAGTGGATAAGTCCCCGGACTTTGAACCACGAGGTCCGGGGTTCGAATCCCACCGCAGCACTAGCGTCCTTTGGCAAGACGTTAATCTACATTTGCCTCTCTCCACCCAGGTGTTAAATGGGTACCCGGTAGGATGCGAAAGTTAATGTCGTTTGCTTAGCAATGTGAGCGCCATGGCCCCCATTGCTGGAATACTCCCCAGGGAGTGGAGAATGTGCATACATTGTGTGCGGGCAAGCCAGAATCCGATGACCGGGGTAATAATATATCTGTAAAGCGCTTAGAGACATCTCCGATGTATTAGGCGCTATATAAAAGCGGAATATTATTATTAGGCCTAGCAGCAAGTCAATCAGCGTATTTCGTCTATATCTCTGTAAAATTTCTCGTCTATTAACGATTCGTCCTAGAAATGATAGAAACCTCTGGGCCGTAACTGGAAGTACCGAATTTCTCATTGAATTATCTGGGTCGTGGTACAGACTCCCTTCTGGTAGGGTCACATTCTTTTTTTTTTTTTTTTTTTAATTTTTTTTAAGGCGATTTATTGTTTGTTGAACTGTACCAGAATTCCAGTACAACTTAGCACGAAATTCCCTCAAAATTTTGTTTATGAAAGTGCTTCCATATCAAATATTGTTCAGAATGGAATTCTTAACACATGTGCCAAATGTGGTGTTTTTAGACAAAAGTGCACAATTTTCAAGCTGTGCCGCCCCACCAGAGGCGGCGCTCCCGGGGGGGGGGGGGCAGTACCCCAAAAGTACCCCTTTTCATAGCTGAAAAGTGCCTCCTTTTTTTCGTACAGTGCCCCCTTTTCTTTCAAATAAGTACTCTTTTTGCCTTCTGATAAGTGCCCCTTTAACCTCAGACATTACTGCCCCTTTTGAAATCTAGTAAGTACCCCATTTTCGTCTGCTTGGTGCCATTTCCCGTTCTAATAGTGCAATTTCCCCTTCTCATACGTGCCCTTTTTCACCTCTGATAAGTGACCCTTTTTCTTCGTATGACTGTCCCTTCTTCTTTCTAATAAGTGCCCTTTTCACTTTCTGATAAGTGCCCCTTTTAAGCTCAGATAAGTGCCCCTTTGAAATCCGACAAGTGTCCCTGTTTTTGTCTGATTAGTGCCCATTTTCTGTTCTAATAGTGCAATATTTCCTTATGATAAATGTCCTTTTCAGCTCTGATAAATACCTCTTTTTAAGTTCCCCTTTTGTCTTCTGATAAGTGCCCAGCTATATACCTATAATATATATATTTATATAATTTATATATTTCATATATTTTACCTATTTACCCCGATGATGCTTACAAACTGTGCCCCAAAGTCCACAAAAGAGCCATATAGCTCCAAATAATCAGAGAGGCTTCATAATAATAGATTCCCCTACTGATTTCAGCACAATGTGAGACAGTGGAGCAGGGGGCAGGAGGGGCACAATTCCCTAAATTATACAAGAATGAGCAGTGCCCATAAATCATAATGGGAATGAGGACAATTTTTTTTCTAAAATTTTTCCAAATCTCGCTCGCTACGCTCGCTCGCATCTATCATTGTCTTCTTATCATATTAGGGAAATCGCTGCTATTCAAAATATCTTAAATATTTTGCTCGCTCGCTTCGCTCCCTCGCAAGTGAATAATCAGACCATCACCCTCAACTGTAAAGTAGTTTTTATCTAGAACCATGTTAAGTCATAAAACAATAATGTGTCGAAAATGATCCTCGATAGTGTATTAATCAGAATGTGGCGGTATACTAATGTCTCAAAGTGGCATTTCCTCCTTGTTTTCACCCTTTGTAGGTGCCCCCTTTTTCCCCCAAAGTGCCTCTTTTTGTTGGTGCCCCCCCCCCTTTGAAAGACGCTCCGCCGCCCCTGCGCCCTACTATTATGAGGTCAGTTGTTCCGGCGCTTTTCACTTGAATAAATCTTCTGGGCTGTCGGTCTAAAAGGATTTCATTCAAGATGCGAGAGTATTCGAAAGTCCGTGCTGCAAGTGATAAGACGCTTCTACTGTACTGTTCGATGGTCAGATACGGGCACTGGACCATATCAACCCATGCCAAACGATCGTCCAAAATAGCGTTCATGAGTCTGCTTCATCATAATTACCATGTAGGTCCATCATACATCAGCATCAATAATAATTAGAGCTATTTGGGTTTTGTTCTCGTAATAATAATCTATCAGGGCTGACAGACGACAGATACATCAAGGCGGGAAAGTAAGTTTTTGATTAACGCTATTTTTCGTTCTTTGGCTAGGTCTTCCAAACATGACGCCCTGACTTACGTAAGGCAGAGTTACAGTGCGATACACTCCGCAGACAATCCTCAGCATGTGCAAGTGAAAGGTGAGTTTTGTACGTAGTCATAGAGCTCAGTCACACCACAAAAACGATTCCAATCAGACCGATTAATTTCAATTCGGGGTAATGTTATTATAACGAGACGAGGAAGAAGGACGAAGGACTAGTTCAATTTGTCTTAACTGACTTATATGTTCATAGATATTATCAGGAACATAATCGTTTTCCAGAAGAATGATGCAAATAAACCAATCGAAATATTTTTCAAATCAGTTTGTTGCCAAACCATGCACATATGGAGAACTTGCGTGCATTTGCTCAGCGCACTTCGCACCGGGTCCTATAACCCGGGAAAACAGGTTTCAGTTTGAGAGACTATATCCATAAAACTACACGAAGGCCTTAAAACTAATTGACATTTGTACCCAGATCGGCCGGATAAATGACCTACACAATATTACCTATCATGTAGCATTAAGAACTTGCAGGTAACTTGTGAGGATATTACTGCCTTTTTGCGTTTTAAAACTTTTAAAAGAGTGTTCAACACTCAACTCAGCCCTTTCCCTATGGCAGTGAGAGCAATATCCCCTATTTTTCCCCAATATCGCCTCATTCAATCAAGTGGGAATTCTGAACAAGGTGATATATGTATTGTACCAGATCGCATACCAAACTCTTGCTAATGACATTTTCTATCAGTGGAGAAAAATTCGTTCCGATTGGTCAATGGGAAATTAGTGCTTTTTTGCTATTCACTCACAAGTTGGCTGTTATTTTTATTTTTATTTTTATTTTTTAGTCACATCCAATGTAATTTATTCGCATCTATAGTGCATGCAAGGCCATTGGTGTACGGACGAGAACGGATTTGCACGCCTGTGAAGCGGTCTGCTCGTCCACGGTTTGTTGTCATTCTATCTATGATATCAGGGGCGGCGCTACAGGGGGGGGGGGGCAGAGGGGGCGACTGCCCCCTCTATGATTTTTCAAGTAGTGAAAAAAGAAAAAAAAGAAGAAAAAAGAAGAAAAGGAGGAAGAAAAGGGAAGAAAAGGGAAGAAAGAAGAAAGAGGAGTATTAAAAAGAGAGGTCTTAAACATATAACTCTATATTACCCCTGTTATTCAATGGATAAAAAAATATGACGTCATCTTTAGGTCGTCTTGCCCCTCCTATCAAAATACCCTGGCGCCGCCCCTGTATGATATTACCGTGTTTTTCTTGATTTGTGGATATATGTGTGAGTTACGAGGTGATGCATAGACAGGTTGTAGACAAGACTAAATTATGCGAATTTATATTTCTACTTTGGTTACATTTGGATCAAAATATATCGTTGGATATTACGGTTTTAGTGGGAAAAAGAACTTTCACTGGATCGTGCCATTGTACCATGGGGTAATATGATTTATTCGTGCTTCGTACAGCTATAGACAAGACAAGGTATTAGACAAAACTCATATAAGTATTGATTATATAGGCTTATCGGAATAGAGGAAATGCCAAGAGCAGTGGTGGAATATATTGTGAAAATGTTCATATTGAGGTAATAACTACTATCCTGCTCAAAAGTGCAACGATTCCCCCTTTTTATAGAATCATACGCGCCCGATGATGACCTAGATCGCTGGGGGTGAAGTGAGGTCAGCGATTCCCAACCCCAACCACTCCAGTAGTATATGCAATGAATCTCCGTCAAGTAGTTCATATGCAGAACATCCATGTCAAATTCAGCTTTTTTTCAATCTTATTTTGTGTCAATAGCATCTCAACCAGAGTACTTTTCTGTCCTCAGTAACAGTCCAGCAACCCTCACAAATTATCCCCCCCCCCCCCAGGGACGGATCTAGCGTTTTTCCAAGGGGGGGGGGGGGTTGAGGGGCTGAGTATTATGATGGCGTTTTCCTATGCACATTAAATGTTAACTTGGCAGCCCAAGGGGGGGGGGGGTTAAACCCCCTAACCCCCCCCCCGTAGATCCGCCACTGCCCCCCCCCCAGTAGGACACACCCATGTCTCTACCACTACCCCTATATGCTAAGACACATTTTAGAATGCCACATTTTAGAATTCAACATTACATAGGCATGCACCTGAAAGAAGAAGGCATGCAAAAAGTGACCTAAATTGTCTGTAACTTAGAATGCAAAAGCCAGAACAACTGAGAACAACAAAGTACAATTGGTATGACATACATGTACAACACCTGTAGTGCCCACCAAAGTCATATCACTACATTATTGTTTTTGTCGGTCCGTTGTCGGTCTGTTGTCGGTGTATATAATGGATAGCATATTGTTACATTTCAATGTGCTTCGGAAATGTACAATATCATACCGAATATACATTTGGGGAAAAGAGCTAAAATTTCATTGGGTGTGTTTCCCAAGCTTATCTGAATTAAGCTTATCTGAAGATAAGTTTTCACGTAAAAGCTATTATCTGAAGATAATAAGATAATAGCTTTTACGGGTGGATTATGCTTCAGTAGCTTTTCTGTGTATCAGCGGGCCCTTTTCCAGTCTAGATCATTCATACATGAGAGGAAAATAATTATTTAAAATTTCACTTTCAACTCTGAATCCCCAAATTTGTGGCACAGTAAGAGTTGAAGAGTCCCTGAATCAGGTTATCTAGCAAATTTAAGAAAATTAAATTTTGCTTAGAGCAATTTTGTTGTCTGTTATTGACTGCTGCAACAGTGAATGTTGGACACAGTCCCACGTAGGTAAGGGCCTATGAGTGGGTGTGTTTGTGTGTGTTGGAACATCCCAGTGACATTATTGAGTGGGCCAATCTGAACTAACAATATGCGTTGGGATCACAACTTTCAAAAATTCAACTTTATTATATTTTATCGGAATTTTCTCAAAGTTTCACTGATATGCTTCTCTAGATTTTCTGCTTTTGTAGAAATACAACTTGACATAAGGGCGGAGTCCCCTGTAAGAATTAGAGTCAAGTATATGTTGGGATTTTGCTGCATGATCATAAATCAGTCACACCGCCAGACCGATTCCAAACCCTTTCCAAACCAACCGATACTAGGCCATTTGGTGTAATGTAAATTTCCATTCGGTCTATTGCCGGTCCGTGTCGTTCTCGTTGGTGTAAACCGTGGTATCACCCCGGGGTATCACTCTCGACGACTCAAAGGCTTTCAAAACCTCAACCCCACAATGATTCCAGTACCATTTGTATTGCTTGCTATAGAAATCATGTTTGGATTACGTAATGTATCATAGCGATGTTCGAATAAAGAGTGACGCACATGCAAGGCACATGCAAGGCTACTGAAATTGCGGTATGACGATTTTTAGAAAGTTTTCGGATCGTGTCTCACACAAGTCCCTATGATTTTATGATTGTATCAAGCTAAGAGCCCTTCTACAGCTTGGATCAGGCATATTGCTGAGTCATATACATACGGTCACGTAGACCTGTCCTGGATCCTGTTTCACTGCATGGAAACAAGCTAATTGACCTGTTAACCACTCGTAGGCCCTTGCCTATGTGGGACTGTGTCAATCATTCACTGTTGCAGTAGTCAAAAACAGACAACAAAATTGCTCTAAGCAAGATTTAATTTTCTTAAATTTGCTACATTACCTGATTCAGGGACTCTTCAACTCGGTCTGCCACAAATTTGAAGTTTCAGAGTTGAAAGTGAAATTTTAAATAATTATTTTCCTCCCATGTTTCTGTTTAATTCTTGATTAATTTCTACATGCGCCTTGAGCACTCCACAGAGTGGATTTGGCGCTATATAAGTTACATGTATTATTATTATTATTATTATTATGTCACGACTCTGTTATCCTGCTTGGAACCATTTTGAATGTTGTTTAATATCATCTGCGTTCAATAATTGATGTTATGATTATTTTTTTTATTTTTTTAATTATTATTTCAATGGACCTGTTGTTTATGCTCCTAATAAATTCTGGATATAAGTATTTCCCCCTCTCTTGATTGCTTGTACATAATAATAATAATAATAATAATAATAATAATAATAATAATAATAATAATAATAATACATCTATTACTTATTGAAGTATAATCTTAGTATGATAGTTTGAAAGTTTGTAGTATTTTCCTCATCCTCACTTCATCTTTTTCTTTAATTTCTCACTTTCATTTCCAATTGTACAAAGTCATTTTGAGAGGACATTGCCCTTTGTACTAGAAGTCACTACCACTCCTGTATTATCACATTTATTTATCAACAAGTGGTCAGCTGCATAGCCATCACACATTAGTGACTCACCCTCAATTCAAGGAATTGCAACAATACTCTCTTTCTCTTTCATCCTGCTTCACTAGCAAGGGATGAGAACAAACACTTTTCATCTCCATCTTTGTTAGAGATACACTTCTCAAAGTTTTCTCTTCGAGTTAACACGATAATTTGAGGATGTCATCTTTACCCTTCTGAATTTCTTTCCTGCACTTCAATTGGAGCAATTTCTACAATTCAGTCCTTTACATTCTACACTCCTTCATCTCACCTGGAGAAATTTGTACTACCTCTTTCATCATCTTATTCTCTGCAATTCACTCAGAGAACAATCCAAAATCTCGCTTGAGCTAGCCAAGTAGTTTTGTGATAATTTCTGTGGTGTTATCTGTGTAACTATATTTGGGAAATTGTGCAATATTGCTATTAGTGGAGGATTCATGCCCGGGAAACGCCTGCACGCGTAAAGTCGGTAAGTGGTGATTGCTTTTTATTCCCATCTCGCTTATAGTTAGCAACCAACCTCTTCAAGTTTATTGAAAACTCGAGACCCTTTTAGGGTATCACAGTACGATGATATAGAATACATAACATATATACATAGATTAATTTCTTGTTCAATGAGTACCAAAATAATTCAAAGGAAAATAAGAATAAAACAAGTAAATAAATAAATAAGAAAAAATATATATATAGTTTTGACTTGACATCGGAAGAGGAGGTAAAGAGGATGATAACTGGTAACTGGTTCTCCATCCACTTCTAGCTCACAAGATCCAGTTCCTACCTGGGTAATGAAAAGACACTTACATCTTCTTCTGCCAAGTATAACACTCATAGTGAATATGTCACTTGGAACAGGTGTTTTTCCTAGCTCATTCAAGGATGCTGTTTTCCGACCTCTGCTAAAAAATCCAAGACTAGACCCTGATACCTTGAAAAACTATCGACCAGTGTCTAACCTAAAGTTCATCTCGAATGTCTTGGAAAGAGTTGTGGCCCAGCGTCTTCAAGAATATCTAGAGCTGAACGATCTTGGTGAACCACTTCAATCAGCTTACAAGAAGCATCATAGTACTGAGTCCGCCCTTATCAAAGTTCAAAACGATATTCATCAAGCACTCGACCAAAAACAGGCAGTGTTCCTGGTGCTACTTGATTTGTCAGCAGCTTTCGACACTATCGACCAGGATATACTCATCAAGCGGTTTAGTTCGATTGGTGTGAAAGGATCTGCTCTTGCATGGATATCTTCTTATCTAGGTAATCGTTCACAGGCAGTCAAGATCAGAGAGTGTATGTCCTCTGCAGCTGAGCTTCCTTATGGTGTCCCCCAGGGTTCTGTGTTAGGCCCGTCATTCTTCAGCATTTATGCCAGCCCTCTTGCCGAGATTGCACGGTCCCATGGCATCAATATACATCTTTATGCAGATGACACCCAGCTATATACATATCGTTTAATCCATTAGATCCTTTAAGTGAAGCCTCTACCAGATATCAACTTGAAGCCGGCATCGATGATATGAGAGTATGAATGATACAGAACAAACTGAAAATGAATGATGACAAGAGTGAATTTATGATAGTTGCATCGAAACACTCGGCATCTAAGGTCCAAAGTCAATCAATACGCATAGGATGTGCTGATGTAAAATCTGTGTCAAGTTGTAGGAATCTTGGAGTTCAGTTTGACTCTGAAATGTCAATGGCAGCTCACATTTCAGCAACATGTCGATCTGTTTATATGCAAATACGCAACATTCACAGTATCAGAAAATCTTTATCAGATAAGGTTGCAGCCTCTGTTATTCACTCGTATGTTATGTCTCGTATTGATTATGAAAATGCTTTATTGTTCAAGGCATCTTCTTACCAACTTGCCAAACTGCAACGGGCGCAAAATTCTGCTGCTCGGGTCCTCAGTAGAACATCTAAGTTTTCCCACATTACCCCAGTTCTCAAAAGTCTTCATTGGCTACCAGTATGCAAAAGAGTAGAATTCAAAATCTTACTCCACACATGGAAGGCAGTTAATGGTCTTGCTCCACAATATTTGCAAGAACTTGTCTTAGAATATGTCCCAGGTAGAAATTTGCGCTCTTCTGGTAGCAAACAATTAATAGTGCAAAGGACTAAGTCTTGTCTAGGAGAAAAGGCTTTTACAGCAGCAGCTGCATCTCTGTGGAATGCTCTTCCTCTGAAAATCCGATCAGCAGAATCCCTAGGAATATTTAAGTCAAGTCTAAAGTCATACATGTTCTCATCATATTTTAATTAAGTATTTGTTAGCTATATGTATGCATTTTTCCCCTTCTCTCGTTCACTTATATAATATATGTAAATTATTCCTATTGATATCCCTCTGCGCCTCAGAATAGTGTACTAGATCGATGGCGCATTACAGATGCTGTATTTATTATTATTAAATAAATAGAAATATGGCACAGCCTGAAAGCAAGGAAGGCCAATGTTTTCAGCGAAAAACAACAACAACAAACACAATATTACGAAAATAACATATTCAGTGCTTTAAATAAGTTATAATATAAGCATTTTGCCAAATTTGAAAGGACAGTCTTCCTTTCACTTTAAAAAAGCTGATTCATTTTATACATATTTGGATTATTCCAGTAAAAACGTTTCACACATTTTTTCCTTTGCTCTTCAAAAATATTACATTGAAAAAGATAATGAAATTCATCACTAATTTCATTTTTATCACAAAAATGGCACATTCTGTCCTTTCTCGGAATGTTATTATGTCTGCCCGTAACTATGGGCATTTTGTGATTCACACAACATAATTTGCACAGCGATTTTATTTCTGAATCATTATTCTTATTATTGATGATTATTCCAGATATCACTTAAACCCAGTTTATCTAGCAGTTCCTTAATTTTGGCTAGCCATACAAAGGAGTTTTCTTGTCTCAAAAATAAAGAACACTGATAACGATACAAGATACTAGATATTTTTGAAGTCTTACAGCTGGCAAGCTGGTACCAAAATATCAGCATGCGTTGAGAAACAATTTTTTTCAAACTTATGTCTTCCTATTTCGCCATAAATCATACAATTTGGGGGCCCTTCTATGCACACTAAGTAATTCCTTATAATATCTTAAAAAGAATGTTTCAATCAGAGATATATTCTCAAAACCCCAAATTTCACTTCCATGCAATAATATTGGTAAAATCAAATGGTCAAACAATTCAAGTTCTATAGCAATTAGCAAGCGCAATGAAAAGATTTTACTATTAACTGAAAATAATGTCCTTCTTGCTTGTAAAGGTAAGCCTTTGCATTGCGGGTAGTAACTCAGTGTGGGTGCTTCATCTTCATTTCCATATCAATGAGTAAATTATTCAAAATGTTCGGGCAAACTATTCAAAATGTCCGCGCGCAGGAAATGTCCATTCATTGTGTAGTGAGCGAAGGTACGTAATGTATGAATGATCTACAATGGACCATAGCCTGGCAATACACACAAAAGCTATTGAAGCCTATTCACCCGTAAAAGCTATTGTGGAGCACAAGGTTATCTTCAGATAAGCTTGTACATGTACAGTGCGTCCCAGAAAAAACGAAACCCTAAAACAAAGGGTTATTGTGACCAAACTATGTGCTCTATGACAATAATTATCTATTTTCCATAAACTAGAAGTATTATGCTTTTAAATGATACCTTGATGGCATCCATCGGTACATGCTTTACCGAGCAGCAGCATTTTGAAAATGACATGTAAAAACTCAGTTGTGCCGGATTTGGGTAAAACCATGAAAACGTTAGGATCACATGCAAAATGACTGAGTTGAAATACCAGCTGTAAGAGATATGATACGTGAAATTCCATTTTGTGGTGGCATACATTCAATCAGATATTTATAAAACAAGGGTCAATAACCAATTTCCAGTGGCAGCAGGGGCATACGCCCCCAAAATTTCCAATATCAATAAATATCCCTTAAAAGATGAAAAAGTGCCCTTCCTGTGATGGAAAAGGTGCCCCTCCTGAGGTGGGAATTGCCATAATCTTGATATTTTTTCTGCCTTATATGACCTTTCTATCTTGTATTTTCATTAGATGACAATGGAAAGTGTCACTTACTTTACTTTTAGGAAAAATATCACCTTTCTGTCCGCTTTGTTCTTAAAATAAATTTCAGTTCAGCAAAATGCTAACAATTGCTTTTCATTTCGATTGCAGGTACCATTTCAATACAAAACATGCCCTTTCTTTACCCCCAACATTGACTTTCCTTTATGTTATGATAAGGGCATTATCCTTGCCCTGATTTTTTCGAGAAACAGATGAAAACAGTCTTCTCATAGGGTTTTAAAAGTCATGTTGCATTTGGGTCATGATCGCATGTGCCCGGGGGGGGGGGGCACTCACGTATATTGGTGGTACGGGGACGTGCCGCTTTGATGACCCCCTTTTTCAGACCCCGATTTCCGTTCTCTAGATACTCAGTTCCGCTCAGGAGCCGCTCAGCCCCCGCTCTGAAGACCCCCGTTATGAAACATATCCGTTCGCATGCGGCCGGGAGCGTGGCGGAGGCAATGGTCGCTCGACCTGGTCTCGCGCCCTAGGCCCTTTCGTCGCGCGAGCCTTGAAAACTGCTCCAGCTAGCTAGCTACTAGCGCTACACGGCGCGGGCGTGGCCCCCGGCGCGGCCCGTCCCGAGATCCTGCGATAGCAAAGGTGTACCGCCGATAAAGCGAGGGACTCGACCCGACTGCACCAGTTCCCAAGACCCCATATTTTACACCTTGAAGTCAGTTCCTTAGACCCCCTTTTCGGGGATTCGTGAGGCACACCCCCGTCAAAATATAATTCGAGTGCCCCCCCCCCCCCCCCGGGCGCATGTCATCCTAACGTTTTCATGGTTTTACCCAAAACCGGCACAACTGAGTTTTTACATGTCATTTTTAAAATGCTGCTGCTCGGTAAAGCATGTACGGAAGGATGCCATCAAGGTATCATTTAAAAGCATAATACTCATAGTTTATGGAAATTAGATAGTTATTGTCATAGAGCACATAGTGTGGTCACAATAACCCTTTGTTTTAGGGTTTCGTTTTTTCTGGGACGCACTGTATAAGTGCCTGTTTACTAATGTTATGCATACTGATCTTGAATAAAAGTTTCTCTTGACGACTGTAATGCTTGACAGAGGCTTGCCCGATATAGCAACAGCTAATGTATGCAAAATGGATTCCATGCATGGAGATGCCATTATGTATAGTATGTGCACTAGTTGGTAACTGTGGATTCTGGAGAGAAACATGCATAAATTGAAATACATTAGTAAACATAATGATCTATTGATACAAGTTACGTTTTAACGTAAAAACCTGAGTATAACGAAAAAGGGACATAGAATGCATTACTAACATTATAAAAATACTAAATTGTTACAGGGAAATGATTGACTTAAATAGTTTGGATTTTGGACCCTCTCTTGAATTGTACTGTTATGTTATGCCGAGGACAAATATACATTTGTAACAAAAAATCTGCCCCAAAAATGGCATTTGAGTGGTACGATAAAATGTAATTATATACTCCTGTTTTCTATCTATAAACATGCCATAATTAAAAAGTACTCAAATATTGAGTGTATGGTCTCTCGTCTAGTGCTACAACTAGGATGGTGACGCTGCTCGAGCTTATAGTTATATATGCACCTCAGTTACACCAACGAGATTACCTTGATTAGACCGACAACAAACTGAACAAAAAAAATTACATGTACTCCGAATAGCAAAGAAGCTATCGGTGTGGAGTCGGTTTCTCAGCGTGACTGAGGTACTATGATGCGGGTAGTAAGAAACCAGTGTATTGTACACACACAATACTGTAGTGAGCTGAGTGTATTTATTACTAAGAACTGTTACGTAACCTGGTCTGTGTATGCTCGTCATGGTCCGTTGTATATGCATAGTGCTTAGGGACGGAGTTATGTCCAGTTGTATAGGAGTTAACTCCTTGGTTAGTGCACAGCACTGTAGCCATGCTATTATAGACGGAATCGGTTTCCATGGTTTTGAGGAGTACTATAGCTAGGGCCATCCAAGAGCATAACAAGAGATGGTTCGATGGCTTACGTAATCAGACCGGTGCATGACAGTCGCTGTACCAAAACGGAAATATTTTAACTATTATTTGGCATACTTCTGACGGGGTCGGGCTAACTCGGCACTGCGCGGTGACTATGTGTCAAGAGCTGAAGTCCTCGTTACGCACCATACCGATTTTAAGCCTTAAATTTCATGTTTTGTATAATTTTACTTCTTGAAATTTTGAACATAACTTCTTTGCTAATCATTTTACACATTGATATAAAATAATTTTGAATTTAAGTGTTTTGAAATGTGTAATTAACAGGGGCGTATATAGCGGGGGGGGGGGGGGATGGGAGTATGCATCCCCCACCTTTTTAGGTGGGGGGGGGGGGATAGTGTGTACAAACATCCCCCCAGGTTTCACCCCACAAAAAAAAAAAAAGTGGTGGAAAACATACATTTCTATTATAATTATGCTGTAGATAAATATAATTTGATATATTATATCTATTAATATATTTTTCAAATTTCTATATTCTTTATTTCAATATCAATATTATTTATTTATGTATTATATTGTAGATTTATATGAATTTATCAATATTTATCTACAATTCTGTCGTTGCTTTTGATTTTTCCCGATATATTTTTACACTAGAAAGTGAAAACTGTCTACATCAAATTATATAACATGGGTGTTGATCTGGGAGGGATATGGAGGTATAATATTTTTTTTTAAATTGAAGTGGGGGGGGGGGGCCTGTGTTACTATCGCCAAATATATTTGAGGTGATTTTTTTTTCAGAGCCATAATGCAGAAAAATTATCTAAATTAAAAGTACATGTAATTATTCTGGATTTTGAGGGTTCAGTCAGTAACTTTCCTTTATAATGCAATTTTTCCACACTCAGGTTATTATTAAGACTAACAATTTTCAAAACTGAAATGAAAATATAGTCACAGGAATCGAATGTGGTGGGGAAAGAGGTAATACATCACCCCAATATTTATCAAGGATGATGACCTGTGTCATCATCACCCGACAATACATAGAAGAATGATGAAATGGCAATCATAACATGTAGACCCGATCAGAAGTACCGCTCCGGGGGGTTGCATTTGGGCACAGTGCCCCTACTTTTCCCTTTAATTTCTGATAAGTACAGTGCTTCCATTTTTCTTTCGAATAAGTTCCCGTTCCATATTCTGACAAGTGCCCATTTTGATAATTACACTTCATCCCTCACCTTACCTTTGATAAATCCTCCTATTTCAACAAGAGCATTTATCCCTTTTAATCCCTTTTATCCCTTTTAATGTAAAAAGTCACTTTTTTTCTTTGTAATGTACAGACACTGATTTAATTTTTCTACTTTGTAAGAACTTTTTTCCGTTCCTATAGATGCCCCTTTTCAGGTGTGATTAGTGCCCATTTTCACCTCTGATAACTGCCTTTTCTACCTTTTCTACACATTCATATATTTTTCTGAGTGTCCTTTTCCCCATGATAAGTACCACGTTTCCCTTTTCCATAACATGTGCCCCTAATCCTAAGTGACTTAGAGCCAATATTCCCAAATGCTCGCTCGCTACGCTCGCTCGTATTAAATGTATAGCTTATTAAATAAATTTTCATTGTAAAGTTTTGCAATAACAACCCCATCAGAATTGTGTTTCCCCGTTTTTATATTACAATGTAATTGCGACCTCACAAATTTTGAATATTGTTTGCTCTCTCGCTTCGCTCGCTCACTCAATATTCAAGTCATACTACAAAACTGTAAAGCATGATGCTAAAGTTGTATCTTGGACATGTAAAGAGAAAAACAAACATGTTTACACACCCTCACCCTACACACTATATAGATACATGTGTGTGTGTGTGCGCGGGTGTGTGTGTGTGTATATATATATATATATATATATATATATATATATATATATATGGCCCTTGAGGGAAATAATACCCCCCACCTTTGAGGACCTGTCTACGCCAATGGTAATTAATATGAAATTCAACACAAGTATTTGCGATCAGTTCAACTCTCTGTGCTCACTTGGCCGCAATTTTCCGCTAAGGCCGAGTTCGCCCTAGTGCCGAGTTAGCCCGGATCCCTTCTGACCCCCAGTAATGGAGGCTTTATACTTTCATGTACAACTCTCCGAATAGATTACAAACGAATGTATTGAGATGAAACGGCCAACTCCATCAAGACAATAATTTTTAATAAGTTCAAGAAAGAAACTTGAAAGTAAGTTGAATGTTTTCATCTTCATGTATTTAGAGCTTTTGTTCTGCTCGTGCAATTGCATTGTGAAAGTAACTGTGAGGAAGCAACTGTGAAAGGCTGAGTATGTTGTACATTATCAAATTTGCTCACAGCTTATCAATTAAACGCAAAGTGGTCAAAAACTGGCTTCTTTGAAAATTTGGTAAGGATCTTTGGACACACTTATAGAAAGATGAATTAATGGCTAAAATTGTACACGTTGCTTCCAAATTTTAAAATGGGTCTGAATTTACTTTTCAGGCGTGTTTAGAATCCTGATTTTGGTCAATATTAGGAATTTTTTAAATGATTAAAACTGCAATAAGGATATAATCTTATAGTTTTCTACATTATTTCTTCATGAAAGTCATCACTAATATTTGTAAAAAAAGACTAGGAATTCATATCCCTATCAAACTTAAAAGTATTAAATAAAATCAATAATCTTGAAATGTGTGTATAATGAAAGTGTTAAATGGGGGAATAGAAATGGTTGATATTGATTCAAAATTTACTTCTTTACTATTATCTTGGATTGTAAAAATTTCTCAGTGATAGTAAAGGAGCTTGGAAAGCTCTTTTTTCTTACAGGACAACTAAGATAGGTGGATTCCCTTATTTCTGAGATTTAACTGCCAAGGCAAAGATTTTGATTGTTCCCACAGTTTTATTTCGATCTATAAAGTGTTTGGGCAAACAGATTCATTGATTTATTAAAGGTAACGGACATTGGAAACCAAATTATTTGGAATAATAGTAATACATGTATAAAATATGATAACAAAATGTTTTTCTAAAGATGGAGCGATATGGGGATCGTGAGTGTAAAAAATAGACGGACGTTGGAAGGAAGTAAATCATCTTTAAAATGATTTTAAATCAACAAAATTGTTGTGTCATTTTGAGCTATAGAAATTAAAAAAAAAAGTATTCCCGATAATTTGGTTATTATGAATAAAACAAAAGATAGACAGTATACCGAGTACAACCAAGAGGATTTGTTCGAAATTTCTACTTATGATTTAGTTAAAATAAGAACTATAAAAACCAAAGAATGTAATAATTTATTCGTTGAGTTGAAACAGACAGAACCATATTATATTAAATTTTGGATAGATTACAAGTTGACCTTAAGTGGGTTAAAGTTTTGTTCTTCAAATTTAATTATATAGAGCATAAACAAAATGAAGCAATCTAATTTCAAGCTTCTTCACAGGATATTACCGTCAAAAGACAATTTATTAAAATGGAATATTTTTAATGATAAAATATGTTATATGTAAATGTCAGGAGACAACAATGCACATGTTATTTGAATGCAAGGGAGTAAAGAGCTTGTGGAAAATTACTGAACGAATGATTTTTTGATGTATATCAGACACAAGTTATAATAATTGGATTCGGTATCGCATACGAAAAGAATTTCATGATTAATCTCATAAATTTGGCAGAATATCTGTTAAAAATACGTTAGGAATTCATGATAAAAGGAGCTAATACTACGGTTAAAGCCTTGTGGATAAATTTTAAATTGGAATTATGTAAATATTTGAGCTAAAACGGTCCGAATCCTACGAGAAATGGCTTTCCGGTCGACTACAGTCTCACCAGCCAATCAAATGCATTTCTGTAGCTTATATTAATATCTTGTATGTATCAATTATATTAACTTGATATTGCGTACATGTTTCATAAAAAGGGATCTGATTTTCTTCTGGTTCTCCTTGCAGACATTCCCAACTCTTGTGATGATGATGATGTCATTCGAAGATTTGGAGTGTTGTCGAAGCGGTCCGAATCCTACCTGAAATGGCTTTCAGGTCAACTACAGTCTCAACAGTGCCACCGTGTACTTGACGCTGCATGTGGAACTGGGTTTGTTAAGACCAACTTATTTTACCCCACTGGATGATGGTATCACTTCATTCAAAGGCATATAGGCGTAGCCTGGAGGGAAGGGGGGGGGGGGGGGGTAATGGTCCCTTTCAATAATGTCAACCATGAAACTTAGGAGTCAAGTATGTGACTGTGATTTTGTTCAAAGGTTTGACCCATTTCTATTTCGCGGAGTCGAAAAGGACCCCAAATTTTCCATACTTTCAAGAACATTTTCCAAATGGGCCGAAAATATAACCCCTTTTTTCGAAGGGGGGGGGGTTTAACAAGTAGTCATTCACAAAAAGCACTCTATTTTGTCCCCCTCAAACCCCCCCTCCCAAAAAAAAAAAAAAAAACCCAAAAAAAACACACAATAATATGACCCTTTTTCGTGAAATTTCTTGCTCTTCCGAAAAACATACCACTCTTTTTTGAGAATGTGACAATTTGAAATATTCCCGACCATTCCCGAAAATTACCCCTTTTACTCTTCACGTTTCTTTTCCTTTTCTCTGTCTTTCCTCTCTTTTGCTTTTAACCTGCTTTTTTCGTGCCCCAGTTTCTGCGCCATTAACCTGTCTTTTTATTTTGACCTATAATTAATTGTTTGTTTTTTGTTTGCTTTTTAATCTTTAATTCTACTAATGTTGTACTTTTGTGTAAGTGCTTATACGTGATTTGATCTTTTCCACTAGTACGCCTTAACCCTAAATATCGTTGCGATCAGTAAATATACATTTAATCCGAGATACTCACATTGTAGTCTATAATGTTTTCTTCAATTTGACATCTTGATCAATAAAATCCGACAATGGACAGCTGAACAGTAACAGTTTTCCCGATTCATGTCAAATTTGACTCTGCCTAAGTTTTGTATGAAATTGATGGTCAACCCACATGACCCAAGGCCTTCTCAGTTTTCCTGATTCATGTCAAATTTGACTCTGCCTAAGTTTTGTATGAAATTGATGGTCAACCCACATGACCAAAGGCCTTCTCAGTTTTCCTGATTCATGTCAAATTTGACTCTGCCTAAGTTTTGAATGAAATTGATGGTCAACCCACATGACCCAAGGTGAAGGTTGGTCGAATGGTTTCCATCCCCCCCCCCCCCGGTAAGCAGCCTATCAAATAGACCTGTTTACTAATTTTATGCATACACAGTCTTCTTTTGACGTTCTTTTCCTTTTTCATTCCCTGTCTTGTATTCTCTTTTGATTCTTTCCCAATTTTTGTGCCTCTAGTAACCGCACCACCAATGTTTAATTATTTTTTTCCCCATTTATTGCTCAGCATTCAGAGAATGGTCCAGCCTATAGTATTCTTTTCACGTTCTTTTCCCCTCTCCTTTTTTTCTTTTATTTACTCTTTTTCTTCCTTTTTTTGTTTTTGTTTTTGTTTTGGTGCCCCCAGTAGCTCTGTCTCATATTATATATATATATATATATATATATATTTTTTTTTTAATTCATTAGGGTTTTTGTTTATATTTTTCTCCCTTCCATCTTTAATATATACAGAGGGGATTGTATCTTTCTTCTGAAGAATGGATTCAACGTAGTAGGTGCTGACGGTGCAGACGCCATGTTGAATCAAGCCAGAAAGGCCAGAGACTTGTATCAAGGACAGGATGAGAACCAGCGTGTTGCAAACTGGGGTCAGTATAACCTATGTCTCAGGCTTCGTCCAGGATTCTCTCGCGGGCGAGGGGGAGGGGGGGGGGGGGAGGGGGGCGCTAATGAGGGGCAAACGTCCGAGAAAAAGTCCGCTAAGCAACAAACAAATCCAACAAACAAAACAAAATATAAAGAATACGAAAAAAAAAAACGTTTCATGTTTTTAGGCTTTTTTTTGTCTCTGACAAGGGGAAAAATAAAATATTACACTCTTTGTGCCTTGTGGTATGAAATTATTGCTGGGGAGGGCATATCATTACAGTTATTATGTACTTCAGGTATGCCGGATTTTGAGATTGTGGGGCGGGGTTCCCCTCTTGTTGCTGTATATCGGTTTAATTATATTGGGTGTCATTTCTTTATATTATACTCTTTCTTTGGCCCTGATATAATGAGGTTCCAGTATTATAGTACAAAGTCTTTGGCCCAAAGAAGTTTGCCAACCACTGTATTCTACCCATAATGTGTGAAATGCTCTTTCGAGCGAAAGTAAAAAGAAGAAGAAGAAAAATGACCCTTCTTTACAAAGCCGTCTTTATAAGTATCCCACGCTCCATTCATGGTAGATGTAGAAAAATAGAGAACAAAAAGTCGAGCTCCTGCGACATTGCAACCACTGCACAGTGGGCCAGAATGGCTCCAAAGTGCGCCAAAATTCATATTCACCGAGTTTTACTTGAAATTCAAACTTAGGTGATGGGTCTATGGGTATTTAGAACCGTAGAATCCAATGAAAAATATTTTCAAATACCTATGACGTCATTAAAATACCGATTTCTGATTGGCTGCCAAAATCCAATGGAAAATAACATATTTCACGTATTACAATGGTTTTCCTACTTCAGAAAATTGATAATGCGATCTCTACGCTTGTATATCAAAAAGTGAAAACGGTGTTAACTTAAGGCTCAGGCAATATGGTACTAAGAGTGACTTAACGGGGCCAGGGGCGCCGTACTGGAAAATATTTATAATAATGAGAAATTTGCAATGTATTATTTGTCATTACTTGAAAGTAAACTTTGATAATGCATATACTAAAAAATAATAATATTCAGCTAACTGAAAAATGAGTTATTAAATGAAGTTTAAAAAAAATAAAAGAGCGCCCTCTGTAGCCTTGATAACTTTGCGAAAGAGAAACGAACCTGTATCACTAAAAAGTAATTCTGTAGGTACTATCTTGTTATCAAAATTATAATACTGACTGATAAAGTCCATGCATATTTTTAGTCATTTTGCCCTATTGTTTGTACTGTCAGAAGAGTGAATTATTTCGAAAAGCTTCGCCTTGAAATATTCACTGAAGCCACTGTGAATTATTCAGAATGTTGGGTCTGTAAAAAAAAAGAAAGAACATTTTGAGAGCTTGGTTTTGGTGTTGGACAAATTATGATGCCAATCATACTTTCTCCAAAGGTTTCAAAATTTTATAAATGATAAACAACCGGTATGAATTTTAAACTACATGACAGTCATTAATCGCGCCCTCTCAACAATGCGTCTATATGTCCTAACTAAACAGTTCCAAAGCCTTTAAAAAAAAAATCGAGTAGTAGAGGGAAAATGTACACGTAGATCTATACACTAATTAAAAAGAAATTAAAAACTAATTACAAATAAGAAATATGCTTATATAAAAATATATTTTTTTATAAAGATATACAGGTAGAGGAATACAGGTAGATAGATAAATAGACAAATAAATAGAAAGGTAAATATTTCAGCAACTAAGAAAGAATTTCAATTGTATGTAAGTTTGAATGAAATAAATATACTTTAAAAATTAATGAAAACTATTTTGGAATCCATACCATGTGAATCGTCACTTACCTTTTAGCTGTGAAGAGTAGGATCGAAATCCTTATGTATCCATACGTGTATCGCAGAGGAAAGTTTTAGCTTGTAGTTATATACAATACACCTTCATCTTTGGAAGAGGGGTTTTTCAGCAACTGAAACTAACCCTGTAATCTACTATCTTGTTAACTTCTTATCAGTGTTAATCAGGTTTATGGGACCTTTTTTTTTTAATGTGCCGTGTAAAAAAAGGTCATGCGCGCCCCCATGCGGCGCCGTATGATGACAGAGAATCCTTCAGCGGCTGCGCAGTCCAAAATAAACATATTTTCCGGGTAATGTGTCAAGGAAAATCGGCTCTAACATAAAAAGTGGTAGAAGGTGGCAGCCAAATCTTGTATCAACTTAAAGCTGAGACATCAGGAAAAATGGTGGTAATAAAATTAAATTGGAAATCCGTGGAAATCTAAACGTTTCATATGGATTTATAAAAAACACGAATAATCAGCCTATTTTCTAGGATAATTACCCTATTAAACTCACGAAGATTGCGTTTCTTTCCATTTTGACCCCATTCATACAGTGAAATGAACTCTCAGGAATATATGGGAGCAATTATAGATCGATAACTCAAAAGGTACATGTTGAAATTGGTCACAATTTGTACTGAAACTCGCAATATGTTGAATTTTGCGGCATGAAGTAGGAAATATACACCCTTAATGTACATACCGGAGTTAAACATTTTACTGAAATATTCTTCAAAGTATTGTCTTTCATCAGGGCATGACAAAAAAAAAAAAGGCCCAAAATGACGTTCTTGCTTGGTATCTGTGCAATTAACACATGAATAGTACATTTCAGCCTGGCAGTCACATACCACAGATACCTGAAAAGCTCTTCTATTATGCCTTGTCGAACAGGTGAAGGTGGACAGTGGGTGTGTTTACATAATCCTGACAATATTTTTGAGCTACTTTTGAGAAAGCAATACATTTTTCACAATTTAATAACTTAATAACCAGAAGGCCAATTAACACCAAATTGCACCTGAAAAAGATTATTATACTCAACATTATGTTAATGAAAATTTAAAGTGAATTGAATGAAACGTTTTTGAATGATCATAGTCAGAAAGTAAGAAAATGGTTTTTCTTTCCATACAGAGCATTTTGGGGGCAAAGCGTTGTCAAAGGGCACTTTGGGGTTTTCATTTCAGGGGATCTGACACCCCCTTCCCGATGGACAATTTTGTCAGTTTTTATATTTTTAGAATGTACATCCATAGCTCTTCCTTCTGACAAAATTTGGTCTCTGGGCTTTAAGGGGAAAAATTTACCCCAATTTATAGGGGCTGTCTGACACCCCATCCCGACGGAAATTTTTGTCAGTTTTTTGTGTTTTGTAATGTCCAGTTATACTACTTCCTACTGACAAAGTTTGGTGCATGGGTGAGATGGGGTAAAATCGACCCGACTTTGGGGTCCATTTTGGGGGCTCTTGGGGCTTAACCCGGCGGCTACGGTCAGGCTGACAACCTTTTTGTCACTGACTTAGATGGTCTAAGTAACTTTACGGGGTCAAATCTTATGGGTAAAAAAGGGTGACTATTTCGGGACAGGCTCCTGGCCTATACGCGATTATACGTCAAGTAAATGACGCCTTGGGGGGGGGGGGGGGGGGGGTAACGTGCATTGTGGTAATTCGAGCAATATTCTTTGTTCATCGTTTCCTAGAAATCGAGAAAGCCAACTGGTTATCTCTCAGAGAGGACCTCTCTGGATACGGAGAATTCGATGCAGTGCTGTGCCTGGGAAATTCAATGATCAACCTCATTGATCCGACGCCAAATCTGGATCTTTACCGACGTAGTTTCGAGAATTTTAAATCCATGCTCAAACCTGGTGGAGTTTTGTTGATTGATCACAGGAATATGGACTCAGTCATAGACCACGGAGTAGCAGTCAACAAACATGTATACTTTGAGGTAAATCGTCTTACCCTTTGAAGATAAAGTCCTCCCTGATATAAAGTTGGTTTTGATAAAAGCAGATAAGTGAAAGTTCGAGGAAAATTCAATAAAAATAATTGACTTTTTAAATTTGTAATCTATCAAACTCAAATCGACAAATTTGTGACGTAACTTTCGAGCACCTTTTTCATTTGCTTTGAACAAAACAAAACAAGACAAAACAAAACAAAATCATACATTTCCATTTTCTTGGTTTTTGATGAAGTATATGTATAAATATAGTTATGCATTTATTGTCCAATACTGGATATTCTTCTACTGGTGATACAAACATTTGCAATAAAGATATGATACAATATAAACAATGATTAAAAGGTACTTTATAAACAGACATGATATAGGTAGAAATAAATGTACGTAAACAAAGGGAAAAGAAAAAGGAAGTCAATGGAGTTACTGCAATAAACAGAAAAATTCAAGAGATTAATTTACATGATACAATGTAACTGGGTCATAATCATCAGTTATACAGTCTATTTCGTCCAAAATCGGTTAACAACACAAACAGATTCATACCATTTTTCTCATACCAAAATATGACATGAAATGTCAGTAATGTAGTATAGAAGCAATGAATGAATTTATGTATTTCATTCAGGGGTTGTGTGAAAACATTTGTTAAATGATTACATCTCGGGTGCATATTCTTTTTTAAAAAATCATTTTTTTCTCGAAATTTCGTAATTTTTTTCTGAGAGAAAAGATTCGTCTTACAGTTGCCCATTTGTGTTCGATCGATTACAAATTTAAACATGAATAATTTTCCTATTTAAAAAATTTTGCTCAAACTTTTCCTTGTGCGTTTTTCTCACTTTTTACATATTATTATTACATCCAACTTAATATCAGGGTGGACTTCCCCTTTAACGGCTTTAGTCAAACTCTTTTGGAGTGATCTCTCTGCCGCGTGATTCATCCGCTTACATACCACCCAGTTATGTAACATTCACTCGTGGTATTGAATGCAGGGGGATGAGTCTAAAGGGGAGTTAGCCTAACTAACGTGGGCTCACTCAGTTAGTCTCAGTGACCGTCGACGGTGCGAAGGTGACCGTAGAATCACGCGGCAGAGAGATCACTCTGAGCAAAGATTAGGTCACCTTTGACCCTTATTCCTGCATACTGGAGAAATAATCAACGAAGCAACAACCAAAAACAAAACAAAACAACAACAACAAAAAATCCTTTTCGGTGATTACCTGAGATCCATTTTGTGCTTATCTAAGCAATCTTGGTCAATGAGTTTGACCTTCACGGCAGATCCTTAAATCTCAGGATCAGTTTAAAATCAGTTTAACATTGCGGCTAAATTCTGTCAGCCACACCAAAATCACAGCCCATTTTATGTGCTAATGATATCATTCTAAACCCCCTCCAGCAAGTACTACTTTGGAGTTACCGTTGACGGCACTCTACACATTAGGACACCCTAATCTCTGGTTTGCTTGTTGAATGTCGTGCCCCATTAGAGAATGGTGGGTTGGTAAACTTTCTTTCACTTAGAAAACCCAAATTCTTAAACGAAAATGGTAATTTGGCATATTGTGTTGTGCATCTGAGAAAACCCCGTTCTTCTGAATGCCCAGACAATAAAGATTTTGAAAGATTTTCTTTGGTCCTTAGGAGGAAGAACATATTCGTGAAACTTATCGATAAAAAATCACATAGGATCTTTACACAGAAAAAAAAAATAAGCGCGGATTTCCTCATAAGTCTGCCCATAATTATTTTGTTTTTCCTCATGCCACCTAGTGCAAAATCAGGTTGGATACATGAAAATTTCCCTCTTTGTTTGCTCTTAGGAGGATACCATCCACAAGATGGAAGCTGAGATTGTGCCATCTCCGGAAGGGTGTGACGTAGTGAGTATGACGTATGACATGATAGTAGCTGACCAGACGACACAGAGTCCACAGAGTGATGACACCGATTCACGGATAAACATTGAAAAGTGAGAAAACGAAATTCTGATTTGATTTATTCACAATTCACAATATTTAATCAGCAAACCCAATCAAGAAATGCTGCTCTCCCTTGGGGTCCTGTACAAAATAAAAATAAAATGCGAGCATCATACATGAGTAGTTAATACATATCAATGATCATTATGTGTAATAAACAAATTAAAAACATCAGCAATGAAATAACACATGTTCGCTAAAATTACAAACGCAATTGATAGACAAATTGAATTATGAGGAAGGCATTTGGCATTTGGATCACTTCACGAATAAAACTTGAAAAGTGAGTAGAACACACAAAGACATTCCAGAAATTAACATAAGGGCTATTTCATTACCCTATCTCACATCCATAGAAATCACGATCAGATTACAAGGGTTTTGGGAATGGTCTTAAACAAAACTAATTTTTTTTTTAAATTTGAAAATAATATTGATGGTGATGGTGATGATAATAATGATAATAGTATTAATAGTAATGATCATAATAATGATGATAATACATGTAATAATAATAATAATAACAGTAATAACGATAATAATGATAACGATAATGATGAAGATATTATTTATGATGATAAAATTTATGATGATAATACTTATAATAGTAATAATAACATTATTTCCTTCGTTAGGGGAATCCTATCAATGCGGTTTAATTCCGTCGCAATAGAAATTCGACGTCACGGCGAAAGCGACCGTGCGTTAAGACGAATGATAACAATGGGCTGAGATATAAGGTTCCCCCTAACGCTGGAATAAGAGTTATTATTATAATAATAATAGTGATTATATTAATTATATCATTAATAATTAATCACTTAACGTGTGATTGAATGGCACTTGGCAAGCGGGATCAACGAAATAAAAAGTGTAAGATCTGCGTTGGGGTAATTTTTAATGCAGTAATCTCTGTGTTTTAATGAACAGATCAGTGAAATTATTCTTTGATGTTCAACAACGTTTTACGTTTAGTTGTATATTAAACATTATTGTTTTTGAATTTTTAAACAGAGTCACCGTTCCTCTGCAGCCAATACGAGTACAGAAGTTCGCTAGCATACTTCAGGAGGTGTTCGGAAAAAAAAGCGAGCACACCCTCTACGGTGATCTAATCCCGGCCCAAACCACCTCCGAACCAGCATATTACCAGCATGTGATGATAAAAAGAGAGGACAAATAAATGCACTTCTTAAGCTTGCTTCACACGAGGTGTCATGTGCTGATGTTATAAGAACGCGTCAGTGACTTTTTGCGCGTCATGAAAGAGCGATATCGTTTGAGAGGTGATCGCAAAATAAGCAGTGCAAACAAAGCTTTGAATGACTGGCGTGTGAGTTCATTGCCTTTGCGGGCTTGATTAGCAGTAGAAATGGCGCCTCTTGTGAGCTGGGCTTTATGCTAGAGTTATATGAGACCCCCCCCCCCCCCCCCCCCCCCCCCCCCCCGAACATCCATCATTCCGAAATTTCGTTCCTCCGCATTTTTGTTTTAAATCCGAATAAAGGGCTTGGGAGTGTTTCATACAGCTGTTCGTAAAGTTACGCATGACTTTACGAACGACTTGAATATGAAGTGCCAGATAGGATGCCCAAAGTTTTTTTCCTGATGATTTAACAAAGTCTGACTGTATTTCCAATAACCTCAATTAAATTATGGCAAAGAATTTACTTTGCATTAGAAATGTTTATTATATAATAAATATCTTAATCTACATCTGCACAGTTCAACTTTAGTTGATACAGTTAAAAATGATTGAGCATCCCATTTAGCTTTAGTCATGCGTAACTTTACGAACAGCTTTATGAAACACCCCCTGGTCACATTTGTAACGATATCGATAAGGAGATATTCAATTCAAGGTATACTTGTGAGTATGATCGTGTACGTTAATGGTAGGACAGGTGTATGGTGGACCTAAGCTGTGTTTATCGAAATGTTCGTCACGCTGAAAGGTGACAAATCCGAAAATGAAATAAAGTTCGTGAATCCCAATTTTTGGAATAGGATTCAAAATTCCTGGAATGGAATAGCCTTCATTATTTTGAATGAAGCTGGGATTGTGATTGCAAAAGTGTAATACTGTTTGTTCGTAATTCGTAAATTATAATCGGAATTGTGAAAACTATTTAATTTTTGGCAAGTATGAACGTTAAAAATATTGCACCTCATTGTCACTTTTTGTAGTCATGGAGCTCCTGGGATACTGAAAATCTTTTGATTTTCGCACCATGCGTTCGGAAAAATGAAAGTATTTCATGTTTTTAGTTAATGTAAGCTAATGTGAAATGAGAGCCCACAAAGCTTTTCATGAGAAGATATAGATAATAAAAAAGGATTTTTTCATCATTATAATAATATTGTAATAATAATAATGATAATGATAATAATAATAATAATAATAATAATAATAATAATAATAATAATTATCATAATATTATTATAATGATAAGTATTTAACAATTGCAAGAAATCGAAATGTATACTGCGATGTAAATGTCAGCCATCATTTTGTGTTTTTATGCAGTCCTGATGAAGATCACTTATCGAAAGCTTGACAAATAAAGGAGGAATAATAAAAACCACGAACGTCTCATAGTGATCGTTTCTTTCACTTTACTTTCCACTAAAACAACTATGAGTGACCACCAGCGTTGTGTTCGAGGAACATTTCTCACATTATATATATATATATATATATATATATATATATATATATATATATATATACATATATATACATATATATGTGTGTGTAGTTTATCGTTATCGTTCATCCGACCAGCCCTTTATCGATCTACATGTCTTTCTATGCCTTAACTGATCTGATCTTGTTTACATGAGCAATAAAATATGCATTGTACTTTTATTTTCTCTCTACAGATATTTTGAAAGAAATTCCTTGAATGCTTGAACCCTCTCCTTTATATCTAGTCATCTCATTTCTGTCACTACGGATTGATTTTTATTTCATGGGAGTTTGCTGTCGGAGTTTATGATATCTGGGGCCTGTAACATAAAGAAATAAATCAATCTTTCGATTGATATCAATCGTAGGTCTATGGCAAAACCATGTACTGAAGAGTTACAATTGATCGTAAGGCCTTTCTTCTCTCACTTCCCCCCGCTTTTTCGCTCTCGCTTTTTTTTGGTTTTTTTTTTGGCGTTTTTTTTTTTTTTTTTTTTTTGGGGGGGGGGGGGTGACACCGCCCCATCGCCCCCCCCCCCCCACTGGCTGTGCGCCTGCTTCATCCTCTTTGGATTTATATCTAAATTGCTGCATGATAATGTTAACAAATTTCACAAACTTTTTAAGCTGGCAAGCACTTTTGGTAAGAAGAATTTCAGCCTTAACTGTACATTGTATTTGGTCATATATGTATATTAAAATCAGACAAGTACAATTTTCTCTCCTTAACCCTTTCGAGACAATTGACCACATTTTGTGGTTTGGCCCAATAACTTTTGATTTAGGGCCTAAAAAATATACCAGATGCATGAGTGGAAAGAGCAAAAATTTCTGCACATACTGTGTCCATTTTTGTTGCATGATCATATTGCGTTCGATGCCAGGAATTTTAAAAGGGAGAATAAGCTTGAACAACCATTGGCAACACATTGAGAGGTTCAAAATCATTGTTTTTTTTTGGTCCAAATTGGCAACTTTTTCAACTTTTTGACAAAGTTCCTAATCATGCATATCATTTTCATTACATCTTACTAGAACCACGTAGCACTAAAAGAAAAACATTATTGTTGCCAATTTGCAGAACAAAATGTAATCAACTGAGCTCTTAAATAATTCCTGTCCTGAAAGGGTTAATAAAAAATGGGCAAACAAGCAACTATTCATCACCAATATCTAATGCTGTACAGAGTGTGCATAAACTTTCATTTAACAAATTAGAGTTGAAACGACTGTTATTAACTGGTAGAGGTGTTGTGGTCTAGTGGATAAGTCCCCGGACTGTGAACCACAAAGTACGGGGTTCGAATCCCTGGCCCAGCACTAGTGTCTTTTGGCAAGACATTAATCTACATTTGCCACATTCGACCCAGTGGAGCGCCAGTAGTGTCAAGTCTGACATACATGTGCGCTATACAAGAACCCACTATTATTATCATTATTATTATCTATGTGTTCGACATCTAAACTTACATAATAGTGTTTCATCTGCAAAACTGAAAACCTTCTATTTGATTTATATTCTCAAAGCCCCAAACTTCACTAACATATAACAATATAGGTAGCACCGTACGATCAAACAATTCACTATGAATATCAAGAGATAACTGCAATCGTTTAGCTTTTATCAACATATAAAGCTTTCCTAGCTTGGCCATTGCCTTCTTAAAACTGCCATTGTAATTAATTTAACTCCTAAATAATGAAAGTCATCTACCACTTCAAGTTTATCACAATTTTCGTCTTACTCGTATTTACTTGAAGATACCATTTCTCGCAGTACTCATCCATAACATTAAATGCTTTCTGCAGCTCATTGGGAATTTCAGCAAAAATAAGTTTATCATGAGCATATAACAAACAATAAAGCCTTGAAAAAATTTGAATATCTTCATCTGACAAGCCATCACTATGAACATCATCCGTCATAGAAAGGCCCCCATAAAATTTACTAATGTGACTTTCGAAATTGTTCAGAAACATAGCAAACAACAACGGTTACAGGTTTTCACCTTGTCTTACACCTACATTACACGTAAAATATTCTGATAACTGACCATTTAAGTTAACACATGATTTGGCATGTTTAAAGATATTATTTATAACTACAAAAACTTTGCCCTTCACTCCGGAAGCTAAAATTTTCAACCATAAAGATGATCTATCAATCAAATCAAGGGCCTTTTTATAATCAATAAATGCACAGTACAGCCTTTTTTTCCGTTGCAAAAAGATATCAATAATACATTTCAGTACAAAACTATGATCAGTTGTTGAATAGCCTGACCTGAATCCAGTCTGTTTTTCGCCTAAAATCTTATAACAATCCAAAAAAAATTGACATTCTATAATTTAAAATTGAAGTAATCCGCTTCCCTAAACAGCTAAGAAGTGTAATATCCCTATAATTATCTGGGTTTATGTCCTCGCCTTTATTTTTTTTAAAATTGGGACAATGATCCCTACAAACCAGTCAGTTGGTATAATACCACTATATCTAGCAAAACATTAATAAAATGTAACTATTAAATGTAAAATACTCATCGGGCAATTTTTCAAAAATTCATTTCTCATCAAGTCTATACCAGAATCCTTGTACCTAGGGGGCAAAATCCCATTTTGGGCAGTTTTGAGACACGGGCTGTTGTAAAAGCTTGTTGGGTATCAATTTGTTCCGGGGACTACCCTGCACAACTTCCAGGTGGACTACCTTGGAAATATGCTGAAAAAAAATGGCGCCCATATTTTCAAAATGGCCGCCATGTATTACTAGCATTGACAATTTTGAATATAACTTTTTAATAGAACCTTTAAATACCATGTATGACACATCAAATTGAAGTAAATTAAATTCCCTACAATATGCTACCGCATTCGATTGTCTTGATGACAACAATTTTAGGCCAAATATGTGAATTTTTATCATTTTTCCCAAAAATATGAAGTGCACTAAATTACATTTTTTTCCTCCATATTTCAAAAGTCCTTATGATTAATGAATCGAAACTTGTTTTAAAAAACTGCCCAAACATATGGTCAATAAGGGTGGCAGTGATTGATGTTGGGGTTTGTATAATCAGAAATATACCAAGTACAGAATGGGACTTTATTAGTAAAAGAAGTCATTTTCTCACCCCTTTTCAGAAGAGTCCAATATTCAGAGGGGTCATTTTTCCTTAAAAACCTCAAAGAATCATTTAACTGTTTAACGTACCGTCTCTTCTCAAATCTCAACAATCTTTTATAACTTTTAAAAGCTTATTTAACTCACTTTCAACATTGGTGGACACATTTACATGATCAGTAGACCTATTCTTTAATCTATTTTTAATACTAAAATACTCTCTTCGAGCTTTTCGGCAATCACAATCAAACCATGGTTTAACCATTTCCTATTCAGTTTTATTATTATTCAAGATAGTACGAATATCATTGATATCATCAGAAGAAAGAAGACCATGGATACCCGTCAAAAAATTATCGTCATCCAAAAAATCATCCAACAATTCTGTTCTGGCATTAAAATGACCAACAATACAAAATGGAAATTCAAATCTACTACGAATATCAATAATATCCTGAATAAGATTATCAAAAATTTGACTAGAGTGATGAACCGAATCTTCACATTGAATATAAACAGAAGATAAAATGAAATTAAAACCAAGTTTTTTACATGTAACCCTAACCCAAATAATGGAGTTACTACCAATAATTCCCTGTGAAGAATCAAATATTTCATTTTTCATTATACACATTATACACATACCGTGAAAACCACCATATGACCCAGAACACTGCGTAGAAGATTTAAGCTTAGTATAGCATTTATAATTATTAAGGTTTGTCTGTAACAAATCAACACAATGTGTCTTAGTTTCAGTCAAACAAATTATATCCTAACTGCTAAGGAATAAATCCAAAATGCCATCATTTAATTTACTACAAAGACAATTAACATTGAGACTTATAACAGAAATTTCAGAGAGTTCTGAAGCAGGTAGCTGGTACTGAATTGAGGGAAGGTCGGAGATAAATATCCAATAAATTTTTTCCATTTTGTAAGACTTACATTTTTGTACTTTGTATAGAAAAACTTTGATAAATAGGTGAACATAAATAGGTGAACATATATCTATATATATATATGTTCTTATTTATTTTTTGTGAGTTTATTTTCATGAGTTTGTTGGCTATTATTGTTACTTATTATTGCTATCAGGGCCTCATGGAAGACCACAAATATTGGTGATAATGAGTCACCCTGTATAGATATCAGAAATAAATAAATAAATAGATAAAAAGCTCATGAACAGAGATAAAGTTAACTTTGATACAGTGAAAAAGACTCAATACACATAAATTATGATATACGAAAAGTGAACTCTACTATCACAGACAGAGAGGTCTTTAAGAGATGCTATTAAAACTCTAAAATGAAGGAAATCAAGTGGTATTGATAACTTACTAAATGAAATGATAATATTCTCGGGGAACGTTCATGTTAGAACTTATGTAGACATATTTCATGCTATTTTAAAAACGGGAATTTACCCAGATATTTTTTTGGGGAAAAAACCTCATAAAAACCAATATTCAAAGGAGGATGCAGTAACGACCCATCTAATTATAGAGGAATATCCCTCACAATCTCCCTTGCAAAACTATTCTCAAGAATACTTAACAATGTAGGCTTCAAATATATCTCGAAGAACACGATATAATATCCTCTAGGCAGATAGGTTTTAGAAAAGGTTGCAGAACTAGTGACCACACATTTACCTTAAAGACACTAGTAGATAAAATGTATAAAATAAGAAATATTCATACGTATGCTTTGTGGATTTCCGCAAAACGTTCGATCTTGTGAACAGAAAAGCTTTACTCTTCAAATAAAAAGCAACCATATAACCGGTCCATTCTACGACGTAATTGAAAATATGTATAAAAATGTCCAATTTTCTATCAAACCCCAAAACAAAATTGCCCCTTCGTCCGTAGGAGTAAAACAAGAGTGTGTACAAAGAAAACCGTTACATTTTCAGGTCCAAAGTATTGGAATGAACTCCCAACTAAAATTACTGAAGCCACCTTATTGTTTATATTTAAACGGAAATTAAACTTCTTCTTCTAAATGGTTATGCCATACAGGCAGAAGCCGACATGTGCTGTCAAAAGAATCTTTGCAATAGGCCATTTTCCATTTTCGTACCACACCTATGCAGTTTATTATGATTGTATGTCTTTTCCCCGAGTGGCAGGGGACGGGCCAATTCACTCGCCTGCGTGTTGTTGCGCCTCAGTAGCCATTGTTCTGACTTCTGGGGTGCAGTATAGCTCGTTGCGGGCTGGTGTGGTGGCCTGTCGCTGGGTGCTGGGAGATGGCTTTTTTTCTGTATATTGATAAAATGTTCTATTTATTTATGCCAAAATGCTGACATCATAATCCCGTTACATTGGTGCATACGTGGTTACTATTTTATATGTCTTTTCTTACGTAGTGCGTTGCGTTAAGCCATCGGTAAAAATTGAGAATAATGCTATAAATCATGTCAGCACTTTGATAGATATGCTTCAGAAATTGCCACTTCGTACAGGAAATGTTTATTTAGCATAAAAATGTGAATTGTTATATTATTGCTGTAATGGAAGTGACAAAGCCATCCAGTACTATTTCTTTGAATGCGATTTTGATTACTGTAACACAATAATTTCATTTATATTTATTTAGATACTCATATTGGTGTATCATGCATTGCTCGTTCCTACGATTTTCAAAGACTACTACAAATCTTATTACTATTTGGAGCCTATAACTCACAAGCGTAGCTTTCTCCTTAGGCTCCTCAATATTTCACTTTTATTCTAGCCCAGTCTGTTCAATTAATATTGCATGCAAACGCATAGATATGAGGTACTCACTTTCTTCTATTTCTTCTATTTTCTTCTATTTTCTATGACAATATATTTGTTATATACATGACCCATCCTCTTCGGCCAACCCAAGATACACAAGCCTCTCACCCCACTCCGACCCATCATCTCCACCCGAGGTTCTCCGTGATACAACACAGCAAGAATTCTCGCTACCATACTACAACCCCTCGTAGGCCTCTCCGAGCATTACGTCACCAACTCACAGCACTTCGTAGATGTCATCTCCAAGATCAAGATTCAGCCCTCCGACATCTTAGTCATCTTCGATGTAGTCTCTCTTTTCACCAGCGTTCCCGTCGACGAAGCCTGCGACATCATCAAACAACGACTCATCTCCGACCCAGACCTTGAAGCTAGAACCAGACTCACTCCAGACCAAATCCAAGACTTACTCCTCACCTGCCTCAACTCAAATTCCTTCAAATGGCGTACCAACCACTACAAACAACTTAAAGGAGCAGCCATGGGTTCCCCCTTGTCACCCATCATCGCCAACATCTTCATGGAAAACTTCGAAAACCAAGCCCTCAAGACTTCTGACAAACGCCCATCTCTCTGGCTTCGGTACGTTGACGACACCTTCGTCATCTGGCCTCACAGCAGATCCAATCTCCATCTATTCCTCGACCACATCAACGACCCACACTACAGCATCAAGTTCACTATGGAAACCCAACAAGACGACTCAATCCCCTTCCTAGAGGTCCTCATCAAGAAGACACCCACTGGATTCCCTGCCCAGCAAGTCTACCGAAAACCAACCCATACCGACCGATACCTCAACTACCGATCTCACCACCACCCGTCCATCCGCCAGTCTGTCCCGAACACTCTCATCAGACGAGCCCACCAACTCAGTGACGCTGACCACCTACAACAGGAACTCCGACATGTGACCAACGCTCTCACCACCATCAACCAATACCCCAGACGCAAGATCAACACCCAACCACACCCACCAGCAAGACCTCCACCAGCGCCACCAACGACCAATCTCCCGCCACCAACCCCACCGTGACTACCACTAGTGCCACCAACGACCAATCTCCCACCACCAAACCCACCACGACTGTTGTTCTCCCTTACATCGGCAAGACGTCACACCGACTTCAGCGCATCCTTAGATCAGCCAACATCCAGGTCAGACACCGTTCCTCCAACAAGCTCCACTCAATCCTACACTCTCACAAGGACAAGCACCCACCCAACCGACAACCAGGCGTCTACAAGATACCATGTGACTGCGGCAAAGTCTACATTGGAGAAACAGGCCGGGACTTCGACACCAGACTCAAGAAACACAAGACCTACCTAAGACTCAATGACTGGGACAAGTCAGCTATCGTCAAACACGCCCAACAACAGGACCACCGCATCAACTGGAACCATAGACACCTCATCACTTCTATTCGACACTGGAACACAAGAAGGATTAGAAAACCATCGAGATTCACCGACACGACACTGTACCTCAAGACACCGGACTTCACATCAACAACATCTGTTACCCAATCCTCACTCATGAGACCACTCCAGGCAACTCAGCTCTCCCTTGCTACCAACGCAACCACCACACACACCACCCCGCCAGCCGCTACGGCCGCCGCCCGCACACCAGTGAACCAGCCCGCCACTACCGCCGCCCGCACACCAGTGAACCAGCCCGCCACGGCCCCGACACACACCAAGACGCCCTGCTACAACCTCCGCCCACGCAGAAACATCGCCACGTCCGCATACCTTTCCCGCCATTTACCGCCGCCACGCCACTAAAGTGCGCCATACCCGACAGCTGCCTACAAGTCGCCCAGCCCGCCGGCAGTCTACTACACCCAAGTCCGCATTACCTCTACTTATACCCCGCCCGCACCAACTTGGAGCATTCTTTCAATCAGTCAGTTCAAAAATACAAAATGCAGTTGTTCGTTTCGTTCAAAGAACGAAACGTTTTGACCAAAACTGAGCATCCTTAACGAGATGCAGAATACACATCCGAGTGTTGTTGTTGTTGTTGTTTTTTTTTTTTTAGCAGTTGAAAATAACTGAATAACCACAAAGGTTAAACAAATATGTGTATGTAATATGTATATATATATATATATATATATATATATATATATATATATATATACATTATGGATAAGGGTATTTCATGTTTTGTCTCATCACAAGAAACTTTTGACCCCAAAACGGTCATCTATGAGGAATGTAGAATACAATTGCAAACCCCTTTTAACTTGATTTCCTTTTCAAGTATTGACAGTAATATCCCACTGAAGGGGACATTACAGTTATAGAATTCCATATATTAATAGACCCTTTTCTTTTAAAAGGATCAGGAGTATTTTACGCGTACAGGGTATGTGTATTATAAGTCTGTTACCTATGACAGGCATATCATAATTATGGAAAATAAGTCTTTTCCATGTTTCAGGCTTGTCTTGAAAACATTTTGGTTTGTTGAGTAGTTTTTATTTCTATCAGTATCTTATTAAGATTAACAGCACCAAGTTCATTAGAAGCCCATATTTTGTTTGCTTATGTTTTTTTCAGTAAATTATGTAAAAGTAAAGATCAGTGCACTTGCTATAAATGTTTGTTATTAAATTCCTTTTGACAGAAATGCGAGATTACGCGAAACCTATTTCCTCGGAAAAGAACCTTCTTTGATTTCCTTGATTTTGTTTATTCTTTTCCTTCCGAGTTTCAAGATATTGAGGTATCCCAAAGGGAGCCCCCTGTCTGCACCCGAGAGACATAGGAAACTTGTTTCCGAGAAACCTTCGTACAAAACACGAGCAGGTTTGTCAGGACGGTGCCAATTTAGAACCGACAGGACTCGGTAACCTGGCATGATACTATTTTATCTTTAAAGAAAAAAAAAAAAAAAAACACAAAATATATATATATATATATATATATATATATATATATATATATAAAATATAATAACTTTTAGAAAAAAATACCAAAAAAAAGAAGAGAGAAGTCAATTATATTATTTAAATGATTAAATTTTTGTTAAAAAAAAAAAATATATATATAGTTGGTGATAATAGTCAAAATTGACTGATTGCCATAAAACACTAATCAACAACAACAACAACAGCTAACAGTGGAAGTTATAAACTGATTCAGGGGACCCAGGTTCGAGACTGAGTCACGTCTTTCGGATGGTGACGTTAAAGGTCGGTCCCAGACGTAAATAATCATATCTGATTGATACACGTCTGTAAAAACCCAATTACACACACACACACACACACACACACACACACACACACGGGCGGGGTATAACTACTAAGTTAACACTAAAACTCCAAAAAAAAATTGTCTTACCTAGTTCTAATACCAAATAATTAACAAATAAAGAGTAACAAGCACAGATTAATCCTCCCTAAACTTGCACTACGCGAATAACAAAGGCCAAGGTAAGTCTTTATCGGGCAGGGAATCAGAATCATATAACGAGAGAGCAAGAACAGACGAGAGGGCAATGTCGCCCTCTTACAACCAGCCTGGCGTAAATCATCGAAATCGATGGATATCGCCATCAAATCAACAACAACAACAACAACAACAACAACGCCTACTCACTCCTGATGACGGACAGTCATCCTCTTTCAGGACTAACCACATGGTGAACCGTAAACCCCTTCATGTTAATATATCTCTTGTTTGTTTGTACCATTTATCTTGTTTATACCATTTATATTGTTTGTACCAATATTGTTTGTACCCATTTATACTGTAAAAACACATTGTAAATGTGAAATATGAAACAATAAAATGAAACTGAAACTGAAACTAAGCCCGACCCTTTTCTCTCTGTAACTGAACGATATTGTAAATTTATTCGCAGATGATTGCCATCCGGTGACATTAGATTCAGGAGAGAAAAAAAAACAATGCCTTAAGTATGCTGATGATCTTGTTATCGCATCTGAAAAAGAGTGTGGACTTCAAATAGCACTGAACCAATTAAATGAATATTGTGAAAAGCAGAATTTTGAAATTAACACTGAAAAGACAAAGATAATGATTTTCAATAAGGCGGGAAGAATGATGAAGAGAAATGTATTTTTATTTGATAAAGGCAAAATAGAAATAAATAACGAATACAAATATTTTAGGTATAATCTTCAAACCATCGGGCACATTTACACACGCATTTAAACATCTAATCAATAAGGCCAAAAAGGCCGTGTTTAGCCTACGAAACATCTTCCCGAAAGACCGAATGTGCTAATAATACCATACTTAAAACTTTTCGATACCTGTATAAAACCAATCGTTCTTTATTGTTCTGAAATATGGGGGCTTAAATATTTGATAAATGAGACTAAAGAACTTGAAAAATGCTATTAAATTTTTCTACCAGAAGCCTTACAAGTAAAGTTTTTAAAAATCCTAATAGGAACGAATAGATCGGCGATGAACAGCGCCGTCTTGGCGGAAACCAGGCGATTCCCCCTTGCTTTGACAACACTAAAAGATGCAGTCGGCTGCTTAGACCCTAATATTTTGCCCTTCCAGGCAGTTCCATCAACCCCAAGTTGATCAATTACAAAAGACTCTTGTGAGCCCCCCCCCCCCCCATGACTTGGACCCCCTTTCCACTCATTCCTGCAAATTCAGGAAGATTTCAGACAAATCCTTTTACACTGATTATCATATGTATAAGGTGTAACTGAAGATATTACCATTTTACAGGTTCAAATCTCTTAAGGAAAATATTATTAATGTTTCTTTCTTTTCTCTGGATTATTAATCCGACATTCAGATTTGAATGAGATAAGATGTTCAAACAAATTTAAAACAGTCAACATAACTAACAACAACAACAAAAAAAGCAAAATGACACAGAGAAACGTTACCGTTCCAATAATCTAAGATATCATAAATTATGAACCGAAATACAAAAAGTACTTCTAATAACACATTTCATGATCTTGAATTACGAAAGAGAAAGACAACTGGGGTTAAAAAGTAAGAAAAAGAAAGAAAATGTAGAAAAAAGGGGAGAGGGAAAGAAGAGAAAAAAGAAAAATGAAGGACATAAAGAAAGAAAAGTGATGAACTAATGTAGGAAACTATATAAATAGAGAAATATATAGGCGTAGACTATTGGGAAGGGGGCGGGTCACAATCAAGCCATTACCAACCCTGTTCATCCACTAAAAAGGCATGATACCACCCCCGGCCGCTTCGCTCAATTGGCAGCTGTGATTAAGTTACTGTTTCTTTCTTTTTGTCTAAATATGCAAGTTTCAGACAGTAATTTTTGCAAAAAGTTTTCCTTTTTCGTGGGAGGGGCACAACAACACCCTCTCACTCCTCGGTTGCTGCGCTGTCGTGATATAAGATTTAAGGTCAAGTCCCCCCCCCCCCCCTCCGAAATCCTGCATCCGCAACTGTGTTAAACTCACCGACCATAAATAACATTATAAGTTAGGAACAAAGACTGGCAAGACGTTTAAACAAACAACAACCAAAAAAAAAAAATAAAAAAAAAATGAATGATTAACGGAAAACAGCCAAAAAACAATTTAAATAATCAATTACAGTTAAAAGTACAATTTTTTGGGGAAAATAATCAAACATTTTATGTCGGGTAATTAAAAACTATATCTGGAAAGGAATTCAATGCGTAATGATTTTGGCTTGATAAATTAACGGGAAAAAAAAAAAAAAAAATGCAGTGAAACAAACTATTGCAAAGTACAGTTGATTTTGGCAATGTATAGTAGCACAGTTCATACAGATATAGATTAGATAATTACTAAAAGTGGTTATTTACTAAAAAAAAGATATGAATATTGAAGTAAAAACACAGTAGAGTCAACCGGTAGCATTGAAACGGCCATATGTTTGTGAAGAAAATATAACTAACTGATTTTACAACTAGTTGGAAAAGATAGAAAGGTAAGATAAAGAAAGACTAAAAGAGAACGAGGGAGAAAGAGACAGAGACAGGCAGACAGGAAAGAGGAAAAGAGGCGAAGTAAAAAAAAAGAAAAAAAGAAAGCCAATTATCTAAGTTAAAACACCCATACACTGTTAAAACATGTATTAAAAAAATACGGATTAAAAAATTGTTGATTAAAAATCGCTCAACATTGGTTATGAAATGAGTGTTGCTTAAAAATGACTTTTAATCTTGCGTGGGTTAAAAATATTGTTGATTAAAATTATTGTTTTTAATCTTGTTGGTTACTTTGTAACCAACATTGATTAAAAACAGTGTTCTCTGCTTTCCCGCCAAAATGATAGTGCTAACTGTCGAGACACTTTATCTTTTTGTTGGTTAAAGTTTGATCAAAGTTGATTAAAATACCGATCGCGTGACTGAACAGCGCATGGATATTTGGAACAAATTTGCTGCGCGCATATCTATCGCAGAAATTGTTTGCGATAAAAATGGAGGGCGTTGTCATTCAAGTCGCTGAATGATTGGGGAATTTCAAAGAGCTTGTCAGCGTGTTTGAAGGTGAGAAACTCTTTTCATATCTGTGATTGCTGTCTAGCTTAATCTTGGGAATAAATAGATCTATAGTGTGATCTTTCTTTCTAATTAAAACGGCTTGGAAGCTAGTTCGACCTGCTCGATCTGGACTAGACCTGGCTAAGCCAGGCCCATGCACTGGCAGATCTACTGACTACTCCTACGGTAGCTAGGAGGCGACACCGGCGGTATGGCGGTGTGTTCACCTTCGCGGATGTCCATATTTCGCGGACAGGTCAATACGACAAAAACTGAAACTAGAACTAGAACTTCAAAAAAAAAAAAAGATATAGCATCATTGTAGGAGTAGGCGTAGTCTACGGCCGGTGGGCCTGGCTTGGTCAGGTCTAGTCCAGGTCTGAGCAGGTCGAATTTCCCAAACCGCTTATCTTTAGTTAGAAAGCAAGATCACACAGTAGATCTATTTCTTTATAAATTAAGATTAAGCTAGACAACAATCACAGATATGAAAAGAGTTTCTCACGTACCAAATGAGGCTAACCAACAAATGGTTAAACATTTAACCAACAATTTGTTTAAGTTTAATCAACACCAATTTAACCAATGTTGAGCAAAATACGATTAACCAACAAATGGTTAAACATTTAACCAACAAAATAAAACTAACCAACAAATGGTTAAACAATTAACCAACAATATGTTTAAGTTTAATCAACACCAATTTAACCAACGTTGAGCGAAGTACGATTAACCAACAAATGATTAAAACTTTTAATCAACCACAGGTTAAACTTTAATCAACAGGCCGTTGATTAAAGTTTTAACCTACAAATGTGTGGTTCACCTGGTAATCCTCGGTTGATTAAAATTTTAACCAACAAGATTAAAATTTTTAATCAACGTTCTAACAGTGTAATGTAATTAACTTGAATTATACAAATGGACTAGGTAAGGGAGCGGACTACATTGCATTCTTTTTGTTTTGCACCTGAACTCAGGGATTTTCGTTGTGTTTTTCTTAGTGAACGAGTAATGGGACGTTGAGGAAGAAAATTTACAAATTGAGAGGTACGAGATATAGTATTAGCAAAGAACTTAAGACCCAACTCTTTTCTTCTGTCCTCCAATGACGAAAGTTTACTGGTGTTTCCATTTGCTGACTCACTCTTTTCTGACACCCCTGACACCCTTTTTTCTGACACACTTATTTTCCATTCACTTTGTACACAGGGCCTTTTTTCATTATTATTCATTTTTTTTATGAGACAGTTTCTGTGATTGGCTCTCTTGCTAGTGAATATTGATTAGCTATCTAATTCATTTTTCATTAGGAAAGGCTTGGTTGATTTCGTTTCTGTGCTTGGCTTTTATGCTATTGAATCTTCATTAGCTATGTAATTGATATTTCAGAACAAGTTGGCGGTCATCTTTTGGTCGCGCGATAATTACGGTCAGCTTTTTAAAAAGTTCCTGAAAATGACTCTTTTAGCGAGAACATTTTAAAATGAGTCAACTTTGTGATCTTTGAGGTGTGTTTTTGATTTGGTAATATTGCAATGTTATGAAATTGACGTATATTTGTTCTCAGGACCATGGGGGCTGACAGGGATTGAACTTTCTTTTTCAAGTTCAGCGAAGGTGATCGCAGCTAATGTTCACGATGTACGACCGCTAGCCACAGCTGCCCGGGGACCTGCCGGGGCCTAATCATGCAGAGGTGAAATGCTGAATGCTCCGACAAGCAATTTCAGACAGAATTGGCATGAATTTCATGAAAAATGATAAATTAAGAAGACAGAGGTATTCAACATGCGTGCATATTACAAATATCCTGGGTTTTAGCACGGAGATGGGAGTTTTAAAACTCCCATCTCCCTGGTTTTAGTAAAATCACGTAATTACATCAGTCAGACCCAACTTCGGAAAACCGAGCACAGGTATATACTCCGAAAACGGCGTATGAATATAGAGCCTTCATCGTTCAGTGCGAGGCAGTGTGTACAAAAGGCATGGGGGAAATCTTGCAAAGTCTTTCTGCCAACGATATATGTATTCTTAAAAATAATGCTGCGTGTCAAATATCTTCAAAATTCTTAAATGAATCGTCATATGAAATGACTTTCAAATGACTAACATTTGAAATAAATATATCCGCAGCATTATTTTTGAAAAATATATTATCAAGAGCAGGTCGACATTGCACGATTTTCCTCATGCCTTTTGTACACACTGTCTCGCACTGAACAATGAGGGCTCTAAATTCAACTTGCTCCATACGCCGTTTTCGGAGTATATGCCTGTGCTCGGTTTTCCAGAGTTGGGTCTGACTGTACATGTACAGTACATACAAAGCTCATTATTTGGAATCGGGGATGTTCCTTCCCAGGTAATTTATCACTTCAAGGGAAATAAAAACAAGAAGTCGACCCGGTGTAGCCTAGTGATAGCAAGTTAACAGAGTCTGCAAATACAGACTAGCATGTATAGCTAAATATAGAATGACCTGTAACCCATGACTCATGCCAGGTCAGTTATGAAACAATAAGTACTTGCAGTGGCGGATTTAGGGGGGGGGGGCAATCCCGGCCCGTGCCCCCCTTTTGAGGAAAAACAATGCATTGTGTCCCTCCTATTTGCGATTGTGCCCCCCTTTTCGACAAGAAAACCTCTTTTTTTTTTTTTTTTTTTTTTTTTTAAGCTTCTCAGAGAATTACTTTGAATTGTACTTTTCAAACATCATTATTCTTTGCTATGATTCCAACCGCAGATTGTGACCTAGCTAAAGAGATGAGATAGAGAGAGAGGAAGAGCTGACAGCATCTACTGTCTTATGAATCAATTGATATACTTTTGTCTTTCAAAAAGGCTTGTTGTTCTGTTTCCATTTTGATTCTGCTATAAAAGTCTGTCAGTTTTTGTATTACATGTACTATTAAATGCATTCATCTTTCTTAACTAGGATAATACGTTACTGTTCATTATGCTTCTTCTCTTCAATTTTCTTTCATTCATAGATCTGTCTAGATTGTAGGCATATTGCTGGGTATGCCGCCCCCCCCAAAAAAAAAAAATTAATAAAAAAAAAGAAAAAAATGCGATATCGCGAGGCGACGGATCGAGGTGAAAGACTGTCCCTTCCATCTCAGGTATTTTGTAAGTATTGCTCCTCCACAATACAAATATAAGCAACATTTATTTGATTTTGTTAGGCGCTCCCTGCTGCTGAAATTTCGGAAGGGAGGGTTGTTTTGTTTTGGTTTGATTTTTGTTTTGATTTTTGTTTTAAATTTGGGAGCCTTTAATAGAGGAGGGATTGGGGATTCGCCGGCTCTGCCAAAGTTACACAGGATACGTCTCTGGTATCATCTTACAACACACATTATAAGAATGATGCAGAGATAACATGTGGAAGGAGTGCAGTATTATAGTGGCCTCTTGTATTGAATAAGTCTAGACTGCATGGTTCAGATCATAGATCATGCCTTTGTGTAAACACAAAAGAAGCAAAGAATAATGTCCTTCTTCTCTTGCTCGTTTCAGGTGGTTAACAATCATACCAATGGAGAATTCTTCAATACCATGATAACGTTTGAAAATAAACTCTCTTTTTAGAAACCTGCTTTGATCATACCTGACCTACACTGGATTTCGAGGTCATATACCAACTTACAGTTACAATACACACTTCAAAATTTCAGTGTTGAAAGGAAACGAACCCCAAACTGGAATAAGTTTTCGAAGGCCTGCTTCCACGACAAGCGTTCATTGTACTTTTCAAACATCATTATTCTTTGCTATGATTCCAACCGCAGATTGTGACCTAGCTAAAGAGATGAGATAGAGAGAGAGGAAGAGCTGACAGCATCTACTGTCTTATGAATCAATTGATATACTTTTGTCTTTCAAAAAGGCTTGTTGTACTGTTTCCATTTTGATTCTGCTATAAAAGTCTGTCAGTTTTTGTATTACATGTACTATTAAATGCATTCATCTTTCTTAACTAGGATAATACGTTGCTGTTCATTATGCTTCTTCTCTTCAATTTTCTTTCATTCATAGATCTGTCTAGATTGTAGGCATATTGCTGGGTATGCCGCCCCCCAAAAAAAAAAAATTAAGAAAAAAAAAGAAAAAAATGCGATATCGCGAGGCGACGGATCGAGGTGAAAGACTGTCCCTTCAATGTCAGGTATTTTGTAAGTATTGCTCCTCCACAATACAAATATAAGCAACATTTATATGATTTTGTTAGGCGCTCCCTGCTACTGAAATTTCGGAAGGGAGGGTTTTTTTGTTTTGGTTTGATTTTTGTTTTGATTTTTGTTTTAAATTTGGGAGCCTTTAATAGAGGAGGGATTGGGGATTCGCCGGCTCTGCCAAAGTTACACAGGATACGTCTCTGGTATCATCTTACAACACACATTATAAGAATGATGCAGAGATAACATGTGGAAGGAGTTCAATGTTATAGTGGCCTCTTGTATTGAATAAGTCTAGACTGCATGGTTCAGATCATAGATCATGCCTTTGCGTTAACACAAAAGAAGCAAAGAATAATGTCCTTCTTCTCTTGCTCTTTCAGGTGGTTAACAATCATACCAATGGAGAATTCTTCAATACCATGATAACGTTTGAAAATAAACACTCTTTTTAGAAACCTGCTTTGATTATACCTGACCTACACTGGATTTCGAGGTCATAATACAAACTTCAAAATTTCAGTGTTGAAAGGAAACGAACCCCAAACTGGAATAAGTTTTCGAAGGCCCGCTTCCACGACAAGCGTTCATTGTACTTTTTAAACATCATTATTCTTTGCTATGATTCCAACCGCAGATTGTGACCTAGGTAAAGAAATGAGATAGAGAGAGAGGAAGAGCTGACAGCATCTGCTGTCTTATGAAGCAATTTATATACTTTTGTCTTTCAAAAAGGCTTGTTGTTCTGTTTCCATTTTGATTCTACTATAAAAGTCTGTCAGTTTTTGTATTACATGTACTATTAAATGCATTCAGCTTTCTTAACTAGGATAATACGTTACTGTTCATTATGCTTTTTCTCTTCAATTTTCTTTCATTCATAGATCAGTCTAGATTGTAGGAATATTGATGGGTATGCCGCCCCCCCCAAAAATAATTAAACAAAAAAATAAAAAAATGCGATATCGCGAGGCGACGGATCGAGGTGAAGGACTGTCCCTTCCATCTCAGGTATTTTGTAAGTATTGCTCCTCCACAATACAAATATAAGCAACATTTATATGATTTTGTTAGGCGCTCCCTGCTACTGAAATTTCGGAAGGGAGGGTTGTTTTGTTTTGTTTAGATTTTTTGTTTAGATTTTTGTTTTAAATTTGGGAGCCTTTAAAAGAGGAGGGATTGGGGATTCGCCGGCTCTGCCAAAGTTACACAGGATACGTCTCTGGTATCATCTTACAACACACATTATAAGAATGATGCAGAGATAACATGTGGAAGGAGTTCAATGTTATAGTGGCCTCTTGTATTGAATAAGTCTAGACTGCATGGTTCAGATCATAGATCATGCCTTTGCGTAAACACAAAAGAAGCAAAGAATAATGTCCTTCTTCTCTTGCTCGTTTCACGTGGTAAACAATCATGATAATGGAGAATTCTTCAATAACATGATAACGTTCGAACATAAACTCTCTTTTTAGAAACCTCCTTTGATTACACCTGACCTACACTGGATTTCGAGGTCATATACCAACTTACAGTTACAATACACACTTCAAAATTTCGGTGTTGAAAGGAAACGAACCCCAAACTGGAATAAGTTTTCGAAGGCCCGCTTCCACGACAAGCGTTCATTGTACTTTTCAAACATCATTATTCTTTGCTATGATTCCAACCGCAGATTGTGACCTAGGTAAAGAAATGAGATAGAGAGAGAGGAAGAGCTGACAGCATCTGCTGTCTTATGAAGCAATTTATATACTTTTGTCTTTCAAAAAGGCTTGTTGTTCTGTTTCCATTTTGATTCTGCTATAAAAGTCTGTCAGTTTTTGTATTACATGTACTATTAAATGCATTCAGCTTTCTTAACTAGGATAATATGTTACTGTTCATTATGCTTTTTCTCTTCAATTTTCTTTCATTCATAGATCAGTCTAGATTGTAGACATATTACTGGGTATGCCGCCCCCCCCCCCCCAAAAAAAAAAAAACTAAATAAAAAAATTTAAAAATGCGATATCGCGAGGCGACGGATCGAGGTGAAAGACTGTCCCTTCCATCTCAGGTATTTTGTAAGTATTGCTCCTCCACAATACAAATATAAGCAACATTTATTTGATTTTGTTAGGCGCTCCCTGCTGCTGAAATTTCGGAAGGGAGGGTTGATTTGTTTTGGTTTGATTTTTGTTTTGATTTTTGTTTTAAATTTGGGAGCCTTTAATAGAGGAGGGATTGGGGATTCGCCGGCTCTGCCAAAGTTACACAGGATACGTCTCTGGTATCATCTTACAACACACATTATAAGAATGATGCAGAGATAACATGTGGAAGGAGTTCAGTGTTATAGTGGTCTCTTGTATTGAATAAGTCTAGACTGCATGGTTCAGATCATAGATCATGCCTTTGCGTAAACACAAAAGAAGGGAAGAATAATGTCCTTCTTCTCTTGCTCTTTTCATGTGGTTAACAATCATACCAATGGAGAATTCTTCAATACCATGATAACGTTTGAACATAAACTCTCTTTTTAGAAACCTGCTTTAATTATACCAGACCTACACTGGATTTCGAGGTCATATACCAACTTACAGTTACAATACACACTTCAAAATTTCAGTGTTGAAAGGAAACGAACCCCAAACTGGAATAAGTTTTCGAAGGCCCGCTTCCACGACAAGCGTTCATTGTACTTTTCAAACATCATTATTCTTTGCTATGATTCCAACCGCAGATTGTGACCTAGCTAAAGAGATGAGATAGAGAGAGAGGAAGAGCTGACAGCATCTGCTGTCTTATGAAGCAATTTATATACTTTTGTCTTTCAAAAAGGCTTGTTGTTCTGTTTCCATTCTGATTCTGCTATAAAAGTCTGTCAGTTTTTGTATTACATGTACTATTAAATGCATTCAGCTTTCTTAACTAGGATAATACGTTACTGTTCATTATGCTTTTTCTCTTCAATTTTCTTTCATTCATAGAGGAGTGCAGATTGTAGGCATATTGCTTGGTATGCCGCCCCCCCCCCCAAAAAAAAAAAAGAAAAAAAGGAAAAAAAAAGAAGCGATATCGCGAGGCGACTGATCTAGGTGGAAGATTGTTATGGGTGTACATTACAAAAATATAAAGACCTACAAAAATTTCCATCGGGAAGGGGGTGTAGCACGCCCCTAAACACACACACACACACACACACACACACACACCAAAGTGCCACTAAACCCAGCTTTGCTGCCGAAAATGCTCTGGATATAGAGAATTTTTTTTTTTTGGCATTACAACCTTAATAACTCCAAACTGTCTCATTCAATTCAGATAAAATTTACATAGTACAATCTTGAGTATTATAACTTTCTAGGAGACAGTGCAATTTTGTGTCAAATGATCATTTCAATAATAATTTATAAAATTGTGAAAATTGTACTGCTTTCTCAAAAGCAGTCAAATGATATTGTCAGGATTATGTAAACACACCCATTGTCCATCTGCGCCTGTTTGGCAAGGCATAATAGAGAGCTTGCAAAGCATTTGTGTAATTAACACATGAATGGTAGATTTGAGCATAGCAGACACATAGCCCAGATACTTAACAAGCTCCTCTATTATCTCTTGTCAAACAGGTGCAGATGACAATAGGTGTGTTTACATAATCCTGACAATATCATTTGACTACTTTTGAAAAAGCAATACAATTTTTACAATTTAATAAATCATTATTGAAAAATCATTTGACACCAAACTTCACCCCAAGAGAGATACAATACTCAAGATTGCACTAGGTAAATTTGACATGAATTGAATGAGACACTTTGGAGTTATTAAGGTTGTAAAGCCTAAAAATAGTTTTTCTCTACATCCAGAGTATTTTGGGCAGCAAAGCTGGGATTAGGGACACTTTTGTGTTTTTTTCAGGGGCGTGTTACACCCCCTTCCCTATGGAAATTTTTGTAAGTTTTTATATTTTTGTAATGTACACCTATAACTCTTCCTTGAGACAAAATTTGGTCCATGGGCCTTAAGGGGAAAAAATTTGCCCCAATTTTTAGGGGCGGTCTGACAACCCATCCCGACGGAAAATTTTGTCACCTTTGGTGTTTTGGTTATGTATAGTCATACACCTTAATTCTGACAAAGTTTGGGGCATATTTTAGATGGGTTTAAATCGAGGGGGCTCTGGGGGCCTAACCCGGCGGCCTCGTTCGAGCTGACAAGCTTTTTGTGAATGACATGGATAGTCTAAGGAAGTCTAAGGGGTCAAATCTCATATGTAAAATGGGTTGACTATTTCGGGACAGGCTTCCAGACTAGAAGGGAAGGTTGTTTTGTTTAGATTTTTTGTTTATTTATTTTTTTTAAATTTGGGAGCCTTTAATACAGGAGGGATTGGGGATTGCATCTAGGTTGCTTTTATGTCTAACAACTAACAGTAATAAACGGTATCAAATTTAAATATGAAGCAGATGTGGAGTGCCCTAGGGATCTATTCTGGGACCACTTCTTTTTCTTATTTATATAAATGATATAAAATTGGTACCCAATCCATTAACTTCATTTTGTTTGCAGACGATACTAGTATTTTAACACCAGGAATAGATTTTTAATCATTATACCAATTGGTTAATAAACAATTTAATAATATAAGTCAGTGGATGGAAGTTAATAAGTTAATTCTAAGCACTGAACAAAACCAAAAAAAAAAAAAAAAAAAACCCAACAAATTATATGATATTTGGTACTCGTCAGACCAGTAATATTGATTTGAAATGACAATATAGCAATAGAGAAATAAAGGTTCAACATACCAAATTTTGGGGCATTTATTTAGATGATAAACTGTCATGGAACTATCATATTAATGATGTATGTACTTGTACTTAAATCATCACATTTAAATTACTGTCATATATTTTGGGGGTTGACCTCAAATTCTAACATTAATATAATTCATAAGCTACAAAAACATGAATTGAATTGAATTGAATTTTATTAAACATCATTGATTTACATCAATATTCTGTTCATAAACATATAACAGAGTGTATCATACGTATAACAAAATACATATACAAAATATTTGGAGTGAATGTCAAAGTGTAACATAAGTCAAATGGAAGGTAAATACATAAATAATACAATGCAAAATATGGACAGTGAATTCATAATAATTTAGGATAGTAACCTAAAAGATATTATGTTATGTTTTATATGCATATCTACAAAAAATGTACACTCCAAGCTTTGAAATTTAGTCTTTTGTTTTATCCACCTGAAATCATAAATATATTAAGTAGGTAGTAACAAGAAATATAAGTCATAATATATCCCCCAAAATATGCATATCAAGATATAAATAGAATAGAACTATAAATGACTATTGCCTACGGCAAAGATAAGGTGTTTTCAGAAGATAATAGATACAAAGAAAGTAATAGAGCATAACAAAATAGATCATGGATCATAATACAAAAATGTAAAGTAAGTACAGAGAAGGCAACAGTGACAAATTTCATTTAAACCTCATAATGATACAGTCATGTACATTAAATAAAGCTACAATGTTAAAGGATGCTGTAAGTCATTAGTGTAAATACAAAGACAGTGATTTAATGCTTTTGCTTTGTTCATCTATAGATGGGATCATTGTAGTAGATAGTACTAGCATAAAACAATATAACATAATACAATAGGTCAAATACGTGGAAAAAAGAATGGGAGTGTAAAGGGGATAATAGGGTTATATACTTAATTGTATCAACAAAATTGTATCGTATAGTATTTTTTTTAATTTCTTTTAAATGTTACCTCTCAATGCAATTAGGTTTTTGATAAACCAAGAAAAGATTTCTATTTTTTCTTTATTGTCTAATTTCATTATATTTATGAATTTTCCCTGGCATTCCAAGTTTCTAATGTTTTCTTCCAAATTGTTAATTTTTTCAAGAAAATCCGATCGCAAAACTTTATATTTTTCACATTTCATCACTATATGAACTTCATCTCCTACTAAATTCATATTGCAATCTTCACATAATCGTAAGTGAGGGGGCGTTTTTTCTGGTCTTTTATATCTTCCCGTTTCTATGGGTAAGTTATGTGCGCTTAATCGGAGTTTAGTGATATTTTTCCTTACGTTTATATTTTTGATATAAGATAGATAATTTTCTTGCTTGATTTTACTTTTAAATTAAATAAATCTGAGTTTATTTCCGTTATGGGTGTCCCTATCATCAAATAAATCCAGTTTTAATTGTTCGTCAATTCTTCTTTCCAAACAAATTTGACATATTTCGACTAATTCCTTTTGTGAAATCGGTATATTTTCAGGATCCAATATGGTTTCATTTTCGTTTTTACAGATATCAAGTGAACTAAAAATATCCCGAATTGACATTAACCAACAGCTTAGCCCGTTATTAACTAACTTTTTATTTTCTTCGAACGATTTATAGACTAAGCTATTTCCATCCACACTTCGTATTCGTATCCAATATTTTAGCATGTTTATTGCAATTTGAATGAGTTTATACCTTCCAATTTCGGCTGATACAGCTAAATTACTGCATTTGCGGTTTACCCCTAAGATATATTTACAACACTGAATGTGTACCTTTTCAAAATCGTTTTTATAATAAAGTATTGTTTTTCCTGTTTCCATATGAAGAGTTTTCTTCATGTCTATTGCACTAGCACCCCAAATTTCTGATCCATAAAGCAAAATGGGTTGTATAGTTGCATCATAAAGGTGTAATAACGTTTTTGTACTGGGAGTATAATTTCCGAAAGATTTATAAAGTTTAAATAATGCTCTCCTGGCCTTATCAGCTAAGTCCCTTGACGCCGTTTTAAACGATCCATTGTTAAACAATCCCTAAATATTTCATTTCCTTTACCGAGCTAAGTTTTTCCCCGTTTATTTCAAATGTACACTTTTCGTTCAACCTGCCTGACTTATTACATATCATTATTTTAGTTTTGGAGACATTAATATTCAACATCCAGGACTTACAGTATTGGGTAAATTTATCTAGACAGTACTGCATTCCTTGGGGGGACTTAGAAATAATTGCGAGATCGTCTGCATACATTATGCCATTCAATTCCTTGTCATGTAGCGTTACGGGTTCACTAACTGATGTGTCAAAAATATCTACCACATCATTTAAAAACAGATTGAATAATGTTGGGCTAATGACACACCCTTGTTTTACTCCTGTATTTGTGGTAAAACATGGGGTGGCGCCCTCGTCTAATTTTATGGATACTTTACATTTTGAGTACATGTCACGTAACACTCTTAAAAAATTTCCGCCAATACCTTGTTTTAACATTTTATACCAAAGACCATCTCTCCAAACATTGTCAAAAGCTTTCCTTAAAGTGATTGATTAACTTTTGTGAAAAATTGTAAAATCAGCTTAAATGCCAGTGAATTGTGTGCAGTCCTCTAACTACATAATTATATAATTAAGGATATGTGAAAGTATGAGAGAAAATGGAACCCGTTTACTATCCTAAAAAAGAGAAAATCGCGATCAATCGCTAGCGCAAGTCGCTCGGCTTCTTCGCTGCGCTGCTCTCACCCATGTTTTTATTGCCTAATTGAGGAATGTTACTTGTGAATTTTATAGTTTAGTGTGAACAGAAATTCCTTAGTATGTTCAATCAAAAATATGATTCAAGCGACACAGCATCTCGCAAACAATATTTCCATTTACCCAGAGGGGCACATGAGATTTAAAAAAAGAAGAAATGTATAAATGAAATAAAAAAAAATCATAATAAATAGTATGAAAAAGGGATACTTTTCACAGGAATTATGGGGGAGGGGGGGGGTGGGGGTTAAAGACTCCTCTTCTTCTAGTATCATTTTAGATATTTTTTTTTTTATCCGATTTTACTATCATTATTCAAATATTTGCTATTATTATTATCAGTAGGCCTATTATTGCCATTATTATATATTTAAAAAAGGCAAAACGCACTCTTTCGGCAAAACCGGAGGAGTTTTGGACGAATGGTGGCGTTCCAGTCAACGTGACGCGATTATGTGATCGGTTACAGGGTGTGTCAATAGTTTTATACTGGACTAAATTGATTTTTATATGCTGAGAAGTGTTAAAACATGGTGTTAAGACTATTAAAAACATTGTAAATATGTTCAGGTCTTATGTGACATACAGTGTCTACATTATTTTGATGTTTTGTGTGATTGGGAAAGCATATGGAATGGACAAAAATTTCACATGGCAGCCGATAATACCAAAAAAATAAAAAAATAAAAAAATAAAAAAGAACAAAAATATAAAGCCCATTTTTTTTTTTCTTGGGTCGAATTGTCTGTAAGCCCGGTAGCTAGTGATTCCGTGGACAAAATGCACATTTGTAAATTGATTTTGTACAAGATCAACTTGGGTCGGTGATTTCGTGACGAAATCAACTTATGTAAATTGATTTCGTACAAAATGCACTTTTGTAACTTGATTTCTTACAAAATGCACTTTTGTAAATTGATTTCGTACAAAATAAACTTCGGTCAGTGATTTCGTGACGAAATCAACTTTGGTCTTTGATTTTGTAACGAAATCAACTTTTGTAAACTGATATTATACAAAATCAACTTTTGTGAATTGATTTCGTACAAAATTAACTTTGGTCGTTGCTTTCGTGACAAAATCAATTTTAGTCAGTAATTTTGTGACAAAGTCAACTTTTGTAAATTGATTTCGTACAAAATCAAGTTTGGTCGGTGATTTTGGGACGAAATCAACTTTTGTGAATTGATTTTGTAACAAAATATAATTTGGTGGGTGATTTCGTGAGGGAATAGAATGTAAAGACTGATTTTGTGACAAAATCAAATTTTGTAAATGATTTTGTGATTTTTGTTTTGATTTTGTGACAAAATCATTGCATTTTGTACAAAATAATACGTGTTACACTTGGCGCCCCATAACCGATAGTTGAGATTTCTTTCAAATGTTGAAGCTTTACAAATGTTATTTCATACACTTTATCTTATATTGGGGGGGGGGGGGCAATATTTAGCAAGACGCTGATAAACGTTTTATGATAGGGAGCAAAGCAACGGGAATTACATCTTTACTTTTCAAATTTTGGACCCTTAAAAAATAATTATTTAAAAACTATATAGCTCAGTGGGGTGCGAATTATGAGATCGTGACAAACAATAATTATGAGAGGAAGCAAAGTGACGGAGCTTAAAAAAAAAAAAAAAAAATTGCATTTTTAACCCTAGACAACTGTATTTCTAATGCATTTACATTGTGGATTGGGGGCGCATAATACGTAATAATACGCGTGTTTTGCGCCCACTTAAAGTGCCACCCGGGGGACGTGCCCCCCCCCCCAACCGTAGACGCCACTGGGCCTACCCTATTCAATATAATGCCTTGTTTACCCAGGGAAGCCTTGTCACAAAATGCTGTTCACCTATAGTGCCCTGCAACAATATTACCACAGTTTAGGCTTAATTCCACCGGGTATCCATTTACTTCACGTGGGTGAAGTGTGGAAAATGTATTAATAATGCAGGTTAATATTGATAATAATGCAGGTTAATAATAATAATAATAATGCAGGTTAATGTATTGCCAAATGGCGTTAGTGCTGTGGCAGGGATTTACACAAAATCTCATAAATGATACTTTTGATTAACGTGACGCCATGTTATAAGAGTGTCCCTACGCCTTCTGTCGAAACCTGTTATTGGGATATCTCAACAGCTCCTAAATTTGAATCGCGAGGTCTTGTAAAATGGGACTGTGGATTACATGTTCATGGGAATAATGTTCTCTTTCTTCAGATCCACTACATTTTTTCCAAATGTAACAAAAGGAATACGTAGTGTCTTGGCCACAAAATGCTGTTCACCTATAGTGCCCTGCAACAATATTACCACAGTTTAGACTTAATTCCACCGGGTATCCATTTACTTCACGTGGGTGAAGTGTGGAAAATGTATTAATAATGCAGGTTAATATTGATAATAATGCAGGTTAATAATAATAATAATAATGCAGGTTAATGTATTGCCAAATGGCGTTAGTGCTGTGGCAGGGATTTACACAAAATCTCATAAATGATACTTTTGATTAACGTGACGCCATGTTATAAGAGTGTCCCTACGCCTTCTGTCGAAACCTGTTATTGGGATATCTCAACAGCTCCTAAATTTGAATCGCGAGGTCTTGTAAAATGGGACTGTGGATTACATGTTCATGGGAATAATGTTCTCTTTCTTCAGATCCACTACATTTTTTCCAAATGTAACAAAAGGAATACGTAGTGTCTTGGCCACAAAATGCTGTTCACCTATAGTGCCCTGCAACAATATTACCACAGTTTAGACTTAATTCCACCGGGTATCCATTTACTTCACGTGGGTGAAGTGTGGAAAATGTATTAATAATGCAGGTTAATATTGATAATAATGCAGGTTAATAATAATAATAATAATGCAGGTTAATGTATTGCCAAATGGCGTTAGTGCTGTGGCAGGGATTTACACAAAATCTCATAAATGATACTTTTGATTAACGTGACGCCATGTTATGAGAGTGTCCCTACGCCTTCTGTCGAAACCTATTATTGGGATATCTCAACAGCTCCTAAATTTGAATCGCGAGGTCTTGTAAAATGGGACTGTGGATTACATGTTCATGGGAATAATGTTCTCTTTCTTCAGATCCACTACATTTTTTCCAAATGTAACAAAAGGAATACGTAGTGTCTTGGCCATGCACACATGCAATTCAGATCATCCTTCTATTTTACAAAACAAGGCATCGACCTAGAGTCTGACTGAACGTAAATTTCCCACGATGATACCCAGAATCATCATATTATGCTGGCACAACATGCATAATTTATAACTTTTTAAAATGATGAAGCATTATAGACAAGATCCTTGCACGATTGTAAAGGAAATTGTATACTAGCGTAAGGAAGAAATGGTTTCGCAAGATAATTTAAGTCATGGGGGGGGGGGGGGGGGAGAGGGAAGATTCTTTTTTTTTCTCTTTGTATCAAGGTAAAATAATATTCTTCATCAGGAAGAACCAAGAACGTGACACCTCCCTATTTTTGTTTGTCCTTTTCCTAAAAAGTGTAAAAATAACGCTTACTAAAGTGTTAATGATTTCATTTTTTGAATTTCAATCATTAAAAAAAAACCACAACAACAACAAACAGAGCAAATGCTTTTTCCTAGTGGGATAACGTCCACCGTACTTATATATACATGTCCAGAATGAGAGTTAAATGCAAGATTTAAAAAGTATATGATTTTTGGTCATTTTAGTTGCCATGTTCACCATTGGTGAGCGTTTGTATAATGCAACACAAATTATCTTCTTTGCTTCTTCTTCCTTTCCTTTTTTTTGGGGGGGGGGGGCTCACAAACAAATGAACATAATGTATATACGTTAAAATTGAATAAAAACAACAAAACAAAACAACAACAACAAAGGCATCAGAAGCCTAGGTATTTGCCCATCACGTCTCGTAGAATAATGTACTCTTCCGGATAGTTGTACACATGACTACTTAATCGAAGATACTTCTTTTTGTCAACAAATGTCATACGAGCTGATACATTGCGCTTTGACAGCTCACGAAACAGACGCAGTCTGCCTGTGGCTCCTTCGTAATGTTCCATCTTCGGTGTTTGTGGAAGGGCTATTAACGACATAAAAGGCGCTTTCAAGTCTTGGGAGATCGCGGGTTCTGTTTTCCAAGATGCGGCGAGCATTTCCGTTGCCCACTCATTCAACTGAGAATTGTACTTCGTTATTCTTACCTGAATATTGAAATAAAGAAACACAAAGGATTAAAACAAAAGCAAAAGCACAACAAAGTAAGAAAAAGGGAAACAGATATTAAGTGTGGTTAATTCTAAAATTTACATATTTAATGGGGTTCATTTCTGAAAATGGTAGCCATCTAGACCAACTGCACTTCGCCTACAATAAACAAATTTTAGATGGCACAGTGTGATGTTTTATTTATTGAATCCATAAACTCGTATACATCAGTTTAAATTTTGTCAGGGCACACTGTTTATCCTCTAATTATACAATAATTTTGCTACCATATATACATATATGTATGTATATATATATGTATATATATATATATTTATTTATTTATGCACATGCATTGAAGATAATGTTAACTTCTTGTCATACCATTTCCTGTGAAAAAGTTATTCCGAATGGTTGATTATGTAGTACCTAATTCTACATGGAAGTTGTGTACTGTGAGGTACTGGCATCATCAGAATCACAAGAAATTGACATTCCTGAGAACTGCATGATTTGATTTACACTGATAAAGCAATAGGTATGATGTAAACATTGTAATTGTAAAGGAAAACATAAACATAACATAAAAAAAACATAAAATAACATTTAAAAAAAAGAAGACAAAAATGTACTGAGTACAGGTGTGGGTATATGGGACTTTACAGACAATTAAAAGTTTTAAAGTATTTCTAGTTCAGTGACATATTCCAAATATGCTAAACTTACCAAAGTTGGTCCAGTATACGCTTATTAATCTAATGTATTGATATTTACTACCTTTGATCTTTGATATGCTAAAGAGAAGACGATAGTTTTCTATTAAAATATCATTTTAAAAACGAGGGCTGACCGAAGAAGTACTTCATATTTATCATTTCTTAATATGGATTTGTATAGGTACCACGCCGATAGGATAGTTCTCATGATTTTAGCCTTTTGGGTGATTGTATGGTGATATCGTTGGCCTTTCCTTTGTATCTTCTATATTGTTAACGATGAAACAGGATTATTCTCTCTTACTTTACTGTTTAATTATCTGTGAAGTGATGTGGTAGCATTTCAAAAGACGTTTCTCTCTTTTTGTTAGGACTGCTACTGTAATATTCCTCCCTACGGAAAAGGGATAATGACAATGCCAGCATTTTTCCACCATGAAGAGAACCTAGCCATTTCTTTTAGAGGACATGTATTTTAAGGAGAAAAATTATATCGCCTTTACCAATTTTCTATTTTGTATAAATATGTAGAAGAAAAACAAAACAAAAGAAAGTAACAACAACAACAACCAAAACACAAACAAACAAACAGAAGCAAACATAATTGATTACCAAGTCTCCAAGGTAGTTATGGAAGGCAATAGCCTTGTGGACGGTGAAGAATGATGTGTAGTTGGCAGTACCGGTAAGGTGGAATCTGTTTTGTAGATTTTCGTCAAAGGTACAGATAGAAGATACGCTGGTTCGGATCCAATGTTTGTGATTTGGATGTACGTACATCAATGCACTTCCTTTCGGTGCGAACAGCCACTTGTTCAGATTCCCTGTATTCAAATAATTAAATTCTATTTCATTAAACCAATGAAACATTCTCACAGTTAAGGCATGACAACTACCACTCTGTTATGAAGAGTCAGCTTCAAGAAACCCTTAAATATATATATAAACGCTACTTTATGTTATGATAAGAACAGTGTAATAAAATGTAACTCTCTATCACAGCGTAACTTGAAGAAAATGAATTAAAATAGATATATTATCCCACATTTGAAATTTTAAATTTTTAACATGGGTTTGAAGATATTTTTCGGGCATGTAAAAAAAAAGTAATTTCAAATTATTATTTTGTATTATTGAATTATATTTATCATGAATTGTAAATATTATTTCAGACTGCATTAGGAATGTAAATTACTTCTATAAAAATACTACTGTAGGTGAAGAAAAAAAGGAAGTAAATTACATAATTAAAACAATTTTCTTAAGTTTTTAAAACATGTTATATCTTAGATCCCCTCTACGATGGGTAAAAACATGGTTATTTGCTTCAATGATTATTTTTGACGGTAATTAAGTTGTTGAAGAGTAGTAAATGGATGGTAAACTACTGATTTATGTTACAATTACCATATACTATAATTTCTAAAGCCGATATAAATAAAATGGTTTTTTTTAGAAAAAATTTAACATAATATTTGAAAGGTTCACTAGAAATTAGATTTAGGTGACACGATCAACACAGATAACTACAATTCTATTCTTGTTCGATAGCTTTCTCTTTAACCATATCCTGCACTATTCTATTTTCTAAGTATTATTTTTTTTAATCTTTATAATTATTATTTCTGTCATTGTCATTTAAAAAAAAAAAAAAATAAATAAATAAATAAAAATAGAAGTTTCTATCTATCTGACGCCGGTCTCTTCTTCCTGTACTTTCCCAAAATATTTCGCTTATTGTTTGGCATATTTGGTCTGCACCCCGCCCCATTTATAATGCCCCAAATACATGTACAAGGGTCCGGATATGTTGCTATTTTACCAAACGTTTAATCATTGCTTAGAAATTTTGATAACGCATTTATATTTAAAAAAGAAAATAAAAAAATCTTGAAATCAGTTATGAATTAATATTAGTGCATAAAAGTTGAAAATTTAAACGTTTTGTAAGTAATAATGTCAAAATGAAAAAAAAAGAAGTGAAATGTCATATTCAAAGAGTAGCATATTTTTGAATGAGTGGAAAGTACAACAATGATTTAAAGAAAAAAAAAATGACGTAAAGCGAGGGTCACATTTGTCCGATGACGATAACGATAGCGAGATTCATCTTTAAAGGTACACCCTAGAGCTGCCCTAATATTAACAGACACGAGCATATTCATACGTACACAGCATATAGTAAGGTGTGTAGTAGGGAGGGAAGGGGGGGGGGGGGGGGGAGAAAACTTTGCGTGTGTATATATATATATATATATATATAGCAAACAATTATGTTGAAATAAAAACACCGCAAGACGTAAAATTTACTGACGTTTCGGTCACAGACCTTTATCAAAGTAAAAGACTGAACACATTCAAGTAATAATAATCAGATGCATGAATTATGAAGACGCAGGCAGTTGCTTGGATACAAAAAATTAGGCGCGAGAATTGAGATTTTGGTCGCAAGTGACGCCACAAAGAAAAATAAAAAAAATTTGTGCGTATTTTGAAAAAAAATTAAAAGCCATAATCAAAGCAGTAAGAATGACGCAACAAAGAGGCAAGACATGAATAGACGCGCAATTTAACAAAAACTATGTCTGCTGCGCAAAAAAAAAACAGACGGGGAAGCAGACGGTTGCCTGGTAGCAAGTGACGCCACAAAGGAAAACAAAGGCAACCCAGTCGCTCGACACTTCAACTTAGCCAATCATTCATCGAAGGACGTCAAAGTTTCTGTTCTGCGAACCTGCGCGGACGAGAGACAGAGGAAGACCATGGAGGAGAGGATAATCTTCAAACTGGGAACTTTCCAGCCGCTTGGCATGAATGCCACTTTTCGTTCATTCAAGATCAGCCAATGAAGTCTAATTGTATGAACTCTAATTTATTGGACTTTATTGGACTTTACTCTTCTCTTCTCTCCCCCCCCCCTTCTCCCTCTCTCTCTCTCTTTCTCTTACTGCTTTGCGCATATCCCCTTTTTTGAGTTTTTTTTTTTTTTTAAATCTTTTTGGTGCCACCTTAATTTTGGCTTTTCATTTACTTTTCCCAAATTCGCACTATTTTTGGTTTCCTTTGTGGCGTCACTTGCTACCAGGCAACCGTCTGCTTCCCCATCTGTTTTTTTTTTGCGCAGCAGACATAGTTTTTGTTAAATTGCGCGTCTATTCATGTCTTGCCTCTTTGTTGCGTCATTCTTACTGCTTTGATCATGGCTTTTCATTTTTTTTCAAAATACGCACAAAATTTTTTTATTTTTCTTTGTGGCGTCACTTGCGACCAAAATCTCAATTCTCGCGCCTAATTTTTTGTATCCAAGCAACTGCCCGCGTCTTCATAATTCATGCATCTGATTATTATTACTTGAATGTGTTCAGTCTTTTACTTTGATAAAGGTCTGTGACCGAAACGTCAGTAAATTTTACGTCTTGCGGTGTTTTTATTTCAACATAATTGTTTGCTATCTATTTCAACACACCGACGCAAAACCTTCTTGATTTATATATATATATATATATATATATATATATAAATATATATATGTATATATATACATGTGTGTACTTCGACTAACAAATTTGCATAGATAATTAACATAATCTTAAAATCAAGATTTGATACCAATTATGATAAATTGCAAAAGAAGAGTAAAGGTAATATTGATATGACCTGTCTGCTAAGATACACTTGATACATTAAGTTTAGATGGCTTTTGATAAACGTTCCGGTAAGTCGCGTGATTGTTATCCAAACAAGAGCTTCAACCGGCATGCGCGCGGCATAGATCTAGGCCGAGTCCAACTTTAGAAAATTTCTATTTGTCTAAAGTTGGTCTATATAGACCTAGATCTAGGCCGAGACCAACTTTAGAAAATTTCTATTTGTCTAAAGTTGGTCTATATAGACCTAGATCTATGCCACGCTCAAGCCGATGGAGGCTTTTGTTAAGCTATTTTCTTAAAATGGTGTTTTCTTATTCTATGTGTAAATGAGATGTATTATTTCCTCCATAGTAGCTTGAATGTCCTGTATTTTATGGATATAATATTGATCTAGATGATGGTATCAAATAGAACAAATCATATGATGACATTTCTGAATATTTAAAAACAACAGATAACAAGAAGTTCATGAAACAATAAACTACATGTAGTATAAAATGGAATGTAATGACTAACTCTATCTGATCTTCTGTTAAGCTTGCAAGAAGCATATTACATCAACAAATACTCTTCATGAATCTAATTATATATATATATATATATATATATATATATATATATATATATATATATATTTATATATATATAATATTTCCCTAAATAACAGTAAAGTGATAAACACCAACAGAGCTATTTCTAACACACATATTTTAGGTCATCAAAAATTATCAAATCGTTTCCTCAATATTTTCTTCAAACAATGTTTTAACTACTTATTTACATACTATGAAATTCATACACCACTTCCTATTTAAACTCAGAAGTCATTCCGTAACAATGTTTCATTTCATATGTTGCATGTTTCATATATTTTCAAACAGATTTCCAGGAACACTGGCATCTCAACGCTAACATACTACCGAATGCCACAGCAATCTTGTTAGCCGGATACGTTTACAGTTCACAGTGTTTGAGCAATGCCATTTCTGGTTGAAAAGTCATGTCCTTCGTGTATCATTCTTTAACGAGACAATAATATTCATAAATTTGATGAATGGTTGACATGAAACTCAACAGTTTTGAAAGTATCTCACATTAGTTTATGTTTTGTAATATTAATTTATAGATATTTATTTCGATGTTCACAATATTCTTCTTTCAAACTTGAAAATGCTTTGTGAAAGTCATTCCATAACGCTTGGAATTGCCCTTAACCTACACATTGCATTATCGTAAATTGTGCAACACTGACTAATGAGAGTTCATCGTCAGAAATTGTGCAACATTGACTGCTAAGAACACCTTATCAGATATTGTATTACCGACATAGAAATCTGCACCCAGATCATCCAGGTTGAGTTGAAGTTGGCCGGGGGAATGAGCCCCGTCAATGACTACTATCACATCCCGACTGTGGCATAAATCCAGCAAATCCTTGATCGGCATTAGCATAGCAGAGTAGCACGTGATATGGTCGATCACGGTTATCTTTATTCGGGGATTTTTCTCGAGGATTTCCAAATAGGCATTTAGAAGTTCTTCTTTCGTCGTTTCTAGGGGCACGTCCAAAATAACAAGACCCAAGCCTTTAAACCAAGAAAAAAAAAAGTATTTTGTACATAAATAAATATATCTCCTCCACAATTGGAGGTGGGGAGATGGCCTGTATTATCATCCCTCAACATTTTTTGACAAAATGATTAAGAATTATGATATATTAATTTAAAACTAATAATTATCCAAACTCATTATGTTTGATCTTGATATACCATCACATTCTTTATTGATTATGATCACCTATAGGCTGTAAGCCGAACATACGTTTTGAAACCTCAACTCTGGAATTATTACTTTAGTTCCCTGTATAATAAAACTTCTTCTTCGAGCATTAAACAACAATCTGTCTACCTGCCTTCCTTTTCGTGAATAATTACAAATAATTTATAACGCACATATTCTTATCTTATGATTATTAATATTTTGTTGTATTTGCATTTAATCACACAGAAAACAATTGTGGGATACTCTAAAATGCAAGTTTTACAGACAGATTTTTGAAAAAGTCCCTGGTGTTGGAGGGGGATCCCCCCAATCGTGACCACGGATCGACACCCCTGCCCATAGCCATGATAACTTTTAAAAAGAGTAAACTGTTGCATTGATTCCTGGAAAAAAAAAGAGACCTAATATAAATTAGTGTGCCAGAAACTTGTATTGACTCGCAATCCTTCTTTGTCACCTTGAACAACATCTCATGGTTTAGAGTGCTTAAAATAGAGTAGAAACTTGGAATGCCCTTTTTCCCCAAAGTAACATTTTCTTGGAATGGACCGTTTTTTCTTCTACATGTATTTTTGGTATACAGAAATTCTTATATAGACATGATCAACTTTTCCCGATTACTTTGAGACAGTTTCTTTCCCAATGTAACCACTTGTCCAGAACTCATTTTTTTCCTTTAAAACAAAGTTCCGCAGGGCTGTCCTTCCCTTTTGAACATTTTGGAAAGGTTTTAAAGTGTCTCCGCCGGGAATCGGGCCTGGATGGCGCTGTTTTGCTGTGCCAGCCATTAAGGAATATCTGTCTCTTAAGTTTTACAGTTTTCTAGAAATTTTGAACTTACATCAGGATTCTGACAGTCCACTCTAGATAATTTCTGAGATGTACAATGTGTGTATTTTCAGACATTATTAGCAACTGATCGTGTTATCTAAGATGAAATAAAATTTGTTTCAGTACACTCAGTTCAACTGAGTGTATTGATCTGCTTCCATATTATTTACGTGAACGTATGCCGTAGTTGACCTATCAGATATAAGGTTGGTTGGCACTCTCGCTTGTTACGGAATCTATAGAAAAAAAAGATTAACTTAATGCGTCACTTAAAAGTCTTAAAGAGGAGTTTCCTAGCGACGTGATGGGTACGCCGAAGTCGGTGGGAATTGCGTAGACATCGAGGTCGCCGAGGTGGTAAACACACTAGACGTTCTATTCCTCTCCGTGTGTCCAAGTGCAACCATAAGGCGAGTGGTTGTCATTCTCCTTCTTCATTAAAAAAATACAATTTAATCCATATTAAACTTGAAAATAATACAAGATCTTGGATTTAAATTATTGTAATTGTGCAACGCACGGTCTCTCAATAATAAACTTGACGAGTTTTCATAAATAAATATAAGGGATAATGACCGAGATCTTTGTGCGATAACGAAAACATGATTTAGCCATAACCAACCGAGGTCAAAGTATGACGTCGAGTGTTATCAAGTCTTCACAAAGTCAAGACAAGGCCGACGAGGAGGTAGGGTAGCGATTTACTATAAACCACATTTTAAACCCAAAAAACGTACTTGATTTTTTTTTTTGGCCAGCCGCTGACCTACATGAGGTAGTATGGATTCAGGTGAGATCCCCTCGTTCAACCAGTAGCATATTCATAGCTGATGTGTATTCTCCCCCTCACAACGAACTCGATGATGAACTCATGTACAGTACCCGACGCATTTTGTTGACGACATTAAGAAAAGACATCCATACGCTGCATTTGCCATCATCGGGGATCTTAACGGGATTGGCATCACACCCCTTTGGCCATGGATGTCAACTGCGCCTGGTTGTGAAAGAGGCGACAAGAGGTGATGCGATCCTAGATCAGATCAGCACGAACATCGGAGCTTTCTGTAGAGAGCCTGACATTTCACCACCGATCGTTTTGGCTGATCACAGTGCCGCGAGAAAAATCATCACCTTCATGAAAGTGTGTCAAACCACAAGCGAATCTTTGGTCAGTTGATTTGTTGGCACGACTGATATAAGTCATCCTTGAAGACAGTTTACAAGCAATGTGTGATAATTTCTAAGACACTCTAAACGAAGAGATGAATGAGCACTTCCTGTCAAAAAACAATGAAGCTACTTCCTACAGACAAGCCATGGATTACGCCTTGTCTGAAATCTCTTATCCACCGAAGATAAGGTAGTTTAGCGAAATGTCGTGGTGCATAAGAACGCATCCGGAACGGACGCATTCTTATTGTGCGTGAACACTGCATTGAGCTCCGTGCCTTCTACATAACGATCGCATGGAGCCTATAATGCAGTCTTCCCGGATCCGAGCCAATCTTTTTGATAAATTCAAAGAAAGAAGCTCTTGGTACCATTCACTGATTCCGGAAGTACGCCCTCTTCTGTCAGTATATGTGTATGAAAGGCTAGTGTGTAGTACTGGATCAATAACAACAAAATAAATAGAATATATATTTATTCTAAAAATAGAGTGAGTTTCCGATGGCTTGGCTTGCCTAACAGTTTGTTCTTTATGTTTTATTGCTCCTCTTATTCCTTTTTCTCCCCTTCTCCAATTCTTCTTATCTTGTATGACTAGAATATGTCTATTGCATTTCAACGATCATAGTGTGCTCCCCCCCCCCAAAAAAAAAAAAAGAACTAGAACGGCGCTGGTGGAAACAAAAAACAACAACACAACACCACATAATTAATGGAAATGGCAGCCATTAAACCCAATATAATGATTGCCTTCGTCTTCTCTCAATCTCTCCCTCGCGCGCTCTCTCTCTCTCTCTCTCTCTCACACCCTCTCTTTTTCTCAGTTTTCTCCAAATATTCTGATTCTTGTTCTATTTTCCTCAGTTCGCATGTTTATCTTTAAAAAAATATGTTATGTTCTAAAATGATAGCATGTGGATAGGACGTGGAAATCAATATCAGAAATTAAAGACGTGAATGATGATGGAATAATCTACTTATAATTTAAGGGCAAGGAAAACGAGAGAAATGAACTTTTATAGGATAATGAGAAATGCAGTTTTGTATGCCTTTTGAATTTTCGAATTGAAAACTACATTTAGAACTAAAGACAAAAAAACCCCTTTATATGTAATATTAAATTGTTCCCCATGATCATTTTCTAGATATGCAGCAAATAACTATTGTAGTGAAGAGACAAGTATATAGTACAATGAGGGGATTTTTACTTTTAGAATATCTTATTATGATATCATTAACTCATCAACTCAAATCAAATACTAACATTTGTCCTTGCTGTCGGCCTGAGACCTGTAATAGCCGCCTATGCATAATAACACTTTACTTTGTCATTGAGGACAATTGAAGTTTAACAGGGGATTTGCAGTTGGGCTCTCTCTCTCTCTCTCTCTCTCTCTCTCCTAATTCTTCTTTATATCAATAGTCAATAGACTTTCTGTCTTTTCATCATAACAACAAACGCTGGCGCGGATCGAACGCACGTATAAAGCCGCCCCTCCCATTATTCTTCCGTCCCACGCATTCAACTCAACACAATAGGTCCGATCCCCATTATTATTTCTCCGAAGAACTATAGCTCTATGCAAATTTGAGACAAGCCATTCACTGTTCAAAGTAGCCTTTCAATGAACAGACTACGGGCTTCAGTGTATGATACATTATCTTGAAATATATTAAACCCTAACTGATGTAATGGCAGGATCCTTTCAAAAAAAGTATTAATCATGTAGCTTTCAATGCTGGGTTAGTAATTGATTTGCCCCCAAGCCTCCGTCATCAGTTGAATACTGATGAGGCTACCCATCAAATGTCAATATAGACATGATTTTTATTTATCAGTATTTTCATTGTTGTTATCGTGATTATTATGATTAAGATTATGATTAGCATTACCATCATGGTTTTGATGTTGTTATAATTATTTATTATTATCATCATCATCATCATCATAGTCATAATGGTATTGGAGCTATTTTTTACATCGGGGATAGTGTATTAAAGAAGTGAAACTTATTGAGCCATATGAGTAGAGCATGGTGTGGTATTTCAACAATGGCGTAGCCAGGATTTTTTAATGGGGGGGGGGCAGACGTGAAGGATCCAACCGCGTAGCCAGGATTTTATTTTAGGGGGGTTCGGTTGTGATCGAGAACGCAAAGCGTGCGAAATTGGTGATTAGCACGCAAAGCGTGAAGGGAGGGGGGGGGGGGGTGAGAGAAAGATAACGGCTCGCAGCCACTTTTTTTTAGGCAGAAAGTTAGTTCGACGCCCGGACTGCTTTTCAGTTATTTGGACGCAATACTGCACTGTATGTAACAGAGGTGGGTGCAGGGAGGAGGGAGTTCGCCCCCCCCCCCCCTGCCGCCCAAAGCACGAAAGCTATGACGTTTTAACAAATTTGAGAGAAAGATAACAGCTCGTAGCAAATAATTTTTTTTTAGGCGGAAAGTTATAGTTCGACGCTCGGACTGCTTTTCAATAATTTGGATGCAACCGCGTAGCCAGGATTTCATTTTAGGGGGGTTGGGTTGTGATCGAGAACGCGAAGCGTGCGAAATTGGTGATTAGCACGCAAAGCGTGAAGGGAGGGGGGGGGGGGGGGCGTTGAGAGAAAGATAACGGGTCGCAGCAACTTTTTTTTAGGCGGAAAGATAGTTCGACGCCCGGACTGCTTTTTCAATTATTTGGACGCAATAATGCACTGTAACAGGGGTGGGTGCAGGGAGGGGGACTTTTTCCCCTCCCGCCCCAAGCACGAAAGCTATGACGTTTTAACAAATTTGAGAGAAAGATAAGAGCTCGTAGCAAACAATTTTTTTAGGCGGAAAGTTATAGTTCGACGCTGGGACTGCTTTTCAATAATATGGATGCAATATTTTACTGTATGTAATAGGTGTGGGGGCAGGGAAGGGGGAGTTATTTCCCCTTCCCGCGCGAAGCGTGAAAACTTTGACGTTTTAGCAAATTGTGATTGAAAGGTAACGACTCTTAGCGCCTTTTTAGGTTTTTTTTGTCTCAATTCCCCCGCTCTTTCGTTCTCAATTTTTTTTAGGGGCTGAATAGGGGGGGCCAGTGCCCCCCTGGGCCCCCCTGTCTACGCCTATGTGTTTCAAGTATACAAATCGGAGATTAAAAACCATTAAATAGGAAAGGACAGTACAGATTTTCCTAGATTTCCCCTTGAAATGGGATTAAAGTGGCAAAACAAAAGCTTATGAAAGATTAGGGATCTTGTAGTCCAGACAGAAAGAGGAATGAAGATTGAATCAACGCCGATATCCAGGGGCATCGCTAGAACATTTGAATGGGGGAGGGGTGGGACACCCAAATTTGCCGACAGATTTTTAGAGTGTGACATCCAAATTTGCCAAAAAATGCTACACGGTACACCCTAATCTCCCCTCACACAATGATACAAGAAAATCGCAGATGTAGAAGTCATGATCATACGGGCCCATTTTCGCAAGGGGATAGGCTGACACCTTTTACCCGAATATCAACTTTTCAACTTCTAAATTAAAAAACAAAACAAAACAAAACAAAAACAAAAACAACAACAACGAAAAACTTTTCTTAGTAAAAATGTACAGAAGTTACATATCAGGAAACCTCACTACCCAAATATGTGGATATTCTGGCACCTCTCTACCCGAATATGAAGTGGTGGCTGGCCAAACATCGGAACTTTGAAAATCCTCGGGAGGGGGCTATGTACAGCCCATTGCCGAAGGGGGGCGCATTTTGCCCGAATATTATCTATTCACTTTTTTGAGAGCGAGGAAAAAAACAACAAAACAAAACAAAAAAAGTTTTTCCTTCTTTTTCTTTGCTTCCCTTTTCCTTTCCCTCTTTTCTTTCTGTTTTAGTTTAATTTCCTTTCCTTTTCCTTTTCTTCCCCTTTCCCTTTTCCTTTCTCTTTTCTCCTTTTTCTTTTCTCTTTCCTCTTCCCTCTCCCCATTTTCTCCCTCCTTTTTTGCCGACAGAGGTGGCGCATTTGCAGACAGCAATTCTGAGTGGGAGTGTGATCCCTCAAGCCCCCCCCCCCCATCTGCTGCCGATAACTCTTATCATCATATTTTTAAAGTCGGCATTATTTTGAAATTAGCTTACGATTCATTTACCATTCATTTTGGGCGCGAAATGGAATGTTTTCTCGTGTGACTGAGAAAAAATACATTATGAATCTTATTCCGGGATACAATTTTCATATACATATTATTACTTTTTGCGGGGGTCCGTTTTATTGCCCCCCCCCCACCCCTTTCCCATCCCTCGATAGACCCTACAGATCTAGAGGGCCAGCGGTTCCCCATAAACTTACTTCCAGTTCAAAGCGCTGTCGGCGAAAATATATACCGTTTTCTTTTTCCTGACAATTCTAGATGATTTGCATATGCTATCATTTTGGTTGTTGTTGGTCCTAACCCCCTCTCCCCTCTTCCCTCGAGAACCTTGGGAAGGCCTTTGGTGTATTCCCAATATCATATGCCTAGTTAGAATTTAAAGTTGGCCATTATTTCTCCTTTCCACTGCTTAAATTTTCGGTTCCACACTCGCCACAAATATATCTGGGAAATTTGTTTCCGCTACCCCCCCCCCAAAAAAAAAAAAAAAAAAATAGTGGAAAGTTAATATTCGGACAAAAGGCACTCCCTTCGATAATGTAGCTAAGAGTAGCTAAGAGGCAAGTATGGTATAATGAGGGGATTTTTACTCTAGAATATATCATGAATCCATCAAACCAAATCAAATCAATACTATCATCAGTCCATGCTGTCGGCCTGAGTCCTGTAATAGCGGCCTATGCATAACATGTTGTTATGTCACTGAGGGAAGTTCAGTTTAACAGGGATTAGCAGTAGGGCTCTCTCTCTCCTATTACTTCTTTATATCAGTAGTCAATAGACTTCCTGTCTTTTCATCATAAGAACAAACGCTGACGCTGCTCGAACGCACGTATAACCAAAGCCGCCTCCCATTATTCCTCCGTCCTACATGCATTCAACTCAACACAATAGGTCCGATCCCCCATTATTATTTCTTCTTCGAACTATATAGCTCTATGCAAAATTTGAGACACAAGCCTTTCACTGAAGTAGCTTTTCATTGCACAGAGTAGGGGCTTCAGTGTATGATACATATCTTGAAATATATCAAACCCTAACTGATGGCAGCACCCTATAAAAAAAAGTGCTTAACTAAAGGCCACGTGCAGTTGATGTGATTCCCCCTGTTTTTCTATAGTCTGAAGTACCCAAAACGTGTCCCTTTTTTCTGAAAACTGTTCCCTTTCTCTCTTATAGGTGCCCTTTTCTCCTTTTGATAAATGCCCCTAATTCTGTCTAATTTGTGCCCTTTTCTCATTTGATAAGAGCACTTATGCTTCTGATAGGTGCCCCTTTTCCCTTCTAATAAGTGCCCTTTTCCCCCTTCTGATAATTACCCCTTTCCCTACGTAATATGTGCCCTCTCCCTCATAAGTGCCTCTTTTCACCTCTTTTAATTGCCCCTTCCCACCTCTGATAAGCACCCTTTCCTCTTCTGATAAATGCCCCTTTTACCAATATTTCCCACTGTTTCTTACAAAAAGAGCCATATTTATATAGCTTCAAATTATAGGTGCAGCTTAACAGGTACCCATTACTAAACTACAGAGTAAAGCAATGGGGCTGGAGGCAAGAGGGGCATGCCATGCTCCCCCCCCCCCAGCACAGTATTTGTCATTCCGCTCTCTCGAATATGCCATAATACTACCAAGTAAGGATAATATTTTCCGAAAATTTCCCCCAAACTCTTATAATACATATTGAAATCAAGCATTTATCATACTAAAGTATGTTGATATCGATGAAATCCTAAAGAAAAACGACAGGGTTAAAGCACAAATTAAAATATCTTTCGACATTCCCCAAATTAAGTTTCTTTTGTCATTTTCATTATATCGCCGTAAAAAAATGCACAAACATAGGACTTCAACGTTAGAAAAAAGTCAGAAAACTTTTGCTCCTCGCTTCGCTCGCACATGGATCAAGAGACTATCACACATTACTGCCCGTTAGGGAAGCTGAAACATGTCTAGAACCACAATAAAAAGGAAGAAGATGATGTTTGATATGTATTAATCATGTTCGGGGAGGGGGCAGGACTTCTATTTAGAATTTTCACTTCTAATTTTGACTAAATTATATTCACCGGCTTGCATGCACAAGCTTAAAAATAAACCGACTTTAATTTGTCAAGAACTTCAAGACCCACCCCCTTCCCACTCCTGAATTTTTCACACCCGTAAATAAAAGAACAGCTCACTTATGATCAAATCCTGGCGTATGGCCATATTTTCTCGTGGGAGGGGCTGATGCCTTTCAACCGAGTATCATGTTTGCATGTCATCTAAAAATGAAAATAAATGAATAAATTGCGAGCCAGCGAATACTTATACTTTTCGTAATGATTTTTTTTTCTTTTCTTTTCACCCTCTTTCACCTTCTCTTTTTTTCTCTGTTATGTGACTGAAAGGAAAGGGGAGGGGTGTATTCGCGTGTATTGCGAGTATTGCGGCGGGGACCCTTGGACAGGGCCCTTTAAACAAAAAAACGTCCTTGAACATGTGTGACCCGGCACGACAAAGCCACCAAAAAGCCCCCCCCCCCCCCGAAAAAAAAGCAACAAACAAACAAACAAAAACATTAACAAAAAAAAAATAACAACAAACACACAAACAAACAACCAAATCTGATTTTATTCTATTTGGATAGAACAAAGTCTCAGCTTTAAACTTGAAACTTTACAACCCTTTTGATTTAGCGAACGAAAAGAGCTTGTAAGATAGGTTTGCTGGTATCAGTTAGGGAGGAAATGAGCTCTAAAGTTGAGGCCTATATTTGATTTGATTGATTTACATACATACATACAGCGCCTTTCCATATAAACATGCTCAAGGCGCTTTACAATAAGAAAAAAATGAAACAAAGTAATTATTTTGCTCTCCGAGTGCACACAACCAAATCCAATCATAGAGAAAACAAATAAGTATTAAGATTTCTTTTGAAAGATTCAGCTGAAGGGCAGGAACGAATGTTTAAGGGTAGACTATTCTTATTTTATTTACCAATTATAAGAACATATATATAATAACATGCATGATAACATGAGAAAATAATATTGGAAGGATCGCCCTGCTCAGCCGTGCCATTGCAGCTCAGCTGTTCTACAGAGGGGCTATTCAAGCGTGCGGAGCAAGAAAACAATAAAGAAAATTAATAGAGAGTGAATCAAAAGGCCATAGCAACCGCCATGAAATGAATTGTCGGATTGGGTTGATATTTTGTAGGAGTGTTAAACATAGGTTATTCATTGTATTACGAAGAGTTCAAATTGTGAACTTTAGTCATTCGAAAGTTGTTATGATGCACATGACTCGGAGTGTTCTAAGAACACTCTCCATTATGGAAAGATTAAGCGCACCTCGGCCGGTGGCGTGACACCTGCACTAGACAATGCCTATTCACTCCGTTGGGATGTCTTTCTTTGTTCCCTGTTACATAATACTGGTTTGTTACCTGTATCGTCCTTCTGTTATCATACACTGAACTTGCAATTTAGCCTATAATAAACTCAAATAGAACCTACTCTTTTCTTGTTCACATTGATTAACCCATGCAATTTGTTTTACATAGAACGTACATAGTCTGGGAACTTTCCCGAAATAGTCACCCCATTTTACATAAATTATGAGATTTTGCCCCCTTACAGTTACTTAGACTATCCATGTTATTCACAAAAAGCTTGTCAGCTCGAACCGGGTTTGGCCTGGGCTATTTCTCTACGTCAGGGGCAGCGGAACGTCTTTCAAAGTGGGGGGGGGGGGGGGCACCAGCCAAAAAGGGCACTTTTGGGGAAAAGGGGGCACCTACAAGGGGTGAACATAAAACGAAAATAGGGACCATTTTTGTGACATTGGTATTACCCAACAGTCAAGTCAACATGATGAATACATTATCAGGCATCATCTTCTTCCTTTTTATTGTGGTTCTGGACACTGCTTCAGCTTCCCCAATAAATTAGCAGTTGTGTGTGGTGGTCTAATGACTCATGTGCGAGCGAGCGAAGCGAGCGAGCAAAAATTTTCAGACTTTTTTCTAATGCTGAATTCCTTTGGTTGAGAATAATTTATAGCGATATAATGAAATTGACAACAGCAAATTAATTGGGGGAATGTCGAATTATCTTTTAATTCATACATTATCCCTGTCGCTTTTCTTAACTCTTTGAGTGCGAGCCCGCGCACAGCGATTGTTCTCCCTGTGACGGAGCGATTTCGGTTACATTGCCGGTAATGGGAAATTTGGCGGTGCTTTCTACTTTAATTGCTCATTGCACCTCACTCGGTCAATTCCACCATTCATGCAAACATGAAAGGTCAGAATTTTCTCTTTCTAAAAATATAAGTTTTGTTTATCGAAACAAAAAAATAAGGTTTGTTATTTTAGAGGGGAAAAGCCGTCTTATTTTGTAGAAGCTTCGCTTCCTTCCTTCTCAATACACTTACAATACAAATTGCGTAAGCGCCGTCGCACGCGCGGTTCGCGTTCGATCGATACCCCATTCATTGGCCCCATTGTCGTCTGCTAATGCTCGGCATATTATCACCCAAGTCATTGGCCCTACATTTCACATGAGTTTCCAACGCATTCTGACCAACATTGTGACATGATCACTCTAAATGCTTTTTCTTTTAAATATGCAAACAGGTATAGGCCCATTCAGGGAATTGAATTTTCGGATGAACATTATGTTACTCAGTAAGATAAAAATAATCCTATTCACTTTCGACTTCATTTCTCATAATTTGTCGTAATTATTTACTTTAGTTTTTGTCTCCCGCTTCATTCGTTTATTTTTCTCTATCTATTCATCTCTATTTCAACATTATTTCCCTATGTAGTTGCTGTATCAATAAAAAAAAAATAATTAAAATTGTGTACGCATATTTGATTTTTTTTTTTTTTTTTTTTTTTTTTTTTTTGTAATGGGAAAGAAATGAATGACAGTGATTGGAACAAAATAATACTTTGTCACATCTCAATGCCGCTCTCTCTCTCTTTGAATTCGTCAGGAAGTTCGTGCAATTAGAACTTTGTTTACAGTTGTGGTTGATATTGACGAGAATCATAAACAAACTAAAGCGATAAAAGAAAATGTGTTTAAAAAAATCCCGATAGTAGAGCAACCGATGGTAATGGCTACATCTCAATGCCGCTCTCTCTCTCTCTCTCTCTCTCTCTCAGAATTCGTCAGGAAGTTCGTGCAATAAGAACTTTGTTTCAGTGCGTTTCATTTCCGCATTGCATGCAATTTTTCTTTTGAAGGGGTGTGGCTAATAAGGACTTATTCGCCGTATCTAAGAGTTTGATCAATTTGAAAATAAAGAGAACAGCAGAAAAAGAGCATGATATTGAGAGTATAGTAATTCACTGTATGTTACGAGATAATGAGGAAAGAAGCAAAAACCGAAACACAACAGTTGTGGTTGATATTGACGAGAATGATAAACAAACTAAAGCGATAAAAAAAAATGTGTTTAAAAAAAATCCCGATAGTATAGCAACCAATGGTAATGGCTACATCTCAATGCCGCTCTCTCTCTCTCTCTCTCTCCTTCTGAATTCGTCAGGAAGTTCGTGCAATTAGAACTTTGTTTCAGTGCGTTTCATTTCCGCATTGCATGCAATTTTTCTTTTGAAGGGGTGTGGCTAATAAGGACTTATTCGCCGTATCTAAGAGTTTGATCAATTTGAAAATAAAGAGAACAGCAGAAAAAGAGCATGATATTGAGAGTATAGTAATTCACTGTATGTTACGAGATAATGAGGAAAGAAGCAAAAACCGAAACACAACAGTTGTGGTTGATATTGACGAGAATGATAAACAAACTAAAGCGATAAAAAAAAATGTGTTTAAAAAAAATCCCGATAGTATAGCAACCAATGGTAATGGCTACATCTCAATGCCGCTCTCTCTCTCTCTCTCTCTCCTTCTGAATTCGTCAGGAAGTTCGTGCAATTAGAACTTTGTTTCAGTGCGTTTCATTTCCGCATTGCATGCAATTTTTCTTTTGAAGGGGTGTGGCTAATAAGGACTTATTCGCCGTATCTAAGAGTTTGATCAATTTGAAAATAAAGAGAACAGCAGAAAAAGAGCATGATATTGAGAGTATAGTAATTCACTGTATGTTACGAGATAATGAGGAAAGAAGTAAAAACCGAAGCACAACAGTTGTGCTTGATATTGACGAGAATTAAAAAGCAAACTAAAGCGATGAAAAAATGTGTTTAAAAAAATCCCGATAGTATAGCAACCAATGGTAATGGCTAGCCCCCTCCCTCCCCCCTCCCACCTCCCTCCCCCCCCTCCCCCCTCCCCCCTCCCCCATGATCAATCAGAAATAACAGACAATGCTAAAATAAAGAAATGTAAACAAAACACATCATGTACCTCATCATATATCTCTCCCCCCCCCCCCCCCCCCCCCACTATTGCCTCTAATTCTATTTCATGGAAGAAAATGACACGGAAGATACCAAGTGAACGCAAACTCCGAACATAATGTAATACATGTACAACTATGATCGAATATGATATTTTATGTAACCCTATTGTCGAAGAAAGACAAATATATAAGGGCATTCTCATACTCTCGAAAGACCCTCAATGCGAGCACAGTATTGTTTCAATAAATCAAGATGTTTATAGGAAAAAAATGTATGAGTTGTAAGTTAATTCTGATGTAGGCTTACAGCTGAGTGACCAAATCAAGATTTCGTTATAAAGTAATGTTGCAGTATCTGCAATAACAGCCCCTCCCCCTCCCTTTTTTTTTTTTTTTTTAATTTTTATTTTATTTTTTTTACAGCGGATGACAGAATCGGGAATAAATTATAAAGACGCATTTAATTAAAGCTTTCATATAGCCAATGAGTGTTGTGTTTATTATCCTTTTGACACAAATCCCAGTCATTAGGTTAAACATTTAACGGACTGTATATACTGAATTTCATTTATATGTGTTCGTCTCCATCTTTGGTCTCGTTCAACCAATATATTTTGTCTATAAAACTTTGTTAATTCTCGTTTCATTTTTGAAAAGTTTGTATATGACATGGATATAAATATATAATGGTGGTGATGATGATGATGATGCTAACAAGGATAATTAGTAGTAATGATAATGAAGATAATGTTTTTTTTTTTTTTTTTTTTTTAAATCTTTCTCTCTAATTGGAAGGAACTTGTGTTTATGTTGCTGGGCATTTTTCCAACATTGGCGGAACCTTCCTTCACAGGATAATTCTCATATTTATGTCTATTCCGCCGGAGTTACTCAAGACAAGGGTATCCTTCCGTGGGAAGAGATAGAGAGAAGGGTAAGGGGGTGCTTTTCAGAACATGAAATATGAACATTTCATTTGCCGCATAAATCCAAGACCGCTTGGGGTTTGATAGCTATATTTTATTTCGCAAACATAATTACATGCTCTAAGATGGCTACATGCCCTCATAAACGCAGGCCCGAGTGGCTCTTTGTGTTGTCATGTATTCAGTAGATTGACCTCTTCTTTGAAAACGCTAATCTTCCTTTTAATAGTAGTTGCTTTGGCATTCTTTTGTTCCTCTTATTAGAGTGGGGCCTGCATGGTCCACTCAGCTGAGATAAGCGCTTCATTTTGAAAAAAGCATTTCATTTTGAAAGGTCCATTCTTGAATGGTGCGCTAAATCGGTCAATTTCAATTTATAAAATGAAAGGATCCTTTCTTATGAAGTTGGATTAAAAGGAGCGAAGTCGAGCTGTAGCCTGTATGTCGTCAAGATCAAGAACGCATACTCCTCGTGGCCGGCCGAAAGCGATGATATCACGTGATCGGAGAGGACACGTACGCGTTCGTCTCTAGGTATACGGGATTTACGATCCCAACAAGAATTTCGGGTAAAGTTGAAACGAAATCTATTTTTCTCGATTTTTTTCAACGTAACCTCATTTTTTTTAAAACGGGTATTGTGAATGAATATATCTACATAATACTACTAAGAATTTTAGCGCATAAGAGCTGATAGTTCGCTAGAAAACTTCGTCAACATATTAGGCATAAATCTCGGCTTCTGTAGAAGCCCTCCGCCACAGACTGAACACCTCGCTCGGCTTCTGTAGAAGCCCGTCGTCTCAGAAGGGTTAAGGATTACATCTATATCAACATACTTTATGCGATCTGCTTGCTTTCATGAGAGCTAGCGAGCGTAGCGTGGGAGTTTTGGGGAGATTTTCAGAAAATATTGCCCTTAATTGGTGTAAATTATGGGCATATTCGAATATATAGCGGAATAAGAATTCCTTTGCTGCGGGGGAGGGGGGGGGGGTAGGCATTATGCCCCTCTTGCCTCCAGCTCCACTGCCTTACATTGTAGTAATATGTGTACCTGCTACTACATAAAGCCGCATCGATTCTTTGAAGTTAGATATGGCTTTATTTGTAAGAAACAACGGGAAATATACGTAAAAGGGGGCATTTATCCGAAGAGGAAAGGGCGCTTATCAGAGTTGGAATGGGGCACTTATAAGAAGTAAAAAGGGGCACTCATGAGAAGAGGAAAATGGCACATATTAGATAGGAAAAGGGGAGCTTATGAGATGTAAAAATGGCATTTATCAGAAGGGGAAAGTTGGCACTATTTAGAAGGGAAAAGGGGCACCTATCAGAAGTAAAAATGTACTTATCATCAGAAGAAAAGGGCACTTATTAGAGAGATAAGGAGCCAATTATCAGATTTTGAAAAGGGGCACTTATCAGGAGGGGAAAAAACACTTATCAGAAGGGGAAGGGGCACTTATTAGAAAGGAAAAGGGGCACTTTTAATAGTAAAAAGGGCCCTTATCAGAGAGGAAGGGGGGCATTTTTCAGATGTAAAAAGGGCACTTTTGGGGTACTTGAAAAAGTGGGAGGGCACTGTGCCCCTGGCCCCCGGATGCGCCGCCCCTGCTCTACGTTGACTAATTTTCCGACTACTGACAAATGAACGGGCTGCATTCTCTCCGTTTTATATGTTATCATTCCTTGCTTCAGTAGGCTATTCAGGAATGGATAAACAACTGATAAGGATTGGCTGATGTATATAAATAATTAGCCACGGCGCAACCTTTACAGCCCGCCCCCCCCCCCCCTTCGAGCTTCTAAATCACTTTGAAATGTTATTGCCATGACAACAAGAATATCTACAATATAATCCGAAATATTCGTCAGTGCACATCCTTATCACAATATAACAAGAAAACAATCTTTTGCCTACTTACTAATATTATTGATAATGTAATTATTATTATTACTAGTATCATCGACATCATCATCATCACCATAATGACAATTACCATCATGTTGGGGGGGGGGGGACATGTTACCCTGTCCCTCTCGATTTGCGATTATAAGACTGAAGCAAGGCAATCAGAAATTACGATTTCCTTCGAATTTCGAACCTTTTACCTACTATTTCATGCCCTTTATACTTGTGGGCGCATATATTACTGCACAAAATTCTGATGGAGATTGGGATCTCAATTAGGAAGAGGTTATTGACAGAAAAAGGTGATGGGCAGAAATAATTGAAGTCAATAAGAGCAATATATTTGAAAGGCACGCAATACTTTTAACCTCGTAATAATGATTCAGACTCTCTCGGATATCTGTTTTAACCATGAAAGAAGAAATAAATAATATTTATGAATAAACAATAATACTCTTCATGAGGAAAACAAAAACGGTATTCAAATCGATGTTCCTCTTGAATTCCCTCGTTAAACGACAAAGCCCACATACTGATTTTAGCCTACCATGAAAATATATATTAAAAATATTTTTAAAAGACAGAGAATTTCGATACTGATAGACTCACTGCTCTTAGTAAATGCTAGTTTCAGAGTCCCCAGTAAGATAGAACGAAACAATTAGATTGTTATTTACAAGTGTTTTTATCGAAGTATATAAATACAAGAATAGATAGATACGTATTGAGAAAATTTAATACAACGGATCATCATGAATGTGTCCCGCAGACTTGACCCGTCATAATAGTGGTTTGCCGCGTAGAGAAAAACACGTAGAAGTACACAATAATGTAGCCGTAGAGGGGGATATAGCGTTTTAACGAGTCTGTAGAGAAGACCAAAAATAAATCGCGGCTTTTCAGCACCGGGAGACGGGATCGCTTTTGTCAGACACAGAGTCTTCGTTCCCCAGGGGGTAAAATCCCGGAAGCGAGAAACGCTGTCGCTGATTGGCCGCTTGCGTTCTTTTGTTTAAAATCCCCGTGCTTATGCACCACTACATTTCGCTAAGCTACCTAAGTTGCCTTCCACAATAATCATCATAATTCAAGAATGGTTTATGGCTTCATTGTTGCGACACGTTCGGAGAAAAACTTCTCCGAATGTTGGACTTTGCCTTTTTTTTTGACATTCGCATCCTTTGCAAATCATTCGCGTGCCCCGTGAAAACTCGCCTTTAAAGGTGGGTTTTCAAGGCCGGGGCACGCAAACGATTTGCGAAGGTTGCGAATGTGGAAAAATTGGCAAAGTCCAACATTCGTATATTCGGCTCAAAAAGTTCCGAAGCGTTGTAACTGTTCGGGGGAGTCGTTTTTAGTTCGGCGGAAATTAAAAAAAAAAAAGAAAGAAATTTCTTGCAAACGTTTCCAGCATCCCGGCTTGTGATTTTGTTCGTGCTTTGTTCTCAAAAATGTATGAAAAGCTTCGTCATATGCGCACGAACTACTCACGACGCACGTGATATTCGCAAAATCTTCGTGAAACCCCAAACAGATTCCGACAGTTTGGAGAATGTCTCGCGCATGTCTCGCGAAAGCAGCGAAGTTCGTCCGACCATTTCTCGGACTATTTGCAAATGTCACAAAGTATTCCCGAACTATTCGCGAGTACACACGAACAAAAACCGACGCTTTTGCGAACGTTGTGTGAAGGTTTTTGCTAACGCGACATTTTAACGGAGTTCGTGCGAATTTCTCACGAACGTTTGGGGCACATTTGGCGCATGTTTAGCGGCAAATCGGTACCACGTGATGTCTGGCCTACATAAAGCGCATTATTCACGAAGAGACCGATCAACTCAAGACAGCTGTCAACTCAGGTCCGCATTTTAGTCGCGTGTTCTTCGTGTGCGTGGACTGGCCATAGTTCCACAACGGTCACACGACATTTGCACAGACGTTGTGAGAACTACGCACAAACTGCGCAAGAATGGTTTACGGCTCCATTGTCGCGAAACATTCGGAGAAAAACTTCTCCGAATGTTAGATTTTGCCATTTATTCGACATTTGCATCCTTCGCGAATCGTTCGCGTGCCCCGTGAAAACCCACCTTAAGGAAGTTGAAGATTTGAATCGGGATCGTATAGTTCAGATATGTGGAAGATGCGTAATCTAAAATTTTTTGGGAAATTCGTAATATTGAAGCTTTGAGTAGCGTCGCAGATCATCATATAATGTTGTTGAAATAATAAATAAATTGATTTTCTCATTTCTATGGGGCTCAAAAAAAAAAGAAGAAGAAAAAATAAATGTATGTATAAATAAAGTCACCAAAGGGGGTTTAGGTATGATTGATTTGCAAGCAAACATATATTCTTAGAGACTTTCATGGATAAGTAGATTTTTTTTTTTTACTGTGGGGAATGCTTTGTGGAAAATTTTATTTTCTTACTGGCTATACAAGGTAGGGGGATATCATTATGTTCTCAGTTTAACTGTCGTTAGCAAGATATGAACAGAATATGCCAACGGCTAAGATTCCGTACTTTGATTTACTCTGTACTCTGGTCAGTCCTGAAATATGTGGAAACAACTGAAGTTGAAAATATCGACAAATGAAGAGCTTCATTTCAAAAGGGATTACATCCAATTTTAAGGTTTTCCAGTAAATCAAGGTTTTTTAATTCACCATTTTTCCTTGTTCACTATTACTTCATTTGTGTATATATGTATATGTTAAGGCTATATTGTTAGACCATCTTAATAGTATTTTTTAAAATCTAGCAATACATTTCGATTTTTTAGGAATTTTTCTAATTTTAATTTTCGTGGATTTAATTCCTTTTGGAATGTAACTGTAGTCGATCGTCTTTTCCGGCTGTTTAAAACAACTTTATCATGTTAAATTCAATACGAAACACATCAATATTGCTGGCAGATAGAAAATTTCATTTTTTTAAAATTTTTTTTAACGCGTTTTGTTATCGCAAAAAAAATAAATTTAAAAAAAAAATCAAATTTTTCATCCATTTTTTTCTTCTCAAGTTAGCATTTTGGGGAGTTTCATTCCAAAAGGGATTAAATCCAAAAATATTCATTAAAATATTAAATTTTTTTCAAAAATTATCAAAACATTGCACTGATGATCCAGATGGGTATATGCACCAAACTTGCAAATATATTAACACAAAGCTTAAGGGAACATGGTATAATTGAACGAATTTGTAATCACCATAGTAGATTTAGTCCCTTTTGGAATGAAACAGATTGGGATTTAATTCCTTTTGGAATGAAACATAAATTTTTAACAAGATTTCTTCAATTTTTAACAAATATTTTTGATGCCATATAGCACATACGATTCCCACGTGCCAGATACCCATATCTGTCTTTAAAACTCAGTTTTGGTCAAAACTGGATTTAGTCCCTTTTGGAACTAAGCCCTTCAACATTATTTTTCATAATCGGATGCTTGTTTTTTCAAGTCATGTGGAAAAAGTGGTACTTTTAAAATTTGAGCATGTGTTACGATTATTTTTCCGGAATATGTCATTTATAAAAATCATGTTAAGTAGGCCTACTTAATAAAGAGTTGGAACGTACATGCTAGAGTTCTTTTGAAAAATTGGAAATATGAATTGATATGTTATTTAAACAGTATTGCAAAAGCGAGAAAGGACAAGAAAGTGGTATATTTGATGAATGTGTTCAGGTAATGTTCCTATGTTATTTATTCATGTGTTTATAGTTGTAATTTTAATTGTGTGAATTGCACTGAAATAGACGGATGGCAATGGTTTGGGCCAAATGTAAAAAAAAATATGCTTACATAAATTACCTTTCTTAAACCGCCCCAAAAATGAAAAAAATGAATAAATAAAAGGGGAGAATAATAATTATTAAAAACATAGAAAATAATAAAATAAAAAAGAAATCAAATAAAAATTGAAACATTAAAAAATAAAGAAATAAAAAGAAAAAAAGAAAAGAAATAAAAGCAAATGAATATTTAGTGAGCCTCTGTGTGTGTGTGCGTGTAATTGTGTGTGTGTGTGTTTTTTTTTTTTTTTTTTTTTTTACAGACATGTATCAATCAGATATTATTATTTACGTCTGGGACCGACCTTTAACGTCACCGTCCGAAAGACTTGACTCAGTTTCGAACATGGGTCAGATCAGACTCAGTTTGTAGGCAATGACGGACGAGAGCTGACCGCGGACATTACGACTAGACCAACTCACATCTCAGTAGACTTATTGCAGGCACATATACATTTTTAAATTCCCACTATTGTTCAAGCAATGTATAGGAAATTTATATAAACTCGGTAATGCTCAAATTTGATGAGGCAAATTTTGAAGTTAAAGTGCTCTACTGGCCATGTGCAGTAGAACCCCCAATTAATATTAAACTCTGGCTTTGCACCATGGCACCTAACAGGGCTGTGATTTAAACCACACTTAAAGGCCAAGTCCACACCATTATCAAGTTGATTTGAATAAAAAGATTAAAATTAAACAGGCATAACATTGAAAATTTTACTGAAATCGGATGTAAAATAAGAAAGTTACGGCATTTTGAAGTTTTGCATTATTTCATGAAACAGTGATATGCATAACATGGGCAGTATGCAAATGAACCGATCCAAACCGATGATGTCACACACTCACTTTTCCTTATGTATTTTATTATATGAAATTTAAAATATTTCATTTTTTATTGATGTGATAATAAAGAATCTCTCCCTTGGATCAAAATAAGTTACAATAATGAGGATTTTACATGTTCCATAAGGAGTCAAAACTTGTTTTACATTATTAAAGCAAAAAATTGAAATATATGATATTTCATATTATAAAATACATGAGGAAAAGTGAGTGTGTGACATCATCGGTTCACTCATCTGCATACCGCCCATGTTATGCATATCACTGTTTCAAGCAATGATGCAAAACTTCAAAATGCCGTAGCTTTCTTATTTTACATCCGATTTCAATAAAATTCTCACTGTTATGCTTCTTTAATTTTACTCTATTTATTCAAATCAACTTGATATTAGTGTGGACTTGGCTTTTAACCTTTGAATACTGATTTCTCAGATACCCTGAGTCTTGATACGGGAACCATTAGGTTCCTGAAGGCAACGGTTTATGCCTGGGTTTCAGTCAAGTTGACTATCATAAAATTAAAGAGACTTAAAACCACATTTTAAAAGTCCCGAGGTGAGTTGTGAAGAGTTGTTCCTGGATTAACGTTAGTCTTGGATTAAGTTAAAATAGTTCGAATACGGGCCAAAGTGTTTAGAAATTAAAATGGAAATTTAGCAGAAAAAAAATGTAGCAGCATGGTTTAATAGTCATTAAAACATCGTTCAAAAATAAATATTTTACTTTTGTTTTGTTTCATAGGAAGTACTTCTTTTGTAGTGTCTACACTGCAATCTCACCAGGTATGGTTTCTGTCATAAGTTTCGCCAGTGAAATATTTGCTTCATATGTGTGGTTCGTCAATAGAATTTGATCTCCTGGGCTGAATTTGAATGACTTCAGGATGCTGTTTATTCCTGTGTGTAATAATAATAAAAAAAAAGAAAAGAAAATGAAAAAAAAAAAAAAAAAACTTTACCGGATGTCGCCTCCGAAAAGAAAATTTAGTTCAATTTCTTTAATAAGACTTTGTTTGTCGGCAATGAAATTCATACAATATACAATAATACTACCATGATTTTTTTCTTCGGGTCAGGCATTATATACCGTCATTATATTCAATATTCGTGCAAAATTCAGTTTGGTTCACTTTCTAGTAAAACGCAACAGGCATGATGTGTCAGGAGGATGCCTTTTGTCAATTAGTCTTGATGATCCGATTCTCATCGAGGTTGATTTTCTATTTTTTTTTATTATTATTTTTTTTTTTTTACAGTTCTATGTGAATGAGATATTATCCACCCATGATTCAGGGTTACGTTGCAAAACCATTTTGTTTGTCAGATAGAAAACGTTCCACAACGAATAAATTAATCTGTAATTTCAACAAATTGTTTACACCCAGATAAAAAAAAAAGCGTCAAGCCCCCAAAATAGAGCAAGATCTAAAAACTATGGTCTATTAAAGGGATTCGGTAACTTTGTGGAGGCTTGATTTAATAAATTGTTGAATTTTGATATCTCTCTTGTATAATGATGTTCAGAAGGATAAATAATTAGCCAGGCATAGAAAGGTTTTCAAATATATAATGCTATTATTAAGATATCTATGACTGAATACTCCCATTTACGAAAGCGTATTGCCATACGCTTTAGTCTAACACTGAGTCTATGGGAGAAATAAGTCAGGCATTTCTGGTCACTTGCATATGTTTACTTTTGTGAAACACATGATGATTTTGAAGTGCTTGTTTTTTTTTCCTGGGCTTCATTTTTACACCATATTACATACACTGATGTCATGTAAGGCCAGGCAGCTCAGATTTTATCAAGCCTCTACAAAGTTACCAAATCACTTTAATATCATTTTTTTTTAAACTGGCTTTCCCTTTTTTAACGATAGCTCTCAAAAAGTTTTTGCAATTAAAGTTTGAGCGTTGATATATCTCTTGTTACTACGCCATCATACTTGAATTTGATATCATTGAAAAGCCTGTTTGTGCTTCTACGAAGTTTTCCCTTTTGTAATGATTATGTAGTAATGGAATGTGCAGTATACCTCAATACGCCAACTCGAAAGTAAAATGTTGCAAAATGCATTGTTATTGTCAAAGGTGAATTTTCTATTTGTTTGAAGGACATGGATTGTATTTTGATTGATGTTGAGGTGGTTATTCATGAATGCGATTATGTTTTCTACTTTTATTTTGAAGATGAAATTTGCCTTTAACGATATCTTTGTTGCTAAATTTAATTTGTAAAGATTTGTTGTGGAGAGAATTGTGTCTACTGAGTGTTTGTTGGAGTGGAAAACTGATATACTTGCATAAATATTTAAGCAACTCAAACACAATGATAATCTCAGCAATCAATTTAGCTATGTTCATCTGAGACAGGAGGGGGGGGGGAATTTTTACTAGGCCTACTGTCCAATTCGGTAATAAAATAATTCTTTCAAAAATGCAGGTATTCAATTCAAAACGCGCATTAAGTAAAAGTTTTACTAGGCATTTGGCTTGGCTAAACAAAATGACTTAATCCATTGCGTACTGTAACCGACTTGCCCCTGTATTAAGCCTATGGGAATGAGATAATTCAGTAGTGAACGGGTTAACACTTATTCATATCAAATTTGAGCATTTACTTTAGAAAGCCGAATTTATTGCAAAATAATTACTGATAGCCATTGTTACGTCACATATCTAGTACAAAATAATGCGCAATATATATAATTTGCTTCTGCGCAGCTTACACTGCTCCGCGTATGTAATACAGCCACATACTTCAGCCCCTTTCACACCGGGCCTGCGTAGAGTTGCGTTGTGCGGCGTACCGAGTACGCCGAATTTACGCGCAGGATCGGCGTAGTCCCTGCGTAGGCTATGCATAGGCTGGCGTACGATGGCGCATGGTTGCGTACCCTGTGCACAGGCACCGCGTACCTACGACAGATGCAATTGGCTTACCTACGCGTAGGAATGCGTATAACAGGCGTATATGCATATATAGGCGCATATGTAGGTCTGGCGTAAAGAGTACGTAGGTTTGCTTATGCTGAACCCACACTAAGCAAAAGTACGCAACACTACGCCCTTCCATACGTAACACTACGCCGCCTAAAAGGATTTTTCGTCGGACTGGCATAGTGTAGCGTACTATTGCGTAGGTCCATGGCGTACAATAGCATAGTGTTGCGTAGACTTGCTTTAAAAAATGAGTAGCCTACTTTCTGTGTCCAGTGCTCTACGCTGAAAGTACGCGAAAAAATTAAACATGTTTTAAAAAATCAAACATGTTTAATTTTTTGCGTCCATCTCGCGTATCCCTTTGCGTCCCTCGGCGTATTGCCACGTAGACCAGCATAGGCACAGCGTAGGGCAACGTAAGCTCGGCGTAGTCGGTACGCTGCACTACGCAATACTGAAAAAGACTCAGCTGAATACCGAAGTTGCATAGATATCTTATCTTACCCGAAAAATAAGTAAAATACTCGTATTTAATGTTAAACGTATGATACACTCCATTTACCTTTTTTTTAAATATACATCTCCGGCTAAACTATCGCGTGATCTCTCTGCCCCGTGATTCTGTCTCCCCTTCGTATTGCCGAACGTTACTAAAGGGGGTTTCACACCGGGCCTACGTAGAGTTGCGTAGAGTTGCGTATCGACTACGCCGAGCTTACGCTGCCCTACGCTGTACTTACGCCGGCCTACGCGGAAATACGCCGAGGGAGGCAAAGGGGTACGCGAGATGGATGCAAAAAATAAACTTTAAAAAAAAAAATTTCGCGTACTTTCGGCGTAGAGCACTGGACACAGAAAGTACGCAGTTTTTACGCAAATCTACGCAACATTACGCAACATTACGCTTCTGTACGTCATTCCTACGCAATAGTACGCTACCCTACGCCAGTCCGATGATAAATGCTTTGAGGCTGGCGTAGTGTTACGTATGGAAGGGCGTAGTGTTGCGTACTTTTGCTTAGTGTGGGTTCAGCAATACGCAATCCTATGCATAGGTACGTCAATTGCATCTGCAGTAGGTACGCGGTGCCTATGTACAGGGTACGCAACCATACGCCATCATTCGCCAGCCTATGCATAACCTACGCAGGGACTTCGCCGATCTTACGCCGCACAACGCAACTCTACGCAGGCCCGGTGTGAAAGGGGCTTAAGCAATCGCACATACTGTCGACCATAGTACGCTGTGAAGCAATTCAAAGTATGTTGACATGACTTGTAAGGTGACACGTTGATTTTCGGAAGGTTCATATTTACAAAGGTCCGTTACTTCGAAGGTTCATTTACTCCGGAGGACTGTTACTTCGAAGATTCATAATCTCGAACCTTCTGAATAATGACCCCCTTTTTTGTCTTTTTCGAAATTACGAATTCTAGTTTATTTTTGGAATGATAAACCTTAGGAATTGTAAACCCTATTTCATTTTCGGAATAAAGAACCTTCGGAGTAATGCAACCAATGTTTCGAATTATGAGCCCTTTTTCATTTTCGGAGTTATGGAACCCCCCCCCCCCATTTCGTGTTTTGGATAAAATATACTAAGTAAAAAAAAAAAAAAAAATGGCTGATAAAAAAGAAAGAAAGAAAAAATAAACATTAAAAAATGCTCTGTTGAAAATTGACCAGATGTGTACCACACCCGGTACACACTTGTTTGTGTGCATATATAAAGAGTTTCATTCCAAAAGGAGCTAAATCCACATTTAGCGTTTTTGAGTAAATTAAGGTTTTTTAATTTACCACTTTCCCTTGTCCACTGTAACTTTATTTTGATATACATATGATAGGGCTATTGCCTTAAATTAATTCAATCATGTTTCCAAAAATCTAGCAATTAATTTCAATTTTTTTTTTAATTTCATGATTTTTAACTTCCATGGATTTAGCTCCTTTGGGAAAGAAACCTTAGTCGAATGTCTATTTTTGCACATTTAAACGCGTTTAATAATTGATATTCAACATGAAATACATCAATATTGCTAGCAGAGTACATTTTACATCTTTTCTTATAACAATAATTTTTTGAATTTCTTATCTTTTCTAAAGACGGGGATTTTTAGATTTTTCGTTCCAAAAGGAGCTAAATTCGAAAACATTTATACAAATAGTAAAACTCAGTTAATCATATTAAAATTTTGCACTGATGATGTAGATTGGCAGCCGCAACATATGCTTAAAAATCTTAATACATAGCTTTAGGAATGTGGTTAAATGAACAAATTCTAAATGACCATAGTAGATTTAGCTCCTTTTGGAATGAAACCGTTTTGGATTTAGCTCCTTTTGGAATGAAATTTAAATTTGCAACAAAATGTTTTTCAACTTTCAATTTTTTTTAAATGCGATATGGTGCATTTGATTGCCATGTCTATATTTATCTTTAACAATCAATTTCGGTCAAAAATGGATTTAGCTCCTTTTGGAATAAAGCTCTTCGTATATACATATATACATATATATATATATATATATATATTATATATATATATATATATATATATATATATATATATATATATATATATAATGTGTGAGAAATTTGTTCTAATACTATAGCATCGGCAACTCTCGTGGGTAAGTTTACATAATGTGAGAAATCAATTGAATTGAATGAGAGAAATAATTGCCGATGCCGATAAGTTGCCGATGCTATAGTATTAGAACAAATTTCTCACACATTGTAAATAATTAATTGATTCTAATACATGAATCCGCCATGGATCTAGCTAGGCATGCGGCTTTTCATTGTTCAGTACTCCCCTGTCCCTCAAAGAAAAGGAATAAATTAACTGCGAAGGGTTGCAAGGGCTGCCTGTCGGTGTGTGTACCTGGTGTAGCCGAATACCACTCAACCCGCCTCCGTGGTCTAGTGGTTAAGGCGTTTGGCGTACAGTGCCAAAGACCCGGGTTCGACTCCCGGCGGAGACAGTTTTTGCAAACCCTGCAGTTATTTCCACAAAAAGGAAGTCAGTAAGGAGGAACAATGAATTTAGCTACGCAAATTATTTCTCTCATTCAATTCAATTGATTTCTCACATTATATATATATATATATATATATATATAGGGAGAGAGAGAGAGAGAGAGAGAGGGGTGTGGATGTGTGTACCGTTCGGTTGAACCATGTTAAATTTAGATATGTGAACTGAGAAAATGATGGAACGGAATGAAGCAGGCAATTCTGTTTGATTTAGCAAATAAACTTGAAGAAGGCCAGGAGCCGAAAGCTTGTAAATACACCGAGTGACCTGCTTCATTCCGTTC